>OX637866.1:26025104-26625104 GCA_951802705.1 Netelia virgata
TTTAATATTCGATGAAGGATTTTAAACGGTTCGCGTGGACCTTTAGGGATATACGTCCCTTTGTTATCACGTAGGTGACGGGTGACGACCGGTCGGTAACGTCATACGGCCCGATCCATTTAGGGGTTGACCGTCCGCGTCGTACCGTCTCGACGTGTAAGAGGACTTTGTCGCCAATTTGGAATTCGGGGATTTTAGTCCTGGCGTCGCAAGATTTTGTTTTTGAGATTATTAAATTTTTACTTGCGAGACTCCATGCGGCTCGGAGTCTTTCGCATACTTCTTGTGCGAGGTCGTCGGCGGTGTAGGTGAGCCGGGGCTCTGTTTTTATCGGCGTCGGTAATGTAGCGGGCGTTCCGTACACGAGTTCGTGCGGAGTATAGCCAGTGGCTGTGTGCGGTGTAGTATTATAAGTAAACATCGCGTATGGTAGCCACTCGTTCCAATTTTTCTGGTCCTCCTCTATGTAGCATTTCAGATATTCGGCCAGCGTTCGATGTGATCGTTCGAGCGCTCCGTTCGATTCCGGGTGGTAGGTCGTTGTTTGAATTTTTTGAATTTTCCGCAATTTACAAACCTCTTTGAAGGTAGTACTAAGGAAATTTGTACCCTGATCGGACAGTATGGTTTCTGGTGCACCAAAACGGCAAATTATTTTGGTGACGAGCGCTTTGGCGACTTCCGCTGCTTCTTGGTTTTGTAGAGGAATAGCTTCACTGTATTTCGTCAGTAAATCCTGGCAGGTCAGAATGTATTTGTTTTTTGACGAGGTGAGGGGCCCTACTATGTCGACGACGCATTTCTCGAACGCTTTCATCGGAGTGTCGGTGATGACCATGGGCGCCTTCGTTATTCTTCTCACCTTATTCTTTTGGCATTTATCGCAAGCGGATATATATGGATATGTATGTATATGTCTTCACTTTGTTTTCTCATTCCAGGCCATTCGTATTTTAATGTTATTCTTTCCAGCGTTCAAGTTATTCCCTGGTGACCACCAAGGGGAGCGTCGTGATACTCGTGAATTATAATCGTCCGTTCGCTTGGCTCGGGACAGCTTACGCCTATGCGGCCGCCGTCTCTCTCATTCTCGTGGCAGAGGTGCTGTGGCTTCGCGTCGCTCGCACGGTCGGCCTCCTCCCGCGCCGCGCTTCCCTTGGTCGCTGCGCACGAGTCCGCGGGGGCCTCATCACTCGAGCCGTCGTCGTCGCTGTCCTCTGTATCGCTATCTCTTTCTTTCTTCGCGCTCTCTTTGTCGTCGCGAGGCTGTGGGGCTCGGGTTTCCCTTGCCTGTGCACGTGTCGTCGCGTATATGCGACTGAGCGCGTCTGCATTAGTATTTGTTTTACCGGCTTTGTATTCAACGTTGAATTCATGTTCCGATAGTTTTAATTTCCATCTCATAAGTCTTGAGCCGGGATCTTTTACGCTAAATAACCACGTCAAAGGTCGATGATCCGTGATTACCGTGAATTTGATCCCGTAAACGTATGGACGAAATTGTCCTACGGCCCAAACGATAGCAAGCAATTCTTTTTCGCTGGTTGAGTAGTTTTGTTCCGCCTTATTTAAAGTTCGACTAGCGTAACTTATTGGCAGATCTTCGCCTATCTTTCCTTGTGATAGTACCGCGCCAATTGCTTTATCGGATGCATTTGTTGTTACTACGAACGGTTTGGTGAAATCCGGATATTGTAAAATCGGAGCCGTTGGAAGCATTCCTTTTAAAGTTTCGAATGCCTCGTCTCGTTCTGCTGTCCATTCGAAGGGAACGTCCTTTTTTAATAACATAGTTAGTGGTTTCGTTATTTGGGAAAAGTTTTTTATAAACTTCCGATAATATCCTGCGAGTCCCAAGAATGACTGTATACCTTTCACATTTTTTCGTAATGGAAATTCTTTGACGGCTTTGATTTTTCCTTCGTCGGGTTTTACTCCTTCCTCGGTTATTACGTGTTCGAGGTAATGAGTTTCTTTTCGAAGAAAATGGCATTTTCTCGGCTGAACTGCCAATTTCGCTTCTTTTAGTCGCTGAAATACGTCTTTGAGACGATCATTATGTTCTTTCAGTGAAGAACCATAGACGACGATGTCGTCGAGGTAAACGTAACATCGAGTACCTTGTATTCCTGCCAGAACGGTATTCATGAGTCGTTGAAACGTCGGCGGTGCATTTTTCAGACCGAAGGGCATACGAGTGTATTCTAAATGACCTTGCGGCGTGGAAAATGCCGTTTTCTCCTTATCAGTCTATGCCATCGGAATTTGGTGAAAGCCCGAGGCGAGATTGAGTGTGGAGAAATATTTTGCCTTTCCCAATTGGTCCAATATCTCGGAGATATTAGGTAATGGGTAAGAGTCTCCCATGGTGGCATCGTTTAATTTGCGAAAATCCACCACGACTCTCATTCGAGACTTACCGCTGCTGTCGGGTTTTTTGGCAACCACTAACAACGGTGCGTTCCATTGGCTCCTACTCGGCCTAATGGCCGAGTAGGAGCCAATCGACTCTACTCTACTAATGATTCCGTCTTCCAACATCTCAGCGGTTTGTTTTTCTACTTCCCTTTTGTGTGTTTCAGGCAGTCGGTACGGGTGTACTTTAATTGGTCGTATTCTCTCTTTCAGGGGGATTTCATGCTCTACCAGGTCGGTACATTTTAGTCGGTCTCCGTCTAAATGAAAAATGTCTTCGAAATGTTCGCATATTTTTATTAATTCGAAATTTTCTTCGGCGTTGAGGTGAGCCGTGTCGATCTCATTGCGTAGAATTTTTAGACGTGCAGCCCCACTTCCAGCGGCGACTGTACTTATTTTTCGCTCGGACTCGGTGTCGTCCGGCAATTCAGCGAGCGTCAGCGATTTCATTGTTATGACGGGTCGTTCCATCTCGACTTCCTCGTCGTTCGTATTCACGATGCTCACAATGCAATTACTATTTTTTGCTCCAGTTATGCATGAACCAATTACGATTCCTTCGGCTAATTCGAGTTTTTCTACGAGACCGACGGTTTTTCCCAAAGTTTTTGAACGACCGATGTTCTCGCTCCTCGGCGGGAGTTTAATTTTTTCATGCGCGTTCACCAGGCGCTTCGTATCTCCGTACATTTTGATATATTTGCCTCCCAGTATATCAAGGTCGTGTTCCCGCATGAAATCCATTCCTAATAAACCATCCGTGGTCATTGGTACGGAGTCGCTCACGACATAGAAGTCGTGCTCTATTGAGATAGCCCGGGTGTCAAGTATCACCGTGGCCTTGCACAGTGCCTTGAACGTTGTACCCTCGATTCCTCCGAGCTGTACGGTTGAGGGCGTTATCGGCGGCTCAGGTTTCAACGCGTCCTTGCGCACCACGCAGCATTGCGCGCCCGTGTCGGCCTTTAGGGTCAGCGTTCCAGCTGATGCATGCGGCGAGGTAACGGTGAAGTCGCTCATCGCGCCTTCGATCCAAGGCGAGCTGACGTTGCAAATTCTTAGATTCTCTGTCTCTTTAATTTCCTCGTTGGGGACCATCGTAATCGTGTCGAGTTCCAGTGATCCTAATGTAGGCCTATTTTCGCGATTTCTTGACGGAGTGTTATTTTGATTTTTCGGCCAAGCATTTGGGTTTCTTCGGCCATAATCGTTCTGCACTCTTTGTGAAGGTCCGGTTTCCTTTCACGTTCCTTCGTCCCATCTCTTTTTCCGACATTCTGCGATGATGTGTTCTGGCTTCTTGCAGTAATGACACGTGACGTCCATCTTCAGAAGTCCTCTGCTCGGTCCTGGAGCAGGCAAACTCATGCGGACTTGCGAGCTTCTGCAGTCGCGTGCCAAATGCCCGTGCTTATGGCATTTATGGCATGTGATTTGCAACGTGTGATTTGGGAAGTGCGTCTGCTTGGCGATAGATTCGCCACCTTGAACAGATTTTTCTTCTTCCATTGCCCCTTTCATGGCGGTCTCGCGATCCGTGAAGTTACGGGCCTTCACGATGATTTGAAATTCCTTTTTGAGTCCTCGCTCAAAATTATGCAAGGCTAGCTGTCTCACGTAGCCTTCTATCGTTTTCTTTCCCGCGGCTGTAGGTTCGCCCGCGGTGCTTGAGTCAACTAACTCCATCATGACGGCTTCTAATCTTTGTCCGTATGCTAACACGGTTTCATTGTGTTTCCGTTTGCAGGTATTAAATTCGACCTGTAATGCGGCGGCTGTCCGGCGAGTACCGTATAACGAGAGTAATTCTTCTTTTAACTTCGCGAATGTGTCGATTTGTTTATATCGGAGATCGCGTTTTGCTCGGCCAATAATTTTAGTGGCTAAAATAGCCTTTAATAAATTTGCGCGATCGTTTACGGCTACGCTTTCGTAAGCATATTCGAATGCTTCGATGATATCGTATATCGTCTCAGGTCTTTCTCCGTCGAAAGGCTGAATTAGGCTCCTGGCCTCTTTCAGGGTCATGGTATCGGCCTGCATTCTGACTCTTTCGTTATGACGAGTGAGCAAAGGGAAATCGGAAAACGTAATATCCCGTCAGTGTTCTGTTTCGACGGCGTCGGAGAAATCGTCGTCCGTGTCGCCTGAAGTATTAGGGGAATTTACCGCGGAAATTCTGCATCTTTTTCTACTACTAGTTCGCCGTGGAGGGATTCCTCTCTTCTATATTCTAACACTCGGTCGAATATCGAATTTTCTGACCGCGATAGACTATTCTTTCGCGGTAAACGCGGATATGCTAAACGCTCTTCATTGGACATAAAGTTTCCCTAACTGGATTTGAGTTACGAGTGTAAATTTCTGTGCCGCCACTTACATTAGGATGGTCTTGTACATTGACGAATTCTACCGGTTGCGATGTCTGTTGTGAGCTGATTTTCGTTCGGGTCCTCGGTCTTCCATCCTTCTCTAGGATGATCTTCGGTTGGTCCTGCTTCGTCGATCCTCGGGATGACGGTTGTGATCCGGCGACTCTGTCGTTCGCGGATTCTTCCTTTGCCGTGACGTAAATCACTCAGGCAATTTTCTCCAGAAACTCAACGACTGCGTGTTGATTTCTCTTCGATTCCTCCGCACAAGGCGTTTGATACGAGATCGGATAACTTCTAGTTGTCACTGATTCTGACAACTCTTCTATACACTTCGCGCACAACTGATTGTTATTCACTTCACGAACTTTGGCAATCCCACCGCTGCCACCAATGTTATATCGGTAAAACGTTAGTATTGCGCCATAAGATATTATTTTGGGATATTAGCCAATAAGGAGTAGAACTCGAGTTTATGAAGTAAAAAGAAATAACAGTTTATTGTAAGATTTGGATTGGTAATTTACAAAGTTAGGCGAAGTTATAGGATACGAGCTTTAATCAAAGACCAACTGATTAGCTCCGCTCGTCAATTAAGACTAAATTAATTATCGGGGCGATCACGGGTCGCCCGCGAGTCGCTATGCGAAAGTGCCAATTCGGCATTTGGTCGTTATGACCATATATGGTCATAACGATGATTTTGATGGCGTGATTCGCCTTTAGACTAAACTGCCTATTCTGCAGTTTGGGAATACTTGGTTTTGTGACCATATATGGTCACGGCGAAATTCTGGTGGCGTGATTCTCACGTTTTATTTTTATAAGTGATTAGTATGTATTTTATATACCATTCGATTAATCTACTGGAATATTCCATTGGAATATTCTTTCGTTGTACTGTGGGGTACAACAACTGTCAAAAGAACAAACTGGTACGAGTGAAATATAAATCATCACCTACTCTCCAGCAAAACTATTCGACAAGGTCGCAATCGATATCGTAGGACCCTTACCAAAAACGACACATGGGCACGAATATATTCTGACCATTTTGAACCTTTTCAGCAAATTCGCAACAACAATTCCATTAACACAACAAACTGCAACGGATATCGCTAAATTACTTACCACAGCTCTAATAACAATATTTGGTACTCCTCGAACGATACTGTCCGACCAAGGAAGAAATTTTATATTTGACACATTCAAACATTTCGCTGAACTCTTCCAAATTCGACAGTACGAAACCACAGCATACCATCCGCAATCAAATGGCGCACTGGAACGCTATCACCACAGCCTTGCCGAATTTCTGAAACATTTCATTCACGACGACCACGAGTAGGATGATCTCCTTACACTCGCAACATTCTTCCACAACACAAGCATACACGAACGCAGCGGATTCACACCGTACGAACTTGTCTTCGGAAAAACTGCCCGCACACCTTCCGAATTTCCACCTCCAGAAACAACAATAACATACGACGTCTACATGAAAAACCTCACGAACAATCTAAAAAAGACACGACAAGAAGCATGGGAAGAAGAAATAAAATTTAAAGAAAGAACAAAGCGATATTATGATAAAAAAAGTCATAGAACCCAAATTCGAAAAAGGACAACTGGTGTTCCTCAAAGGAATCAAGAAAAGGAAAACTCGACCCCCATTATGTTGAACCATTTAAAATCTTGGAAGTATTAGATAGACATAATGTTAAACTAGAAATTAAAGACGGCAAAACAAAGGTAGTACCCATAGACAAAATAAAAATGGCATATGTTACAGATGCCAGATACACGCCTCAATCGTCAAGGCCTCAATAAAAATTACACAGCTTGCGCGGAACCTAGGATTATACGAAAAACACTTTAACCTCGATACACTAGCAAATTGTAAAATGACCATGTCGTATTATGTGTGCGACCAGGTCAACCAAGTCCAGCAAGCCGACGAAAATACCGAATGCCAAACCCTCAATTTCAGAACTTCGAAATATGTGACATACGACTTCAAACACGCCGTCAGACCTACTGTCTCAGAATTTCAAATACAAACACATGGGTATTTGCAGCACGGAAATCAGAAAATCTTTATGTCAGTTGCAATAGCCATCAGTCATCTATTTATACATTAGAAAATACTGGCAACTTGAATATTAGCCCGCCATGCCAAGCGAAAACTTGAACGACTCAATTGACGCCATCCATCGTTACAAATTTATCTCCCATTCTAATACTTAACATGATAAAAATAATATAAAATTCAATTCAGAACGACGAACACCTACTAAATATCACAAAAATTCTTTCAAAAACAGATAAATTCATAGATTTCCTAGAATCGCACGTAATAAACAAAGGCAATGACAACAATCACTCACACATCAAACGACTAGACAACAAACGTCACGAGAACACAAAATACAGCAAACACATGTACCCGTATATATTTTTAACCATGCACATTTACATCTATTTTAACGATACATATGTATATTTAATACAACCATATAGAGGGCGAGTAGCATAAGGTATAGCAAAATTTATTCTGAGGTAGATGGGACTATTACGAACAAAAGTTGCAAATATACATTAGGGATATTTTTAATAGTTTATGAGATATACATTTTTAAAGTTGGTCTAATCAGAGCGCGCCCAGAAGCGTTAGAGCCGTCCCCTCTCCACCCTAGCCGTAGAGCTCAATGTATCAATCATTGGCTGCCCGCGCTCGCCGCCCCACCCCCGTGTCACCCCGCGCCGTACCTCGCCAAGACTTTCGTGACTATGGTCAACATAATGGTCAAAAATCTGTCGCAATCAATAATGTATTAAAAGAAGAATCACGCTGGACGCACGTCCACGGCCAAATAATTACAACGGAATCTTATTACGAGAGAAATAATAAAAGCATTAAAACGAATTCTTATAAATTTTATTTTGTGTTTTTTTAGTATTAACAAGCAATATCAATGTACAAAGCAAAGTGCAAAGAATAAAATAAAAAACTTCGTTTTAATATCTCTATTAATTTCTTTGTAATAAAATCTTAAAGAATTAAAGAAAGAATTAAAAAAATTGTTAATGATTAGTTAGATGATAATACTCTCCTATAGAAAATACATAAAGTGTGGTGGAAAACTATGTTTGTAGCGGCTAAGTATTTCACGTTCTCATAATTCTTTAAAATCTGGTGAATACGATGTACTACTTCTCAATCGATTCGCGTTTTCGTTCTAAAAAATCTGTAACTAATAAAATTGCGACCTTGCCGAAAAAGCTACAAGTTGATTATTGCTACATATTTCTCATAATGAAAATTTGAATCGAGATTTATAGCTTCGTGATACAACACTTAATATTAGATGCTACGAAATTATTTCGTGGTAAGGACACGCTATCGTTTCCACACCACCGTGAGGTAGATAGCTTGGCGCGTTTTTACATAGTCGTTTCGCCAGTAGACCTAACCACTCTCAAAATTTACTTTAATAGCTGATCGAAGTGCCTTCCTCGTGCTTGTAAGCAGAGTTTGGCTCTTCGTATTATTTGTCGCATCGCACGGTGCGCCATGTCCGGGGTGATGGTATGGAAGACCGCCAAAATTGCGTCGCGTACGTCATTTTCGGTACCTTCACGCCTGTGCTCAACTAAAGTTTTAATATGTCCCCAAACAAATTAATCTAGCACATTCAAATCTGGCGGCCGTGCCGACCAAATGATTGGGCCACCTCGACCCATCCATCTGTCCGGAAAACGCGTGTCTAAAATTTCTCGCACTCTACGTGTAAAATGTGCAGGAGCCCCGTCGCTGGCCATGGCGCACCGCGCGACGCGACAAATAACACGAAGAGCCGAACTCTGCTTACAAGCACGAGGAAGATACTTCGGACAGCTATTAAAATAAATTTTGAGAGTGGATTAGGCCTACTGGGGAAACCACTATAAAAAAACGCGCCAAGCTATCTACCTCAAGGTGGTCTGGAAACGATAGCGTTTCCTTACCACGAAATAATTTCGTAGCATCTAATAATAAGTGTTGAGTCACGAAGCTATAAATCTCGATTCAAATTTTCATTATGAGAAATATGTAGCAATAATCAACTTCCAGCTTTTATGGAAAGGTCGCAGTTTTCTTGGTTACAGATTTTTCAGAACGAAAACGCGAATCGATCGAGAAGTAGTACATCGTATTCACCAGATTTTAGAGAATTATGAGAACGTGAAATACTTAGCCGCTACAAACATAGTTTTCCACCACACTTTATGTATTTTCTATAGGAGAGTATTTAGTCATTAATTTTTGTTTGAATCCTTTAAGATTACAAAGAAATTAATAAGGATATTACAACGAGGTTTTTCATTTTGTGATATGCATTTTGCGGTGTGAATTAAAAAATTTCACATTCCACAAATAATGTTGAACTGTTATAAATATGGTACATTGATATTGCTTGTTAATACTAAAAAAAGACAAAATAAAATTTAAAAAAATTCGTTTTAATGCCTTTATTAGTTCTCTCGTAATAAGATTCCGTTGTAATTATTTGGCCGTGGACTACGTCCAGCATGAATCTTCGTTTAATACATTATTGATTGCGACATATTTTTAGCAATTTATTTATGATACCACCAAACCAACAAAATTTCCCCGTGCTTTTATTCCGCTATTTTTAAGTTTAGATATCCTGTACTAATTCGTGAGTGTGGTGGCCATAGAGACGAAAGTCTTGGCGCCGCACGGCGCGCGGAGACGCGGGAGTGGGGCGGCGCGCGCATGCAGCCAATGATTGATACATTGCGCTGTCTCTACGACTATGGCGGAGAGCGGGCGGCTCCAACGCTTCTCGGCGCGCTCTGATTAGACCAACTTTAAAAATTTATATCTCGTAAACTATTAAAAATGTCCCTAATGTATAATCGCAACTTTTGTTTGTAATGGTCCCATTTACCTCGGAATAAATTTTGCTATACATTATGCAACTCGGCCTGTATATCCAGTACTTCAGAATCAGAAGACAATGAGTGTTCAGGAAAGTTCATAGTATAGCGTGTTCATGCGAGGGGTCAGCAGCTCGCGGCCTGTCACACTCGCTTGGAGTTCGTGGTACTTGAATACACTGACATATTCCCCCACTCTTCAACAACCGATCGACATCAGTTTCCGTATTTGTCACTTATCACTTCCCTTCTAACAGCCCTTCGCTTTGAACGTTCACTTATTTCGCACGCTCCGAAAATCTTCTATTAATTTCTATTAACTTCTACTTCGGCATTGTCATTGGTTTTCTTTGGAATCGACGGAATTAACACGATTTACGTCTGGCTTAATTCTTTCGGTCTATTCATTCGGTTTCGGTATTTCATACAGTGAAAACTTCAGTGCCAATTCGGCTTCTTCCAACGGACAATTATTTCGGTGAATTTCTCCCGGCCATGTGCTCACAAAACCCGTGAGCTGGGATTACCCGCGCGTATCGTTGCTCCATTCGCCGATTATTATACAAGTTGTTAATAAACCATTGTTAACTTTTCTAGTGTTTCCTCGAGTCTTGGAACTTTTTCAACCTTAAGACCAGATCCGAGGTCTGTTCCCCAGACATTTTATGGTCCTTCAAGACGGATCGAGGTGAAAAGTTCCATAAAGTTCGAGTGAAAACGGAAATTTCGGGAGTGTTTCGCAATTTTCAATAAAGGACACTGAGTGCGTGATAATATATATTCATCACGCCTGAGCGAGTTTCGTGCAAACATCAATCTTCGTGTCCGCTTTATGCGGATTTTCGTATATCGGCCAGTGCAAAATCTATCGCGGTCTCTCGCTCTCACGTGACAGTCAATCTTCATGGCCGCTTTGTGTGGATCGTTATACAGCGGCCAATGCTTCGAACTATCGTGCTCTGGCTCCCACGCAACCGCATTCTTTTTCTCTGCTTTGCGCGGCTATTCGTACCCCGGGCTCGTCGAGTGCGTTGATCTCGCTCGCTCGAATGCTACGTTGATCTCGTCCACCTCGTCCACGACCACGATGTGGTCGCCGACCACGATTCATTTTATTACGATAGTGACGACAGTGACAAGGGCTGATAAAGATTCAGGTAGTGAGGGCGATCACCGAGGGAGCGATCACAACGACTTCGACAATGCTAGAGATGACCAAGACGGCCACGACAAAGATTGACTACGATAGAGATGACCGGGACTGCGACGATAAAGACTTCGACGATGATAGAGATAACTGAGACTGCGACAACAAAACGCAGATTTTTGTTGTTGATTTTTTAATAACCTCCACGTGGTGTATTCCGGGCAATGCTAATGGTCTGCCGCTAATGGATATGTTTAAGCAATTCGTGCACAGTCACACAAGCACGATATGACTTTGAAATATGTAGGTGACAACAACTATTGTTAAGATCAAAATCGTTTATCACAAACCTGGCCATCTAAAGCCTTGGTTTCACCGAACAGCAGGCGTGCTGTTTGCCAGACATCAAGTCTTTCTAGTTATATCGATTGCCTTTTTAATTATGCTTTAGTTCTGAATTTTATCCCTCCGAACTGAACAAAAAATGCACATTTTTCATATGTTTCGACGGCTTGATATTGAAAGGTTCATTCGTAACTCGTAGTTTCTATAAGAATTAGATGCCTCTTAACGAAGTGAAGTTTTTCATCAATTAAAAATTGACTCTGAGTTTTAGGGTCAAGGTTAATTCATCGGGACTATGTTTTGATTGATTTTCGGCTAAAATGAGGCAAAGAATTAGATACTCGTAGTAGTGAACGCAACAAAGGGATATCGCAAAGATCTGTGTCACCCATCTCATGCCGATTCATCCACGTCCGCGTGGTCAGTGTCAAGGTCAATCCCGAAGTTTTTGTTGATTCTAATTAATAAAAAAATTAATTTAAAAAATTTGACATTGAGTTTCAGTGACAAGGTCAATTTGGCGGGTCCATGTTTTGATAGATCTTCACCGAACATAAACTGCAGATTTACTGGGCGAAGTGGCGACATGTCATTTTTATACAACCTTGTACTTCAACTTCGTGTTTTCGCGTGCTGAACGCGACAACTGCAACAGTGCATGTTAATTTCCTGAACGCTTCTCGGCATTGCGCTCTTCGTGTTCTTCACTTTTGACACTTCAAAACACATGTACTCTTCAATCAATGCGACTTCGACTATAACGAGCAACATAGCCAAAACGGAACGTTGCTCTGCACAACCTGGATCGTCGACTTCGAAACCACTAGCAACTTCGTCGCCAACCGAGCCTAAGGCTTGACTTTTCAACGGGCAACAATGCAACGCAACTTCACACCCGGCCGCATATTCGATGCGCAACTTCACATCACATACTTCTGACGAGCTTGGCACTTCCATGGGTCCACTCCTTCCGACCACGATTAAGGGCACTTCAAATACTGAACAGTTCCTTCAGTTCTGTTTGCTACGAGTCAAGCAATTCTTTCCTGGTCCAGATTCGACTCATTTTCAAAACCTAAGGATACTACGGAATTATGATTCCTTCACTTCTTCGAGGCAATGTCAACATCTTCAATGACTACTTCTGGCTGATCCTGATTTTCTGAAATCGCGATCCGTAGTCTACATTATCGGTGCTGATTCCTATGGCCTGTTGGTCGAGTCCGACATTCGTCAAGGGTTGAGTCACTGAGTCAATTGCACAACACATTCTTTTCAGATGCATCGTCCTCGGTCTAGTCAACACTTCCACTGACGAAACCTCTCGTGAACTTATTCCTAGAGACTCGTTCGAGAGACGCTTCAGGCCGATACGTCGTACGGCTTTCCTTCAAGGCTTCAGCTTTATCTCTCGGAGATTCAAACCCTGGAGCTAACTGGTGTTTACTTCAGCTCCAAAGGCGGCTTTCTTTAACCAAGACGTATTGAGACCTCTAGTATAGCTTCATTCAAGAGTTCGAAACTTTATCGCACATGGCTCGTGCTCCAATGGCAGATTCTTCCAAGCCACGGTATTTTCTGCCCCATCATAGCATTTTTCGTGCTCGAAGCACGTCAACGAAACTTCGAGTCGTCTAAAACGGATCTTTCAAGACGACCAGCGGAACGTCCGTTAACGACATTCCTCACACCGAAGTCAAAGTTCAGCGAAACACTTCGGACGTCTTTCTAAGGATCGGACCGCATCGCTTTATCTTCGCCACGGATATTACGAAACTATTCCAGCAAGTTGCGGTGCATCCGAAACATTGGGGTCTTCAGCAAATTGTGTGGGTCAATTCTAAAAATGGAATCGTCCCATATCAATTGACTGCAGTCACCTACGGCCTGAGTTGTGCTGCCTTCTTCGCCATCCGTGTTGTGCTTCAACTTGTCGAGGATGAGGGACACGAATTCCCGCTGGCCACTTCGCCCTTGATGGAGGATAGACACGTGGACGATATCTACGGGGTGCTGACGATATTAAAGAACTGCAATCAACGGCACTCTAACTTCACGTAATCTACCAGCGCGAATGCTTCCCACTTCAAAAATGGACGGCAAAATGTAAGAAGATCCTTGGGCACGTCTCTTCAGACTCTTAATGGGACGCGATTGTCATGCGCTCGGCAACTTCCAACGTCAAACTTCTCGGCCTCGTATGGAACTCCACCGAGGACAACTTCCGATTCGCACTTAAGTCCTCTTTTAACTCTGAGATCACGAAGAGAACAATTCTTTCGGAGACGGCTCCCTTATTTGATCCATTAGGCTTCATTGCGCCAATCATTATCGTTGCATTATCTAATATTTAGATAATGCAACGAACTTATTGCCAGAATTGGGGATGCTAAAACTTCCGTGGGACGAACAAAGTTCGACTTGGACTCCAGGAGAAATGGTAATGCTTCCGAGACATTATAAACGATATTTCACTCATTAGTCTCCCGAAATGGCTTAAATTGTCACCTGTAAATCAGGTGGAACTTCATGGCTTTTGAAACGCCTCACAATTGGCCATTTCAGCCTTCGTTCTACTTCACCGGACGGCGCCACCACAGTCACGTTAATTTCTTCGAAAAAGAGAGTCAGACCACTACAAAAACTGTCAATTCACTGATTCGAATTGAATGCCGCTCTTCTGCTGGCACGGCTTCTGTCACATGTTCAGAGGACACTCGACCTCGGAAAATCTCCGGTATTCCTCTGGACAAATTCTTCAGTGGCATTAACATGAATGACTTTACTTCCTGCCAAATGGAAGCACTTCATGTGAAATCGTTTAACTTCTATCCAAGAGCTTACTTCGCACGAAAAATGGCAGTTCATTGCGGGCAAGGAGAATCACGCTGACTGCGCTTCACGCGGGCTAAGGCCCCGACAATTATCGAAGCATCTTCTTTGGCGGCGCGGGCCGCATTGGTTTCTACATCCCCACCATTCGTGGCCAACTTCGTCAGCCGATACTTCCACAGATTGCGACATTGAGCAACGTCTAGGTCTCGCCTTCATTGCCGCTTAGGAACCCACTCTCCAGATTTGGGATCTCCTTGACAGGTACGCTTCCTTTACGTAAATGCTGAGAATCCTCGCCGTGTGCCAACGAACGGTCGTACGCTTCAAACGGCTTCTGAAAACTTTATTGACTACTCCGCTAATACCTGAAGACTTGAAAGAAGCAAAATTCTTTTGGAAATGCCCCAAGCAACGAACGTACTCCGCCGCGGACTTTAAACTTCTATCAGCCGGATCTATGCTTCATAAGGGAAATTCCCTAGCCGCTCTCACATCGTTCAGCGATCGCTTAGGGGCTCTTCGTGTCAGAAGGCAGCTGAATCATTCACTTCTTCAACCCAAGGTAAACCATCCACCACTTTCGCCTCGGGCTTCACGGCTCACAACTTTAGTCATCTCGGACGCATACTTCCGGATGCATCAGGAAGGTATACAAACCACCCTTGGCTTTCTTCGGAGTGCGTATTACATACCAGGAGGTCGAACATCCATTCGGTCGTTCATTCGTCGCTATCCGACGTATGCGAGACAACGCGGACTTCAGGCGTACCAGCTTTGAAACAACTACCATCCCCACGCGCCACACCTTAACGGCCATTCTTCCACACCGATATTGACTTGGCTGGACCCTTCACCATCAAAACATGGCGTGGAAGAGGAACGAAAACTTATACGGGTTATCTCGCAGTTTTTGTTTGTTTTTCTACTTGAGTGGTCCACTTCGAAGTCCCCATGAATTACACTTCAGAACCCTTCATTGCAGCATATGCGCGGTATTCAGAATGACAAGGCGTCTGTCACACCCTCTACAGTGACTCGCACGAACTTCATCGGGGCAGATGTAGCACTGAGCTCTCTGCAAGGCTGGATCAGCAGAAATGAACTCTACGATCATTTTTCCAACCAACCTTGACACAAATTGGTCGTTCAACTCGCAGCCGCACCTCACATGGGTGGAAAATGGGAGGCCGCTGTAAAATCCGCAAAATATCACCTTCACCAGGTAATCGAAAAAATGTTACTTACGTACGGAAAACTTACGAATCTTCTTGCGCAAGTTAAAGTCATTTTTAATTCAAGACCACTTTGTTCTCTGTCGGACGACCCTGAGGATGTATCTCCTTTCACCCTGCGTCACTTCATCATCGAAGAGGGATCGACTACCGTGCCAGAACCATCATTCGTTTCCCTTCCGGAATCGCGACTTTCACGGTGTCAATTCCTTCAAGCAAAACGTCAGCATTTCTGGCAGCGATGGTCTTCGGAATATCTTCAACGGAGCGTATCCATTTCAAAATGGCATCATCTTTCACCCGAGATCCGAGTCGGCTCTCTTGTGCTCATCACGAACGAGAGGCCGTGAAGTTCGACTACTCGACTCGAGTAGTCGAACTTCACCTCGGATCGGATGGTCTCACTCGAGTTCTGACACTTCGCATAGCCGCTTCCACCTTTAAGCGACCAACTTGAAAACTAGTAATTCTTCGAGTGGATTCTTCGTCGACAACGGCCGTCGAAGGTGGGGAGTATGTTCGGAAAAGTTCATAGTTCGGGAGCCCATGCAAGAGGTCAGCAGCTCCTTGGCCGGTCACTCGCTTGGACTCCGCAGTACTCGAACGCACTGACAACTTGCCTCACTTTTCAACGTTTGACCTTGATCGATATTCGCTTTGTTCTTCTCTTTCACTTCGCAACATTCGGTTAATTGTCAAGTTCCGCGATTTCTTGGTCTTCAATAATCTTCTATTTCGGCATTCCATTTAAGAGTCAATGTTACAGGCAACACGCGGTTCGAAAACGCGAGTCGCATTTGCCGGGCCACTAAACAACCGATCAGGTTAAAGTTTTGCGTGTACATAGAGAATTAGGTCACAATGTACATGACTGTCGTTTTTTCCAAAAATCTGAAACAAAATTAGCAGATTCAGTTGCCACTGGAAAAATGAGACAATTCTTTACAGTTGCACCGATTCTAATGAAGTTTCTGGACAGTTACGCACTCAAGCATTAAAAACACGCTTCAGCTTTGTTTAATTTAGCTTGATGAAAAATTGGCTGAATAAATAAGAGCCTTCTTTTTTTAAAGAAAACATCGAAAGTTTCATCGGCACGACGAGAAAAGAGTGTGACGGAAATCCGCGTGGAGCGTTGACGAAATTTTCTCACGAGATGGGTGAGGTAACTGGTAGAGGAGGAAACGTCAAATACTGACGCCAGCCGTTTTCTTCAAAAATGTAAATCATCATAATTCAGTCATTGTTTCATCAAATTATATGGAACAGATCTTTCTCTTCGGTGATAACAAAAACTGTTGTTTTTTCGAAATTAAAAAACAAATTTTGCCATAATTCTCTATGTACCCTCGCCTACGTACAAGGCTCGCCCCCGACGAGTAACGTTTAAATTTTTTCTCACAATATCTACATCATTCACCCCCATTATCTCATCTCTCTCTCTCATACACTCGTCATTCGCTCATTCTCCCTTTGGTACAATACTCTCGCTCCGAATCATTCGCTCATCATCGCTCCTTCATCTTATTCTCTTCCAGCTTATACACAATCTCACTCATCTCACCCACACTTGCAATTTATATAGAATCACTTATACACGTCATCGCACTCATCTTACTCATTTTATTCTCTCATCTCACTCACTCATTCACTCTCTCAGCTGTTAAAATCTCATCAATATCACCACTATATAATGCCTAAGTTCATTCTCTTTTTTCACTTTTATTTATCTAGTTTTAAGCCCGTTTTCATGATATATAAAGGGTGCAACTTATCCAGACCTTCTGCACCAAAAACAACATATGAAAACTGTACATATAAGGTTTAAGGTAATTTTTTACACAAAACACGAAAACGAAATATACACAAACACACACAATACACTACACTACACATGACAACGAGCGTTCGTGCCGAGCCACCAGTTTATATTATTTTTACTGATGTCAGACTGTTTACCGACCCATGCTATTCATATTGTATTTTCTTGATTTCGGTCTCAATAAACAGATTCTTTAACTCAACTCTACGTAACCTAAAAATTTCAACCCGATTGGTTGCTCCGTGCCCGAGGAAATGCTAATGGCGTTTTGCTAACGGATTAAATGGCCAGCGACTGACTTACCTACGTCTCTCAATATAATTAATTTCAATAGGCGGCGGCGACTCAATGAGCCGAGGCTTCCTGTACTCGTCGAAACACAACAGAATCGATGGTTTAAATCGTTGTCCGTTTCTTTTTTTATGTTAACAATTTAATAAATTTGTGCTACTAAAACGGTAAAATATTCACTGACGAAATAAAAAGATTTCACCATTATTCTAGCTAACACGACATACAGCACAATACGGCCAACGATAAGGCCAATGACGTTCAGACCGATTGTACTGTAGTGCTAAATTCACGTATCATATATTTAGCTCTCTTTACCTAAGAAGCTGGATATAACTTGATCCGCCGAGCCATATACTTTATGCGACAGATATATAGTATATTATAACGTGATTTTTTGAGTTTGGAGAAATCACGGTCACAATATACCGTTCAAGTTAAAGTTAGCCTCTCTCTCGGTCATCTCTATGAAGAATATGTCGTTCTCGGTAGCCTCTAGTATCAACAAAGAAGACAAATGTGGCTGAAGACCAGCTAAAGGCTGCGGTACTGAATCCTGACGTGGTGAGTAGAGCTCAACGTAACGAGTAACCCATCAGGAGAAAATGGCCGCGGAGTAGTCTCGGGGAATTGATGCAGGTCCGGCCGAAATTCCGGCGCCCCAATTCAGGTTGCATCACGTGGAAAAACAGGTGGATGTTCCTTGAGGTTATAGACGAAGGATGGGAATCCCTCATGGTGCTGAAGTAGTGCCCTCTGTTACTTGGCGAACCAGGGGATACGATTCTCGGGATACTCCCAAGTTATCTTTAAAATCCCGCTTGATACGACACTGGTGCCGGTCAGAGATGAATCGAGTGAAAGAGGGCAGTAGTTATCGGCAATGTATTTTCGGAATCAAATTTATGGGTGTTTGCGATTTCGAGAATCGTGGAACAATCCGTCTACCGTGCATCGTCAAAGCGTGGCGGATGTGGCCACAAAAGTCCCCGCGTACGGTCGGTATTAGACACTCAGTTGTCCCTCTCGCTCTCGCGTTGCGCACCGGGGATATATCGTTCTTTCTCCGAGGGCGCGCTCTAGTATTATTGCTCGGTCTCTCACTACAGTGAGAGGTCCGATTTCCCCTCGTGCTATAGTAGACTCCGTGGGAATTTTCTTCTCTTGGTCGAATTAAACTTATTGTTAGTGCGGGTTTTTGATAGATTATCAAGGGTTTCGATGCGCCCTCTTGCCGTTCTTGCGAAAAAGAAGGACCCTTAGGGGCTTCGATGCCTCGATGTGTTAATGCACCCCCGATTTTCCTTCGGTCGTGCGCTAACGAACATCAACATTTCTTGAATTATCATCGTCGAATATTCGCAATCACCTCGTGGTCGAGGCGGACCGCCGCGTAACTCGCACTCTCACTTTAGTGTGCGAATAGTTCGTTCTCGCTCGAACTCGCTTCGGGTACGACGCATCCTCGCATCATATACGCGACAACGTTATTTTCGTTCGCACTTGCCTTGAGTTACGAAGGCTTTATTCTACAACTACATAAAAGAAATATTATCATTTACGTAAAGCGTTCTCGATTTTCGTGTCAGAAATCACACTAAAATTGTGTTCTCGCGTCTTCGCGCGGATTGGGCACGTATGCCAACGCAATGTCCAGGGGAGACGGAGTTAGGTTGCAAGATTCCGGAGCGAAGGTGAGCCAAGGTCATTGGCAACTCGGAAAGTCGTTCGATTTTCATACATCCGACCCCAAGTTACGTTCTCGTGCCGCTCTCGAATAATAATAAAGCCAATAGTAAATTGTGATGCCGTTTCCGATGTTCCGTGACGAGCTCGAGCCGTTGGCTCGCGCGAGCTCAAGTTCTCGCATCCATTATTCGCCTACCCCAACACTCTCTGTCCACCCTAGCAAACTGAGCGGCCGAACAATACCGTCACCATCGTGCCCTCGCTAACGCGCCCATATTTGGTCCGGTTTCGACGCTTGCGGCAAAACAAAAAGCGGCCTCTTTGGTTATCGGCTTTCGCTGTGTTGTTATCTGTCTTTCGCGGTGAGATTGTTCCTGTCTCCCGCTATTGTTGTTGCGTTCGTTTGCATTGCGTTATAGGCGGTAACCTGTTGGGAAGATCGGGACCAGTTCCCCACCTCGATCGCCGGATCTGGACCGGCTATCGATAACGGCAAAACAAAAATCGATTGGCGCCCGAGTTTCCAGTTCCAGTTACATGTCGAGAGCTTCCCAAAAAAACTATAAGAAAATATTTATTCATGAAATACTTTTCGAGTTATGATGCTTCAAAGTTACAGTATCGACGGCACTAACCAAGGTATACCACGAGGAGGTTGCCCAGGAGGATTGACATGTCTTTTATGCTCGCAGAAATCCCCGACCGATCTTGCATTGACTGGCCGGATCACGGACCGATCTTGCCTTGACTGGCCAGATCACAGACCGACCTTGCCTTGACTAGCCAGATCACATACCTGTTTGGTCTGGACTGGCCGGATGATCGAATGAGCTTGCCTTGGCTGGCTGCATTATTCTCCAATCTTTCTCCGAGTACAAAATATGACAATCCGCCTGGGCAACCTTAGTGTGGTATACCTTGGCTAGTGCCGTCGATACTGTAGCTTTGAAGCATCATAACTCAAAAAGTACTTCATAAAAAAATATGTTCATATAGTGTTTTGGAAAGCTTTCGAGATGTAGTATAAGAATATGCAATAGAAATAGGGTGTGTTAAGACCGTATTTATGGGCTTAATTGTTTAATTGTTTATAAGTTTAAATGTTAGTAATAAACGTTGGGTTCGAGGCATAGATCCCTGTCCGAATTAAAGCGTCGTAACGCACCTCACCTTTTATCTGCGTATTTGTGTGTGTGTACTGACGTAGCCGGATGGGTAAGTGAGTCGGGAAGGTAGAAACAAAAGCTTCCTCGATGTGTTTAGACACGACTCGCCAGCTATTCGGTGGTGCGGATTTCGTTGTGTTTCTGTTTGTGTTATGACAATTTCAATACGCGCACAGCCGCGACGTATGTGACTAGCGGTGTGCTGATTCGGCAAAAAGGTGAGCGTTCGAAGACGATTCGAAGTGTCACCGGACTCTATCGCGTATAATTGTTTCGCAATAAATAATATTTCAGGAATTAACTATTTTCTCAAATATTCCGACGCATAATGCCACTGAGGTAATTATCGCGCTACAGTAATATAAAGGGTTACGTTAAGCGCCGCTAAGGAGAGCTTAACGTTAAGAGTTCTTAATCGGTTTTCTTTTAAGGTTTTTCCGAACTCACCGTTACACTCGCGAGACTCTGAGTACGCGAGCGAACTTGCCGATAGGGGAAGAGTGACGGTCGATCGATTGATACATTTGTTAGGATGGAGAAATCAATTAAGACTGATGAATAATCGGTCGGATGGAATCCTCGATGTCCTAGGGCGAAGGTGCTATGGGAGTCTCGTGGGGGTAACTGGGAAGTATCGGGTCATCAATTGGGAAATCAATCGTTTGCATTTTCGACGATTTCACAGTCTATAGTCGCAATTTCGAGGAATCGTCAGCTAGTTCTTTTGGGAATTAGCTGACTCCGCGGGGCGTGGCATCACCGGGTGTATTGTGATGGAAGTTTCCGTGGCGAGGTTAAACGCCTTGTCGAATTTCATGATTCGGCCGCGCGTGGATTTGCGGATCCCTCTGGTCGGTTGTTACTAGGCAGATCGGTCCATCCACCGCGATGGCCGTGGGTGAAATCCGCGGGGATTCAGTCGGATTTCCTATTTTGTTTGTGCAGCAGAATGTGATCCTCGGTTGTTGGGGGTGATGCTTATAAAAACGCTGGTGTGTGTGTGGCTTGCATCATTTCGAAGGAGTGCATCGCTATTAACGTGAGTATCGTCGTCTGTGGGTATTAAGTAATGTCGATCTTATAGGAATTGTTTATTTATTATTCTTGTGCTTTATTTGTATAGGGAAGGGGGAAAAAGGGAAAACGACGTCAAATATGGCTGGGGAATTTTTGGTATTGGTGGACGCAGTGTTCGTGTTTTGACTCCCCGGGAGATTAATTTCCGGGTGGCCTACGGGCGGTTGCCTCTTCCCCGCGAGGCGCTGCACTATCCGGAGCTGGGGCTCCCGACGCCGGAGGTTGATCATAGGCGGGCTGAGGCGCTCGCCCGTTTTCGGGTAATCTTCGTTCCGTCGCCTCAAGGGTACGAGTCGGTGGATGGGCATACGACCTCTTCGGTCCGTCGCGGAGGTTGAAGTGGCCACGTGCGCCTATGACGCTTATGGTCGTGTCCGTGCGTGAGGGCTCGTGTACGAATACGAATAATAGAATAAAACAAGGTGAATAAAAATAACAAAATAACAAAATAAAAGAAACTTGTGTAGAAGGGAGAAAAGAGAGAGGAGAAAAACATGTATCGAATAAAAACAAAAAGGAAAGAAATATGTATTTGTGGCGAAGTGGGGGGGGGGGGGGGGAATTCGGAATAAAATGAGATTTATAAGAACAATTTTGTGTTCCTATATACGTTATTTTTATTGATAGCGAAGGTTTTGATGAGGTGTTCGAGGTTTTTTTTAGGATTTGTGATGGGTGCTTGCCCAAGTTATGAAGTTACTTAATGTCGTGATTTCCTCAAAATCTCCGATGGTATTTGCTCGGTTGGAGAATCTTCGCTGCGTTTCGCGGATCTTCGATGGGTTTCTGTTTCCGCGTTTCCATTTTTATTATAAGTTCCGAGAATCGCTGTTGGGTTTCCATTGGTGGTTTACGATGCTCTTCGATTCCTCCCGGCTTTTATACCAAACAAGGTTATTTTTATTATTTATTTATTTATTTTATTTAGAATATTCGTTGGTCGGCGATCCCCTTCGTTTCAGGAGCTTCCAATCACGTGAGTATATCATTGTTCAAATGCGAAGGTGACATTGTTCGAAAGGAATTGGTTTTTCGATTCATCAGCATTAATCAGCCGATCCATTATGAGCACATGAGCCCTCGATCGGTTCTACGAAGCTCTACAGATGTTCCTTAGAATTTTTGTTTTATTTTTTTATTTTGTTGTGGATATTTGTTGAATTGTCGCGTCGAGGTTGATTATCCCTCCGCTTCGGTTTACAATTTTTTCTTTTTTTTTTTATAAAATATCGTTTACGACTACGACGTCTTTTACGACAAATGACGTCGATAGTAAACTCATTTGAATTACTAGCCATATTTTCTCAGAATCTTGAAAAATGTATCCCCCCCCCCCCCCCCTCCCATTCAATTGACGATACATACAGATATATATTGTGACATTGCACAAAAATATCAAGCGCTGTGGCTCACGCAAAGGCGGCTGTTCCACACCGTTCCTGAAACAAAAAGGAAAGTATAAGAATTAAATATTAATTAGAATGAATTATTGTTACACTGTGAAAACACTTACCGTCGGCTGAAGAGAATTCACCACCACCCCAGGATTATCTCGTCGCCCCGAAGAAAACTCACCGGAAATTATTCGAAGTTCGCCCTGCACACTCACCAACAATAATAAACAACACAACAAACTCTCAGCTGTCAAACTTAAAATAATCCGCCACCTGAAGATATCCCTAAGCCATAAATCGGCGTAGTGACGCAATAAGGACAGAGATGGCAGCAGCGCGCGATCGATGATCGAATTATCACTTGTCCAAATTCCCGTATCCCTAGAATAATTTCCCTATCATACCGACCTATAATTCCTCCCAGTTCCCGCTAGAGTTTCATAAGATCGCCCAGAGAGATATGGACCCGCTATTAAACCGCCATCGACTGACCCGTGACTCAATCAGGCAATCCTAACTCGAGGATCTCCCGTGCCTCGTCAAATCACGGGAGAAAATCGAGAACATTCGAGGAGAGCCCGCAAGCGTACGGCACAACGTGACGGCACTTTGCGGCGAGCCACGTTAGAGAGAGGAGCATACAGAAGTCACAGGCGAGAAAACGATTTCCGAGAAATAAGAGTTTGAGTTAGCGATGTGACGAAGAGTTGTAGAATATAGAGTGCGGAGTAGAAGTGTGAGAGAGACGAGAGAAGTGAGAGAGTAAACTTAAAAGGACGAGGAAAGGAAGGAAAAACGATCGAGATATGACGACCCGGCTAAATCAAAGAAACGAAGAGAAACGAGGAAAATTATAACGACCTGCGACTCGTCGTAGGAAATCTGTAACCGACCACGCAATTACGACAAATCGGCGAATTGACAGGAGATGGAGAACGCGAGAAAGCAACAGGAAAATACGTAAGTGGTTGCACAGTTTAATTTAGGCAAACTTTAGCGTCAACCCTTATCGAATCTTTTTTTTTTATTAGAGACCCCCCCCCCCCCCCCCCCTTTTGCATTTTGAGTTCTCGCCTCGATGTTACGAAAAGGCGTAACAAAATATGGCAGTAGAGGAATAAAATTTGTAATATTAATTATTGTAAGTATCAGTGGAACGGTTGTGTAGAATTAAGTTAATTGATTGCAACAATTAGTGCATTGTAACCGCCCCGTGGCGAACGCCACGCGGTCTCGATGATGGCCATCTTAGGCATTTCACGTCGGTGAAATACTCAGGAAAAATTACATACTATCCTTAAATATTTCTTTTGAATCATCGATTATTGAAAACCGAGTATTCTCGGGAACAATTTTGTTTGTGACTAACCAATTATTGAAAACTGATCATTCCCTGAAATGTTTTTTTTTTACAATTAACTATTGAGAACCAATATTCCCCGAAATATTGTTTTGTTTACAATTAATTATTGAAAACCGATATCTCCTTCAATATTTGTTTTTTACCATTAATTACTGGGAACCGATATTCCCTGAAATATTTATTTTCTTGTTTGGAACAATTGATTATTGTTTCAATTGATTAATGAACAATTGATTATATTATTTCGATATTGAATTGAATGGAATTGAATATTATTTCGAGCCCACTCAATTTTTGTGTGACCGTGTTTCGAACAATATTAGTCGTGTGTACAGTTTTTTTCTTCACATATTAACCGAACTATCTCGGCTGAATTGCCGAACCGTTCGAAATATTTGTTTCCAAATTATATCCATAAATTCACAAACTAAACGACCAGTGGTAGTTAATAAGAGGCCATTGAGCCGGAGAATCCCACCCTGAGTTACCCTTAAATTCTTCCCCCTTTTCTATACATTCAAATTATATTTACGAATTATCGATAGTTTTCTTTTTGTTATTTTCTGTATAAAAAAATAACTGGCGCCCAATACCAAACTTTTTTTTTTATTACAGACCTTTTTTGTATTACCCCCGAGGTCGTCTGCGAATATTATATATTCTTTGTTGTTGTATGAACCGATCATAATGAGAATATTTATGTTAGTTATCGATGGAATAATAAATCCATTACTTGTTATTTTTCTTATATAATTGTGCAATCCAAAATTTATTATCGTCCCCCACCGCGTCTCCATAATAACCCTCCCAATGGCGTGATAATATACAGGGTGAGTGGCATAAGGTATAGCAGAATTTATTCTGAGGTAGATGGGACAATACAAATAAAAGTTGCAAATATACAATAGGGATATTTTTAATAGTTTAAGAGATATACATTTTTTAAGTTGGTCTAATCAGAGCGCGTCGAGAAGCGTTGGAGCCGCCCGCTCTCCGCCCTAGCCGTAGACACAGCGCAATGTATCAATCATTGGCTGTCCGCGCTCGTCGCCCCGCTCCCGCGTCACCCCGCGCACGTACCACGCCAAGACTTTTGTCTCTATGGTCAACAAACTCGCGAATTAGTACAGGATATCTAAACTTAAAAATGGCGAAGAAAAAGCACAAGGAAATTTTGTTGGTTTATCGGTTTGGTGGTATCATAAATAAATTATTAAAAATCTGTCGCAATTAATAATGTATTAAAAGAAGAATCAAGCTGGACGCACGTCCACGGCCAAATAATTACCACGGAATCTTATTACGAGAGAAATAATAAAGGCATTAAAACGAATTTTTTTGAATTTTATTTTGTGTTTTTTTAGTATTAACAAGCAATATCAATGTACCATGCTTATAATAGTTCAACATTATTTGCGGAATGTGAATTTTTTAATTCACACTGCAAAGTGCATAGAATAAAGTAAAAAACCTCGAAATTATTTCATGGTAAGGAAACGCTATCGTTTGTGAATACGTGCCACTACAATGTACTTCTTCTACGAAATAATTTCGTAGCATCTAATAATAAGAGTTGTGTCACGAAGCTATAAATCTCGATTCAAATTTTCATTATGAGAAATATGTAGCAATAATCAACTTGCAGCTTTTTCGGAAAGGTGTCAATTTTATTAGTTACAGATTTTTCAGAATGAAAACGCGAATCAATCGAGAAGTAGTACATCGTATTCACCAGATTTTAGAGAATTACGAGAACGTGAAATACCTAGCCGCTACAAACATAGTTTTCCACCACACTTTATGTATTTTCTATAGGAGAGTATTTAATCATTAACAAATATTTAAATTCTTTCTTTAATTCTTTAAAATTGTATTACAAAGAAATTAATAAAGATATTAAAACGAGGTTTTTTATTTTATTCTATGCACTTTGCAGTGTGAATTAAAAAATGTCACATTCCGCAAATGTTGAACTGTTATAAACATAGTACATTGATATTGCTTGTTAATACTAAAAAAACACCAAATAAAATTAAAACACAATTTGTTTCAATGCCTTTATTATTTCTCTCGTAATAAGGTTCCGTTGTAATTATTCGGCCGTGGACGTACATCCAGCGTGATTCTTCTTTTAATACATTATTGATTGCGACAGATTTTTAGTAATTTATTTATGATACCACCAAACCAATAAACCAACAAAGTTTCCTTGTGCTTTTTCTCTGCCATTTTTAAGTTTAGATATCCTGTACTAATTCGCGAGATTGTTGACCATAGAGACGAAAGTCTTGGCGCGGTACGGCGCGGGGTGACGCGGGAGCGGGGCGGCGAGCGCGGGCAGCTAATGATTGATACATTGCGCTGTTTCTACGGCTAGGGCGGAGAGCGGGCGGCATCAACGCTTCTCGGCGCGCTCTGATTAGACCAACTTAAAAAATGTATATCTCGTAAACTATTAAAAATATCCCTAATGTATATTTGCAACTTTGGTTTGTAATGGTCCCATCTACCTCAGAATAAATTCTGCTATACATTATGCCACTCATCCTGTATATATAGAGACATATATAGGCGATTGTGAATATATGACATGGTGTATCCGGTAGGAGAAGCCCAAAGAATGCTACGGTGAATTTTTCTTTTGTTTTTTTTTAATCGGCCGTCGCTCTGTAATCCGCAGAAATGGATATTCTAATCTGATCATACACATCACGTAGAGAATATATACGTATATATAGGGACGGTATTTGTCTCATCTCCTCCCAAACACAGTAAAAATCCCCCACCACCAAGGAATAAGAGCCACGCCAACGTCTCTGTGCACACGGCACTCATCACCAAAAGGACAAACAGCTGATAGTCAGTGGTGGGAAATCTCACTGACCTATCAGAATCTCCGAAAAGGGGTATATAAGGGCCGGAAAATGATTAATTATCATCAGTTGTCGGCTGATCAACCACCTGGGAACTCTGAATAAGAGTCAAAGTTGGTTAGCCGCCGAGGCGCTCTGAAAGACTCGACGTTTTGGTCATGGCGAAATTTCTATGTTAGATCATAGTCAAATGATCTGACGCAGCCGTCATAACAACGCCAACCGACAAACTGTCATCGAGCAGGCGGGGTCGGACGAAAGTACGTGTTGACACGGCCAATCTCATATGATCGAATCGCCGTCGCGGCACGGCGAACGAGGAGAGCGGTCAGCAGCACGGGGAGTGGGGGAAGCCAGGTTATGGATCTAAGGAGAAGGAGAACGAGACAGATGGGAAACGCTCCTACGCGACGAGCACGGCAGAGTCTGGGGAGGGAGAATCATCACAGCGGCCAAGACGAAATAAGAGAAAAGAAAGGAGGGATCGGCTCTATTTAATTAAATAGAGGCGTTAAGGTAACGTCGTTTTTCCCACGACATTACATTATTAATTAAATAAACATTACGTTTGCTATATAGCAAAGATTATTATAATTTACTCAAGAAAGCTTTCCATATTATTGTTCATTTATCTCTTCAATAAAAACCAATATTAAAATAATCGCCATGAGATTAAATAAAACGTTGAAAGGAAATAAAGTCTAGGAACAATATATTTCTCCTCACCAAGACCCAAAATTGCTGATGAAACGTCGTGTCCCCCAGAATAAAATAATATTGAAACGTTCTGCCGTTTCAATATACATATACTTACACATATACATATGCACATGTAAATACAAATAGATACATACACTACCGGCGAAAAGTTGAAAATAGTGCCGGAATGGTTTTTTATGCCATTTCGGCGGTAATTGCCCTAGGCCAATTTGACCAACGTCATTTTAAAGAGGAAAGATTTACCTTTATTTTGGCTATTTTAAAAAAATTAACGATTTTTTTTACAATTAGCACCCAGTTTAGAAAACGGCCATTTTTTGTCGTTTATTTGTTCTGTTATTAGTGTACCCCGTTTGTGGTAACGTTTTTTTAAACTCATTTCTTTCATCGACGTCATAAAGGGGGAAGTCTAAGCTTCAATTTCGTTTTTTAGAAAATTGTCTACGATTTTTTTCCAAAGATATTTTATTTTTTGAGAAAAAATAGACAATTTGAAAATTGCTCCGGAGGACGAAAACGATGAGGTTTACAACAAAACCTCAAGATGGTAAGAAGTTGTATTACTTCTTGTTGAGCTCACGAGAATTTTTTCAGATTTTTTTTTTGGAATTTTTGTTTCATCTATTTCCGGTCAAAGCTCAATTGATCTAACATAAATACCATGAAAATAAGATAATTAAATTTTTTACTTACATATTAAACTTTGGTCTCGTCGAAGAAACCTCCTCTCGCCGACAGTACGCTTTTCGCCACACGCGACATCCTCTCCAAAAGTTTTTCTTCTTCTTGGAAACCTTGGAAAGAAACACCCCGAGAGATATTCCAAAAACTTATGGAGGATGCCGCGTGTGGTGAACAGCGTGCTGTCGGCGAGAGGAGGTTTCTTCGACGAGACTAAAGTTTAATATGTAAGTAAAAAGTTTAATTATATTATTTTCATGGTAAATCGATTTGTTGTAAACCTCGTCGTTTTCATCCTCCGGACCAATTTTCAAATTGTCTATTTTTTCTCAAACAACAAAATATCTTTGGGGAAAAAAAACGTAGATAATTTTCCAAAAAATGAAATCGAAGCTTAGATTTCCCCCTTTATGATGTCGGTGAAAGAACTGCGTTAAAAACAATTTTACCACAAACGGGGACCACTCATAAAAGAACAAAAAAACGACAAAAAAATGTCGTTTTCAAAACTGGGCGCTAATTGTAAAAAAAATAGTAAACATTTTTTTAAATAGCCAAAATGAAGGTAAATCCTTCCTCTTTAAAATTGCGTTGGTTAAATTGGCCTAGGCGAACTAACGGCGAAATGGCATAAAAAACCGTTCCGTGTCTGCACATACGCACAACGCAAAACTTGTTTTGCACGGTGCCGCTTAACGCCTAAATCGTTTCGTTTTCCGCTTTGTCTGACCATCCCTTTATTTATTCTCCTGAGATCTTGAATTCGTGATTTTGTTTTTCTTTAACCCTTAACAGTCATCGGGGGTTGAATCAACCTCAGCCGTTTTTCGACCTCTGATACCTTCCAGAAATTGTTAGAAAATGGGACATGTTTCGCCATCTGTAGGTAGTTTAAACCTTCTAGTAGAGAGCCTCGTCGATTTTATTTGTAAAGGCCTGTTAGTTTTATTTTGGCAGCCGCTTGAACTAGACAGTGCGAAAATCTTGGATGCCTACAACCCCGTGTGACTATAGTGCGAAAAAAAAGTTTCGGAGCAAGGGTTTTTTTTTATAATCTTCAATGGTAAGTAACACAAAAAATAATTGTGGAGTTGGGATTTCTTTTTCAAGTTCACGCTAAATTGACAAATTCAAAAGATGGCGTATAATTTGCGGACGCGAACTGCCCGAGAAGTGCTCGAGGAAGTGGAGGAGCAAATTCCGCTCGCAGGTAACGATTCGGGTGAGGAAGACCACCTCTCGGAGCAATCAGAATCTTCTGAAGAAGAAGAAAGGGACGAGTTGGTCTCCGAACTCGAAAATTGTTCGCTGAGCAGGTGACTTGCAGAGTCTCGAGGACGCCCACCCTGACAAGTCAACCGCGTTTCAACCACGTTTCGTTACAGGCTTTACCGCGTTTTAAGTACGTGCCAAGCGCGTTTCGAAACACGCCAAAGCATGTGACAAGCATGTGAATTCGAACGCAACCACATTTCAGGTACACACTTTATTGCGTACCAAGCGCGTTTCGAAACGTGCTTGGTACGTACTTTACCGCGTACGCGGTACGCGCTTGGCACGCACTTGATATGCGGTAAAGCGTGTAACGAAACGTGGTTGAAATGCGGTTGGAACGCGCTTTGCATATAGTAGTGTCTGGTCCAAAATAGGCTTGTCCCGTGCTTGGCACACGCTTTACTACGCTTCCGTACTACTAAATTTAAATAAAACTTTTTAATTCAAATCAATTTAAATTTAAATAAAAATAAAAATCATCCCCAAGTATTATGATTGTAATATATAATAATAAGCTGTAAATAGACATAATATAGATATAAGATAAACATAAACCATAGAGACTTCATCCTTTTCGGGATAGTGGGTTGACTCGTGCTTTTCATCGCGGTCGAGAGACTGATTATTTCGGCAAAGCGCTCGAGTTTATAATCCCCAATGGGGCGTCGCTTCGCGCGCGAAAAACGCGGGATAGCCATGCGCTACCTATCGGCCACGAGTAATACAAAAAGCATGTGACAAACGCGTTTCAAAACGCAGGCGAAACGCACTATTCTGTGGGAGGACTCCGTGTCGACGGCACTCGAAAAAGTACGTTTCAACCGTGTACCGAAACGCGCTTGAAACGCACTATTCTGCAACCAAAGTCCGGGTCGACGGCACACGAAAAAGTACGTGTCAACCGTGTAACGAAAAATCTTAAAATTCACAGATATTGTGTATTTTAAGTTATTTATAACAATAACAAAAAATATCTCATAAATATTAAAAATCCAATTGCAGATTCGAATTGTTGAGAAAAAAATAGCATAGTTTCGAAAAAAAGTTATTGTACGATAATTATTAACGGAGTTATTGATTTGTTAAGTAAGCGGTGAGAACGGCCGGGCGCGTGAAGCCTCGAGCCGCCCGGTCTCATTTCTCCGAATGACGGCACACGGCGAACTTCAACCTTTTTTTTTACTAGATAGAACGGACCTATAGATCTGAAAAAATTCACGGCCATTCCTTGGGGTGTTGAGAGATATCGGATATTCGCCCCCCCCCCCCCCCCCCAATATCAATTACAACAACAATAAACAAAATAACACTTAAACACCGTTATCTCCGGTGCTAATCAAGATATTCATGTTTTTTTTTAATTACTCGTCAAATAAAGAGCAAGTATAATCCATCATAATATTTACAATAATATGAAAATTCTCGGAGATATCTCTTATTGTTTAAAAGCAAACAATTTCAATTCACCAAAACATTGTGATATAATTTTTTTTTTCATTTATAGAAAGTACTAATAACGAACTGACTCCATGATTTTTTGGCAACCCGTAGGCCAATGAAATCAAAAAGGGTACACGATATACGGATTGTGGCTTGTTGCGGATTGTTGCTTAACTATATAACCCAGGCAAAAAAGCTTTACACGATGATTTTCAAGACACTTTATATTACTTGTACCATGAGTTTCAAAGCCACACGTTGTTTATTCATCAATTTATAACCAAAAATGTAAATATTTTTATTTCCACGGGACTTTGCATTTTGCAACTAAAGAAATAATGATAATCGATCTCACGACGGCTTGTTTTTTCAAGAATTATGAGACGAACAACTTTTGTTTGAACAGTTTTCGTGTACAGCACATAACAAAGACGTTATTTATCAAAATGTGGGGTCTCAAAAGTTTAAACAATCGTTACGGACAAATCCGAACCTAACTTTCGGGGGGGGGGGGGGGGGGGGGGGGTAAGTAAAAATATTTTCGTCCATATCTAATGAACCTATAAAAAAATTCGCAAACCTACATCATTCCAGAATAGAAGTCAGTCGATTTTATAGCTTATTTGTCTGGACTACAACACTCGATTTGTTTTCGTAATGCGTACATTAGGTTTGGGTTTAGCAGGCTGCAACCAGTTTTGTGGATTAATGGACATTGCAAGTAACTTTTTAGCCGCATCGTCTTATTTGGATATTATGAAACCGATTTGCTCCTACGTCGAAACGACTGCTGAAAAATTTCTCCTTTCCGCCGCAGACAAAGAAAAAGAGAAAACAAGGGCAAATTTGGAGTCTGATACTTTGACTTTTTGTGGAGACGGCACGTGGCAGAAGCAAGGCTTTAGCTCCTTGTTTGGCATCACTTCATTGTTTGGTTATTGGATTGAAAAAGTTATCGATATTTTCGTAAGTACACATTAATAATAATGATAATAATAAGAACACATTAATAATAATGAATGTCAAGCCAATCACACCGAACCATCAGGTAACATGGCAGTAGGCGCAGTAATCCAGATGTTCCGCCGCTCAGACGAAAAGTATGGGGCAAAGATCAGCAATTATGTCGGAGACGGCGATAGCAAAACTTATGGAAATTTAGTGAAAGCGAAACCTTACGGTGAAAATTTCACTATAAATAAAAAAGAATTCGTAGGTCACGTGCAAAAGAGAATGGGAAAACGTCTACGTGATCTAGTAAAAAATACTGTTGAAGATAAAGTCGTGAAAACAGGAAAAAATGCAGGTAAAAAATGGTGAAGTAAAGTACTCGGCGGCAAAGGAAAACTCAAATTTCGACTTTTTTAGCTTCTAAAACTTCAAACGCATTTTTCTCGAAACCACTTTTTCAAAGCCCGTGTTCACTGCTATTTGAAAACTACATGACCGATTTATTTCAAACTTAATACACACTTTCTACATATAAAATACCTCCGCCCAACGATTAGTATGAGATTTTCTTTTTATATTGAGGGGGGTTTTTCGCCTCCAAAATGGCGGAATTTGTCGTGAAAAATAGCACTTTTCAATTTACATGACCACCAAAAATTTAGAAATAAACACAGAATTCTCAGAGTCCGTTGGGACAGGGTTTGATGATACATTGACTAAATTTTAATGGTATTTGATTTCAAATAATTTCTAGCTGAGATACAGTGAACACCACAAATCGTGTTTTTCCAAAGGCGTTCTTGGGAAAGCTGTGTCATCGGCTTGTTTGTGGATATTTTCACGTACAAATTTCACATAATGTTCTTAAAATGACCCTTAGCAATGCACAGAAGGGTTCAATAAATTTAGTCTATTCATATAGATGAAAAAAATTCGCGAAAAAATGTTGTTTTTCACGCTGAAGCCCCTTGCCGTCCCGTATCTTACTACCATATGCCATCTTGTAGGGCGTTAACCTTATTGATTCGTGAGTGGTGGCGTTATGCGATTGTGTTTCACGTATTCAGCAATTCCTTGGTGACTTCGCTTTAGAGACCCATTACTTTGCGTATGGTATGTTGTGGCCTTCACGTGGTAAATTTTGTTTTCTTTAAGGGGTCACGTACAGTTAGGACTTCGAAAAAAGGGGGTTTTTGCGAATTTTTTTTGGGGACACATTTAAATAATTAATCGTAAATCTTTTTCCATACAAAAGACATATATTTTAAGTAAATAATACAATTTTTTCATTGCAAAATATGCAGAAATTTTTCCATAACCGCACGTAAAGTAGGGGTCCCAAAAAAAAGGTCCTCCGCGGTGATCAGTGCAGCTCGTCACCGGATCGCCCGAAATCAAAATAAAAGTAGGGATCATTAGTTAATGACATAATGCTCCGGTTGATCGAAGGATTTGAAAATTTTATGATTTTTCACAAAATGGTGGATGTTGGAAGTCAAAGTTGTGTTTTCGACCCAAATTTTGCTCACATTTTCAGCTATAAAAAAAAAAAATAATCGCATAGAAAAATCCTTCGTTCATCCGGAGGACAATTATGTCTAGAAAAAGTGAGCAAAATTTCAAGTCGATCGGTAAAGCCGTTTCCGAGGTACAGTGATCACCGTGTTCGAAAACATAGTTTCGAGAAAAACGCATTCAAAGTTTTCAGTACGATTTACATGCAGAAGAAAAATTTCCGTTCAAAGTTACATATCTCCATACCCAACAGTCGGATTCGTCTAAAATTTTCACAGAATACTTTTCAAATGTGCTACTTTTAGAAAATGTAAAAAAAAATCGATTTTTTGAAAATTCTAACTGTACGTGACCCCTTAAGGAAGTCTTCCATTTGAGTGCCGACGAAACATTTTCAGTTATGGCTCAGAATATACCGGGGGGTCCGTGTACGTTGAAATATCCTTAGTCGAGGGTCTTGATGAACGTGTGTGATTTCATGTTGGGTAATGCGAAAGCCGTGGCGAATTTCGTCAATAAATCGTTCGTAGTTAGGACAAATCGATTTCCGTGCTTCGTCAGGGGCAATGGGCCGAATATGGTGTCTGCGATCTTTTCCCATGCTGCCACTGGTGTGTCCGTAATCGCCATTGTTTCTCGAGTTTTTATACGAACTAACTTATGTTGTTGGCAGATGTGGCAGCATCGTACGATATTGTGTACGTCCTTCCTTCTGCCCTTCCATTCATATCCCTAACGTAATCGCCCGTAAGTCTTTCGAGCACCTTTGTGACCTCCGATATGGTCGCAGTGCCATTGTTTTATGATTTCGAGGCGTTCTGAGGCTGGGGGCGTTATGATTTTTCCAGTGCATATCGTTACCTTGCCGTTGGCCGTTGATAGGGACTCTTCGAGTATCCATGGGAACGTAGGTATGGGTAGTTCGTCGTGCCCGTCTCCACCGGATGCAATGCGAAACTCATGATCTCCGTGTTCCTTAGTTGATTGCTTCAGGATTTCGAGGGCGGTTTTAAGCTCATCGAAAGTCATATTTGCGAAATAATTTTTTGGTAGCTAATTTTTTGTAGCTGCAATACTTAGGCCCTTTCACTGTTTGTATTCAGATGCTGTTATTGATTTGATTTTTAGTTCTCGTATGAGGTTGTCGGCATCGATGTAGGTCATGCAATTGGTTTCCTACAGGACTTGTTATAATTCTGTCCTTCGATAAGAAATGCACGATAGTCCCTTGGCTGGCTGTTAGTTGCTCGGATTTTACGTTCATCTGGCACTGCGCTGTTGTTAGATCTTTGAAATTTAAATCGTCAGTTTCGGGGTCGCTGCTAGAAGAGTTATGGGCATCTTCATTCGATGATGACGACGATGGCGCTGATAGGGATGAAGATGAGTTGATCGTTATCTTTAGATTATCTTCCGGATAGTAGATTGGGTCGTCGTGTCCTTCGGCGGGCTCGGTGAGCGGCAGCGAGAAGCGTACCTTGGGGGCCGTGGAACTGCACGCCGGTCCTTCTCCCTTCGTGGGTGTAGGGAGCAATGAAATTCTGCGTTAGGCCGTCGGGATTTCGGGTTGTTCTCCGGCACAATTCCCGCTGATGTAGCTGGCGTTGGGTCTTTTAAAGATTTGTTTTGCGGTCGGAGCCTTATCGTTGAGCGATGCGTTCTTGATCAATTCATTAATTTTTCGAGATGTTTCGGGACTGTCGCCTAATGCCCTCTCGATGATCTCGGCTTGTTGCATCGTGATGTCCGTATTGCTGACGCCGAGTCGTTGTCGAGGAGCGAGCTTAATTCTTCTGGAGCGCTTCTGGATGCCGGTAAGCTGCTGGGCAATCGTCTGAGTCGGCCTTTTGCTTCTTGTAAGGTTAGTTGATTAGTTCCGTGTTAAAACGCCATTGACGTATCGAACCGGTAGCCGCGAGGATCCGATTGAGTCGACGTGTAGATCTCTGCGATGTCGTCGGCTGCCGTTTCCGTTGATTCATTAATATCGCCGAGTTCCGGTGTCGGCAGCATGCTGTGATGCTGACTTTCTTCAATGACCTCGTCATCGTCTTTCGACGAGTCCCAGAAACTCAGGTCATCGTAAGCGGCAGTGGTGGCGGCACGGCCTTTGTCGCGAATTCGGCTAGCGATAGTACTTTCATCGAGATTTGGTTGGAGCAGCCCTCCTTCGTAGAATTTTCGTCGTCGCCAGGTGCGAGAGGAACGTCATGTCCGGGTTCCTGGAGAGAGCATCTGCGTTTAAGTTCGTTTTTCCTTTTTTGTATACGACTTGATACTCATATTCTTCGAGTTGCAATGTCCATCGCATGAGTCTCGAGGAAGAGTCCTTGACCGAATGTAACCATACTAAAGGTTGATGGTCGGTGACGAGTGTCAATTTCCTACCGTATAGATATGGTCAGAAGTATTTAACTGCATATACCATGGCTAGGCTTTCCATTTCTGTTGTGGAGTAATTTGTTCTGCGGAGCACTCTACTGGCGTATTGAACGGTAGAGAGTATCGCGGAGAACTTCGAAGCTGAATTGCTTTTGTTCGGTCCATTCGAATTTCGTTGTTTTTTTGGTAAGGCCGGAGGGTGGTTTCGCGCCGCCGGAGAATTTCGAGATGAATTTCCTGTAATAACCCGCAAGGCCGAGGAATTCTCTCACATTCGTAGGCGTCTTTAGGATTAGGATATTTTTCACCGCAACTAATTTTATTGTGTCCGGACGAAATCCGTTTCCGTTAAGGATATGCTATAGGTAATTGACCTTCTTGCGTAAGAATTCGCATTCATCGACTTGAAGGGTCAGTCCGTTCCTTCGCAGGCGTTGGAAGAGCCTGTTGACCTTCGTATGGTGCTCTTGAAGGGATGCCGAGAAAATAACTATATCGTCTAAATATAGGAATAGTGCAATCCCCGTGTGCCCTGAATAAGACGCTGTCCATAAGCCGTTGGAATGTCGCAGGAGCGTTTTTCAACCCGAACTGCATTCGTGTAAATTCGCAATGACCTCGGGGGTTCGTAAACGCCATCTTCGGTTGATCTTTTTCGGCAACTTTAATTTTATGGAACCTGCTTGCTAGATCGAATACCGAAAAATATTTCGCTCCCCCAAATCGATCCAGAATTTCGGTGATATTTGGTAGCAGGTAACTATCGCCGGTAGTTTTTCGGTCAGTTATCGATAATCGATGACCATCCTCCATCGTTTGTTCCCTTGGGAATCTGCTTTCTTTGGTACGATCCAAAGGGGTGAGTTGTACGGAGAGTGCGATGGTTTGATAATTTTATTATCGAGCAAGCCTCTAATTTGAGTATCGATTTCGGCCGGATGGACCACTGGGTATCGATATTGTTTCGTGTATACAGGCTTATTGTCGATGGTCGGGATTTCGTGCTCAGCCGCAGTTGACCCTTTTAATTCGTCTATGGGGAGATGAAAAACATCCGGGATACGTTTCACAAGTTCACGCACATGCTGACGTTCTATAGTATTTAAATGCTCGAAACACAAGGCTTGCAAAACCGTACTCACTCAGTGGGTCGGCCTTGCCAGCACGGCGGGGGGGGGTCAATGTCTCGGCCTAGCCGTCGGGGACCGGCCCGGATCCGATTTCATACGGCTCGAGTTCCTGCGCCGGGACGTCGACATCTATCGCATCGGTGTGTGTGTTAGTGGCGATAGCAGAACAGACGCCGCTATGATTTTTCACTACAGCTTCACCGACGTGTATGTGAGAACCACGGTCGATGCGCTTCAAATATCCGTCGTATACGTTGCAGTTTCGCAATTTTAACGCGATTCGTTTTCTGCTGCGTCCTTCTAGATGTTATTTTACGGATTCTTGTTCTTGCAAGGCCGGATCGATTTCGTCGCGGTTAGAGAAAGGAATTGGTGTGATCGCCTTACTCAGTGACGAGAGTTCTATGATTATATGATATTTCTGCTTTTGATCATGGAGAAATGGCGCTCCTAGTAGTCTGTCCGTCTGCGGCAAACGTTCCCCGTCGAAGACGTGGAAGGCCACGTCGGCTTTCCTGATTGTGAGCACGTTGGTTCCAAGGGTTCAGATGGTTGTTGGGTTTTGTTTGGTTTGGGCTGAAGTAGAATATTGGCGACTCTGGGTTCGATACCCGGTCGGAGAGAATTTTTTTTTACCCATAAGAATTGTATTTCTTAAATGCCTGCTTATTCAATTAATCTATTGATGTACCCTTCACTATTTATCACTTAAATGAATTCGGTCAGAAATAAAAATTAATCGATTCGTTGTATTAAGGGCGAAGTTTGAATAAGCGCGGGCATAGCCTAGGTGGCGCACCCAAAAGCATGAAAGTGCAAACTTGAACGGCGGTCATGATGATTATAACCACCAGCAACAAAAGCATGGAGACTATAGTAAAGGAGCCGGAACGCAGTGTTAGAGAAGTGGTCGGCGAAGCGAGGAACGATCTGATAATTGCATCGCCTGGCGGCGCCACTTCTGCGCGGAACCGTCCAGCACGGTGATTTTGAATCGTTGATCCATGATTTGTCGTACCTTTTGACTGATTAACGCAGCTTATAATATTGATGAGTAATATTGCTATGCTTTTGTTCAAATTATGAAATGATAATATTTCAGTAATTTTTAGTCTTGGAGGCGATCGATGTGCATATTCTGTACAGGAAACAAGTTGCTCCCAAAATTCAGTGTTAAAAATCTAACAGGTTGTTGCAAACGCTTCAAAGATATACACAAATATTCAGATTTTGATTTGATAAATTGTAGACAAATTTTATAAAAGTAAACAAATATGTTAGTTACTGAAAGGTTGTTATGTATAAATTTATTATTACGTATACATTATAGTTTTTATGTATACATACATATTTTTCGTTTTTGTATACATTACTATATAATAGCATTTCGAATAATCTCTGATGAAATTTGACTCGTTGCACAGCTCAAATAAACGACAATTGACAAATAGACAAACACTCTCGTAAAACAAAAGTACTTACGATGAATAAAGAATATACACTAATTTCGGGACCACCGAAATTTTGTTTGTTACTCGGTAAAAACAATTGTTTACGCGTCAGATGGAATGACAGATAACATATTGCGTCGGGGTCTATATCCCGCTCACTTCATTTCAGCACCAACGCCACACTTCACAGTTAGCTCAGAGCGACGAGACCGCTCACCGTGACTCAATTCGAACTAACCAGGAACATAACTTAGGTGTCCCCCTCCGATTTTATTGAAACTTTGGTATCTGGTACAGTTTCGAAAACTAATCGACACGTATTTTTTTTTATCGGCGGAAAAACGGTTTTAGCGGGTGAAACACCCTAAAAATGGGGTTGTTTTTCATTTTTTGGCGATAACTTTTTAACGGTATGAGATGTTAACAAAATTCCAATTGCAACAACCTTTATTTTTTTCATGTACTATACATTGGAGACGAGAACGATGCAAATGACAATAAATTTCGAATTTTTTCATACGTATCTCCGAGAATTTTTAATCGATTGAGATGTAAATTTGAGATGTAAATACGGGTTTTTTCCGATATCTCGCAATTAAGGGGTTGTAACTGCCCTTCGATGTTTGAGGCAAGAGCATCGTATAGTCAGCTAGCATTATACAGGGTGGGCCATCTGTTGGTACGTTTTTGAATTTCGTCGTATGACAACGGCAAACGAGCTACAGACCCGAAATTTTTACAGTTCATTAGCTATACTGTCCGCTGCACGAAACAACATGCTTTCTCTTGAAGAGCGTTTTAAAATTTTAAAAACTTATTTTCAAAGTCAGTGCCGTGTCGCCGAAACTGTGCGAATTTTGAAAAGAAATATGGGTCGTGATAAAGCACCCACCGAAGGCGCTATACGCAAATTGGTGAAGAAAGTTCGTGAGAAAAGGATGTTAGTGGATGACAGAAGTGGTCCCAGAGCTCGGACAGTGCGCACACCCGAGAATATTGAGGCTGTGGCCCAAAGTATGAGACAGAATCCGACGACCTCAACTCGACGCCGATCGCAGCAACTGAGCATTAGTCGCACCAGCCTGAGGAGAATACTGCACAAAGACCTCGGATTATTCGCCTACAAGATCCAGATGACTCAGGAGTTGAAAGCAAATGACCATCCGCTTCGATATCAGTTCGCTATGTGGGCCATAGACCAGCTCAATAATGACGTCGATTTTGGTCGAAAAATCATCTTTTCGGACGAAGCGCATTTCCATCTCGGCGGATATGTGAACAAGCAAAACTGCCGGATTTGGGGTTCGGAACAGCCACACGCAATCGTAGAGAGACCAATGCATCCTCCAAGAGTCACAGTTTGGCGTGGATTTTGGAGTGGTGGCATAATTGGCCCATTTTTCTTCGAAAATGATGCTGGCAACGCCGTTACCGTCAATGGTGAACGCTACAGAGCCATGTTGACCAACTTTTTATGGCATAAAATCGACGCTATGAATGTGGACGACCTTTGGTTTCAACAAGATGGCGCCACATGCCATACAAGCCGACTTACGATCGACCTTCTGCGCACCAAGTTTAACAACCGCATAATCAGCCGTTCAGGAGATGTCAATTGGCCTGCGCGTAGCTGCGATTTGACACCGCTGGACTTCTTCCTGTGGGGTGCCGTTAAAGACCGATGTTATGCGGATAATCCAGAGACAATTCCAGCTTTGAAAAACAACATTACGACTGTTTTGAGTGAAATTGGCGCCGAGGTAGTTCAAAATGTCATCACTAATTGGGGTGACCGAATGGCATACTGTAAGGCCAGTAGAGGGAGCCACATGAACGAAATCGTTTTTCATTCTTGACGGGGATACTTTTAGCTTTACAACAACAACAAAATTAATAAAAAATATCAATGCATACTCTTTTGATCGCATTTTTAAAAACGTACCAATAGATGGCCCACCCTGTACAATTCGGGGCTAAATTCACATCATTATTGACGTTCGTGTGCATGTTTGTAAATGCCCCCCCCCTTCAAACAAGAAATTAAGAGGGAACCACCCTTGTATTTATCATTCCCCCACCCTCTATGAGAACGAGGTGGATCTAATTGAAGGAAACCTGTTCTATTTTTATGGTAACACAAAAATCTGGTTGACGTGTTTTTGCATGTTTTCCAAATAGCAACCTTAAGGGGGTAAACGACCCTCTACCCGAACTTTCTTACCGCAGTCGCCTTTTCCCATTTAACACGTCTTTGCTGATTCAAAATATTTCTAACAACTCCGAATCGACGATTCCTCGTGGTGCGAACTCAATATGAGACCCTAATTGTGAGAGGGTAATCGAACCCCTCTCTATTTTCCTTTTAATTGGCGATTTGAAAAGTTGCCACGCTATTTTGATGAATATGGGTTTGGATACCTGTGGATATTTTGCATTAGTCTCTAATGGATTAATCTTTATTAATCTCTAATGGGTATTTTGCATTGATCTGAACAGGGGCCGGGGAAGGGGGACGCCGAGATCTGCCTCTTACTCCTCACTTTTGTAATGTTTATGAGACACACTTTACCGCCTTTTATAAGAAGCATCGAAATAGAAAAAATAATCCCCCGCGCTACGATATCATTTGCACAAACGCATTTAATGAACTACAACTAGGTCGGTGCGTAGATATCAAGTCATGTCATGGAATAGCTGATCGATCGGAGTCGCGCAAATCCCACAAGAATTACGCAAACGTCTAATATAAACACCAGGAATGCACCTCTATGTGTGCATTTTTTCTTTAAATGAAAAAAATTAAGGCATTAAAGAAAGTAAGTAGAAGAAGTATTTATCCGTGCGCGTATAGAAAACAGTTTCTCATAAACATTAGAAAAGTGAGGAGTAAGAGGCAGCTCTCAGCGGCCCCCTTCCCCGACCCCTGTTGAGATTAATGCAAAATACCCATTAGAGATTAATAAAGATTAATCCATTAGAGACTAATGCAAAATATCCCCAGGTATCCAAAACCATATTCATCAAAATAGCGTGGCAACTTTTGAAATCGCCAGTGAACAGGAGAATAGAGAGGGGTTCGATTACACTGTCACAATTAAGGTCTCATATTGAGTTCGCAACATGAGGAAACGTCGATTCGGAGTTGTTAGAAATATCTTGAATCAGCAAAGACATGTTAAATGGGAAAAGGCGACTGGGGTAAAAAAGTTCAGGTAGAGGGTAGTTTGCCCCCTTAAGATGGCTATTTGGAAAAAATTTAAAAACACGTCAACTAAATTTTTGCGTTACCATCAAAATAGAACAGGTTTCCGTCAATTAGATCCACCTCGTTCTCATAGAGGGTGGGGGAAAGATAAATACAAGAGTGGTTCACCCCTTAATTTCTTGTTTGTAGGGGGGAGGGGGGGGGGTGTTGACAGACATGCACACGAACGTCAATAATGACCTGAATTTAGCCTGGAATTGCATAATGCTAGCTGACTATACGATGCTCTTGCCTAAAAAATCGTAGGGCCCTTAATTGCAAGATATCGGAATAACAAAAAACCCGTGTCCGCTAGTTTTCCATCCTCCACGTGTATGCAAATTTACATCTCAATCGATTAAAAATTCTCGGAGATACGTATAAAAAAATTCGAATTTTGCAATAAACAATATGAAATTTATTGTTATTTGCATCCTTCTCATCTCCAATATATAGTATGTGAAAAAATAAAGATGTTGCAATTGGAATTTTTAAAATATCTCATACCGTTAAAAAGTTATCGCCGAAAAATGAAAAACAACCCCATTTTTTAGGGTGTGTTTCACCCCCTAAAACCGTTTTCCGCCGATAAAAAAAAATACGTGTTGATTAGTTTTAGATACTCTACCACATTTCAAAGTTTTAATAAAATCGAAGGGGGACACCTAAGTGATGTTTCTTGTAAGTGGAACTGGAGCGTAGAATACTGATGAGAGTGTAACGGTGTGCGAGGGTTATCTGTGTGAGCAATAGAGTGCGAGAGGGGCGGGTATTGGAATCCCAAGTATATTCTGATAGGCAGTACGGTGAATGAAAATAAAGCTAACATCCATTCCTATTAAAAAGAATTGTATTACTTGCTTGGTAATACTCTATGTATGAGTGGTTTAATAGTTGGTTTGTTCATGCGTTCGTTCGCTCGTCGAAATTATGTGTACGATAATATATTTATATATTCGAAATATATATCCCTGCAAAGAATTGTTCATACGCAATCAATATTTTTTATAAACAAAGCGCTAAAATTGGAAGATCACTTTTCTTTTTGTTCCAAAATTTAAGTCTTTTTTTAACAACAGTATTGAGATTTTTAAACGACACTTTTTCTATTTTCGATTGACTATGTATTGTCGATTATCGAACATTCTCGATAATCGAAAACACTGAAAAGGTAAGTAAAGATTTACGATTCATAGCTGAATATCGTACAATTTTATAGAAGATTGTCCGTTTGTAAAAATGAACCCATGAGTGCTCACGGGGTGCCGGCCGGTGCAGCACAAAACAGAACCTCAAATTTACTCAAGTAAATGTGAGGTTATGTTTTGTTGTATCTATGTACAATTTACAATTTTATTATTTAAAATGTACGACACTCACAGAGAAAATATCGTTTTTTATATTTATTAAAAAAATGTATTTTTCTGTAAAATGAATGGCACATGAAATTTATGTTTTGAATATAATACAATAATATGATAATGTTAATTACATATTGAATACATAAAAAAATACACTATATTTATTATTGACTGTATTATTTTATTCTTGCAGATTTTGAATACAACAACCCAAAAGTTAAGCTGCCAGTGTGCCGTTGGCCACTTCAACCGCAAGCAGCGATTCTTCCAAAGGGGAAACAAATGACAAAAGGTAACAAATATTTTTTCTCATGCGTTTTATTGATTCACATAATCTATGATTATCGTATATTGAGGGAATCTAATAAGAATATTTTTTTTATTCAGATATTCTGGTGTGAAATCGAAAACAAAAATGGAAGCGGCAAAAAAAAAGAATAATCGAAACGAGGTACGTAACCCAACCCCAAGTATTTCAAAGTTAAATCGAATAACAGCGCATAGTAATATTCGTGCAATTTACTCGATCAATTCAAAAAGTATAAATCTTCTGATATAACCATACTCGAACTGTGAAAATCCTCTCGCAATCGCGCGCCCAGTATAAAAGTGGGGCGGACGCATTGATAAATCTATATCTGAACTTTCAATAACCACCACGTGTGGTTGACGAATATACCGTTCGAAAGTTTAGTCAACCAAAATTGCGCTCTAGAACATGCGCTGCCGAGATACTTCGTAATTTACAGCGACACGAAGTCACGGGAAGTAAACGTTGCCGGCCGTACGCGAGAGACGACGCCTGGCGAACGAGAGAGAGAGAGAGTGCTGGCTGTGCCGGCGATCGAGAGTCCATCGTCGCGAGGACCTCCTTCCCCTTTCCCCCCGATAGGACCACGACGAAGCCGGCGAGCGAGAGTAACGAGCTGAGGGAGCAGTGTGATCTCGACCACGAACAGAAATTGTAGTAGAGCGAAAAGCAGATAGTTAGAGAAAAGTAAATTGTAGAGAGGAATAAAGAGCGCGAGAGAGTGAGTGAGTGAGAGGAGAGTAAAGCGGAGTGAGCGTGAGGAAAGAGCGAGAGAGAAGGACCGAAAGACGCTGCGCGACGGGAGGCAAGGATTTGGCGAACCAAAAAGGTAGGCGCACGCAGGTGCAATACTTTCTTTGCCGGTACGAGATCGCGTACCGTCGACCGCGTGGTGATAGGTCGTGCCTATCTCGTAACGCGTCCCGTAAAACGTACTGAGCCGTCCTTACCGGCGTCTCCGGAGGATAGGGCTAATTCACTCTGCGACGTTGCTGCGCAAATAATTGTTTCCAGAGTGTGATTGTCACGCAAATAATTATTGTAACGTAGGATTGTAAAAAAGAATTGAGGAGTAAGGTCCAACCCGTGGACCGGAATAATAAAGAAGTCATTGTTAATATTTTAGAAACGTCTACTTACACGTTAATTTTGGATATTTGGTTAAATTATTGTAATCGATGCTTGTCCTTCGACCCTACCATTCCCTGAGTATTGAATAAGAGCGAAGAAAAAGAACGAACAGATAATAATTCCCTTGGTGTTACGGAGTTGATACAAACACCTGGCGCCCAATCAGAAATTGGATAAAGAAGTGAATGGTATAATAAAATTATTCGGGGCGTCATCAAAGATTTTGGGTTGGTAGCTCTCCTCGACTTTGACAAAATTTAGTTGAAGAGAGCTCGTCACAATATATATATATATTTCATCGATTAAGGAACGCAGTGGCTCAGTGAATAGGGATCTGGGTTCGCACGCAGCGGACCCGGGTTCGATTCCCACAGCCGACACCAATGGAAACGAAAATTGTATACATGTTGTTTCTGCAATCCTGGCGGTTCGGACCCCACTAAAACAAATGCCCAACAAAAACCTCGCTGTGATGAGTGGGGCGTCGGTGCTCGGCTTTGGTGCTCCCGCACGGCGGTTTTCATCGCACGGATGCTGACGCCTTGGTAGGACACCGGGTGGCCAATAGTATCACAGATGAGGAGGTGCCGGCCCTAGGCCCTCTGGTGGACGTGCTTTAGTTTACTCAGATTGACACTGGGAGAGATTAGGTAGGTACCGACCTGTATCGGCGGAGGTTTTCTGCAGTTTCCCTCCGTCCGTGGCAAATGCGATGAGGGAGATTAGGGAGAATACGAAACGGCTGCAGACGGAACAGTAGAGAAGGAAGTCGGAGGTGGTGAAGCGAGAGTATAAAGAAATGGTATAGAATAGTGAAATAGTAGATTGTAAAAACCCGAAGGGGTAGACAATTAAAACTCCAAATTATTATGTATTATTTTATCGATTATCATGTATTCTGAAACTCATTAATACCATAGTAACCCTATTTTAGAATTAATGGCATGGATATTGCCTGTAATTGTAAGATATTATCAATTGAAAACAGTGGTTTTTTAATATGTGAAATTTGTTAAAGCACCATTTAATTCGAATCGATAGACGTATCGAGTGAATGGGAGATTATGAGATTTACCTGAGATGTCAATCGTTCGAAAGCTTCAATAGACTTCAGTTTATCCAGTGTTTCATTTTCATTAGGTCCGAATATCTTAGGGAAATATTCGGGAAGAAGACGACCGAGGACAAGGTTAGCATCAGTGATCGCTAACGGGCCACCTTTTTTATAGCAAGTTGGACCTGGGTGAGCTCCGGCACTTTCCGGTCCCACTTGGAAAAGCCCTGATCGGAAAACGAGCATTGAACCTCCACCTGCAGCCACAGTGTTCACGTCCAACTGTAATGAAAATTACACCAGACAAATTTTGAATCGTGACAATTTTCCAACCAATTTCTGTTATAAATTATAGAACGAGTTACTCCATCCGCAATGCATTGTTATTCAGCATTATAGACAATATTTAAAAATATAATATAACGTAGAAATAGTTATTTATATACTGTAACGGAGCAGTGGGCTTACTTCCCTCACTCCAGTGTTCCGCGGTGATACCACACACAATCCTTAGTTCAGCCAACTACACCCAGATGGGCGTACGCTTTCTCACAGGTGAAAAAGAGCTAAGAGGCTACAAATATATGATAATTGATTGAACGATTATCGAAAGATCATGAACAAAAAACTTCCGATCGAGTATCTCAACCAAGGACTCAAATGGATGGACTGAACCTTCGAAAAACCTGATTTAGAAGAATATTCTAATAAAGAGGCATTCAACTGCCGAGGTTTTCCAGGACTACCCAGGAAGAGGAACGAAAGGTCTCGATCAAAAGTAGAGGGAATCAAATTAAATTTCTAGTGCCGTCCATACGAGTCCGTTTCGAGTTATGATGCTTCAAAGCATCATAACTCGAAAAGGACTTCATGAAAAAATATTTTCTTATAGTGTTTCGGAAAGCCCTCGAGATGTACCTACTATAAGAATATGCAATGAAAAATAGGGTGTTCCATTAAAAAAAAATTATGTGGCCTTGACCTGATATTGGGGACGACACCCAAGATCAAATTGATAAAATCATTTGAACCATATAACTTTTGTCTGAAACACTTTTCGATAAAACTTATATTTTCCGAGATATTTAGGTGTCCCGACCTTGCTGGGACCCGGTACATGTATTTGAATATTCAGGGAATTTATTTGTTTAAAAATAATTTTTACGACAACAAAAATAGGAATTGTCTGAGCTCCCTTTGAAATTGTTTACGATACACAGGTACCAATCAAAAAATAATTACAAAAAACACTATTTTTCGTTTGTCTAGTCTTGACTGATACTTATCGAAAAGAAATTATATCTCAAATTGTTTAATTGAATTCAAAAAGCTTAGAATTTGGCCTACACAATTATTTCGGGTTCGTTTGCATATCACATAAATTCATGTATATATTGCATTTTGGTCTCTGCCAATATCTTTGCTGTCCGAAATTTGTTTACCGTATGGTTACCGTATGTTATTCATACGAAGAAAAAATAATCAACACGTGTTGCGTTTGATTTTCGCGTGTGTTTTCGTTTTTACTACTGTGCACTCAGCGCCACTGACGCAAATGTTTTTCTTCTGTTTTATTTTTCGTTAATTTATGTAGAGAAGTATTCCCCCTCTGCTCTTCTTCAAGACTGCAAGTTCATACAATAAAATTTTCCTTCATGCATCATCATTATTGTTCATTCGTTTATTAAAGAATTCCTGCCTCGTCCTGACCGATGGCTCTTACGTCCCAACATAGGCATCGCACATCTCCTGTCAATAAATTAGATTATTATCTTGCCTACCTCCAAAACGATGCAGCCTGCCGGTAAAATTCAAATATCATGTCCATCTTTTTCTCTTATTATCATCTTATAACTTCATTTATTAAGCTATATTTAAGAACCAGCAATAAGAAACAACAATTATTCCCGCTTCAGATACTAAACTACGATTTCCCGGAATTTTCCTTGATTATTTTTTCCAAACATTCGAATCACCAAACTCAATCTATTTACGTGAACAGTCACGCAATGTAACAAGACACGTTCCTTATCTTCCCAAACATTCTCCCAACGAACAAACATCCTTCTTATATACATCCTTCCAAGAATAAACCGTTAACAAAGAGCGATAGTATTTACTCTTAAGGGGTCACGTACAGTTAGAATTTTCAAAAAATCGATTTTTTTTTTACATTTTTTAAAAGTAGCACATTTGAAAAGTATTCTGTGAAAATTTTAGACGAATCCGACTGTTGGGTATGGAGATATGTAACTTTGAACGGAGCCGTCTCCGGCGCACCAAAGTAGGCAGGTAGCGGCAGCTGCGCGCTCGACCTTCTGAGGCCGATCAGTGCCTCTATTGTGACCTATACACACATATATATATTATTATATATATAAGAAAATGTACCTTTGAAAATTATATATATATTCCAAGGTACATTTTCGAAAAATTGCTGCTTTGAAGCAGTTTGCTGTGAGACGTAGAGCTGTGCGTACGTTATATTTCTCTGGGCATACAACAGTATTAAATTCGATAAAAATGGATAAAAAAGTTTCAAGAGAAGTGAGGAAGTCTCGAACAGTTTATAAGTCGAGATCCCGGAAAAGAAAACAGGTTTTCAATCCGAAAACTGCAGAGATAGATGATGGCGGAGCGAGTACGTCTGCGAAAAAACTGAAAAATCAACACGAATACCATGTCCCTAAAACTAATTCTATAGATTATAGAATTATTAATTTTTTTTCTGTATTTTCCGCGATCGCGAAACTGGTGAAATGTGCAAAGTGTAGTGGCGAAGTGTCGTTTGGCATCGTGAGCGAACGTGGACTTGGATTTAAAATTTCTTTTACTTGTGAAAACTGCGCTCCGGAATACATTGCATCCTGCGGGTTCATTAAACATTCATACGAAATAAATCGAAGATTTATATTAGCCATGCGTGTAATAGGAATCGGTTACAAAGGTGCAAACAAATTCCGCGGTCTAATGGACTTTCCGCCCTTTTTATCCAGATCTTCGTACTGCATAATGTTGCAGCATATTTATGAAGCGAGTCGATGTATGGCAGAATTTTTCATGAAAAAGGCTTGCAAAGAAGAAATTCGACGTAATTCCGTGGACAAGAAAAATGAGAATACCGATTTAATGGTTTCCGGTGATGGGACGTGGCACAAACGCGGATTTTCATCTCTGTATGGCGTCACATCGCTGATAGGACGTTTCACGGGCAAAATTATTGATGTGCTCGTAAAAAGTTCTTATTGTAAGGCTTGTGAAGTTTGGGAGGATAAAAAAGGCAGTGAGGCATATGAAGAATGGTATGAAACCCATGAAGATTCTTGTTCGGCAAATCATACGGGATCTGCGGGAAAGATGGAGGCCAGTGCTGTGATTGAAATGTTTCGTCGTTCGATAAAAAATCTTGGAGTGAGATATTTAAATTACATCGGGGACGGAGATTCAAAGACTTACTCCGAAATTTTAAAGGATTCTCCTTACGGGAATACTGTCGTGTCAAAAAAAGAGTGCGTTGGTCACGTTCAGAAACGGATGGGTACGCGTCTACGTGGTTTGAAAAAAAAGACCAAAGGACTCGGCGGTAAAGGAAAATTGACCGGTAAATTGATAGACCAATTGTCTGAATATTATGGCAATGCTATTCGGAACAACTGCGATTCTGCTGAGAAAATGAAGCCATCTGGGCTACATTTTATCATAAAAATTCTACGGATGAAAATCCGCAGCATGATAATTGCCCACCGGGTACTGACTCATGGTGTAAATATCAACAGGCAAAGGCGCAGAATGAGTTGGAGTCTTTCGAGCACGATTACACCGCCTTTCCAGAAATCGTCGCAAATGCTCTACATCCTATTTATGAAGCACTCACAAACGATGAGTTATTACAAAGATGCATTGGAGGATTTACGCAAAATAGCAACGAAAGTTTCAATCAGAGCGTGTGGAAAATCATACCAAAAACTTTACCTGCAAGTTTTACAACCGTCAGCATAGCCGCCAATATTGCTACCTGCACATTCAACGAAGGTGCACGAGGACTATTATCTATTTTTGACGCTATGGGGATTAAACTAGGACCTCACGCCCACGATTTCGCCAAGGAAGAGGATTCTATTCGAGTTGCGACAGCTGCCCGACGATCAACACAGAATACTCGAGAGGCCAGAATAATGCGACGAAGGCTCAAAATTACCGCTCGAGCAGCTGACAAAGAGAAATAAGGGACCGTTTATGGTGCTGGAATAGACGATTCACTGTAAGTCCTGACATAAATTTTTCTTCTGCATGTAAATCGTACTGAAAACTTTGAATGCGTTTTTCTCGAAACTATGTTTTCGAACACGGTGATCACTGTACCTCGGAAACGGCTTTACCGATCTTGAAATTTTGCTCACTTTTTCTAGACCTAATTGTCCTCCGGATGAACGAAGGATTTTTCTATGCGATTATTATTTTTTTTGTATAGCTGTAAATGTGAGCAAAATTTGGGTCGAAAACACAACTTTGACTTCCAACATCCACCATTTTGTGAAAAATCATAAAATTTTCAAATCCTTCGATCAACCGGAGCATTATGTCATTAACTAATGATCCCTACTTTTATTTTGATTTCAGACGATCCGGTGACGAGCTGCACTGATCACCGCGGAGGACCTTTTTTGGGACCCCTACGTTACGTGCGGTTATGGAAAAATTTCTGCATATTTTGCAATGAAAAAATTGTATTATTTACTTAAAATATATGTCTTTTGTATGGAAAAAGATTTACGATTAACTATTTAAATGTGTCCCCAAACAAAATTCGCAAAAAACCCCTTTTTTCGAAGTCCTAACTGTACGTGACCCCTTAAGTGTAGGTTATACTTTAAGTTACAAATATCCAGCCCAACAATCTTTTTTTCATTCATATTTCGTTTCAAGGAACGCCTTGTGCGATGTCGCCACTCGAAACCTAGTCATAAAACAAACTCTGTAACATTCTCCGAACTGTAAGTTGAAGCTGTATGTTTCTTTTTCATGTCACCCCCGTGTGACCAAAACAACCTCCTCCAAAGAAAATCGAACAGTCTCGCTAAAGAATCAGACCAATCAAATCAACCCAATTTTTGTAACTCCTCCCGAACCGACGTGAAATGGTTAACCTTTTTAGAGAAGAAAAGGAGAATTTCATCAACCTCGAATCAGATAGTACCTCAAAGGAGTGAAATCCCAGTCTCTTTACGAAACTACTCTAAGTACAAATTTTTTAGTTGTAATTTTAAAGTCAAATGAAGTATCAGTTTTTGTTAAGTGTACTTGCGTTATTGGTGTTGCAATTAATAATTTTCCCAAAAAACTCAGTCTCACGGATCAACATCGAGAAGTTTGGGAAACCGATCATCAAACGAAATGGCTTCGAAGAGGAATCAACCTCGACGTATAATCCAAAATCGTTGAGTTAGTATATTGAGCACGTAAGTAAGTCCCAGGCAGCGAGCTCACGTTCAGCCGAATAGCGCAAATCAATTCAAACATCCTGCGCACATCGAATTATCAACGGAGCTACTCTGTCTCTCTACCTTGAAATGCAACAGGGTTATGGACCTAGCACGCTTCCACTGCGAAACCACAGCGTCCACCTCCCGAAGGACTGGGAAAAAATATTTATACGGTTTATCATTTTGCCTGGATCAAAAACCTTTCGCGGCTCGTAAGCTTGCAAATTACGACATTTCCGAAAATTTTCGACAAAAATGTAAAATGACGTATGATCTGGATCCATTGCATTATTACACTGCGCCCGGTCTAGCGTTCGATGCGGCGCTAAAGTCTACGGGTGTGAAGCTCGAGCTCTTGACGGACGTGGATATGTTAATGTTGATAGAGAGAGGCATCCGAGGTGGATTGTCACAGTACTCGAATCGATACGCGAAAGCTAATAATCGTTACATGGGCGCAGAATTCGATCCAAGCAAGCCCGAAACATATCTCATGTATTATGATGTAAATAATTTGTATGGTGCAGCAATGAGTCAATATCCGCCTACTGGGTCTTTCGAGTGGGTAGGGGAAGAGAAAGAATCGATATATCCGCGCGATATTCCCGATGACATTGCGGTAGGATATATATTCGAAGTCGATCTCGAGTATCCGCGTGAATTACACGAGTTACACAAAGCCTTGCCCCTGGCACCAGAACCTTATATACCACCAGATAGTAAACAAACAAAATTAATGACAACGCTGTACCCGAAAAATCGATATATCTTACACTATCAAAATTTGAAGCAATACATGAATTTGGGCCTAAATCTCGTTAAAATTTATAAAATTCTGAAATTTCGGCAATACCCTTGGCTACAAAAATACATTGATTTGAATAACAACTTCAGAAAAAAATCCACCAACGATTTTGGTGGATTTTTTGGTGGTTCCAAAACTATCGAAAATATAAGAAACTATCGCGATGTCCGACTCATCACAAAATGGGATGGTAGGTACGGAGCTCGAGCTCTCATAGCAAAACCGACGTTTCATAGTTGTACCATACTCGAGGAGACTGTAATCAAATTAACTCGCTCTCAAATTAAACTTAACAAACCTATATACACGGGTTTTTGTATTCTCGATTTGGCTAAAACGTACATCTACGACTTTCACTATAATTCTATAAAGCCAACTTTTGACGATCGAGCTAAACTAATGTATACCGACACAGATAGTTTACTCTATTACATAGAGACTCCGGACATGTATGGAATCATGAAACGCGACGTTCACAAGTTCCATACATCCGATTATTTGCCAGATAATGCGTATGGTATGCCGTTAGTTAATAAGAAAGTTTTGGGTCTAATGAAGGATGAAACTAATGGTCGAATTACGCAAGAATTTGTCGGATTAAGAGCTAAAATATATAGTTTATGACGAATTGCCGGAATCCTTTCGCCATCGTCACCTTCGGGCGCCTCTCTCGCGAAAAAATGCACCCGCAACAAAAGCGGGAACTACTCACCTTAATTCACTGATCGCGACTTAACCGTCGTGGTGGGCGTCACTTTTTGTTTCCCCGGAAGTGACGATCCGGTTAACCTGGGTGTTTCCGCGAGATCGGCAGAACCGGAAACGCTCGGCCGCTCAGGTTGCTGAGTGTGGTAGAGAGGGTCGGGGTGAGTCACCCCGGGATGGCCCAAAAATATCGTCACTCCTCTGCGAGGCGAAGCCTCAACTCGGAGAGCGAGAACACGAATTTTCGCAGCACCGCACAACTCGCAGCGTCACGAAAAGTGCACCAGCGGTAACGCCTGAGACCGATACACGTTCGACAAAAATCACGAGATCAAAACACTCCCGTCCGAAATCAATAAGTTAACTTTTATATTACGGGAACACACTGAAACTAAAATACCCCTAGGGAGCCGGGTGTACACGGAACTCCCCATGCGGAACTCCCCATGCGATCCTTTGCGAGGCGCCTGCTCGCGAGCGCGACACGATAACGACTATTTAACAGCCAATCAAATTCTCATCTTCTCAAATCTGGAATCGTTCACCGAGAGCTACTGCCCTCTCACTCAGCGAAACACTTACCTGCAAAGGTAGCGGAATTATCGACGTTGCACGGGATCTCGCGAGTACGCCGACAAACGTTTCCCCTTGGTCATCGCGCATAGGAGAGCACCTACGTCGGCGGCACGAGAGGTTCCCGCCCTCCCCCGTAATCTTAAAGCTCCGCTCGTCCTTATACGCGATGCACCACACGGCGGGGCGCCGGTATTGCAGCCGGACCTGCATCAATTTCTCGCGCGTACTCGCTGGCCGCTTTTACCTGATGGGTAGCTCGGTACGGTGAGCGCTATCCTCCGCGGCACGGTCGAGCGCCACGACCTTTTATCCTCATACCTTCTCCTTTAAACTCCACCTAACGGTCATATCACAATCAGCTACAAAGCTACGGGAGCGCATATGTCTAACGGGTGACAGAGCGAGGGTAAACGACACGAGCGGCCTTGGGACGGCGACTTTTCCCTACGTCGGGAAAATATCACGTCACAAGTTTCAGAGTGGAAAACTCGATCAAAATGCATGCGAAGGGCGTAAAGAGAGCTACGCTCAAAACAATAACGTTTGACGATTACAAACGATGACTCTTTGATCGTCAAATTTTAATGAAAAATGAAAAATTAGTTCGAAGTCAAAATCACAAAGTTGAAACTATGAATCAGAGAAAAGTAGCTCTAAGTTGGAACGACGATAAACGAATAATTTGGTCAAATGTGACCGGTACTCTTCCATGGGGCATCCAATTATAAAACGCATTATAGAAGTGTAAATATAACACTGTAAAAAAAAGTGTTAAGACTCGATTTTTGGACTTGCGTAAAATTATTTATTGATTTATTAGTAATTATTATTGTTGCGGTCGAGCGAGTCAGGGCCTCGACACGCGGATCTCTGTCCTAGTTAAAGCGGGGTTGTGCACCTCACGTGGTGTTGGATGTGTATGTGTGTATCACTGACGCCGTTGGTTTGCTCGGTGCTTCGGGAAGGTAGAATAAGAGCTTCCGCGATGAGGTTGGAGAAAACTCACCAGTTAGTCAGCGGTATGTTTTTATTATTGCATGTGTGATTACAGGTTTATACGCGCACACAGTGATGATCGGCGTTCCACTGAGTCAGCGCGAGACGAATACTCACAGTATGATAATGTATCGCTCGGCGCGTATAATTATTTTGAACAAGTTAATATTTTCGGGAAAGTACAAATGATCCCAATATATTCGGACGCGTAAAGCCGCTAAGGTAATTATCGCGGTACGGATGTATATTGGGTTGCGTTAAGAGCCACTAAGGATAAGTTTAACGCGAAGAGTTCGTAATCAATTCTTTACTGGTTTTCCCGAACTCATTGTTACACTCACGAGACTCTAAGTACGCGAGTGCACTAGGGACCGAGGGCCGGTAGACCGTCTGATGCGTCTGTTAAGACGAAGATATCCATTAAGACTGGAGAATAATTGGTCGGACGGAATCCTCGATATCCTAGGGCGGAGGTGCTATGGGAGTCTCGTGGGGGCAACCGGGAAGTATCGGGTAGCCGATCGAGAAATCGATCGTTTGCATTTTTGACGATTTCTCAATCTATTTCGAGGAATCGCTCGTCTGCATTTCCGGCGATTTCCCAATCCATGGTCGTGATTTTTGAGGAATCGATCGTTTGCATTTCTCAGTCTACGGTCGTGATTTCGGGGAATCGTCAGAGTGTTCCGTTGGGAATCAGCTTACTCCGCGGCGCATGGCATGGCGAGGTGTATTTGCGAATCCCTTCTGGTAAATTGTTTGTAGGCAGATCGGTTCGTAACACAAGTTTATAAAATGTATCATGTAGTAATAATAGTTCTACCGCATAATGTAAATAAAAGTTATATTTTGTTACGTCACTAATCATGTAGGAGAATTAATTATAAACCCATTTTTTTAATTGTTTTTTTATTTCAATTGATTAAAACTAATAATATAACAAAATTATAAATCAGATTTGTTTATCCAACTATTGTACGAATTGTCAAAACCTAACCATTTTACAAACAATTTATTGCCACGCGTTCGAATGAGTTTTTCCACAAGGTATGTATTTGGATATTTGACGGATGCGAGTTCTTCTTGATAGAAGCCGTCCTCAATCGGCTGGTCTTGATAATCTCGCAACTTGTATGTTACAGGATCGGTATTTACAACTCTGCTTATAACGAATATTTCCGTTGTCCAGTTTGGTGTATAACCTTTTTCGAAAACGTGCTTATACTTGCCTATTCGTACTTTATCGCCAACTTTTGATTTTCGATAAACGTGTAGCAAGATATTTTTTTCATTTCAAACAGTAACATCGCGAGGCCTCATCTTTAGCGTACGATGCTTAGAATTATTGTAATTGGTCACCAAATCTTTGAGTATATCGAACCACTTGTGCGATCCATGTAGGGACAATTGTTTCCATACTCGCTCTTTGATCGTGCGATTAAAACGTTCGCATATCGATGCTTTCATGTTGCTGAAGGTGGAATACAGTGTGGTTCCGTAGCGTTGGAATAGAGTCTTGAACTCGCTGTTATAAAATTCTTTACCGCGATCAACATGTAATTTTTTTGGGGCACGACCAAGCTTAAGAACCGACGCAATGGCACTCGACACGTCCTTGCCACTTTTCGTTTGCGTTGGCACGGTCCAAGCATACTTTGAAAAAATATCGATAATTGTAGCCATTATTGTATTGCCCGTACGCCGACATATGAAAGAGATCAGCTTGCCACGACTCATTCAACCCACGTATATCAACATGACGCCGTGGATAATTTTTCCGTGCTGGTTTATGGAGTTCATCCACTATCGGCTGTTTTCCATGCTGCGATGCAATTAATTCAAGACGATCAGACAAAATTAATGAATTACGTAAAGTCGATTTTTCGAGAGCTTCTATTTGCGTGATCAGATTTTGTATAGCGTATTCGACACTGAATTCGTGTGATCTCAGTTGCTCGTCCAAACGAGTAATAAGCCCGGAATCGCGTGCAACAAGTTCTTGTATGTCGGTCGCTCGTTCGTGTTTCGCGTGTTCTTGAAATTTCGATTCGAAGACTTGAAGCATCGCTTGGATTCATCGATACTATTTCGCAAGGCAGACGTAATGCCGTAAATAAGTCTAAATTTCTCCTCACTAGCAGCATGCATCACTCGAACAGACACAGCATCGTGTTCTCCGAGAGGGGCGCCTAAATTACACAATTTTCGATTATCCATATCGCACTGTCCATTTTGTACCATTTTGATTATCCATTTCTCAAACTACGTTTGAGAAATGTGTACTTTGGTTAATTCAAAGATTTTGAATGCAGATTTTGAGCGCGTTAGTCTTTCCACAATCGGATGGACCGCAAAATACTGCGCGTACGCTACTCGATAATAATTCCCCATGACGCATCCTCCCACCGTTCTTCGCCCCGTCTTGCACGAGATCGTTAAAAATTTGTATGGGTAATTTAATCGATTGGTTATGGAACCTCATCACGACAATAACTGACGTCTCGAGACAAGCCTTTTATAAACATAATTGATTGTGGGTGTAATGTTATAGATATGAGAAGCATCGAAAAAATTGTCTCAGTATCATGTTGTACTTTCTGCGAGAAAGAGCCCCCCACCGCTGAATAAATAATTCGATTCTGAAAATCGGAGGATTTTTTGCCGCAAAATATCGATAAATAAGCGAGCCGAACAAATTTTTCTCAGTCTAGGACTATTCTTCATTGAGTAATGATCGTACACGGAAAATGACTGGTCAACAATCTCATCAATCGGCTTCCCATCGAACTACATGTGCCTGGCTATCAATATTGCGGACCTGGCATCAAATTGAAAAAGACACTGGAACGAGGTGATTCGGGGATTAACGCGCTCGACGCTGCTTGTAAATAGCACGATATCGCGTATTCTAAAAATCGAGAAAACGTTGACGCTCGACACGCCGCGGATAGAATACTCGAGGACAAGGCTTGGAAACGTGTTTTGGCAAAAGACGCAAATTTAAGTAAAAAACCTTGGGGACTTGCGAACCTGATGAAAGCGAAAACTAAGCTCGGTATGGGTGTTAGGGAGAAGAGGAAGAAGGAACCTCGAGTGAAAAAAGTATCGATAAAGCGTATTATCAAAGCAGCGAAAACCGCTATGATTCCCGGCGCGAACGCTGTGAAATCAGCTCTTATGGGTCCATGCGCAGCTGTAAAAAATGCCGATGGCAAGAGGAACATCCAATCAGCGCGCATTCTTCCTGTACCCCGAAAAATTGGCGGTTTTTTGCCCTTTCTCATACCGTTCTTCGCTGGACTGAGTGCCACCGGAGCTCTCGCCGGTGGTGCAGCGGGCATTGCCAAAGCTGTGAACGATGGCAAGGCTGCGTAACGTGCTCTCGAGGAGAGTAAACGCGTTGGGGAAGGGTCTTTATCTTAAACCTTACAAGAGCAGTATGGGTCTTCATGTAAAAAAGACTAAGGCTACCACACCGAGCGCTCACCGACGCTGATTTATCAAAGTTCGTCCGAGTCATGCAAATTCCACATTTCCGCGGTATTTACACGAGAAATGCGTTACCAAAGAACGGACCCCGAAAATACGAATCGGCTATTGCCAATCTCGATGATACAGAAGGTCCCGGTACGCATTGGGTCGCATATGCGAAAAAGAACGAGAATGTAATGTACTTTGACAGTTTCGGTGATCTTCAGCCACCACCCGATTTGATGAAACACCTCGGTGTTGGTAGCATTGTGAATTACAATTATCAAAATTATCAAGAGTACGATACAGTAGTGTGTGGACATTTGTGTCTCAAGTTTCTCAACGGAGAATTATAAAATGAAGCGTTATACGAGGCGCAGCATCAATTGAGCGCTAGACGCGATGAATGAATCTTTTACATTGACATTGTCCGGCACATCGTCTATACTCGAAGCTCATTATTGTCCCCCGATCGAATTGTTACGGCATACAAATTATATTCTGGGTTTCTTTGAACTGCTGACCTTCAATCCAATTGCCAATATAGACGAGAGAAATAGCAAATTTTACGTGGATACGGAGATTATCACCATATTGACTGGGAGTTACGAAATTGAGGATATTGAGAGTTATCTGCAAAAAGTACTCTCCGATCGTAATATCGACATCATTCTCAGGCCCAATAACAATACTCTGTACAGTGAAATTAAAAGCAATCGTGAGATAAATTTCGAACCGAGGGATTCTATTGGGCGGCTGCTGGGTTTTGCACCACGCATCCTTCCACCTAATATTACCCATAAATCCGATTTACCCATTACTATTCTTAAGATAAATTCTCTACGAGTCGAGTGTAACATAACCTCGGGAGCGTATATCAACGGACAACGAGTTCATACGATTCACAAATTTTGTTCCACTGTACCCCCAGGGTATAAGATTATCGAAGTACCCTGGCACATCGCATATCTCCCAGTTGCCGTTAAATCGATACACAATCTACAGCTGAAAATTGTCGATCAAGACGGCGAGTTGGTGAATTTTCGTGGCGAGCTAATAATGATCCGGCTACACATAAAATCCTAAAAAATGGGCATTGTGTTTGAGTCGAAGAGTGGTAACGGGTATAAATTTCAACGACCATGCCTCGAACGAAACATTCGTCGAGCGCCTCGCAAGGAGCTAACACGTCAGAACATTCAATATCTGAAGAGTCTGGGTCTGAAACTTCAAACAAAATAAAAATAAGTTATTGTTGTATTATAATTACTTGCTTCATACCATGGCGGAAATCTTAAAAATACAAAAACCCGTGATGTTTGATGATGCCATTGCACATTACGAGATACACGGGCATCAACCATTCGCCTCGGCAACCTTCAATAACAACGATGAAATTCGTATCGCCGTGCAGCATCAAGATTTGTGCTTGTTTCCGAGCAAGAGCTCGTTGCACGTTAGCGGTAGATTAACGAAAGCCGATGGACAAACTCTAACCACGAGCACAAAGTTGGTCGCCAATGCCATCTGTCACTTATCCAAGAAGATACGCTACGAGCTGAACGCTGTTGAGATTGACCGCTGCAAAAATGTTGGTCACACGAGCGTGATGAAAAATTACGTGTCTCAGAATCCTGGCCAGACATCGATAATGGAAAACGCCGATTGGGTGCTCAGTGCAGAAGAGCTACAAATAACTGGCTGCTTTGATATCTCGCTACCACTGAGCATGTTATTAGGCTTTGCCGAGGACTATCACAAGATTATCATCAATGCCAAGCACGAGCTGATATTGACGAGGACCAACACCGACACGAATGCCGTAATACAGACTCGACCTGAAGGGGATGCTGCGCCAGAAGAATTCAAAATTACTCTTTCGAGAATTGAATCGATGATACCTTATATCAAGGTGTCCGATGAGCGAAAAATTCAGCTCCTAAATTACATAGCCAAAGACACACCCATCCCAATAAGTTTTCGCACGTGGGAACTGTATGAGTAGGTACCCTCTATGACCGACTTCGTCGAAACACGTTTGGGTGTAAAAACTTCTACTCAAGTCGAAAAACCTCGATACGTGATTGTAGGAATCCAAACAGCACGAAAAAATAATGCCCTTAAGAATGCGAGTCATTTTGACCATTGTCATATCCGAGACGTTAAACTCTCTTTGAATTCACAGAGTCATCCTTACGGAAACTTGAATCTCGACATTAGTCGCAATCAGTATGCTTTGCTCTATGAAATGTATGTAAATTTCCATTCTTCTTACTACGAGAAAGAGCCTGAACCACTCATAAGCAAAGGAGAGTTTTTGAAATACGCGCCGCTAATTATTATCGATTGTTCAAAGCAGAATGAATCATAGAAATCAGGCCCCGTCGATATTCGTCTCGAATTCGAATCTGTAAATCCTTTTCTCGCTCAAATTTGGGCTTATTGTTTGATTTTACACGATCGTATTATCGAATATAATCCCATCAGTGGTAATGTTAGCAAAATAGTTTAAGAACGCACTCATCTATAGAGATATTTTTTACTTTTTTATTTTTTATTATTAGTATATATAAGTTTTGCGTCGGGGGAGGGATATAATAATCAATTGTTATAAATAAATCAGTCGGGATGGTTATTCGAATCAGTTGTATCCGAGATGGAGTACGTGGTTGACTTGCAGGGTTTTAAAAAACCCTCGAATGAATTTGTATTGAAAGAATTTTCGGCTATTTCTTTAACGGATTCCAATATAACATCGTCAATGATTTTCTTTAAACCGCCATGCGTATGGATCTATTTGCCCATTAAATACAGATGTACTTGGTTAACAAATCATTATCACAGTTTATCATGGAACTTTGGTACTGTACCCTATAATGCTATAAACCAAATTCTCCGAAACGTTTTGCACGATGCTCGAGTAATTTATGTCAAGGGCTCGGAGAAGAGAGAATGGTTGACAAATTTTTTTAACGTTCGATCGGCGCGCATAATCAATTTTGATAATTTCGAGTGTCCATCGATACAGAAATTGTATAAAGGCGCATGCATTGAATGTTCGTATCACGAGTATTTGCCAAAGTTCAATTGTGCGAGCAAAAATGTTCAAACCCTAAAACATTGGATTCTCTCAAAATCCCCCCAGAATTAAATTTATTTTTTTCGAAAATAAAAAATTTAATATATTTCACGTGTGAGTTTTTATTTCTTGAATGCCCTATATACCAATGAAAACGACTCGAATCTTGTCAGATGGAGTTCTCCCCCATGGAAACGCCTATATGTGTCTCGACTTGTCTCGACTTGGTTCAACTTGTCTCGACTTTTATACTCTCATAGCGTTCGTATTGTAAAATAATTATAATAATTAAGAATTAGTCGCTAAAATGAGACGGAAGATCTAACTCGGTATAAATGAGACTCGCTGATCACGCTTCCAGTCAGTCGTTACATCAATCTTCATGCGACACAGTCAAAAGTGATCGCAGCCAAAGTTATTACAGTCGAGGAGACGTGAATTGCTAATTCGCCTTGAACAATTGTCACTTCTCCCCCACTCCCATCTAATTTATTGCTTCCTTCGCGGAAAGAGTTATTTATCCGACACTAGCCCGTTACATAAACAATACGGTTGCGGTGTTGAAATTCGATATTGGTCGGCGGCTTCAAAGAATATTTATCCGATACTTTAAATAGAGAATACGATTAAGAAATATCGGGTAACACATATCTCGCATCTCATACCTCATACCTCACCCCCCCCCCCCCCCCCCCCCCTCGAGAACCTTTGAGAAGTATTCGGCGAGTGTGTAACGTCGTCATGGACCACCTCTGTGTATGTGTGAGTGTGTACGTGTGACGTGTACGTGTGCACTAACACGCGTGTATTGAGAATCCCCCTTGTTATACTACGTCCCGCCGGACCAACAGAATTGGTGAGGCGGGACGACATCTGAGCGGTCAAATAGTACACTGTGTGTGGTATTTGGCCGAAAATTGGATTCAAATAGTACATGACACGAAGTTGGCTCAACTGTCGTAGTCATATGTATATGGTGAAAAGAACATATACACCGCTCCGTACACGCCGCTCGGGTGTTTTCGCGACTGATTGTGAGACGGATGGAGCAACGCCATAGGTATATTTGATATGAGGCGTTATTTGCATGTTCCGAGATCCGAGCGAATGATATGTAAAGTCCCCATGCACAACTTGCGTAAAGCCGGTGATATTTTTGATTTTTTCAGCTATTAAATTTGTATAGACAAATAGAAGTTTTTTAAAGAAAATTAAATAATGTGGAAAATATATATACATTATCATTGTCGGTCCGTACAGCTCCATCAAAATAAGACTTCAATGTCCCTTGATATATCAAGATATTCTTTGGTAGCAGTAAAAGAGTCTTGGACTAGCAGCGCGCATTCGCCGCGGCTTTTTCTTTTTTTTTGTGTAATGTAGTACTTGGCTTCATTATTTTTACACGTTTCGATTACCGTCAAAAAGTACGAAGACGGGTGGATTACTTCGCGAGTCTATAGCGGCAATATCGGCGAAGCGGATTCGCTCCCCGACATGAATGATTTTTTCATCTTTTGGGATATTTCGTGAATAAATAATTAACCGATTTGGCTTTGTTATTTTTATATTCTCTGCCCTGCCATGAAAAATGACAAAGCTAGTTGGACTGTTCATTCAATGTGATGCATATCTTACTTTTCGTCGAATTTTCACTTCATTTATAATACGTGAAATTACAAATCATTCGTTTAATCATTTGTAATTTTGTGATATCGCAAACATTTTATGCCAGTTGTGAATTAAATCGTGAATATCAAGGTGTTTTACGTAGTTCTTGGTTTTTGAAAAGTATCCAGCTATGTAAAAGAATAAAGTAGAACAAATTAGATACAGTCGGTCGCGAAAATATTCGGATACCAGCGAATTATGGTGTGATATATTAGAACATACTTGTCAGGTAACATAAACGCCAAAAATAATGATTTCGTACGTACGATTGTTTAACTAATGCGAGAGATTCAAAGAAATAACGAATTTGTATGTCACAAAAATATTCGGACGCCGTTCGTATACTGTCAATAAACATATACAATAGTCGTTAAATAGGACTACCAATACAATTTTCGTAAACACAACTCTTAAGTGGCTTATAAAGAATATGAATGACCGAACGGTGCAACGAACCTGGTGATATTCACCAGGTTCGTTGCAAAGTTTTTGAGAAATCGGTCGAAAAAGCACTTAAAACACGGCTGTTAGTCATTTTCTATCGGCAGAAGGGAAAATTTTATCGTAAAATTGCAAATCTGTTGAAAATGAGTAAAAGTACTGTTGCGGACGTAATAAAAAGATATAAGAACGAAGATAGAATTGATTTGGTCCGCGAAAGTGGACGCCAGGGAGTTTGATATATTCGTGGTCGACATAATATTAAAAAACAAAGTAAAAAGAACCGAAAACAAGTGTACGAAAATTGGTCACGATGATTCGGGGATAACGGAGTATTACTCTATACCCAGACTTTCCAGAAAACTATATTATCAAAGAAAATGAGTAGTGAAATAACGTAATTTTCGCTGACGAAAGCAAATTTCATACTTATGGTGGTGATTGAAGAGTGAGAGAGTGGAGAAAACGAAAAGAACAGTGAAATCCAAAACATTTGCAACGCACTGTAGAGCACAGTGACGGATTGGTAATCATATGGAGTGCGTTTGGTTGCGTGGAGTGGGTCAATTAGTATTTATAGAGGGTATACTTGATAAATGTAAATAACCGACCATTTTACAAAAGAGTTTTAAAAAAGAGCTGCTGAAAGGGGGGTTGGACAAGCTGTAAAATGTAATCACGACAACGATCATAAGCACAACGCACGGATTTTTCACGAATATTCAATGTATAAATGTGCTAATATTATACACCCACCTCTACAATCGCCGGATTTGAAACCTACTGAAAAATTGTGGGACGAAATTGACCGAAAAATTCGGAAAACCCCCATAATAACGAGGGACGAGTTGAAAAAAGTCTTGTGGAGGAATAGATTATTAAAAAAATATATATGTATATAAAAATATATATATATAAAATATATAACATGCCAACCCGTTTAAGCCATATTGTGCAACAGCAATGATATCCAATAAAATATTAACCTTAAGGGGTCACGTACAGTTAGAATTTTCAAAAAATCGATTTTTTTTTACATTTTCTAAAAGTAGCACATTTGAAAAGTATTCTGTGAAAATTTTAGACGAATCCGACTGTTGGGTATAGAGATATGTAACTTTGAACGGAAATTTTTCTTCTGCATGTAAATCGTACTGAAAACTTTGAATGCGTTTTTCTCGAAACTATGTTTTCGAACACGATGATCACTGTACCTCGGAAACGGCTTTACCGATCGACTTGAAATTTTGCTCACTTTTTCTAGACATAATTGTCCTCCGGATGAACGAAGGATTTGTCTATGCGATTATTTTTTTTTATAGCTGAAAATGTGAGCAAAATTTGGGTCGAAAACACAACTTTGACTTCCAACATCCACCATTTTGTGAAAAATCATAAAATTTTCAAATCCTTCGATCAACCGGAGCATTATGTCATTAACTAATGATCCCTACTTTTATTTTGATTTCGGACGATCCGGTGACGAGCTGCACTGATCATCGCGGAGGACCTTTTTTTTGGGACCCCTACGTTACGTGCGGTTATGGAAAAATTTCTGCATATTTTGCAATGAAAAAATTGTATTATTTACTTAAAATATATGTCTTTTGTATGGAAAAAGATTTACGATTAATTATTTAAATGTGTCCTTAAACAAAATTCGCAAAAAACCCCTTTTTTCGAAGTCCTAACTGTACGTGACCCCTTAAGATAAGAATGATTATTTAAACATTGTAAGCTTAATTTGTTTAGTGTCAGAATACTTGTGTGCCCTACAAATGCGTGATTTCTTTGAATCTCTCGCATTATTTAAACTATCGTACGTGCGACGTAATTATTTTTTGCGTTCATCATACATGAAAAATACGTTCTAACATATCATACCATAATTTTATGGTTATTTGAAGATTTGGTTGAAATATCCGACAGTAAACCAACTATATTCTGGTGTCCGAATATTTTCGTGGACGACTGTACAAAAGTAGATTTAAGTAGATTTTTATTTAAAAAAAATGTAGCCGTTCTTGATTTTGTTTATGTTTCGCAATATGGCTATGTTTCGAAATAAAGAGTATTATGTTCACCTAAAACTGTTCATTCAAGGAATAGTAATGTTTAAAAAAACTATAGCTATTACAATTACAACAAATTTCGTGAAATAATTTTAGATATATGTTCTTTTCGCCACATACACGAGTATGACTCCGATATCTGAGTCAATTCTGGGTTATGGGTACGAAAGTACCCACAGTTCGACATTTAGCCGCTCAGATGTCGCCCCGCCGGACCAACTCTCGAGATTTCAACTTTTGTCGAGCGTTGCTGATCTCCCCCCTAATATCTGATCTAAATATTCGTACAATTGAAAACGCTAGAGCTAACCTTCAAAATCGCCATGCGGGTGACGCTCGTACGCGAAGCAAGGTTTTTTCTCTTGAACTGAAACTGAGTGAAGTACAAGTTGGACGTACAAAACAGATGAAAAATGACGAAACATAACGAATAACGAAAAATTAAAGAAGGAAAATTATTATACCTAGCGACTACAAATAGAAGTCATCTTGATAAAAAAACTATCCCTGGAATTATGTAAATAATTCCAGAAAACCCCAACAGATTACAAACGCTGAAACAAATGTTGCTACGAATCAACACGAAATCAATAATTAGGTGGAGAAGGACCAAAAAACGAAAGCCGACATAATTATATCCATGACATCACCACCTCAAAATTGGAAGAACTTTATCATTCGAAAAGGCCAACTCGTAAGGCGACACTTTGAAACAACTATTAATCACAAAAATGCATGAAGGTGAGAATATGATGGAACATTTAAATACCTCTTTCAGTACAGTTAACAAGATCGCGGAAATGGAGATTGCACTAGCCGAAGATCTTATGAACATCAGTTATGAAAATTTCCGGTAGGTAATAGAAACACGGGACGAGCTCCCAATACCCGAAGCTTTGAAAATCAAGCAGTTAGAAGAATACAATTCGAGAACAGAAAAGACGCCTCAAGCGGATCAGTAATAGGATGCATATTTCACGAGAGCATCTGCAAATCGTAGGAGACCACCTAACTTGAACAGAATGCAACGAAGAGATGAAAACGACATAATTAAGCACTATACAATTACAAATGCCACTACTGTCATAAGATAGGGCCAACATAGGGGACAACAGCTGGCAGGAAAATATAGAAACGATATCGCGCACGCATTGGACCAATTGGCAAACCCGACGCCGACTAGAGGGGTCCTCGAGGAACAAGTGACCAATCCGGGACTGCCGCGGACGCAGGGAACAGAAGAAGACCCCGGAGAGGCACGAGGTAACCACTCGCGAACCGGGGAAATAAGAAAAAGGTAGGCAAAGGTCGATTGATATGAATAGAGAGCGGTTGTGTGCGTGAGGGTATATAGAGAGAGGTATATAGAGCAAAAATTGTAAAGTGTACGTAGACCGAATAACGGTGGTTGTTCGGGAGAGCGAGTATTGCAAATTGTACGTAGAGCGGAATATGCGTAGGGGTAGCGAGCAGGTATTTGCAAGAGATTAGAGAGAAACGCGGGCAACGTCCATTATGATATCTTACCCTTGTATTACTTTGCCTGGTTATTTAATTATCATATTGTGTTCATTGCCAAACATTATGGCGTGCGCACCAACTTAAATAAAGAACAGGCCCTTTCAATAAATCAACCCGGCATACAAAACCGAAATAAAATCCTGATCCATAATTTAACGGTGACTTTTGGTTTGTGTGCGTTCATAAGACACCGATGGAGCCGTATGTACTATTGAGTTTTCGAAAATCAAAGAGGAACATAAGAAATAAGTTTCGAGCATTTTCGAAAGTTGCCGCTAAGAAAAACGTGACAATTATTCTCTCATGTAACAAGCTTCAATAGCCATCGGAATGAACGCCGACCAAATATCGGGCGACCAAATATCGGGCATGTGTAACGCATGTGTAACGACATGTGTAACTAAAGGGCGAATTTTGCGATTTAAGTCCAGTGACAAGTGGATACGTAAAAGTAGCTGCGAATTAAATGACAGAAATCCACGGAAAACGTACAGTACACTTGACAGTGCCAAACGGCATCTAAAAGTTGAAAATCAGACTCGAAAAGGTTTAGTATATACCAAAACTAAATGCGAATCTCACATCAATCCCCATTATGACTGAGAATGGTCACGAAATCAGATTGAAGGGTAACCACGTATACGTTTTAATTTCTAGTGGGAAAAGTATCATCAAAGCAAACAGACGAGGCGCTAGTTATTTCTTAGGGGAAATATATAGTACAAAATCCACAGCTGCGGTGAGCGAAATAGAACTTTGGTATAAATTCTACGAACATCTCAAAAGAAATGGTTTAAGATATTAAAATAAAAAATTACAAGAAGATGTCTACGTGTGAATTTTTCATTCAAGGGAAACAAAGTGCAACCCTCGTTCCATAACCATTGCATGTAAGGACCTACGTTTGTAGACCCATGAGAACAACATCAATTGAAGGGGAAGTTTTCTTTACCACGTTCATCGACGAAAAATCCAGATGCGTGGAGAGAATGTTATTGAACTCCAAAAATAAAGTCAAAGGAACATCCATAAAGTTCAAGGCTTTAGAAGAAAACCAAATTGAGCACAAAATAATATCTTACGGGCTGATAACGGTTTGGAGTACGGTGGACCGGAATTTACAAAGCAACTCAAAGAAGCCGGCATCAGAAGAAAATGCACAATAGCGTACATGCCACAAGAAAATGGTACAGTGGATAGAATGGACCACACATTAGTGGAAAAGTGTTTACGTGTGCAATCAAACCTTGAATTGAGTGTCTGGGCTGAAGCAATATCAACAGCAGCGTATACCGGGTAATTTAAACCACCTGTACAGCCCTTGTATTTCGGAAATAAAACATTTTAGGTTCGAGGGGGTCATAAAATGAGGGCAAAGTAGTACTTTATGTTAAAGCACTTCTTTGGAGCCTCATAACTCGAAAAGCACTCAATAAAAAAATATTTTATTAGAACTCGAAGTGGATGCGAAACCTTAACTCAGCGCCACTGTCACAAATATTTTGGTCCTGTTTTTATTTTTCATTACTTGATATACAGGGTGTCCCACACAACTGTAACGGGCCGTACGTCCTAAACAGTTAGGAATAGAAGGAAACGTTCTTGGTAAAAGTTGAATGGTATCAAGTGGTGTATAATACGAAATTATGTGTATGCACTTTTGTACATGGGTGCATCAGAAAAGTGCAACTGCACTTTTTTTTATAAATGGATACCTATATTTTTGACTCCACCAATTAATGCATTTTTTTATGCTCTACATGAGGACCGTTGAGGTGATTGAACAACTCCAAAGCTGATTATGAATAATGAGCCAGTGGTCGATTATCGTGCGAAGTGCGCGCCGGAAATTATTCCGTAATAGCAAAAGCCTTACCTATTTCTGTGCCGATATGAGCGGAAAATTGACGACAACACGAACGTCTAGTAGTCAAAGAGTAGAACATTTTGTCCCTTTAAACTTTTTGTTTATCTCGACCCATTCACGAATGAACAAAGTTTTTGAGTCGACCCCTTAAGGGTGACGCTCAGCCAAAACAGAAAAATTTGTGTCGATTATTTGGACTGATTGTACTTCCAGTGGAATCAATTTTATTTCTATAAATTTTCGTCCATGCCGCACAGTAAGAACGTTGAACGTTTGGGCGGGGGATGATTGGGAGTGGGGGTGAGTGGCATTTACAAATATATACTCGAGTATTGAATCGAACTTATATTAACGTGAATTTAACCCGGAATGGCAACATGCCAGCTGATTATACGATGTAATTGAGTAAAAAATCGAAGGGTAGTTTTAATCCCTTAATTATGAGATATCGGAAAAACAAAAAACGTTAACTTTATTTTGTCATCCTCTACCTATATGCGAAGTTGAATCCCAATTGGCTGAGAACTCGTATGAAAAAATTCTGAGATACGTATGAAAAAATTGCAAATTTACAATAAATAATATGAAATTACACAATAAACAATATGAAAAACGCACTCTAAAATTTTTAGGGTGCGTTTCACCCCTTCAAAATCAATCTTGGAACGTATAAAAAATACGTGTCGTCTATTTTTGTCCATTCTACGAACATGCCAAATTTCATGAAAATCGGCGAGACACACCTGAGACAGTTTCCACGCACGCGCACACCTTTTTTTTACTCACAATGAGTGTATTTAAAGTAGTTCGATAGCTGAGTGCCCTGTAAAAGATGGGGTGCAACCCCCTTCATGTGAGAACATTATTCGATGTGAAACATGTTTCAAAAATCATTGTAATTATCGTTAATGATCATTAACCCTTATGTGTGCGGCCAGGTACCCGGGTACTCACCTCGTCATATTTCTTTTTTTTTCGACTTAAGCCTCCGGATCTAGGAAATTTAAATCTTTACGAAGAGATTGGCATCGCTAGATTTCGAAAAAAAAAAAATTTTGCTGCAGAAAAATGACCTCGCAGTACGGGTAGTCCCAGGGTGCGACCAGGGTACCCGGGTACCCACTAGAGACAAATTTGATATATAAATTGTAAATCAAAGTTAATGTTAATAAATGTTTTATTGGGGTCATATAGGTTTATAAATAAACAAATACAATCATTTATGGTATGAATACAATACAAATTTATTCATTTTTCGCAATCTGTACATGTAATTTGAGTCACTGAGTGCTCATCGCACACATGTTTCTCGCAATTTTTGCAACTTTAGCGAGTTTTCCTGCGCCTTTTAATGGTTAACTTATAACAAATATGGCATGAGCCGGTAACTGCTTTTCGCCCAGAACTATCGCGAGTTTCAGTTTCTCTAATGGCAGAAGTAGATGCAGAGGTTGAGGATCCTATCATGCTTTCGATCGCGAGTCTCGCCGAGTGATGTCTCGTGATTTGAATGTTTAAACAGCGATCCTCAATCACCGGTTTCGCAAGTTCTTCGCTTAATTGGCGCAAAAAAGTACGACGTTGATTCGTTCTTCTCTTGAGCATACTTTTATTTTCATAATAAATAATGCATGCCGCAAGACATCAACAATATTGAAAAATGATGCAAGAGGCCACCTCTGAGTGCGCTTATGCGTGGTGTATCGTATCACCATTTGGTCCATCGTGTCGACGCCAATCTTATATTTATTGTAATATTCGATCATATGCGGTTTTTTCTTTCCATCGTCGTTGGCCGCAGTGTCGCAATGTACTGTAGAAAGTAATATCACAGCTTTATATTTTTTTGGGACGTAAAAGCAAATTGCGATGTCGCGTTCGTGGAAACCAAAGAGAGAAGAGAATTCGGCTCTAGATTTATTGGCAGCCATTTCTTTGGGAATGTGCGGTTTATTTTTCCTCAAAGTACCGGTAATTGTCAATTTCCAAGATAATTAGTGTTTAACGAGAGGTAGAGAAGTGAAGAAATTATCCATCGTAATATTTCGGCCGCTTCCTTTGAATGGAGCTGCAAGTTCTTTTACACCTCTCTCTCCTTGATTTTTTTCACGAACGTTGCCAATTTTACCCGTATATATAATTCTCGATAAAGGATATGAATTTTCTGCGTCGCAAATCCACCATATTTTGATGCCGTATTTAGCCGACTTAGAGGGAATATATTGTGTGAACTTGGTGTGTCCACGATAAGGATAAAGCTGCTCATCAATCCCTAAATTTTCCGTCGGTTTATACATCTTACTCAAATTCGAATTCAACATTATCCATACATCGCGGATAGGTGCAGTTTTATCCTCTTGTGTTCGTCCCTCACGCGTATTAGAATTGTCGAAACGAATGAATCGTAATAACGCACGAAATCGGTTGTAACTCATCGCTGCACGGTAAAGAGGATATGAAGTTGCTTTCCACATTTCATTGACATGATCTGTCTTTGAATTATTGGCCTCAGAACAAATGAAAATCCCAATAAAAGCGTACATTTTCTGCATTGTTACCCGTCGCCACGTTCGAGTAAAATTGGGATGCTCTCCGTTGTATCTTTTATAAACCTCCTCGGCTTTTGGATTCGTGTAGTGAATAATGATATCGATCATCTCTACCGTCATAATTTTTTTGAATGTATTCGCTACTGACAATATTTCAGTGCATCTGTGTGGACCACTTCTTTGTTGCAATACGTTATGGGAAGCAGTTTGACGAACTTCAGGCGGATTCTTCTTCCAAACAGTGTTGTCCTTCGCAATATATTCTTCACTATTTCCGATATTTGCTTGTTCCCCTCCCACAGATGTACCTCGAACTACATTCTCGGTCTCGCTTTCACTTTCGTCTGAGTCACTACTGCTCTCTTGCTCTTCTGTGAACGCCTCGTTTTCGGTTTCGACATGCAGTACAGTTTTGTCTCCTAACGCTTGACTTGGTAGCTAGTCTTCGTCGTCGCTGTCGTCTTCGAATTCGGAGTCTTCATCTTCGTTTCCAAGAATACTTTGCACATATTTCTGTTGGTTACTACGATTCAACCTAAAATAAAAATGAATTATTATTAATGTAATATTATAATTGAAGCAACACATAATAAGATTGAAAAATATCGTGAAAATTTGAAACGAAAAATTATGATATGAAATCATGCTTACCTCGCAAATTCAGCTCGTGTTAATATATTGTTCATGATGATAGTTCAATAATATCACTGGATGAATCATATACCACAAATAGGTAGGGTCGACAATCGAGAAGAGAGCACGCGTTGTGTGGACCGTGACGGGGAATAGTAGATTTTGGTGTGAAAAAAGAAATAAAGAAAGCAAGAGGTGGGAGGAAAGAAGGAGGGAGAGGAGACGAAGCAATTGTGATAATAGAAATAGTGAAAGGAAGTGAGATGAGTGAGGTGGAAGGTGATAAAGATAGAGCAGGTGAAAAGGAGGTTAGGAGCGACAGTGATGAGGTGAGGCGAGGCGGCGGGGAACATGGAACACGGACGGGCAAAAGAATACTGAAGTGCCGCGGCAGAAGGTGGAACTGCGTGGCGAAATCGGAGGGTAAGGAAGAGCAGACGGACGGAGTGACGGATAGGGACGATGCTGAGGATAGAGAGATGACGGGAATGAAGAGAGGGTGCCCGAAGAAGAAGGAAACGAACAGAGATGCGACAGAGTTTTTTGGCGTGATCGGATCGACGGGTGGGGGAAGTGTGACACAGTCGCCACCGGAAAAGAAGGGGAGGAGAGGAGAAAGAAACAAAGACAAAGGGATTGAGGAGTTGAATAGTGAGGAAGAGGAGATAAAGAAGAAGAGGTCAGCGGGGAAGAAAGTAAGGTGGAGGGGGAAGGGATGCAGGTGGCGGGGAGGACGTTAATCCAAGGGAGGTATACACATGGATGAGAGGAGTACACGAAGCTGAGATAAGAATGAGAAGGGTGATGAAGAATAGTCTCGAAGGGACCGAGAGGAGACTGAAAGACTGGTGGCGCGGAGAAATGAATAGAGTAAAGGAGGAATGTGCAGCAGAGGGCGCAGACAGGTGCGAGGAGTGTATAAGCAGATGGAATGAAATCGAGGAGTATAAAAGCAAAATAAAGGAAGTGAGAAAAAGCGCGGAAAAGGAGAGGAGGGAGTGGGAGGAGGAGAGGCGGCGCCTCCTGGACACAATCGTCAGGATGGAGCTGAGAAAGGAGGAAAAAGAAAAGGAGGATGAGAAGAGGATCAGGATGGAGGCGAAAGAGAGCAGGAGAGAGGAGAAAAGTTTGGCGATGTCAAGGCCAACAGCAGAAAGACAGGGTAGATATGTAAATGGAGCTCCAGGACAGGACGCAGAAGGTGGAAGATACGAGGAGGAGGTTGGAGGGTGAGGCAAGGCAAGATCTGACTGGAGATTACCGGGAGGGGAGAGAGGAAGGGCAGAGAAAATAGATGCGAACAATAACAGATTGAAGGACGATGAGATGGAGAACCAATGGAAAGTCCTGAGCAAAAAACCGATCGCGCTGAACGAGCGGGAATGGAGAGAGGAAAAAACACAAGGGAGAACCGTCGGAATAATGTCCAAATCAAGGCCAAGGAGTGGGAAGGTATTAAGAAGGGTGGAGTTGTGAGGATGATAGAAGAAAAATTAAGGCAGGAAATAAGGAAATAGGCGACAACAAGGCATGGGAGAGGAGGGGTAGCGGTCCTAAAATTCAGAAATTGGAGTGAAAAAATGGAGGTTTTGAAGAAAAGAAGTTATAGGCGTTAAGGCCTGTGGCTCTTAACTCCCTAGAGGGGAATTAAGAGGCACAGGGCTGTGGATCGAAGATGATTTAACAAGAAGGACGTGCAGAGGTGGCTAGGGGATGTGGCGGAGCATGAAAGGAGATACGGCAGGCAGGCGGAGACGAAGTATATGAAGATATGGCTGGAAGGAGAAAGGTGGGGATGGAGCGAGAGGAGAGGGGACATAGAAAGACGGAGGGCAGATGAGGGATGGATGCAGCCCTTTCGGACGGAGAGAAGAGGATTACGCGCCGGATGAGGACCAAAACCGAGAGGAAGGAAGAGAAAAGAGGAGCGAAGAGGAGTGGAGCAGAACAGAAGAATGTGATCAGCCGGGGGAAAAGAGAGGGAATTCTGATTTTTAAATAATAGTGTGGAATATGGCAGGAATATACAAAATTGGGGATGCGTGGGAGTTGTTAGAAGAGGCGGATATGGTTATCTTACAAGAGACGTGGGTGGAGAAAAAGGATGAAGGAAAAGTGAATGAACACATGAGTAAGAAATTCAGGTGGGGGGTTAAAGCAGCATTTAAGGATAAACAGATAAGATAGGGGAGAGCGAAGGGAGGGCAGGCCGTATGGATAAGACTGGAGTATGAGAAAAGGTGGGAAATAAAAGAATGGGAATTTGGGCTGATATTGAGTAATGCCAATATGGGGAAAAGAACTGCAGTTATAACAGTGTATAATAATGTCGGAATGAGAAAAATAGAGAAAGCGTTGGCAGGTAGAATAATGGAAGAGGCGAGAAAGAAAGAGAGAGTGTTAATTTTTGGAGATTTTAATGCAAGAATAGGAGAGGAGCAGGCAGTGAATGAGGGAGGGGGAGAGGAAGACGGAAAAGAAAGAAGAAAGTCACGGGATGAAGTAATAAATGCGGAGGGAAGAAGATTATTACGCATATGCGAGGATCTGGGATTGAAGGTGATGAACGGGAGAACTAAAGGGGGCAAAGAGGCAGGGATAGCATTGGGGGGGGGGGGGGGGGGGGGAGTGCGGCGGATCGGTGATTGATTATGTGATAGCACTGGGCAGGGGGGGAGGGGAAGAGATAAAATGGATGGAAGTAAGAGAGAGGATGGAATCAGATCACCTTCTGATAATCTTTGCGATTGAAGAGGTCGAGAAAGAAAATGGGAAAGAGGATGGTGAAGAGAATGAAGGGGGGCAGGAAGGAATAAGACTGATTTTAAACGAGGAGAATTCGGTGAAGTTTGCGGAGGAAATTAGAAAGGAAAGTGCGAAAGGAAAAGGGCGGGGGGGGGGGGGTAAAAAAAATGCTGACGGCGGCGGGGAACGCAGGGATGAGGAAAAGAGATAAGAGAAGAAAGAGACGAAGAGAACTGCAAGGGTGGTACAATGAGAGATGTAAAAGACAGAGGCGATTAGTATGGGAGAAGTTAAAAATATTTGTAAGGGAAAGAAGGGTAGGTGATAAGAAAGAACTGGTGGAAGAATGGAGAAAGCTAAGGAGAGTATGTAAGGAGGCAAAGGGCGAGTGGAGGTAGGTATAACATATGGAAGGAGGTGGAAAGGCGGAGGCAGGTGGATAGTGCAATCACGAGCGAAGGGTGGAGGGAGCATTTCCATAGGTTGTTGAATGAGGGGCGGGGAGAAAGCGAGAGGGAAGGGGGGAGAGGAAGAATCGAAAAAAGGTGGAAGTGAAAGAGGAGGGAAGAGAAAAGGGAAGGGGGATTTCTACGAGGAATTCAGAAAGACAGAGATAGAAAAAGCGTTGCGGGGAATGAAAAATGGGAAGGCGGCAGGGGAGGATGGGATTTGAGTTGAGTTTTTAAGGCGTTACCGGAGGCAGAAAGGGAAGAGTTGAGAAGGGTGCTGAACGAGATATGGATGGGGGGAGGATTAGCAAAAGGATGGGAAACTGCTAGGATAGTGCTAATTCACAAGGATGGGGATAGAGATAGGGCTGAGAATTATAGGGGGTTGTCATTATTAGATGCGGGGTATAAGGTGCTAACAAAAATCATGTCGGACAGGCTGAGGAGGTGGATTGAAAAGAACAAAAAAACTGAAAGACAGCCAAGCTGGCTTTAGGAAGAATAGAGGCACGAGGGACCAAATATTTACGCTAAACGCCATAATTAATAATAGGTGAAAGGAGGGAAGGCGTATATGATGTTCATTGATTTTAAGGCGGCGTTTGACAGGGTGCGCAGAGAAATATTTGTAAGAAAACTAGAGGAGAAAGAGATAGAGGGAAGAATGTTAGAAACAATTAAGGAGATGTATTATGGGACAAGGGCAGAGGTACAGACAGGCGAAAAGTGACAGAAGGATTCGGAACGAAGCTGGGAGTGAGACAGGGGTGTGCATTGAGTGCGGTGCTGTTTGATTTGTATGTAGACGATTTAGAGGATAAGTGGGTCAGAAAAAATGAGGGTGGGATAGTCATACGAAGGGAGAAGATATTTACAATAAAATACGCGGACGATGTGGCGGCGGTAGTGGATTCGGTGGTGGGGCTGAAGGGCATAGTAGGAGACCTGGAGGATTGGGCAAGGGAAAACAGAATGGAGATAAATCTAAAAAAGACGAAAGAGGAATGATCTTTAGTAATGGAGGAAAAAGGAGAAAGGGAGAGGAATGATCAATTGAGAGGAAAAAGGTGGAGGTTGTGAATCAGTTCAAATATATAGGGTATTGCTTCACGTGTAAGAACTCAATCTGGCTGCATGGGAAAAAAATGATGGGGAGGGCAGAAAAAGCTATGAATAAGGTGTGGGGAGTATGGAAGAGGGCAGGAAGAGAGATTATGGAGGAAAGGTTATCTTTTGGATACGTTAGTAGGAGCAGGGGCGTTATATGGAGTAGAAATGTGGGGACTGGGAGAAATTGGGGCATTTGAGAAAATACAGGGCAGGTACTGCAAGTTAGCACTGGGAGTCGACAGAAACACGCCGGATTATATATGGAGAAGGGAGCTTGGGGTGGTTACTTTCAAGTGCAGAATAAGGGAAAGGGCGTTGAGATACGTAAAGGAAGTGGCGAGGATGGAGGAGACCAGATGGCCAAAAATGTGCTTATGGGAAGAAATTAGAGCGATTAAAAATGGGAGTCCGTCTAATTGGGGGAGATGCTTAATGAAAGTGGTACGGGAGATGGGGATAGAAACTGTAATAGAATTCATATGGAAGAGAAAAGAGGGGGGAGAGATAGAGGAAAAAATAAAGGAAGGGCTGGAAAGATTGAAAAATGAAGGATTGAGAAAGGAGGAGAAGATAAATCGATCTTCATACAACAAGAACTATAAGCATATCTGTAGGAATAAGGAGGCACCGTGGAGGTATTGGTCGGAGGAGTGGGTGAAGGGAAAGAATAAGGAGGTGTGGGCGAGAATGACGTGTGGAAACATAGGAAGAGCAGCAAAGAAAGGGGAAAAGGACTGGATGTGCAGAATTTGTGGAAAAAAAATGAAACGCTGGACCATCTAATAGCATGCAGGAAACGGTGGGAGAGGGTTTCGGAAAAGGCGAGGAAGGCAGCAGAGGGGTAGTTGGAACAAGTGGATAGTTTGGCGATAAGAGGGGAAATAATAAATATGTTAGGGGGAAGAATAAGTGAGGATGTATGTGAATACTTTAGAGAAATAGAAGAGGAGTGTAAGAAGAGTGAGAGGGAGAAGAGAGAATGCGATGGAAGGGACAGCTAGCGTTAAGAAGGATGGAGGGGAATGTAAAAAACTTTTGTAAAAAGTTATGCAAATAAAACTGGCTTATATATTGTGACGAGCTCTTCCCGTCTAAATTTCGTGAAAGACGAGAAGACCTTCCAGTCCAAAATCTCTAATGACGCCCAAAATTTCTTATTCCTCTTTCTCAATCGCCGATAGGGCGCCAGGTGTTTGTATCATTCCCGTAACACCAAGGGAACTTTCTCGAGCTATCTTTCTTTCTTCTGCACAGCTAGCAGTCGGGAGAATATAGGTTCGGAGGGCGAGCATCAATCACATTTATTACGACTACAAAATAAACGAATATCTCGTGTGAATACTCTTAACAAATTAACAAACGACTATTTATTGACTCTGGCCCACGCTTTGGACCGGACAAGAGCGTTTCTAGACTTTTCTTAGCCGATATTACCGAGTTCGGTACGAATCGCATATAAAGAATATTATTCGTACGTTGTGCACGCGTCACAAGCTATCTCTTGCGAGTCTGCGTGTCTAAGCGAGACACTCTACCATCCGCGGAAGCCGGTACGCACTATTACGCGGGGGCAACGAGATTCGTGACGAGACGTGCACTCTCTACTACCACGCGTTCGACGATACGTTAGAATCGTATCGTCGAAGAGAAGAATGCACCAGCGTGTGCCTACCTTTACAATCCGCCGAGGTCCCTGGTCCTCGTCGCACAGCGTTTTCTCGTGGCCCTTCCTCTCGTCTTCTCGCTCACACGCACACCGCTCAGTCCAACGCTCTCTCACTCTCGCTCTTCACACTCTTACTCTCACTCTACTCTCACTCTTAATCGTTAACTACTGTTCTGTTTCCTTCTTCTCGGGCTCGTGGTCGAGTTCTCACCGTCTCATCAACTCGTCGCTCACGCTGACCGGCTTCGTCTTGGCCCTATCGGGGGGAGGAGGGGGTCTTAGCGTCGATCGCATCTCTCTCTCTCGTTCACCGGGCGTCGACTCTCGTGTACGGCCGGCAATGTTTACCTCTCGCGACCTCGTGTCTCTGTAACTAACGAATTTTCTCCGGCAGTGTACGCTCTAGAGCACGACTTCGCTTCACCACGGGTGCGAGACGACGCGACTCTGCCTACTCTATCTCACTCTAATATTCCGCCGAATATTTCGCTTTAACGCGATTACGAGGAGTGTAACGCCTCGTCACAATATATATATATATATATATATATATATATATATATATATATATATATCAGAAATAAAAAAAACATACACAGCTAACAACAACTATAACAAATGAATGTTGATATAATAACGTATAAGGCTTGACGCTCCGTAGACACGATGTACTTTCCGGACAGGTATACGTCTTTACACTGCGACGGTCGGTTTCTAACTAAACGAATGCGTTGTTACCATGCCCTTGGGCCCCCTAAAAGGGGGGGAGGCTATAAACCTACCACTTACAAGAATATTTTGAACATCTGCCGCTCGGTAAAACCAATAAATGCCTGTGGAATCCACGAAATCCCCTTCTCGATCGCTTTTTATGGCAGCGGAGCACCACTTTGTGATCCATTATAATACAATTTATAATGAAATTATACCTAAATATAGCGTAGTTACTTTTTAAATATGTTTATTCAATTAAGTGAATCGATTTATAATGATTTTGTTCACATTTGAACACAAAAAGTAATTAAAACTGGAGGTGGGTATCCGGGTACCCCGGTTGCACATCGACGTAGGAAAATTTGGTTGCACACATAAGGGTTAAATAAATATATGGTTACGATATTTTACTACAATTTCATAATTGCTCGTGATTTTTGAATTTTTATATTTTTTCTTTTGTGTACGCCCCTGCTAGAATACATCTTCGTGCCGTTTGTACGGTACGGTACAAACGGCAACCGTACAATATTTGTACGGTTGCAGGTGCCGTTCATGCTGTGATTGGGTGTACGGCTTTAAATAAAGTATTGGTATGTGCTGACATTCCTCCAAAGAACTATTCATTCAAAACATATGAGCGAGAATTTGGTCCCGAAAACGAAAAAGTTGCCAAAGAGAGCTGCAAACGAGCAGCACAAGAGGAACGCCGACTCGTGATAGAAAAAATTGACGAGTTATATGAGGAGCTGTAAGATTTCGCGTTTGGTTATAATTGAGATAGCTCAAGCGTCAGCACGTACTTCTGTAGAATCGAATCGAGAATAGAAAAGAATATAATCGAATCTGTTTCGTCGACCCCGAAAATCGCGGTTCAAAGTTCGCGCCTGACATACTCACGCCGACGTCGACGGTGGCGACAGCGTCACTCTGTAACGAGCTCTCTCTCCGTCGCCCCGGCGTGACGGCGCTAGACTCGCTTCCGGCGGATGCCGGCTTTTCTCGCTCTTAGCTTGCGAGCTGTCTTCGAGTGCGCACGTACGACTTATCGCTCTACCTCAGTGTCTCATTATATTCCCATCAGCTCTTCCCTCGGCCTTCTCTTTAATCTCGTGTTTGGTTTATCTCGACTACCGCTCTCTCTCAAGTTCATTCTCTTGATATTTGGAAATCTCTATCACCTAACGGTGCGTGTTAACGTCCGTCTCGTACAGCTCGACCACCGCGTCGCGTCCATTACGGCGTCACGCGTCACCGATCAGCTCAAACACGTGTAAATAGCTTTGTGTCGTACCGTCTCCTGATAGCAATAAATATTTGCCCGGTCTCAATTCTGAACACTCATCGTTTTCTCATTCTCCATGCAACCCAAGTCCTTGCCGAAACAGAATCAAAAACTTAATTTTTGGACTTCACTGTCACGGTCTTACTATGCCAATTCTGTTTATATCCACAGTTTTTAATTATACAATCGCATCTACTGAATCAATGTTCTTATATACCGAATTGGTATACAGAACAAAAATTAGAATCATGTTTAATTTAAATCCTATTTACTACTTGTGAAAATGTTTAGAATAGATTAGAATGGAATCGAGAACTTTTTTTTGGTCTTGACTGTGACACTCGAATTTACCTCAATTTTGTATATATTATAATTTTTAAGTATATACAATCATATCTACCGAATCAATATTCTTGTATACCAAATATTTATACAGATTATACTATTTACAACTTATTAAAAATGTAATATTCTTTCCATATAAATAAATTTATTTCATTTACAAAAATAGAAAAATATGTACAGTAAAAATAAAATGAATAAAATAAATAATGAAATAAATAAATAAATAATGAATAAAAATATCATATGAACATAAAATAAACCAATAAAACTGTGCCATTTTATTGCATTTTGTTGTTCAACCTGCGTTTCCTTTTCCTCTATTTTTTCAGCCCGGAAGAAATAAGAAAAGAGATTTTTCCCGATCTCAGTTTACTTCGTTGTTCAATGAATTCAGATAAGACACATGATTTCCATGAAAATATTGACGTTTTAAACAACAATGAGGCACAAACTGACGATAATAATCGCCAATAGTTTGACGAAATTGTGAAAAGCGTTGTCAATATTTTAGTATCGGACGACATGGGATGGAGTCGGCGCGGGAATGGCAAAAGCTATGATAGTTTAAATGGATACGACGCTATCATCGGCTTCCTGGGTGGCAAAGTTTTAGACTTTGCTTCACGTAATCGAGGATGCAAAAAAATGTAATTATGGTCATAATAAGAAGGACCACGACTGCAGGCTTAGTCACATAGGAAGCGCGAAAGCCATGGAGCCTAGTGTTGGGGCATAGTTAATTAACGAGAGCAGGATTTTGAAAGAAACAGGAGTCAATGCGAGGGTAGTGATAGGAGATGACGATAGCCATACTATTGCTGAGATACGTCGTGGAAACCCTTTGCAAATTTTCAAACTTTCAGACACTAACCATTTGCGTAAGCGTTTCATGGAAGATTTGTTTTCCATTAAACCTAAATGGAAAGAAATGAGACGAAAAAAAAACAATTTCACATTTGAAAAAATGTTTCGGATACGCAATCGAACAAAACAAGGGAAATACAACTCAAATTGCTTCTGCTCTTCGTAGTATTCCTCAGTACGTTTTTGGATACCACGAAAATTGTGGAGAGATGTGCCATCGAGGAGGATTCGAAGAGAACGCCAAAGGGCAAATAATTCTACAAGACAAAAATTTATGCAATGCACTAAAGGAGATTTTTGAAAAATACGCAAGTAAAGCCGAAAAGTTTTCTATGGCTGCATCAAGTCAAGGCAATGAGAGTCTTAATAATATTATAGCTCATAAGGCTCCAAAAAATTGCTGTTATAGTCTCTCGGAATCGTGTGATTACCGATTGGCTAGTGGCGTAGCTGCAAAAGATGAAGGAGAAAAATATCTGTTAAAAAAATGTTATGTCCAAAAAAAATCGATTCTCAAATTCTGGCAAAATCACAGAAACTTTTGCTAACCGTCAAAAGCGAATATACGATCGGAGGGCGACACTAAGAATGTTACCTGAAATGAATAAACATCCAAATTCACTGATACATCAGCGAGAAAATCTGAGGAAAACGAACGAAACCTCTGAAGGCGTTCAATGTCACCCCAACTGTGATATGAACGTAAATGCAGAAGAATCGATTCTCACTTTGAACTCTGAATCTATAGCGGAGATCAGCTTCCGTCAATACAAATCTCCGTTGAAAATTGCAATGTCCTGTATTTTTATTTGGAGACATCTGGACTGTCATCGACAGCACAAGAAGAATTCAGCGTGTACGTCAAACCCTCACAAAAAATAGATTCTCTTGCCTCCGATGTCACAGGTCTCAAAAATATTAACGTAAATATATTGTATCGAGGTGTACAAGCTGAGTGAGTATCCATACAAGAAGTTCTTACCCAATTTCAACGGTTTCTGGATTCATCTTCAAAACCATGTATACTTGTAGCTCACAACGCGAAATTCGATTCGTCTCTAATTCTGCAAGCAATAATACGCAATTCGATGGTTCACAAATTCAACAATATTGATGTATTTTCTGACACTCACGTTTTTTTTAAAAGATTATTTCCTGATCGACGAGGACAAGGAGCACTCAAGTTGTCAGAACTAGCACGTGATTTATTAAAAATTGAAGATTGTGCAAATTTTTACGAAGCAATATTTGACGTGAAAATATTAGAGGAATGACGTCTTCTTTTATATCCAAAGAGAACCTAGTTGCTAATTGTAAACCTTTCAAAAGCTTGATGTTTCCCCATTTAAATTTATTGAAGAACATTGTATCGGCTCCGATTGTCAAAAAAATGGCCATGGCAGGTATAGAATTGGACACTTTGAAAAAATGCTACGTAGAGCATGGTTGCGAAGGCGTAATGCAAATATTGTCTAAAAAGGGTCTTGACAATAAAGTGATCGTCTCTATGCACTAAAGAGTGCTCAGCAAAATTGTTGAATTTATAGCAACGTACAACTGAAATGTTAGTCGTTTCAAAGAAAGAACTTTGAGAAAAAAAACTTATATCGAATATTAATATAATGAATAGTATTTATTGTTCTTAAATCTAATAAAAAAAATTAACATTGAATTTATAGTCTTTTTCAACTAGGTATATAACTTATGCCTTTCTCCCTTTTGAATATGGCACTTGAAACCAGCGTTCTCTCACGCGACAGCGTTGCCACGTCGCGAACCTTGAAATTTCTCCCACTCAGATTCTCATACGATTTTTATTACAATAATTGTTTTCTCAAAAACTAGACGGTAGATCATGTTTTGTTTTGTTTTAATATTTTCTTTAGAAAATACTACAGCAGTGTGCTTTTTTAAATAAAAACCGTAAGAACCGTTTTCAAGTTATTTCGATACACATTTTTTATGTGACGGTTATGTGTGGTTCAGATGGAGAAACCATAAAACTTTACCTTGCTATATTTAAAAAACTATACAGTAGAAGTACATTTTTTTTAAATCGATTTGTTAATTGTTAATTTGTTAATTTTCTGCGCAACATATATTTTTCTCAAAATTTCCGTAAGAAATCAGTTTTTGCTATCGAATTACCTTAAAAAAATAAATATCGTGTTTTGCAATCTACGATCTACTTGTATCGCTCATTGCTTCGCTCAAATACTACCAATCTATGGCTTACATTTCGTTCCATGTATGTTGTAAATTTGTATGTTGATTTCATGATAAAAGTGGTTCTATCATCAAATATTATGTGCTTGGCGTAATATGCCTACGGTTTTTGCGATTTTTGTGTGCAAATTACTAGTTCGTACATTGTGAACACAAATCCAAACCTAAACCGATTTCGTTACAAATTTACAGTTACAAGTTTGCCATTATATGTCACCTTTTCCATTATCTTTCAACATTAATTTCATTTGTTTCAGTCGATACAAACTGAGTTGGTCTTCTACTAGTATATACTTTCTATCTTTTGCAATTTCCCAAGAACTATATAGTAATTTTTTCCATAAAAGGCTAAGGAAGTGGTAAACATATTTAATGTTAAATTCGTCAGAACTAATGATGGGTTCGTGTTGTACAATATCAACGAATTCATACGACTATAGACAGAATATGGCTATGCTTTGCGAGAATTGCAGCTTAATTATATTTTACTTGTTAATTACAATTTTCTTGTAATTAAGCTACAATTCTCCTGCATCATTATCTTATATATAAACATGGCAGAATGCCTGTTTGTTTGTTTGCTTGTTTGTTTGTTTGTCTGTTTGTCCTGAGACGTTCCTATACCATTCATCGGAATGCGATAAAAACTCTGCGAGTTTCAGCCTGCACTCCCGCGAAGATTACTGGATTAGTAGAATAATTTTATTTACAGAAATAAACGCGTACGGTGTTAGGGAAAACCCCGATACCAGTTCCCATACTTTAGACCCAAACCGAATAGCACTTAAGAGGCAGTGATATCGGCGACGTGCACTTGGAAATTTTGATCAGTACTCATGAGAGCTGTAAACAACTGATCAGGTTAAAAATTGGCAGATACACAGAGAATTATGGCAAAAAGTGGCTCTTGGTATATTTTTTCCAAAACTTTGCAAACAAATTTGCAGTTTCAGTTATCACTGGAGAAATAACAGAATTTTGTATGGGTGCACGGATCGAATCGTAATGTCTAGGACAAGAGCCACTTCATAATTAAAAAATACACATTTTGAGCTTTATTTCATTTGATTTTATGCAGAAATGAATGAGAATTCGTGTTTCAAGATTGTTTACGAGAAGATAACGACAACGGCTAGAAAATTCTACCGACGTATACAAAAATAGTGTACCGAAATTCCGCGCGAATGCGCTGGCGAAATTTTACGCGATATATATATATATATATGTATATATATAAAAATTACATTCACGAATGGAATATATAAGAATATATTGTCACGCCGATGGGAGGGTTAATTGGGGGAATGGTGGGGGAATATAAACAAAATTTAATTGATATGGGAGATACGGATTATAACAACCAAGTAATAATTATTTTATTGTTCCATCCTTAGCTAACATAATTAATACCGAAACGGTTTGCACTCAGACTATGGTTCTACAATTAATTACTTAACACAAAAACAAAATTATCAGTCTCATCCGCGGACGATCTCGGGGGCAATATATTAATAATATAAAAAAATGTATAGAACAAAAATTATGGGGATGGCCGCCAGTTATTTTTAAATAAAATAACAAAAAGAAATCTTATCACAAGTTTTGGGGTGCAAACAATTAATATCGGGAGACTAGGGGAGAAGGGAATATTAGGGGTAGCTCAGGGTGGGGGTCCCACGACTCTACGGCCTTTTAGTTATTACCACTGGCCAGTTTCAAATAATACGGAATAATATTTCCCCAATCTCGAAATTTTAGACGAGATAGTTGGGTCACTTCACGAGGGAGCAAGGACGGTCGAAGGCCGTCTGAAAATCTCGAAATTGACTCGTAGTACAAAACAAAATTTTAACTATGCTCGAATAATTTATGGCTCAAATGGGATTGGGGAAAATAGGTTATTAATTGACTCAGTAAAATTATATTAGGGGAATGTCGCAATTATTTATCTCGATTTCTGCTTAGTAATAGGCCTGACAACTTTGTGTTCTCGAATTTTCTCCCGTGTCTCGTCAAATCAGAGGCACGGGAGATCCTTGGCCGTCTATTGGCGGGTTCAGTCACGGGTCGATCGATGATGGGTCGCTGACGGGTCGATAATTCGCGGGACGATGCGGGGGGGGGGGGGGGGGGGGGGGAGGAACTCTATCGGGAACTAAGCGGAACGGGAGGACGATCGATATTGTAGGTAATTATTCTGGGGACACGGGGATTTGGACAATTTATAGAGCGTTCGTCGACCGCGCGCTGCTGCCCTCTCGCTCCTTGTTGCGTCGTTACGCCGATCGATGGGTCAGTGACAGCTTCACGTGGTTGTAGTCGTGACAGGTGCCGGGTTTGTTGGTGCTTTGATAATATAATTGTTGGTCGTGTCTTCGAGAGAGTGCGGGGTTATTGATGGCGAGGACGTCTTGGGGTGTTCTCCTTAGTGAATGCTGGTAAGTTCCCTTCCAATTGTTTATGACTTCTGTTCCATTTTTCTTGCAGTTGTTATTTTCTATTAGGTTATTGCTGTGGAGATGGGGTTGTCCTGGGGATGCTGATGAGTTTCTTCGGGGCGTCGGTGATATTCTTCTGGGCGTCGCGTAAGTGTTTGCACGTTTTATAATAATACTATAAGGGAAAGGACTGATACTTACTATATTTTATTTTTCAGGTCGGTGGAACGGCTGCCTTTGGAGCGAGCTGGTGCAGCGAGGGAGGCGTTTATTGTGCAACGTCACAATATATATATATATATATATATATTACTGTTGGAAATGTTCCGTGCGTTTATCCTGCTATAGGCGAAATGTAAGGACGCTCATTGGTCGGTCGGGTCGAAGCGAGCGGCGCATGAGTGAGCGAGCAAGCAGCGCGAGACCGCGCGAATAGCGGTGGTTGGTTAGGCGTTGTCGACAATAGTCAGTCGCCATGCTGAGATGGAAAAGAGCACACGTGCACTCGAGCGGAGTTTAAATGAAGAAATTATCATGAAAGGCTACAGTAGTTTGCATCATTTATACCTCTCCTCCACAATCCGATCTGTTCTAATACGTTATGGGCCCACGCACCCCATAACCGTGCAGATTGTGTGAGGAAAGTTCGTGTCTTCGGAAAAATTAGTGCGCGGGACACGAGGCTTGTACGCGGCAGCCAAACTGGTTGATCGTTTGAACGGTGAAGGTGCGCGTAGCCACGAGGCGAAAACGAATCGAAGATGCCCGACGTGATCTCTACCAAGAACGTGGTGAAATTTAATAGTGAAGACTATCAGACATGGAAGTTTCAAATGAGAATGTTATTTATCGCGAACCGTATATTCGACGTGGTCGATGGGAGACGGGAAAGGCCGGGCGGCAATGTCACGGCAGTGGATCTCGCCACGTGGGTGGCTGATGATGCGCGCGCAAGCTTCTTGCTAGCTTCGACGCTCGAGCCGGAACAGTTGCGACCGTTATTAACGTGTGGTTCTGCGAGTGAAATGTGGCGCAGATTAGCGAGTGTGCACGAGCAAAAGTCGGTATCGAATAAACTTTTGCTCATGACGAGACTCTATGAATATAAAATGGCGCCGGAGGACTCGATGATTCAGCACATCGCGAAAGTCCAAAATATGGCGGCTCAATTGATCGATCGCGGTGAGTCGGTGTCGAGCAGTACGATAATGGTGAAACTTCTCGGCAGTTTAACCGCGATATATGCGACGTTCCAAACCGCGCGGGACAACGTACCGGCGGAGTTGCAGATTCTCGAGAGTCTGCAAGAAAGACTCTTATGTAAAGAGGCTCGGTTGTCGGGGAACGACAAAGCTCCGGGAGCATTTTCGGCGACGAGAAAATCGGGCGCAAACAAAAATGAAAAAACGAGTTCGCATAACGTGAAAAAGGAGCGAGTGGTGCGGGATAAAACGAAAATAAGGTGTTTAAAGTGCCACGAACTCGGACATTACGCACGTGAGTGCCAGAACAAAAGGCGGGAAAACGGCGACAGCGGTGCAAGCGGGTCACGTGATTGTGCCTTCCTCGTCGAGCAAACGTGCTCGAAACCTTCGAATATGGGCGGTAATAATGGGAATTACGAAATTCCACGCGATATCGCGAAGTCTGGGCTTGGAGCCGGGAAAGTTGAATCGTGGATTACCGACAGTGGTGTGTCGCGTCACATCGCGTATAGGCGCGAGTGGTTTAGCACGTACCGCGATCTTACCGATAGCGGCTCGGTGTCTCTCGGAGATAATAAGCAATGCAAGGTCGTGGGTGATGAGACGATCGACATTGATAAATACGTCGATGGCGCGTGGTGGTCATCGCGAATAGAGAAAGTTCTGTACATTCCCGATATGAAAAAGAATTTGTTTTCGGTCGGCGTGAGCACTTCTCGAGGTTATGAAGTGTCGTTCTCGGGTAAACAGGTGTTGATCAAAGACAATAGCAACGTCGTCGCGTGTGGGATCAAGCAAGAGAACCAGATCTACAGGATGATGTTTCGAGTGAAGCGCGCAGAGAAAAGCAATGAGGCGAACGTGGCAAGGACCAATTTCCAAGTGTGGCACGAGCGGTTTGGTCACGTGAACGGGCGAGCGTTACGCGAGCTGGTCGAGAAAAGACTGGTTGAAGGGGTCGAATTACCGAAGACCGGTGAGATATTTTGCGAAGGTTGTCAGATCGGTAAATCACATCGTAAAATGTTTAAAAAGAAACGCGTGCGCGCGAATACAGTACCGGGCGAAGTAGTGCATACGAACGTGTGTGGGCCAATGCCCGTCGAGTCACTGGGGGGTTCGCGTTTTCTGCTCACATTCAAAGATGATGCTACGGGCTTCCGCTATATTTATTTCTTGCGCTACAAGAGCGATGTATTCGCGAAATTCAAAGTAATTGATAATCTAATTGAGACAAAAATCAGGAGAACGATATGTGTTCTCAGGTCCGATAATGGGCGGGAATTAAAAAATAAAGACATGGAAAACTATCTCGATTCGCGCGGAATTCTGCGGGATTATACGGCACCGTATACGCCCGAACAAAACGGGAGAGCGGAACGCGATAATAGAACGTTGATTGAAAGTGCTAGAACAATGTTGCATGCGAAAGAATTACCCGAGAATTTATGGGCGGAGGCATGGAGCACGGCTATTTACATTATGAACAGAGCGAGTTCGCCGAACGCGAAAAACGGTGCGACGCCGTACGAAAGGTGGATCGGTCGGAAGCCTAATATGGGTCATCTGCGTATTTTTGGATCCGAAGCGTTCGTAAACATTCCCAAACAGAAAACGACGAAATTTAATGTTCGGGCGAAGAAGACGATACTTGTCGGTTACGATTCAAACTCTACGAATTACCGCGTGTTGAGGGGGAGAAGCGAACGGAAAATGTGCCGTATAGAGAGGAGGTAGGATCGCTCATGTTTTTAGCAATTGTATCAAGACCTGCCATGGCATACGCGGTAAGCTCTGTGAGTCGATTCTTGAATAATCATAACAGTGACCACTGTCGAGCAGTGAAACAAATATTTGCGTATTTGTCCAGAACGATCGAATACGGAATCGAGTTTCGTGGCGGTGGAAGCGTGCCGCAGTTAGTCGGTTATTCGGATGCCGATTACGCGAGCGATCTCGAGACGAGGAGATCAACGATGGGGTATGTTTTCCAACTCGCCGGTGGTCCCGTTACGTGGTCGAGCCAAGGTCAAAAGCTGGTAATGTTGATCACGACAGAGTCTGAATATGTCGCTGCAGCAGCAACGTCGAAGGAAGCGATTTGGCTGCGGGCATTGTTAAATGGCATCGGATGGCCATGTGATAAGGAGACTGTAATTTTTGTAAATAATATGAGCGCGAGTTTCATAAGCGTACAAAACATATAGATATCCGTTTTCATTTTATTCGGGAAAAAGTCGAGTCAAAAGAATTGAAGGTCGAGTACGTGTGCACGGAGAAGCAAAAAGCGGATGTTTTTACGAAGGCACTTGCGAGAGAGCGGTTCTGAATGTTGCGTGGAAGTATGGGAGTGATCGAGCGTACGACACACAGAAAGGGTGGAAGTGTTGGAAATGTTCCGTGCGTGTCTCCTGCTATAGGCGAAATGTAAGAGCGCTCGAAAATTCGTTAGTTACAGAGCCACAAGGTCGAGAGATGTAAACGTTGCCTCTCGATCGCGAGAGTCGACGCCCGGTTTACGCGTTATTCGTACCGAACTCAGTAAAATCGGCTAAGAAAAGCCGAGAAACGCTCTAGCACGGTCATTGTAAATGTTGTTACGGTCCCAAGGCGTGGACCAGATTGGATAAATAAATTGTTTGTTAATCTTTTAGAAAGAAAACGACTCACACGTAATTTCAAATATTGTTGTGCATAATTGTAATCGATGCTCGCCCTCCGAACCCTACCGTTTCCGTGAGACGAATAAGAAAGCGAAAGAAACGTAAGTTATCCCTTGGTGTTACGGGGATGATACAAATACCTGGCACCCAATCGGAAATTAGTAAACGAAAGGAAAGGTAATATTGTTGGGCGTCGTTATAGATTTTGGATTGGTAGCTCTTCTCGTCTTTGGCGAAATTTAGACGAAAAGAGCTCGTTACAATATATATATATATATATATATATATATGGACATGAGCGAAGTGTAGCGATCGGTTCGCGAAACGATGTTTTCGGGGCGAGGCGGGGGAGAACGCGAACAGTCGCATACTGCGCGCGTTGCACCATGCGACTCACACCATCGAATCGACGTGCTATATGTATACGCTGCCTCATATGCATATAGAGATTTTCGCACCACGCGGTCGGGACAGAAGAAAACAAAACACGATCACGCTGACATTTTCTAACGCGTCAGCTGAGTAAAAAAACGCGTACTACTGTAATTACATGCTAATAAATAATTATTAGAGCCGAAAACTGATTTAAAATTGATTTTTTCGAAATAGTGTACAGTCTATATATAGCGTAAATAATAGTATTATATAATCAGTAAGTCAGCGGTGAGATACAAAAAATAGGCAATCGAAGACGAAAACAGGATTAACGGAGTCATTCTTGCCGAAAAAGTAATATCTTCAGGTATATTTCACGACGCTTATGCAATTACAATTCTATTTATGAAAACGTAAAAAAGTAATACCAACAAAATGTGATTTTTTGTTTGTGTAGTGTAGACTATTATTTATCGGAAAAAAATAATATCTTAATTTTTCTAAAGAGAACTTAGAATTTTGGGAATAAATTTTCTTCTTTATTCGTTTCCTGATCACGGAACATATTCAGAACAGACGAAATACAAAGACAGTGGAGAGCCTAAAGAATATATTAAATTATGACAATGAGCCATGAAAAGTATATAAGGAACGTGTAGATTTTTTTAGATCCTATCTTGTAGAAATCAGTAGAATTTCAGACTCGCAAGGTTCTATATAGTAGATCGTTTGGCGCATATACGCTTGTGCCTCGGTGACGAAAGTCGTCCGTCGCCGAGATCTCACTTTCTCGTCTGACGTTGACCATGCTTGATCGACGATGCTTCACAAGCATCGTTCGACGAATAAACATATTCGAGTCGAAAATCGACCGAGAATTTTCGATTCTCGGTCGCACATTTGAAGCTCGACAGCAGTCTTTACATTCTTTTGACGCACATTGGATAGAATTGCAAATATCGTTACAGATATCCCGCTATGCATATACCCTATTAGAAATATGCATGTATATATTGAGACGGGAACAGTCTCATGCGACGCCCCACCACCTCAGAATTTCCCGCGGCACGGCAAATAAAAGAAAACCAATGGGAGATGTCCACATGGCACCACAGCCGAACAGCTGACCCGGCAACACGGACCCCCCATCAATACAAAACCAAGGCAGCGGATGGTATAAAAGGGCATCAAAATCGAGACAGATCGTCAGTCCCGGCTGGTCAATCACTACGCTCGAACTCTGAAGAAGAGTCTTGCTGGTGCCGAACAAGAGCGCTGAAAAGCAGCCAACAGCTAGAGGGACGACGGGAGAAGATTCCCAGGAAAATTAAAAGGAACCAACGTCGGGCGACAGCATCGACGACGTGAGTTCGGAAACAGGAACATCTGTGTCGGAGAAACACAGACACGGCACGGGACGAGGAGGAGGGGAGCGCGTACCGATTTGCCAACATCGCGAGGCGAGGTGCAGAGAGCAACAAGAGACGCCGCGAGCACGCAGCTCGGTGAATCTTGGGCCGCGGAGAGGGGCGCACCACATCGGGCGGTCAAACGCCAATTAGCATAATTGGAAGAGAGTAAACACGCTAAACGAAACGGCGAAACCATCACAAATGTAACCTATTCCGATATTTCATGAAATGAATAAACAAAATCTGTCTTGTATATAAACCGGCCTCCGAAATTTATTAAGAGCGGACGAGACCTAACCCGAAGGTAGGAACGTGTCCCGATCGTCGAGTCTCAAGCAACAAAAATTTAAAAGAAGCGTTCTGTCGTTTCAATATATATATATGTATATATTGAGACGGTATCAGTCTCATACGACACCCCACCACCTCACAATTCCCCGCCACGAGGCAAATAAAAGAAAACAGCACGACGTTTCCACACGGCACCACAGCCGAACAGCTGACCCGTCGACATGGACCCCCCACCAACCTAAAATCGGACAGAAGAATGGGTATAAAAGGGCCCAAAATCAAGGCAAATTATCAGTCCCGGCTGGTCGATCACCAAGCATGCACTCTGAAGAAGAGTCTTGCTCGCGAAGAACAAGTGCTCTGAAAAGTAGCCAACAGCTGGAGGGACGACGGGAGAATATTCTCAAAGAATATTAAAGGAACTCACGTCGTGCGACGGCAACGACGACGTGAGTTTGCAAACGAAATTAGCTGTTCCCGTAAACACCGACGAGACACTGGACGAGGAGGAGAGGGGCACGCGCCGGCAGTATCAACATCGCGACAATTCGAGAACAATAGGAGAATCCGCGACCACGCAGCTCGGTGGATCTTGAGCCTTGGAGAGGAGAGCAGCGCCACGGGAGGCCGAGATCTAATTACTATAATTAGAACACACACACACACTAAACAACTAAGAAGTGCGGCGGCACTATCGACAACTATTAATACACAATCACACCCTAGAGTTTACGACTTCATACAATAAATAAACGAAACATTTTTTTATATAAAAACCAGTCTACGATATCAAACCCGAAAAACGTGTCTTGATCGTCGGGTTCCAAAGAACATAAAATAAAGAAACGTTCTGCCGTTTCAATATATATTGTGAGGAGGCGTTATACTCCTCGCAATCGCGGAAATCGAAATATTCGGAAGAATATTAAAGCGAGATAGAGAAAGCAGAGTCGCGTCGTCTCGCACCCGTGGTCAACCAAAATTGTGCTCTAGAACATACGCTGCCGACAAACTTCGTGATTTACAGAGACACGAGGTCGCGGGAAGTAAACATTGCCGGCCGTACGCGAGAGACGACGCCCGGCAAACGAGAGAGAGAGAGGGATGGCTGTGCCGGCGATCGAGAGTCGATCGTCGCTAGGACCTCATTCCCCTTTCCCCCCGATAGGACCCCGATGAAGCCGGCGAGCGAGAGTGACGAGCTGAGGAGTCAGTGAGATCTCGACCACGATAGAAATCGGAAGAATTAGAATAGCGAGAAGGGAGTAGTTAGCGAAAGATAATTGTAGAGTGCAAGAGTGAGTGAGAGAGCGGGCAGCTGAGCGAAGCGAGTGTGATAGAAACGAGCGAGAAAAGGACCACCGAAGAACGCCGTGCGACGTGGATTAGGATATCGGCGAATAGACAAGGTAGGCGCACGTTGATGAAATACTTTCTTTGCCGGTACGGGCCTAGAGTACCGTCGGACGCGTGGGAGTAGGTCGTGCCTATCTCGCGACGCGTCTCGTCACACTTACATAGCCGTGCCTACCGGCGTCTCCGGGAGATAGGGCTATCTCACTCTGAGATGTTGATGTGAAATAAATTGTTTCTTGAGCGTGATTGACACGCAGATAATTATTATATCGTAAGATTGTAATTGATGAGTAAGGTCTAACCCGTGGACGGGAATAATAAATAAGTCATTGTTAATATTTTAGAAACGTCTACTCACACGTTAATTTCGGATAGTTCATTAAATTATTGTAATCGATGCTCGTCCTTCGACCCTACCATTCCCTGAGTATTGAATAAGAGAGAAGAAAAATAACGACCAGATAATTCCCTTGGTGTTACGGGGTTGATACAAGCACCTGGCGCTCAATCAGAAATTGGATAAAGAAGTGAATGGTAAAAGAAAATTGTTGGGGCGTCATTATAGATTTTGGGCTGGTAGCTCTTCTCGACTTTGGCGAAATTTAGTCGAAGAGAGCTCGTCACAATATATATTGTGACGAGCTCTTTCCGACATAATTTCGCTAAAGCCGAAAAGAGCTACCCGTCCAAAATCATTAATGACGCCCCAACAATTTTATTTATGACAACCGCTTCTTTCTCCAATTTCCAATTGGGCGCCAGGTGCTTGTACCAACCCCGTAGCACCAAGGGAATTATTCTTCGTTCGTTCTTTTCTCCGCTCTTATTCTAACCTCAGGGAATGGTAGGGTCGAAGGACGAGCATCGATTACAATAATTTGACTCAATCTCCAAAATTAACGTTCTAGTAGACGTGTCTAAAATATTCACAATAACTGATTTATTATTTCGGTCCCCTAGTTGGACCGTATTCAATCTTTTCTTACAATGTTACTTTACAATAATTATCGGCGCGACAAACCCTCTTGTACAGTCACTCTCAAGGTGAGATAGCTCCTTCCCTCCCGGAGACGCCGGTAGGGACGGCTAACTACGTACTACGGAGCGCGTTACGAGACCGGCACGACTCACGCCCACGCGTCCGACGGTACCCGTGCTCGTACCGACAAATAAAGAACTGCACCTGCGTGCGCCTACCTTTTATCCGCCGATATCCTCCGCTCCCGTTGCTCAGCTTTCTTTGATCGTCCTCTCTCGCTTCTCTCTCATGCTCGCTCCGCTCTACTACGCTCTCACTCACTCACTCCTTCTCACTCTCTATAACTACCGTACTCTTCACAATTCTCTTTTCTAAATACTTCAACTATATTCATTCGTGGTCGAGATCACACTGCCTTCTTTTCTCGTTACTCTCGCTCGCCGGCTTCGTCGTGGTCCTATCGGGGGGAGAGGGGAAGAAGGTCCTCGCGACGATCGACTCTCGATCGTCGGCACAGCCATCCCTCTGTCTCTCTTGCTCGCCGGGCGTCGTCTCTCGCGTACGGCCGGCGATGTTTACTTCCCGTGACCTCGTGTCGCTGAAAATCATGAAGTCTCTCGGCAGCGCGAATTCTAGAGTACAATTTTTCTGACCACGGGTGCGAGACGACGCGACTCTGCTCTTTCTATCTCACTTTAATATTCGGAAGAATATTCCGATTTTCCGCGATTGCGAGAAGTGTAACGGCTCGTCACAATATATATATATATATATATATATATATATATATATATATATATATATACTGAAACGGTTGTTACCATTTCAATATAATTTTATTGAGGTCGAGAGTCGAATAGAAATCAAAGAGTCGAAAACCTTCGGGTGAATGTATAAAATGGTTTTATTTCAGTTTCTATTTTACAGATTTTTGCTTTATCGGCCGATAACGGGTCGATACTGCTGACCGCTTGCTCGTCTTATCTCCTCGTAACGCTCGGATATTGGTCACCCCGAATTGACCAGATGATTAGTTCGCGCGTCTGATTGATTGGCGCGTGGCGCTTCGCACCGCGACCACCTTCGGACGATTGATATCGATTGTCAATCAATATGGCCGGGTGTCTTTGCGCCGCGCGGCTGCGTCGGTTAATTTTATGTTTCCCGTGTCGTTATTTGTGTAGTTTTGTACCGTGAATCTACGTCGTGCTTCTCCCAGGATTTTGTACTCTCAGGTGAGCATCTGATTTTCTGAATTCGTGTATGTGTTTCTCTTTTCTCTTCCCTTCATAGGCCAGCACGAGGTACGTAATGGCTCTCGTTCGTTGTTTTCGTAGTGTGTGTGTGTAAGTAGCACGTGTGTAATTGTGTGATCTGCGTGTTTCGGTTCTCGAAGTGCACACTGGTATGTGTACCTATTCTTTGCGCTAATGTGTCGGATATCCCCTGGCAGGTTTGTCCCGAGGGTGTTGGAGCTCTTCCCGGCGTCGATGTGCCGGACCTGCGATCTTCTGATGGAGTTTTACTGCCGCTGGATGTCGAATCCACCTCGGTTGGATCTCCGCGATCCTCCCAAGGCCTGATAATGCCACGGACTCCGTCTCGTCGTGGCGATGTTCCCGGTAACGAGTTTTGACTCCTTTTTCCTCGGTTTCCCGATTTTGAACGTCTCTTATACTCTACGTGGCCTCCAAGGTCCTCCTACTCCCTTATCCGTGCCCTCCCTACCTTTCAATCGTGAGATCGAAACGGTAGGTGTCACAGATAATCTTTCGTGAGGCTCCCTGTATAATCGGGTAATTTACTACGAGCTCGCCTTTTCTGTCTCACTTTAACTCCAGGGTACTCCTACTCCCTTACCTATGCCCTTCCTACCTTTCAATCGTTAGATCGAAACGGTAAGTGTCACTTGGTAATATTTCGTGAGTCACCCTGTATAGTTGTTCGACTCGAGATCGCTTCTCCATGTCCTCCGTGTCCGTGTTTATATCGTCTGTCTCAAGCTCGTGTGGTTTTGGGAATGTTCCCCCTCTATCGACACCTTCACTTACTATTTTGATTCTGTCTCTCTTTTCCAGGGCGCCGCTTTTGAAAATGGAGGCTGTCGACTCCGTTTCAATACATATGGTCGACGCAGTAAAATCTGTTCGCGCGACTCTGTTGTTTTAGCTTCATCTATTTTTCTCCACGGGGCAGCGGGGAGCGGTCTCATATCACTACGAGGCCTCGGCGCTTGGCTTGCCTTGTCGTACCGGGGCTTCGTAGCATACGCGCGCCATACTATCTAGCGGTAGTCAGCAGTAGCTCTTAGCCAAATGTTGCGAGCTCTGCACTACCGTGGCGAAAGCGGAACCGTCTGAATTTTCCGCTGGGTACCACCGCCTCTTACACTACTACCACGTAATGAATACCCGAATCTCCGATCACCCGACGGACGCTTGGTCCTTACCCTTAGTGACAAAGAAATACCTGGACCACCCGTCACGAACCTAGACCTTTGCAGTTCTTCCACCATCGAGTAGCCTAGCCCCTATCAGTTCTCCCACCATCGACTATGAGGGAATGTAATGTTACCTAAGTCACTGCATCGACAACGAAGGCAGTCACTCTAGTACCGACCTTCCGACGGTTAACTTAGTTACTCCGTATACAAACTTGTTATCTACGGACTGCAACATTGTATCAGGTATATTTTAGATAAATGAGTTGAGACAGTTTTGCTACAGCAAAACGACTTTATATCTTGTTGATTATTTGCGAGTCCCTTGGACCGCAACAACGCGGTAAAATAAAATTAATATTGATGTATATCTATATATAGAGATAAATTTGAGAGCTGTCAAAGTATGCCACCAAAATGACAAGCGAAACAAAACACAATCATTTATTTTAACGACTCGATCGACTTGGTATCATATATATATATTGAGACGGTATCGGTCTCATATGGAGACCAACACTATCTTACAATTCCCCGCCGTGAGGAAAATCAAAGAAAACAATATAACCAGCACGATGTTTCCCACACGGCACCACGGTGGAACAGCTGATTCGTCGAGATAGACTCCCCACCAATCGAAAACGGAAAAACAAACGGGTATAAAAAGGCCCAAAATCAAGGAAGATTATCAGTCCAGGCTGGTCACTCACCGATCTCGTACTTTGAAGGAGAGTCTTGAATATCCTGAGAGGATATCCAGGATATTAAAGTCCAGCTGCCATTGGACGGGGAGAGGAGAGGGACGCACAGGCGGTATTTACATCGCGGACCGAGCGGGAGAGGAGACTGCGACGATCCTAGAGTAACCAACGACTTCGTACCCCACCACGGGACAATGCAGCTCGGTTGATCGCAAGCCTTGGAGAGGGAAGCGGCGCCACGGGAGGCCGAAATCCACTTATACACGAACAATTATAAATCTTGAACCAATTTCATCTTTTATATCAATAAACACACGAATTATTTTGTATGTCTACGAAACTTACTCACTACCAAATCCAAAACTGCTCCTCGTCGGGTTCTAGAAAGAAAATAAATATTGAGACGTTCTGTGGTTATATTGTGGCGAGGTGGAATAATGCCCCTCGCTAATGCCGGGAGATAGAGCCATCGCTCGGCACCGACACGTCTGCTGAACTGCCGCGAAAAGGCGACAAAAGTTTCCACGATTCGGCAACGCTGCCCGGCGCCCGGCGAGGCGACAGGCTCGCGAGACGCGAGGCATCGAATCTCTCTACGTACGACCGGCGACAAAGATAGATCAATTGTATTTATCCAGCGGTAGAAAAATTAATAAAAGAGATACGCTAACAGTAAAGTATCGGGATTATTTAAGTGAGAATGTGTGATACCAGAATCGACCTCCCATAACCCGCTGGAATCACGGACGTCCGACAGGGCAACGAATTCTTCTATATAGAAGCCGCGAGAATCGACGGAAGAGAGAATTGAAGGTATTTATTGAACAATTATAGTAAGGTATAAGGGAGAAATCCTCTTATCCACCTCGACGGAATCATCAAAACTTCGTGAAAATTTTCGAATTGTTGGGAGGTCTCGGCTACGGATTCACGATCCCGGTGCCGTGTCTCATTTCTTTCACGCGGGCTAGCCGGCAACACGTGGCCAAGGCAAAGAGCACGCATAAAATCCTTTCCTGGCGCTCAACTAAAAATATCTAAGGTTAGAGAATCCGTGGATTTAGTGACTAATCGGCACCCATATGTCCGATAGAGGAATTATTTCATTAGCCGTAAATAATGAATACTTTATCGTGTTACACTATATACACACACATATATATTGAAATGATTTGTATAAAAGTAAAATCATCAACCCTAGATGCTACTACTTTATCCATCTGACGTTTGTCGAAGGAGATTAAATTAGGCGCCAAATTGTAGCAGTTAATGTTTAACTGGAGATCATTATAATCAATAATGACGCGATGCAGATGGAACCAATCGTTCCCCAGTATTATTGGTGATGATAAATAGAGGATAACAAGCAGGGTAGTTTGTATGTGGGCCTCCCCAATTAAAAGATCGAGTTGTACTTGCTTATTAATTTTTGTTGGTTTTTTACCCACCGCTGTGGTAATGACTATATTGGCCATCGGGAGTTCCGATAGTTCAAATTGTTGCTTAAGGTATGAAAAGAATTCTTCGGAAATACAAGTAACTTGGCTACGTCGTGTCCACTAGAGCAGGGACCGGAATATTAAACGTGGAGACAATTATTTGCGGACAATGTCTAATCGAGGGAGGACAAGTAGTTTGTGTAGACTCTTTGATGACGTCCGCTCCGAGATCATCAAAAATGTCAAATGGGCCTGGTTGCGTAGGCGGACCGATCGTTAACGCGCCCATTTTTAGTTTAAATTTCTCTCCTGGGTCATTGATGCACTTGGGGGGGGGGGGGGGGGGGGGATGGATGGTGGAGGTATTCCCATATAAGGCAGAGAAGTTGTTATTGGTGATTGATCTGTCGGACTGTTAAGCGGTTCCATAGACTGGACAGAATTCGCCCCAACCTGAATCATTGACGTATTATATGTTCTGGGTGGGGGACCATTTGCCGAGCGATGTTCGTTTGACATCCGTCTGGGAATGGCGTTATAGGACACTCTCGTTTCAACATTCTGGTGTTGATTTTGTGGAGATCCGTTAGCTGTGTGACCAAAATACGAAGAATTGGTTGTTCCACCCCGTCGTATCCTATTACGTTCTTCGGTGATTATATCCAGGGACGCGAGGGAATTAGACAGGTCACCCGAACAATTAAAATTGGAATTTACCATCGATTCTTGAACGCGAAGAGGCATTTGTCGCATAATGGTATAGTTTATTTCATCTGGCGAAATTTCCGGTAATATGTATCGTGCTGCGGTGACCTGCTTGAGAAAATATTCTTGCAGTGTCCCCGATTGAGGGAAATATCGTTTACTTGCCCATTGGTCTTTCATTCTAACGTGTATGGAAATGGAGTAGAATTCATCCAAAAATTCGATTTTGAATATTTCGTATTTGCGAGCTCCCATTCCATTAGCCTCAAACCAAATTTTTGCCCTCCCGTATAAGGCATTCTCCACGATAAACATTATCGTTTCTTCAGTTATTTTATTAGTGACACAATATCTCTCTATTTTTTCCAAAAATTCCTTAGGATGCATATCTTTTTCGCTACCAAATTTGGGGCGCGCCCTCAAGTTTGCTAATTTGTAACGCACGCGTGAGCTAGTTTAATATACCTGACTCGTGATCATTCTTGGGTAGAGTTAAGGTAGCCGGTACTGTAGCGGCGGCGGCTTGTAAGGTCTCTATTGCTCTTTGCTGTCGTTCAGACACTGCTCTTAAGTGCCTTAGTTCATCTAACATCGAATTACCATTCCGCAGCTCTTCCCGTAACCGTTCGAGCTCGGCTCTCTCCCCCATCATTCTCTCTCTCTCACGCATAAGCCGTTCACGATCTTCATCCATTCCTAGAATTTCATCCAAACTACGACGTGTTTTTTCTAGACTGGTTAGAGGTACTTGTCTTTTATTTATAACTGTCGCAGGAGTATTCTGTGGCGATTGTGGTGTATCCGCGGTGTTAGGCGGTGTATGTTCTAACGGCATGAAGAAATTTGTGTGAGGCTCGGTTAGCCTGTAATGCCTATTGTTCTAAATTCGGATTTTTTGTTTTTTTTTATTGTTATTGCTGGAGTGTATGACGTGCTAATGGTGGCCCCACGTTGGGCGCCAAATTGTAAAGGTTTTTTCGATTTTAGTTTACTAGTAGATGTCTTTAACTAAAACGAAGATAATTATGAATGATTATACCGACTTCTCTTTTCGTTTAATTATATATTTGATTGAAACGAAAATACTGATTAATCTCATCACATAGTCGACCACGATGACACATTCATTCCATTCACTCCTTATACTAATTTAACCTTCTTAATGAATAATTCGCCGGTAATTATAATTGAACATAACTCTTACAAATAGATCATAAATTAACTTATCCGTTTAACTTACGTTCGTATTACGACTTGTTGTGGGCAGATAGATCCCGTCTGGTACCGTACGATTTGATTTGTTTGTCCCGGTCGGTGAATTCTTTGAAGGTTTTATGAAGGTATTGCTTCCCTTCTATCCGCTGGTAGGAGCCGGGCGATGCCTTTACTTTTGGCACCTCCGTCGGAGATAATCTTGTCGTTTCGGACCGTTGATAAATCGTAGTTGTTGATGAGAAAACTCGATCGAGGACTGTTCTTAATACGTCGACTGTATTATATCAATCTATTGATTTGACTAAATTCATATTTGGCGAGTCATTATCGCTTAGTCTCCCGACGGTCGGATGACCTGGTGGGGACTGTTGATAGCAAGTAGAGGGGCGTTTGGGTTGGCCCGTGTATTTCAGCTGTCTCGTATAGTCGAGACAGCTGATTATGACGAGGCGGTATATCCCTCGCAATCTTGGGAAATAGAAATATTCTTGAGAATATTAAAGTAGGACAGAAATAGCAGAGTCGCGTCGTCTCGCACGCGTGGTTGGAAAAATTGTATTCTCGAACTTGCGCTGCCGAGACATGTCGTGATTTCCAGAAACCCGAGGTCACGGGATGTAAACATCGCCGGCCGTACGCGAGAGACGACGCCGGTGGACGAGAGAGAGAGAGGGATGGCTGTGCCGGCGATCGAGGGTCGATCGTCGATAGGACCTCCTTCCCCTCTTCCCCCCATAGGACCACGAGGAAGCCGGCGAGCGAGAGTAATGGGGAGCGGTAGGCAGTGTGGTCTCGACTGTGACCCGAGCGTTAAGAGTAGAGAGAATTGTACTAGAAGTAAAAAGCGAAGTAGGAATAGAGAGTGTGAGAGAGTGAGTGAGAGAGAGAAGGAAAGAGCGGAGGGAACGTGAAAGGAGATCGAGAGTGAAGGGCCTGGATAACGCTGTGCGACGGGACGATTGGGATAGCGGCGAAGTACTAAAAAGGTAGGCGAACCCGATCTTTTCTTCTGCCGGTGCGAAATCGCGTACCGTCGGCGCGCGGTAGTAGGCTCGAGTCCATCTCGTAGCGTAGCCCGAAATTGGACGTAGCCGTCCCTACCGGCATCTCCGGGGGATAGCACTACGTCGCTCTGCGAAGCGGTTGTATAAAATAAGTATTGTTAAAAAGGGTGATTGTCAAACCCAGATTGTAAAAGCTTATTAGGACAAGGACAAATAAATTAGTAATTGTGATAACGTTATACACGTGTGCTCAACGGGTAATTTTCATTATTTAATTAACCTACTGTAAATCGATGCTCGTCCCCCGACCCTACTAATTCCCTGAGTAGTAACTAAGAGAGGAGGAAGAACGTTTAAGAGAAAGATTCCCTTGGTGCTACGGGGTTTGTACAAGCATCTGGCGCCCAATCATAAATTGGAGAAAGAAAGAGATTGTAAGAACAAAATATTGCGGGCGTCATTATAGAATTGGACTGGCAGCTCTTTTCGGCGTTCACGAAATTTCGTCGAAAGGAGCTCGTCACAATATATATATATATATATATATTGTGACGTTGCACAAGTTTACCCTCCCCCGTTGCACCAGCTCGTCCCAAAGGCAGCCGTTCCACCAACCTAAAACATAAAGTATCAGTAAGTATGTCCTTTCCCTATACTATTTTTGTAAAGAGTGCAAGCACTTACGCGTCGCCCCGAAGAAAATCACCACCGAGAAGAGCCACAGCATCCCCAGGATCACCATCATCGCTACCCAGACATCATCCACAATAACCTAAAATAAAATACCAAAGGAAAGAAAAAGGAAAGAAGAAATCCACAATTAAAAGAAAACTCACCATCCACCGGAAAAAAATCCATCGAGGAAAACCGAAAGGAAAATCACCCACCGCACACACAGCAACGACCTATATAAAATTATCACCACTCGAAAAATATAAACCCGCACTCTCCAAACAAAACACCGGCACGTGTCATCGCCACATCCCATCAGCCGTCCCCGAGCCATCAATCGGCGACGGTGACGCAACGACCAAGGAGATGGCAGCAGCGTCCGGCGACATCGATAGCCTTCCCACCCGTCCTACTTACCCGACACCTTACCCTACAATATCGATACATTCCCGTTACGCCTAGTTCCCGATAGAGCCTGCCCCCAACATTGTCCCCAGCAATATCGACCCGAGTGTCGCCTCATCGATTGACCCGTGACCCGCGCGGCCAATCATGAATCAAGGATCCCCCGAGTCTCGTCAAATCAGAGGCACGGGAGAAATTTACGAACACCCGGAAAACTCGCAAGTTCCGGCACGTCATGTGCCGGAACTTTGCGACGAGATACGGACGAGTGAGGAGATCGAGCATTAAATAGAGCGAATACCGAAAAATTGTAGTTAGAGTCAGAGTGAGAGAGAAAGTGTGGCGTGTGTGAAGGAAAAGCGTGTGAGGAAAAGCGATAGTTCCGATTCAATTACCGACGACCAGCAGCCTTCCATAGGACTTCGAGAGAGAGAGAAATTTGAAACTACGACAACCCGGCGAACATTCTTTGGACCACGAGCGAGTACTCGAGATCTGCATTTACGACGACCCGGCATAGTTTCGAGGACCTATCCGTAAGTGTTTGCACCAATTGACATTTTGGCACACATTTTTTTTCCTTTTTCATTCATTATACTGCCTTGCGAAAAATTGTATTCGAGTTCCCCCCCCCCCCCGTTCTTATTCCCGGGTTGGTTTCCCTAAGTATATTTATTATCTCCGTGAATTTTCACGGAAAGAGCGTCATATTATAAGTAGAGAGTGGAACGGCTGTGTAGTCGTAAGCACCGCGTTAGATTCGAGATTTTCAGACGGCCTTCGACCGTCTTCGTTACCGATTGTTCGCGACACACCGTATTTACGTTTTTTTTGTATAGCGTCCCAACCTATTTCGTCCAAGTTGCGAACTTGGCGAGAAATATTATTTCGCGTCTTTGGCCAGTGGTAATTATTAAGAGGCCGTAGAGCCGTAGGACCCCCACCCTGAGCTAACCCCCAATATTCATCCTCCCCTAGTCTTTTCAAAATAATTGTTTGCACCCCCTCCATTGTAATAAAATTTATTTTGTTATTTTGTTTTAAGTAAAAATAACTGGCGCCCACTTATATAGAGTTTTTATTATTAAAATCGCCCCCGAGATCGTCCGCCGAACACCAGTATTAACATTTTTTTTGTGACGTAATTTTGTGATAACTAATATTAAGCAAATAAAATAATTATTATATTTTTTTTTAAGGGGTCACGTACAGTTAGAATTTTCAAAAAATCGATTTTTTTTACATTTTCTAAAAGTAGCACATTTGAAAAGTATTCTGTGAAAATTTTAGACGAATCCGACTGTTGGGTATGGAGATATGTAACTTTGAACGGAAATTTTTCTTCTGCATGTAAATCGTACTGAAAACTTTGAATGCGTTTTTCTCGAAACTATGTTTTCGAACACGGTGATCACTGTACCTCGGAAACGGCTTTACCGATCGACTTGAAATTTTGCTCACTTTTTCTAGACATAATTGTCCTCCGGATGAACGAAGGATTTGTCTATGCGATTATTTTTTTTTATAGCTGAAAATGTGAGCAAAATTTGGGTCGAAAACACAACTTTGACTTCCAACATCCACCATTTTGTGAAAAATCATAAAATTTTCAAATCCTTCGATCAACCGGAGCATTATGTCATTAACTAATGATCCCTACTTTTATTTTGATTTCAGACGATCCGGTGACGAGCTGCACTGATCACCGCGGAGGACCTTCTTTTTGGGACTCCTACGTTACGTGCGGTTATGGAAAAATTTCTGCATATTTTGCAATGAAAAAATTGTATTATTTACTTAAAATATATGTCTTTTGTATGGAAAAAGATTTACGATTAATTATTTAAATGTGTCCCCAAAAAAAATTCGCAAAAAACCCCTTTTTTTCGAAGTCCTAACTGTACGTGACCCCTTAATTCGTGTCGCGCATATTAAGTTAATTTTTTTGTCCCCACTTTCCCCCAGTTATTCCTTCCCCAACGGCGTGACAATATATATATATGTAGGGTTCAGGTTATCACAGAGGTGAATGTCTAAGACGCGAGTCAAATAATGGGTAAGAAATAAGAAGTACTTTATTAGATATAATTGAATAAAAGCAATGAAACAGAGTGAATAGTTATAGTTGTCGTATGTCGCGCTCAACGGCTTGAGTTAGACTGAACTTCGTTCGTTTGTTCCCTCAGTCGACCCCAGTGCCTCAGGCACGTCGCCAGTCGCTCGAGGGCCCCGGCCCACACTCGGCCTTTCCTGCAATTCCTCAGAAGCGTAGTCGCCCTCCCGAAGATCTCATCCCACATCCGGCCTCTCCTGTAACGGTCTGGTGGTCTGGCGAATCATCTCGTATCGATCGTTGCCCTGGGCTCGAGTCACTTCATATGGACCCAGAAACTTGTCGCTCAACTTCGAGCCCGGCTTAAATTGCGTCCTCTTTATCGCGACCCAGTCGCCCACCTGATATTTCGTTGCTGGCTTGCAACTCCGAGCGTACGTTCTCCGATTCTCCTCCTGGATTTTACCGATGTTTTCCTTCGCTAAGCTTCGTAGCCCTTCTCTCTCTTCGTCGAACTGCAATATCGCGTCTTTCTCGGTCAAGGCGAGTATCTCGGCGTTATCCTTTTGTCTCATTTTTACTCCGAAGAGTACTTCAAATGGGCTTACGCCCACGCTTCGTTGGTAAGTGCTGTTTATGGCACACTGTACTTTGTCGACATATCGATACCATCGATCGGGATTCTCGTTAGCTAGTTTTGTCAAGATTGGGGTGATTATCCGATTTATTCTCTCGACTTGCCCATTTCCCCTTGGCACACCTGTCGTGATGAGCACATGCTCGATGTTTTCAGCCGTACAATACTCCCTGAACTCCGCGGAAGTAAATGCCGTTCCACGATCGCTGACGATCCTCTTCGGGTTCCCAAATGTTTTTTGTTGGTTCTTCAACCGGTCTAAAACTTCGGCTGTCTTCGTCGTTTTCGTTGGATAGATCCAAATGAACTTAGAGAATCCGTCGACTATGACAAATAAATGTTTGTACATCTTTGACGTTGCCGTCATCGGCCCAAGATGGTCGATATGATACGTCGCAAGGGGTATATCTCCTTTCGGTATCGTGTACAACTCTCCTTCTCTTTTTCCTCGTTTTCCTTCGGCTAATATGCAACGGACGCAAATACCAACGTATCTCTCGAGCTTCTCCTTCAACTTGGGAATGTAGTACTCGGATTTGATTTGCTCAAGCATCTTCTTGACTCCAAAATGCCCGTTGTCGTGCGCCTTTTGTATTACTTCCTGATGCATATTCGTCGGTAATACAACGAAATTTTTATCGTCGACTCGTTTCATTAGAACTCCATTTTCGCACGCATAATCTTCGCACGACTCCGACTCCAAAACCTTCTTAATCACGCGTAGTCTCTTTTCGGCGTCTTGCTCTTTTCGAATCATCGGCGTAACTTTATCCTCGACAATCATCACTGGATAGCGACTCAACGCGTCTACGTGTTTGAGTCGACTCCCGGCGCGATGCTCCACCTCGTACTCAAACTCCTCCAACATCAACGCCCATCTCGCGACCTTTGGTGAAATATCAATCTTGTTCAACGTTTTTTGGAGTGCCGAACAATCGGTTATTAGTGTGAATTTTATCCCGAGTAGGTATACTTGAAATTTCTTGACGGCATGGATTACTGCTAGAGTCTCAAACTCATACGAGCGCAGTTTCTTCTCGGCGTCGGACGTTTTTCGACTCGTGAAGTACACGACGTGAAAACGATCGTCCTCTCGCCCTTTTTGCAGAAGCGCCGCTCCATACCCTTCCTTGCTCGCGTCAGTGTGCAACTCCGTTATTGCGTCTGGGCTGTAAATTTGTAAAATCGGTTCACTCGCCAACAACCGTTTCAGTTGTTCGAACGACCGTTCCTCTTCGGCGTCGAATTGGAACCTCTGGTTGGTTTTCAACAGCTCCGGCAATGGTTTTGCGATTCTAGAATAATCGCGAACAAATTTCCGAAACTATCCCGTCAAACCGAGGAAACTCTGGACGGCCTTCTTTGACGTTGGCTTCGGATAATTCTTAACGGCTTTTATCTTCGCTGGCGAGGGACCCACGGTACCTCCCTCGATGACATGGCCAAGATACTCGACTCGACGTTTCAAGAACGCACACTTCTTCCAATTGATGGATAGTCCTCTCTTTGCCGCAACCGCTAAGGTCTCCTTCAAATTTGTCAATGCTTCCTTTTCATCTTTACCTGGCACAATCAGGTCGTCAACGTATGTAAATACTATATTTCGACGAATCAAATCGCGAAAAACTTCTTCGATAAAGCGCAGAAATGACATTGGACTGTTACACAATCCGAATGGCGTTTTGGTGAACTCGTACTGCCCGTCCGGCGTTACGAATGACGTATACTTTCAACTCTCGATTGCAACAGGAACGTGGAAGAACCCGTTCTTCAAATCCAGCACCGAAAACACTCTTGCTTTGGCGAGGGCGTCTATCCGATCGTCGATGAGCGGCATAGGAAACCTATCTCGCGCTATCTTCTTGTTTAATTGTCGATAGTCGACGCACACTCGATATTCTCCATTTTTCTTCGGAACTATCACGATCGGACTCGAGTACTTACTCTTACCTCGTTGAATAATTCCTTCTTTCAACCATTCGTCTACCTGTTTGTCCAAGATCAGCTTTTCTTTCGCCGCCAGTCGTCGAGGTCTCATACTAACTGGCGTTTCGTCTTGCAATATAATTTTTGTTTCGACATCCGTCACCACTTCCCTTTGCGGTACGTAATTTTCGATGACGCTCTCAATCTTTTCTCAACATCGATCATCAACGTCGATGACACTATTGTCGACCAGATTCACGAATCTCATTTCGTGAAGTCCCTCGTCGTCGGTCCTTTCATCTTCGGCATTCATCCCGTCTTTCTTTTCCTTCCTGCACCAGTCTTCATCGTCACTTTGGATTTTATGCATCGTCAATTTCTTTATTGTGATTAAACCTCCTCGAATAATCACCTCCATTTGTCTTGTGAGTTGTTTCCCCACCAACATACTGTGACCCATTGCGTAATCGGGAATAACGTGTATTTCCCCGTTATACTCATCGTCGTTCACTTTGACTGTCGCGCGAAAAGCTCCTATAGCTTTGACGCGCGCGCTTCCAAGCCCTTCGAACGTGTTGGATGTCTTCCGCAGCGGGGGGCTGCTGACTTTCACGTACTCACTGTGTCGCAGCAACGTGTGTTCCGTACCCGTGTCTATCATCGCGTGTACTTCCACGTTATTCACTTCTACGACTATTTCGTCGTCCGTCGCTGATTGTGTGACCACATTCACCGACTTCGCGTTGTTGTCTTTTGTCTTCTCGCGCCCGTCACATTTGGCCGTAATGTGCCCGAATTTATTACATCTAAAACACTTTGGTCCATCGTCTTTATTCGGACAATCTCGTGCCAGGTGTTCGATTGAACCGCATCCGAAACACTTCTGTTCTTTTTCTGCTCTTCGTTTATCACTTCTATTTTCTTTCGTTGCAGCTTTCGGCTTATTTTTCATCTGCTCTCTTTGCGTCTTACCTCCTGATCGTTCTTTCATCCTATGGTATCGCTCGAGATTTTTTCTGAGTTCACCGAGCGTGCTCGCACTGTACAGAACTGTTTTGGCAACTTCTTCGTCCTGTACGCCGTCGATGATGTATTGCATCATGGCTTCCTCTTCGACGTCCCCTTGATTCGCGATCGTGCTCATGGCGTAAACGTATTGTCTCGGCGTTTCACCCGACTGTCTCTTTCTTTTTGCCAACTGTGAATGCACCATGGCACTGTTTAATTTTGTCTCGAACTCACTCACGAGCCGCCTTTTCAACACTTTCCACGCCGTGATTCCCTTTTGTAATGCGATATATTGTTTCGCGTAACCCTTTAATAATTTTTTTGCGTAAATGACCTTTTGAAGATCACTCCACTGCAACAGCGTCGCCGCGTCTTCGAACTCGTCTATCCATCTTTCGACTGGCAACTTGTCATTGCCTGTGAAATGAGAGATGCTTCCCTCAACATCTTTTATCGTAAACAAACTCGATGTATTATACACCGGTCTGTCTACAGCTCTGTCACTTCGTCGTCCGCCTCGTGCGTCGTCTGCTCTGACGTCATCCGCGGCTTCGTCTTCATCGTCCGACGCATCCTCGTGGTGCGCTGCAATCAATTTCGCATCGTCCTCTTCTTCTTCACTTTCTTCCGTATCGACATTTTCTTCTTGACCATCGTCTTCTTCGTACTGTCTTAATCGCTCTATTAGTTCGACTTTTTTGCCCGTGGTCGGTAAACTCAATCTACGTAACCGTTCCCTGAGCTGGGCCATCGTTATCGTTTGTTTAGGCGTTGAACACGCCGGTATGTCTTTCTTCGCGCCTTTCTTCCTTTCGTCCACCGCCTTTGTTTTCGCGCCGTCCCTCTTGCACGTGCTCGGCCTATCGTCTCTCTCTCTCACTCTGCCGGGTCGCGCTCCCTCGTCTTGCGCTGCCTGAGCGCCGGCTTCGTCCTCTTTGTCCTCTACGTTCTTACTTGATCTCTCCAGCACCATCGTTGTTCCTCTTTCTTTCTCCGTCTTTGTTTCACTTCAACGTCTTTCCCGAATCTACGACTTTTCACGCGCAACTATTTCCGACTTAATCACTCTCGTCTTACTCGCTTATCGACTTGACGACTTTTTTGACTTTTCGACTTGACGACTTTCGACTTGACAACTTTGACGACTTGACGACTTTCGACTTGACAACTTAACGTCTTCTCGACTTGACGATTCTCGACTTTTCAACTTTACGTCTTCTCGACTTGACGACTTTCGGCTTTACGACTTAACGCCTTTTGTAAATCTCACTCTCACACCTTTGTTCGCGCTAGCATTCGACTCTTGTCCCTTTGATCCCCGACGAGCCCCCATATATAGGGTTCAGGTTATCATAGAGGCGAATGTCTAAGACGCGAGTCAAATAATGGGTAAGAAATAAGAAGTACTTTATTAGATATAATTGAATAAAAGCAATGAAACAGAGTGAATAGTTATAGTTGTCGTATGTCGCGCTGAACGGCTTGAGTTAGACTGAACTTCGTTCGTTTGTTCCCCCAGTCGACCCCAGTGCCTCAGGCACGTCGCCAGTCGCTCGAGGGCCCCGGCCTACACTCGGCCTTTCCTGCAATTCCTCAGTAGCGTAGTCGCCCTCCCGAGGATCCCATCCCACATATATATATATATATGATACCAAGTCGATCGAGTATATATATGTAGGAGATCGGCAGAGAAGGGAGAATAATCGACCAAACAGAAATGTTTAATGTGAATAAAATAAACGTATGGATATATTTATTGAATATTTTGTTGGAGATGCGTCGTCTCATTAGATTGCGTTCATTCGCGCTCGAGTCCGCGTACTCCTCACTGCCGTGGAAGTCTCCTCCATTACGTTCTCAACCGTCGAACCAGGGCCGTAGTCTCCGTCATCCGAACCCAACCACACATACATATTAAGACGGTAACAGTCTCATACGAAACCCATCGCCATCTCACAATTTCCCGCCGCGAGGAAAATAAAAGAAAAGAGCACGACCAGCACGACGTCTCCACACGGCACCACAGCGGAACAGCTGACTCGTCGAGATGGACCCCCCACCAACCGAAAATCGAAGAGCAAATGGGTATAAAAGGGCCCAATCTCAAGGAAAATTATCAGTCCCGGCTGGTCACTCACCGATCTCGTACTCTGAAAAAGAGTCTTGCTTGGGAGGGACAAAGTGCTTTGAAAAGTAGCCAACAGCTGGAGGGACGACGTGAGGATATTCTACGAGAATATCAAAGGCACTCGCGTCGTGCGACAGCAACGAGACTCGTGCGTTTTCATACGAGAACAGCTGTAACACGTAAACACCAACAAGACAGTCCAGTTGTCACTGGACGGGGAGAGGAGAAGTGCGTACCGGCAGTATTGACATCGCGAGCTGAGCGGGAGGGGAGAACGCGACGATACGAGATCAATAGAAGATCCCGTACTACATCGCCCAACAACGCAGCTCGGTGGATCACGAGCATTGGAGAGGGGAGCAGCGCCACGGGAGGCCAAGATCCAATTAACACAATTAAATCACACACACACACTAACGACCAAGAGTGCGGCGACACTATCGCCAACTATTATCAAATAATCATACATTGATTTCACCATTTCCTTAAATAAATAAACGAAATATGTTTTTCTAAACCAGTCTACGAAATTTACTCGCTACCAAACCCAAGAACTGCGTCTTAATCGTCGGGTTCCAAATAAAATAAAATACTGAAACGTACTGCCGTTTCAATATATATTGTGACGAGGCGTTATACTCCTCGAAATCGCGGAAATCGAAATATTCGGAAGAATATTAAAGTGAGATAGAGAAAGCAGAGTCGCGTCGTCTCGCACCCGTGGTCAACCAAAATTGTGCTCTAGAACATACGCTGCCGAGAAACTTTGTGATTTACCGAGACACGAGGTCGCGGGAAGTAAACATTGCCGGCCGTACGCGAGAGACGACGCCCAGCGAACGAGAGAGAGAGAGGGATGGCTGTGCCGGCGATCGAGAAGCGACCGTCGCTAGGACCTCCTTCCCCTTTCCCCCCGATAGGACCACGACGAAGCCGGCGAGCGAGAGTGACGAGCTGAAGAGGCAGTGAGACTCGACCATGAGAGAAAACGGACGATTGATTAGAATAGAGAATATTGAGAATTGTAGTTTCACAGATAGTGAGAGAGAGTGAGTGAGAGAGCGGGCAGCTGAGCGGAGTGAGTGCGACAGAGACGAGCGAGAAAAAGGACCACCGAAGAACGCTGTGCGACGTGGCTTAGGATATCGGCGAACCAAAAGGTAGGCGCACGTTGGTGCAATACTTTCTTTGCCGGTACGGGCCTAGCGTACCGTCGAGCGCGTGGGAGTAGGTCGTGACTATCTCGCAACGCGTCTTGCAACGGCTCACATAGCCGTCCCTACCAGCGTCTCCGGAGGATTTGGCTGTCTCACTCAGAGACGTTACTGTACAATAAATTGTTTGTTGAGCGTGATTGGCACGCAGATAAATATTGTATCGCAAGATTGTAAATTATGAGTAAGGTTCAACCAGTGGACCGAAATAATAAATAAGTCATTGTTAATAATTTAGAAAAATCTACTCACACGTTAATTTCGTATACTTGACATAATTATTGTAATCGATGCTCGCCCTTCGAACCCTACCATTTCCCTGAGTATTGAGTAAGAAAGAGAACGAACAAAGAATAGACCCTTGGTGTTACGGGGTTGATATAAACACCTGGCGCCCAATCGGAAGTTGGTGAAGGAAGTGAACGGTAAAAGAAAATTGTTGGGGCGTCATTACAGATTTTGGGCTGGTAGCTCTTCTCGACTTTGGCCAAATTTAGTCGAAGAGAGCTCGTCACAATATATATATTTAAACCAAATGAGTGTCGTTTATTTGGCTTTTCGTTTTGGTGAAATAATTCATTTGATAGTCAATGTCAAATTAATCATGCCACCAAAACGAAAAGCCATTTGTCAATCGACACCTCAATCGAGACAGAGAAAAACATTACGAGGTTAAGAAACGGACGAGCAACGAGAAGCAAGACTCGAAACCGTTCGTGTACGCACTGTAAAATAACAACAACAACAGACGATTTGATCAACAAAGTTTCTGAAAATATTAAAAACCCATTCCGAGCGGAAACAAGGCGCGAACAGGCGTGAATACCGTCAATAGTCGTGCAAAAGCCATCTTCACTCAAGTTCACGTCAGTGACCAGTGACTGAAAACGACTGTGAACATTGTGAGTGTTGACAGTCGTTATTGTTGCGCGGAGTTCACGGCTATTCGCGGGTGTTCACGGCGTGAAGTTACACTGCGAAGTCGCGGCGTAAGTCTGGAGCCGCCAGTACATAATTGCAAACATCATAAGTCGATTGATACTTTAATAAATCAAGAAGGGGTTGTTAATTATCCAATTGGATTCTCGAATTCACTTGATTTGACAGGCACACCACCACACGTTTTAACATTGAAAATTATCGTGCCTATCATTCTTCTACGAAACTTCAATCTACCGCGACTTTACAACGGTACCAGGATTTTAGTGAAAGATATGATGAACAATATCATCAAAGCTGCAATTAAAAATGGCAAATTTAAAGGAGAAGATGTGATATTGCCATGCATTCCAATGATTCCACTAGATATGCCATTAAAATTCAAACGTTTGCCGTTTCCAATGCGACTCGCATTTGCAATGACTATTAACAAAGCACCGAGACAATCGCTACAAGTGTGTAGATTGTTACCGGAGGATTCTCTCGACAGCATAAGAGCCCGAGATTGTCGGGTGTTGTCGAGACGCCCTGTAGTGAGTCGGGCCTACGACGTTGTGCGTTAGCCACACTCGCGGCTCACTACACTTTTCGTAAATCTTCGTTGACAAAGGGCCGAGAGGCTCGGAGTTAGCGTGACAATTCTCCTCTTCCCCCCCCCCCCATCTTTACCTATTGACGCCGTTTGTCGAGGAGAGACGATAGACAAGCACTCGATCGCGCACCGTCTTGGTGATAACCCACGCGTCCCGAGACAGTAATTTACTTATCAATTTTCACGTTGGGGAATAGTGGTAAAGGGTCAGTAGAAAGTGCGTGTTCGCTTTTGTCAAGTGGCTTGTCAAAGGATCAGCGAGGAACGCTGTAATACGAACTATTGTCAACATACACGTAAGAATAAATCTGTCTCTTTATCTGATCATTTGGGTCTTCCATTGATCTTGCGAACTTATTTGGTCCTCCAACGGAATTCCCCCCTGAGAATCCTGTCTCTCAATTTATTGTCAAAAGAGTATCGTTCGTCAAAACGCAAAACTGACTGGCGCCCAAAGCTAAATATAGATATAGAAAACGTTGTCAAAAGAGCCCCGGCAGCCGACGGACCACGGCCGCGCCGGGTGGATATTTCGGAATAATTGTGAGAAAAGAAATATCGGTCTCAAGATTAAACTTGGAAAATCCATGCTTTACACATTAGGCCAGTAAAAAAGCCTGAAATGAGGGCGCGGCTCAGAACTTATTGGAAAATTGATATAAGGGTAATTGGATGGTGCTGAATCGAATGGCGATAATAATTTTGCAATCAAACTCCCGCCAATTGTTTAAAAACGGTTTTAAATGAATAATTTGCAACTAAAACCCGTTTAATTTGCAACCTAATAACTTTATCGAAAAATATGTCAGACGAAAGTTATTCGTCACAGAAAAATACATAAAAAAGTATTCCACGTTTATCTTCGTATCGTTAAAAATAAAGGAGGAAAAAACGAATGAACATTTATTTGTAAGAGAACGTGGCTCCGCAGTATTAGCACCACTGAGCATGTAAAGGACACAAGATATGGCTATCTCTCTCGCACTCGTTGGGGTGCGTTGCCCGCGTTACGCATGCGCGCACTCCGCTGTACGTTGTGAAATACAACAAGAGTGAGAGAGATAGAGAGAGAGAGAGAGAGAGAGAGTAGGTCGGGGACCCTTGTGAGAGTCCCAGCGAATTTCGGGTTTTCATATTGTATTGAAAGATTCGCCACCGCGCAGTTAAAGTCCATTTCTACGTCTACGCTTATACCTCTTATTTTATATGCAACTTTCGTGTTTTTTTTATAGTGTGTGTGTATTTTTAATCGTTTTAATTTATGATTTAACAAAAAAAGTGTACTGAGGTAAGTTGTACATATATTTATTATTAATATACCATTATTATTGCTGTAGAAAAAACTCGGGTTTAATAGGCTCGTATAAAATTTTCATAAATTTGAAATTGTCATTTTACTTGAATATTTTGTTGGTAATTTTTTGTTACTATTTTTTATACATCGATATTAATTTTTGCCAACGCGATTTTTCTTCGTTGTTATTCATTTTGCTCCGTTGCTATTTTCCACGTAGCTGATACGTGGTTTTGAAAAATTTATTACTATAAACACATGTTTTTGTAACTGTAAGCGGATCTGTTGCACCTTTATTTAAATTTCATTTAAATATCAATTAAATCTCTTACACGCGATAAATTTTAAACTCGCCCTTGGTTTCCAACTCCGCTTGTTTTCATCCGTCCCGAAACATCGTAGCGGTCACTCGGTTTTTGGAGGTTTTCCAATCATCTTCAAATTCAAAATTTTGACTGTGTTCGTGGAGAGAGCAATCGAACAGCTGTCACAAAAAAAAAACTTTTTTTTCTGTCTTCGTTTCAGTTATTCTCTCCTTGGCACGATATATTTTTCATCGATAAATGTTTATATGTATCACTGAGCAATCTGAAGAAGAATGATCGTAAATGCAAAATTGAATTATTGTTAAATTACAAGTCATTATTGTGATCATAATCAGCATGCAAAAGATCATATATTGGTCGATGTCTATACAATGCCAGTACAGCGAAGTGGCTGACAAGGGGAAGATCAGACGTGCGGATTTTAGTTTTTTAAAATATTTATACCAAGTGAAGGTGACCACCCACACATTCATTTGCCAAAGTAGTAGGGCGCAACTCTCAAGAATTTTCGAAAAAATCGATTTTAAAAATTGCCTAGCCGGATAAAAGGAGTTCGGGTTTAAGATTCATTAATTGGCCGAATAGCCGAGTGGTGAACGTACTCGACTAATAACCGCTAGGTTGGTGGATCGAATCTCGTCCGCGCAGTACTTTTTTCGGTTTTTATACCCAACAATAAATTAATTTTGTATGCATAATTGAAACGCTACTTCTACAGAAGAAATATTCACTTTTGTTTTTATTTCAAAAATGCAATTTTTTTTATTTCATAAATACATTATTTTTTATTTTTTATATTTTATCTTTATTAGTCAGCCACAGTACAGCATGACTCGCAATGGCATTTGTCGTAAAAACAGGGAAAGAAAAACTGTTCACACACGAAAAACACACCTCATTAATATTCATAAAGATTTCTTTATCATCGTGAAGTTTTGACGCGAACCATGCATAACGTAACATATTGGAAAAAATTGGAGAGGACAACTGATGGTGAACAATTGAATGTATTTTTATATAGTCTTATACTATGCATACAAAATTAACACAAATTCGATGTCAGCGGCAAATAAAGTAAAGAACCTAGCGTCGATCAAATCAGGATTTCATGTGGATAACGAAAATGTTCATCCGATCGACTCTTCTCTACTATTTCAACGAATTTCTGTTTTGTTCCATGGTGACGAAGTGCAGACACGGAAAGCATTCGAGTTTGAACTTTCACCATTTCCGTTATCCATATTCGACGAGTGTGGTCTGATGAGAAAACGGCGAAATCTGAGCTTTGTAAAATATTCAAGCCGGACGTTTTACAATGCGATGCTTTACTCCGGAACATGCTTTTTGTAATCGACGGTGGATTTTTACTCCATAACGTTTGATGGCCACATGGATCATCCTTTGGAGTCCTTTGCGAAATTTACCTCTCGCATATAATCCACAAATATGGAGAAGACGCATGGGTAGTTTTCGATGGATACAACAACGACCAAATGGGTATAAAATCTTATGAGAGGTACCGCCGGCGCCAACGAAGTATGGCACCGGATGTTGAATTTACAGCACATACACTCGTCACTCTGAACCAGGCGAGATTGTTATCTAATGTGTCAAATAAAATGAAACTGGTGAATATGCTCTCCCAATATTTACAAGCGCACGGGATAAATATAAAAATTGCACGGGAAGATGCAGACGCACTGATTGCAAGAACAGCAATTGAACAAAAACAACGTACATGCCGCAATGTAGCAGTTATTGGAAGTGACACGGACCTACTTGTATTACTAATAGCTTTGGCAGATTGCAGTCCTGTCTATTTTTATAAAATCGCGCGAACGGCTCCGAAAAATGTCTTGTATGCTACAAATGACCATATGTATCTGAAGCGTTATATTTTATTTGCTCACGCATTTTCTGGATGCGACACGACAAGTGCCATGTATGGTAAAGGAAAAAAGGGCCTGATTGCGATTTTGCAAAGAAATCACCATTTGCAGACTACTGTACAACAATTCTACAACGCTGAAAGTAGCGTTGAGAGTTTGTGCGAATGTGCAGAGGAGATAATCGCACATTTATATCATTATAAAAACTTGCCTCTCCACGAAGCTCGGTACGAGAAAATTGCATCGCTGGCCGCACATGCAAAAGTGGAAGTTCGACTGGCACAACTACCGCCAACACAACCCGTGCTGTGCGAACATGTAAAACGTACATATTACCAAATACAATTATGGTTAAATAATGAACTGAATCCGGAGAATTGGGGGTGGAGGCGAACAAACATGATGATTATGCCAATTATAAACCCCAAAAGTTCAGCGCCAGACAGTTTACTAAAAGTGGTAAGTTCACAAAAATATTTGGATAAACAACATTTTTAAAAACGTTTCAGAATTTTATAAAATGTGAAGCCATTGAGTAATTTTCTCTGGATTTTATAATGTTCTTTTTCAATAATTCACATTGTTATTCATCTAATAAAATTGTGCCCAACTTTTCGAAACTTACAAAAAATAAACGCGGTTATGTTCCGCAACTGAAATCTCTGTCAAGTTGCATCTGAAAAAAAAAGAAATATATTAGCTTATTCGTGGATAATGTCGCTACAATGTCACGTAGGATTTTTGCTATAACTTAATTGGTTTTTTATTGACGTTTTTTCTCGAAAAATTACGATGTAAAATACATATTTTTTCTTCTTCGGCTCACCATAATTTCCCTAATAGTCGAAAAAAAAATCGTACGTGACATTGTAGCGACATTATCCACGAATAAGCTAATATATAAATATTTTTTTTCAGATGCAACTTGTCAGAGATTTCAGTAGCGGAACATAACCGCATGTCGTGCGGAGGCCCTCCGCGGGAATTTCTGCAGCGCCGCCATTTTTTAATATTACAAACTAAAATTTATTTGAGCCATTCTTAAAGCTGTTTCGTACCTTATCTTCAAAAATAAAAATATTTCGTTTTATACTTTCGAGTTTATGATTTTTTTAAAAATATACCTATTTTCTGGGCGGTCAGGGTGGCCACCCGCCTTAAGTCTGTGCTGTTCGACCGATGTTTCCCGAATTCAATACAAACTATATCTAGAAGCCTCCACACATTTGGTGCTAATTCAAAATACTCACCAATTTTTGGAAATGTTTATGTCGTAGATACTTTGCTCGTGCACCGGGGACTGCAAAACAGTCTTTTGCACGTGTTGTAAGACCGGAATACCACGCAACGGACTGTGCAAACATTGTGGTGGCCAAAGCTGCTCCAATGTCGCTACGGTCGAAGAATTATCAAGATCTATTGCCCCGGAAAACCAGGACGACGATGATAATGAAGATGATCATGCGATGCCCTCAAATCAATTCATCGAATTTGCAACGGAATTGGACTCGGATGAGTCGGAAGATAGCCAAGAATATAATTTCGAAGAATTTAACATCGATTTTGAAAACATATAAAACAATAAAGACATTTTGTTTTCTATGAAATAATTAATACCACTTGTCTATACAAAAGTTACACCACCTTTACCTCTATAATGCTATAATAAAAAGTAATCAGCACACATTTTAAAATTTGAAAAAATTATAGATTTTCGATCATTTTTTTTAAATTTAACAAGGTCGTAAAATTAGAACTCCCTCACAACACACACACACACGCGCGCGCGCGCACACACACATACAGAGAGAGAGAGAGGCGCGCGCGCGCCCTTACAATCTTGTGGCTGGGCGCTGACGGAATATCGCTGCATGCACGAAACGATAGAAAGACCCTGGTAAGAAAAGTGCGAACGGCATAGCCATATAATGCATCTCTCTCTGACAGTGATCCTCATCCCGTAATTTGTCTCATTGGGCTAATATTTGGACGTTGTTTTTCGATACTTATACAATAAATAAAAAACAAATATTTCTCTGGAAAGTTAGATCAACTCTTCCTGAAGCAATATGTAAAAAAAAACCCGAGATATATACGAATTTGATATTTTTTAAAATTTTTGAAACATCGCTTTTTTCGCTCGAAAATGCAATGGTTATTCGTTTATTCCTCCTTTATTTTTAAAGATACGAAGGTAAACGTGGAATACTTTTTTATGTATTTTTCTGTGACGACTAACTTTCGTCTGACATATTTTTCGATAAAGTTATTAGGTTGCAAATTAAACGGGTTTTAGTTGCAAATTATTCATTAAAAACCGTTTTTAAACAATTGGCGGGGGTTTAACTGCAAAATTATTATCGCCATTCGATTCAGCACCATCCAATTACCCTTATATCAATTTTCCAATAAGTTCTGAGTCGCGCACTCATTTCAGGCTTTTTTACTGGCCTACATGGGCAGCTATATGTGGCCTGCTAACGTGTAGGAAAACCTTCTAATTTATTTGTATGCGCACAAGATTATAAAATAAAAAATATTGTGTCTCGAAAAGCACTTGAATAATCATAATTAAACAAAAATTTCTTTCATTGACATTCACTGTAAAATGAATTATGACACCAAAACGGCATTGCAACGCGTGCCGGGTACCGCTAGTTAATAATATAATTGTCTTTACGTTTAATTGAGATTGTTTTGTCCCTAATGAAGTCACAAAATAATCGGCGAAGAAAAAAACGTGGCAAATAAAAGTTATTTGTTTAAAGTCGAAGATTAAACACTCTGTAATGAAAAATATTTATTTTTATTTGAAAAAAAAACAAGTTGACCTTGAAATGACCTTGAAAATATAATTCGAATCGAAAGTGGATGCCCCTTCGTGACATAAACTTTTTATTTGAAACGTTGTTTTCTCCGGGATTTAGTTTTTGATATAATCTAGGTGCCAATAGGAGGAATTTCACATGAAGTCATCCACCCTGAAAAGTGAAAGTTGGTCAATCGTCTTGAAATTTGTATGATCGACGGTCCTACTAATAATAAAGTTTCACAATCACTAAAAATTTGAAGACTCTAGTTCAAGCGGTTGCCTAGCAATAGGAGTTCGAATTTCTACCGTGTTGAACGTCGTGACTACATTCCCAGGTCTGTATCTTTCCGAGAAATGCACCAATTTAAAAACGTCACCAGTGAATTTGAAAGCATTTTTTACGTACTTTAGGAATATGTTATTTATTTTTAATAAAATTGATAAGTTCATCCAAATTTTTTAAGATTAATGTTAACAACCACTTTTTCTCAAAGATCGACCCCTTAGATTTTAATGAAGCAAATTTTATAAAATAGTAGGATTCTTTCTGAGTTTTCGAGATACAACTCGATTTATCAGTGAACGGACGCTCCACGCCACATCGCCCTATGAGACGATCGAATACGCCGACATATAGAGGAATAAAACGAGTTTTCTGTCTATTGCAGCTTGTCATTCTGAATACGTTGGAAAGCCCATACAAATTGTTCAAAGACAAATGGACGAGATAAATATTCAGAACCAAATGTTTAAAAAAATACCTTCAGTTACACCAAACGCGTTATTGGATTTGTACAATGTCTCTTACCAAATCACAAAATATAAGAAACCACATACAATAAGAGAACCCCTAATTTTACCAACAACTATTGACATGGTTCGAATAATGTCCGACGAATTGTATGTATTCGGGCGAGGATCTCGTTCTGCGAGGGGATTAGAAAAAAGGTGAAAAAAAAACCACCGTAACACCACTATCACTAGAAAAGGTACAAATTCGCGAGCTGAAGATCTTTCGGTTTCACGGATTTTCGGTAACCCTGGTATACTCTTACAAGGGGAGGTTGCCAGTGCAGCAATCGACTTTCGGACGTCCTTTCAGGGTAGTGTAAGGTTCGGTCCCAAGTATCACCCCCTGCCACCGTTCACTCTTGTGGGCTCTCGTTTTCGAGAAATCGACGAAACAAAAGTTGTATGACGAGTCTGAACCTCGAAAATAACATGAATTTCCGAAGCGGCGCGATAGTCTAGCGGTTACGGTGTTTGGGTAGTACTCTGCTGGTTTGGGGTTCGAGTCCTGCTTCCGCTATTTTTTGTTTTTGTTTTTTTCAATCGAAATGCTTTCAAACGTTATTTTTATTTATTTACTTTCATTTAAATCTGACTTTTTTATATTACGTTTAAAATCCCTGCTCGCGTGATTGTAACATACAAACCACTATATTCACATTATGTGAGAAATTGTATGCCATTTATTTTTCGTTACAAGATTTACCGAAAATCGAGCAATAAAATCAAACTAGATGAAGAATATAAGAAACAAAAATTGTATATACATTTTTTAAACAGTGATTATAATCACGCGAGCAAGAATTCTAAACGCAATAAAAAAAAGTCACATTTGAATTAAAGTAAATAAATGAAAAAAACGTTGACAAACAATTCGATTGAAAAAATAAAATAGAAAAATAACGGTAGCAGGACTCGAACCCGAAACCAGCAGAGGACTAGCCGAAGACCTTAATCGCTATGCTATCGCGCCACTTTGAAAGTTATTGTTATTTTTAAGGTTCAGACTCGTCGCACAAATTTTGTTTCGTCGATTTATCGAAAACGAGGGCCTACCAGGGTGAACGGTGACAGGGGGTGATACTTGGGACCGAACCCTACACTACCCTGAAATGACGTCCCAAAGTAGATTGCTGCACTAGCGACCTCACCTGGTGAGACGTTCAAGGCGAGAAGCGCGCCGAGCGAATTACACTTTACAAGGAGACGGCACGACGGAGGGGTCGGGGATTTGGCCGAATTGTAGTAGGACGCACTACTCGGAACATTCCGAGAAAAATCCAAGAGAACCGTCATCTAGTCTTGACGGTTAGGGCTCGGTCTTTTGCGCCGGAGGTCTCGCGTTCGATTCCTCTTTCGGATCTTATTTTTTTTCTTTTTTTCTTTTTTTTTGTTATCCCAACAATTATTCAAAACGTTTCTCATCCCTACATTATTTATTAAAATTTATTTACGTTATTTTGTTTTATTATTTTTATTTTTTTTATAAATTATTTTCTTTTCCAATAAAACAATTCATAACGGTGGATTTTTCATTTTTCATTCCAAAGTATATGAGGAGAAACATTGGGTTTTTAATGAGAATAACAAAGTCGATTAGGAAAAATTCAATTTTTATTCATATAATAATTATATACAATAGCCGCAATGGTAATTATCGTAGAAACAAACAAAGCAATAATTTTTGCGACATTTTGCGTAGCATATAAAAGTGGATTTTTTACAATCACAGGAAGTTTGCAATGCATCCATACAAAAACATATCTCATTAACATTCATGAAAATGTTTCTAGTAACTGACAATTTTGAGGCAAACCAGGCGTATTGAATCATGTCTCGGAATATTGGTGACGGTAATTCATGGTGACTTATTGAATGGATTTTTATACAATCTTCCCGGGAATTAATTTCACGATTCTGCTCTAACAATTAGCTGCAATTTAAAAAATCCGCTTTTATAGACGCACTCATCCTTGAGATATCCGGTTCGAAAGGTTTGCCGCCGCACATAAGCTTTGACGTGTAAGATCCAAACATGGAAGCGCGTAAGCGCGCGGTTAGCGCACCGGCCTACCGTCCGTGCGTCCCGTGTTCAAGTCCCCGGATGAGTGTTTTTTTCTCTTTTTTTTCCTAATTTACTCCGAACGAGCATACGAATAGACATTTTGTATACATATGCTAATTTTTTAGCGAAATATAAGAGAAGGAATATATCCAAATCATAGTAGAACGGATTGCAAAAAAGTAGGTGTAGTATAGGTAAGGGAGGATAGATCATCGAGGAAAGGGACATAAAAAAGTTCCTACACCTGCTGGTGGTCTGTTAGATTGTGGGAAAAACTCATCGCCAAGAAAAAGAATAAAGATTTCGGCATGATCATAAAAATATCGTGGAACATTTTTTACCTGCGAATAGGCAACTGTTTTCGGCAAAATCCGTGAATGGCCTACGACCGTTGGTATTACATTGTGACTGCCGGTCTTTAGGGGGAAATCCTTTGTATACTTGTGGCGGATTCAAGCCACCGAGAGTAACGTTTTTTCATCAGTTTAGAACGAAACTTCGAAGAGTATACACGCTTTGCAATGGAGATTGGTTAAAATAGTGCGTTTTTGGAAAATAAATCGACGAACCTAGAAATTCAAGATCTGATGGAAGATGACAAAATTAATTTGATATCTCCTCCAGCCACAAATGGAGAGAAACAACAATTAGCTGACGCTGTTGCGTATTTGAGGAAGACGCTGATTGAATGTAATTTCATATCCGCTACAGAAAGCTCTGCAATCAGTACACGGTCGGTTTTAATTATCAGAGAATTACTAAAGCGATTTTTCGATATGTACGGATGTATGGATTTCGTCGATCAGGAAGTCCTTATACCTACAGAAAGAAATGATAGCGTCCACCTTGGACAATGCGTCGAAAAAACGAACACAGCGATAAAACCACACGTACCGACCAAAACAATTAAGATCGCCAAGGACATCACTTCCTCGGACCCGAACGAAGAAGAAGATGAGCAAGATTATCAGAAAGTACCATATGCTGCAAAAAGACTTCAAATCTAAACATCGCATATCGAGGAGACGCCAAAAAAATATCAACAGCAAACGAATTCAATAATTAGCTATTTCGATCCTGATTACGTCATAAACACTGACCAAACGGGGTGTGAATATCGAATAAACAGCAAGCGCACACTAACACACAAGGGCGAGAAAGTCACGGAAATACCTCTTGGACAGTTAAATAAACTTATTCCTATACGGTTCAATACGCGATGACGTTATTCGGAAAATTGCTTCCGAAAGTATTCATTTGCTTGCAAGAAACTACCGGTAAATTTGGTCCGCGCGTTCAAGAATAAACAAACGAGTATCGGACACGCAAAAAAATGTGTACGTCACTTCCACCAAATCTGGAACCCTTGAGAAAAACATACGTACGAGGAATTTTTGGACGAAATAATGGCTACTTATGTGGAAAAGAATCCTTTCCTATACATCGTCGATTCGTAGGGAGGCCAAACATCTGTAGACCTACATGAATTGAAATTCTCCGAAAAAGATGGACTCCCAACATGCACATGGTCAGTCATACCGCCGCGGTGCACACCATTTTGCCAGCCGTGTGACGTGTACTTTTACCGGCAGGTAAAAAATTACATTCGGCACATACAGCATGTTCCATATCTTCTCCAGAATAATAAAGAAATAATATCGAGAGAAGATATGGTAAAAATACATTCGATTGTGCATTACCAGCTACGAGCTCCAGTGTACGAAAGTATGATAAGGTGAGCGTACTTTTATTAGTAATTTATATTTTCGCATACGTGTACGAATGACCTACTTCATTTCGCATTGTCATCCACAGGTACGCGTGGTTTGCAGCGAAATTGGGCAGCGAGAGGGAATTTTTTTAAAACGTCAACGCTGTGGCATTCCTGGAAGAACTGAAGAAAAACAAATGGTGCTGTCAAGACCACGGCGCAGCATTTATCCAATGCTCCTGGTGTCGAGGATTTAAATGTTTGAATTGTTTTTATAATTCCTATCACCCTCAACATTGTAGCCGCATACCGGCATAAAAATATATTTCATTTATAAATAATAAATAAAGCACGGTATCATGTAGTATGCGCAATAATCACAGCGCGAGCATTTAATTAATAATATATTTTGCACCCTATTAATTAAATGTAATTAATAATAACATCCATTTAATGCGACGAAAAGTTAGCATGCGTGTAAAAAATGTCGATTTGAATGCTCGTTCGGAGTAAATTAGGAAAGAAAAGAAAAAAACAAGAAAAACAAAATCACTCATCCAGAGACTCGAACACGGGACGCACGGACGGTAGGCTGGAGCGCTAACCGCTCGGCTACGCGCTTCCATATTTGGATCTTACACGTCAAAGCTTATGTGGACCGGCAAAACTTTCGAACCGGATATCTCAAGAACGGCTGCGTATCTCCACCTAGCCCTTTAGGGTTTTCTTACTTCCAGTCCCCCCTACAACCCTACGAAGTCCCATCGCTAAACTCGGTTCGCCTCTGCTGTACTCTCCTCGTATGGATGCCCATTTAATTGCATACGTTCGATATGTTGCGAAAATAATACATTAAAAGATATATTATTTTGCAAACCCATTCTTGAAACGACCATACCCATTAAGATTTATAATATAATAGACAGTTTTTTTTTTAAGAAAACGACATAATGTAATGTAATCTAAGAAGCTTACCTCTCGACGAGCACTACACCCACTTAACTAGGCGTAACGTTTCCGCGCTACCCCTTTTATAAATTTTTCCCGACTTAATTAACTGTTAGATTTACCCCCAGTAATCAACCAAATTCTTCTAATATCTAAGAAGGAGCATGCGCAGTCAAAATATGGAGAAGAGCGCAGCCTCCCAATTAAAATATTAATTTTAATTGGGAGGCTGTGCTCTTTCCCCTCTCTCTAATTATCTAACAAGGGGACCTTACGGGTTGAGAAATTGACTTCGGGATGAGACTCGGCAGGTTAGTCGTATACCTTAAGGGGTCACGTACAGTTAGGACTTCGAAAAAAAAGGGTTTTTTGCGAATTTTTTTTTGGGACACATTTAAATAATTAATCGTAAATCTTTTTCCATACAAAAGACATATATTTTAGGTAAATAATACAATTTTTTCATTGCAAAATATGCAGAAATTTTTCCATAACCGCACGTAACGTAGGAGTCCCAAAAAGAAGGTCCTCCGCGGTGATCAGTGCAGCTCGTCACCGGATCGTCTGAAATCAAAATAAAAGTAGGGATCATTAGTTAATGACATAATGCTCCGGTTGATCGAAGGATTTGAAAATTTTATGATTTTTCACAAAATGGTGGATGTTGGAAGTCAAAGTTGTGTTTTCGACCCAAATTTTGCTCACATTTACAGCTATACAAAAAAAATAATAATCGCATAGAAAAATCCTTCGTTCATCCGGAGGACAATTATGTCTAGAAAAAGTGAGCAAAATTTCAAGTCGATCGGTAAAGCCGTTTCCGAGGTACAGTGATCACCGTGTTCGAAAACATAGTTTCGAGAAAAACGCATTCAAAGTTTTCAGTACGATTTACATGCAGAAGAAAAATTTATGTCGGAACTTACAGTGAATCGTCTATTCCAGCACCATAAACGGTCCCTTCTTTCTCTTTGTCAGCTGCCCGAGCGGTAATTTTGAGCCTTCGTCGCATTATTCTGGCCTCTCGAGTATTCTGTGTTGATCGTCGGGCAGCTGTCGCAACTCGAATAGAATCCTCTTCCTTGGCGAAATCGTGGGCGTGAGGTCCTAGTTTAATCCCCATAGCGTCAAAAATAGATAATAGTCCTCGTGCACTTTCGTTGAATGTGCAGGTAGCAATATTGGCGGCTATGCTGACGGTTGTAAAACTTGCAGGTAAAGTTTTTGGTATGATTTTCCACACGCTCTGATTGAAACTTTCGTTGCTATTTTGCGTAAATCCTCCAATGCATCTTTGTAATAACTCATCGTTTGTGAGTGCTTCATAAATAGGATGTAGAGCATTTGCGACGATTTCTGGAAAGGCGGTGTAATCGTGCTCGAAAGACTCCAACTCATTCTGCGCCTTTGCCTGTTGATATTTACACCATGAGTCAGTACCCGGTGGGCAATTATCATGCTGCGGATTTTCATCCGTAGAATTTTTATGATAAAATGTAGCCCAGATGGCTGTCTTCATTTTCTCAGCAGAATCGCAGTTGTTCCGAATAGCATTGCCATAATATTCAGACAATTGGTCTATCAATTTACCGGTCAATTTTCCTTTACCGCCGAGTCCTTTGGTCTTTTTTTCAAACCACGTAGACGCGTACCCATCCGTTTCTGGACGTGACCAACGCACTCTTTTTTTGACACGACAGTATTCCCGTAAGGAGAATCCTTTAAAATTTCGGAGTAAGTCTTTGAATCTCCGTCGCCGATGTAATTTAAATATCTCACTCCAAGATTTTTTATCGAACGACGAAACATTTCAATCACAGCACTGGCCTCCATCTTTCCCGCAGATCCCGTATGATTTGCCGAACAAGAATCTTCATGGGTTTCATACCATTCTTCATATGCCTCACTGCCTTTTTTATCCTCCCAAACTTCACAAGCCTTACAATAAGAACTTTTTACGAGCACATCAATAATTTTGCCCGTGAAACGTCCTATCAGCGATGTGACGCCATACAGAGATGAAAATCCGCGTTTGTGCCACGTCCCATCACCGGAAACCATTAAATCGGTATTCTCATTTTTCTTGTCCACGGAATTACGTCGAATTTCTTCTTTGCAAGCCTTTTTCATGAAAAATTCTGCCATACATCGACCCGCTTCATAAATATGCTGCAACATTATGCAGTACGAAGATCTGGATAAAAAGGGCGGAAAGTCCATTAGACCGCAGAATTTGTTTGCACCTTTGTAACCGATTCCTATTACACGCATGGCTAATATAAATCTTCGATTTATTTCGTATGAATGTTTAATGAACCCGCAGGATGCAATGTATTCCGGAGCGCAGTTTTCACAAGTAAAAGAAATTTTAAATCCAAGTCCACGTTCGCTCACGATGCCAAACGACACTTCGCCGCTACACTTTGCACATTTCACCAGTTTCGCGATCGCGGAAAATACAGAAAAAAAATTAATAATTCTATAATCTATAGAATTAGTTTTAGGGACATGGTATTCGTGTTGATTTTTCAGTTTTTTCGCAGACGTACTCGCTCCGCCATCATCTATCTCTGCAGTTTTCGGATTGAAAACCTGTTTTCTTTTCCGGGCTCTCGACTTATAAACTGTTCGAGACTTCCTCACTTCTCTTGAAACTTTTTTATCCATTTTTATCGAATTTAATACTGTTGTATGCCCAGAGAAATATAACGTGCGCACAACTCTACGTCTCACAGCAAACTGCTTCAAAGCAGCAATTTTTCGAAAATGTACCTTGAAATATATATATAATTTTCAAAGGTACATTTTCTTATATATATAATAATATATATATGTGTGTATAGGTCACAATAGAGGCACTGACCGGCCTCAGAAGGTCGAGCGCGCAGCTGCCGCTACCTGCCTACTTTGGTGCGCCGGAGACGGCTCCGTTTAAAGTTACATATCTCCATACCCAACAGTCGGATTCGTCTAAAATTTTCACAGAATACTTTTCAAATGTGCTACTTTTAGAAAATGTAAAAAAAATCGATCTTTTGAAAATTCTAACTGTACGTGACCCCTTAAGGGTATCCACCTAGTAAAGTAATAGAGCGCACTAGTCATAAATATCCAAGAAAAAGGGCCTTAAAGTTTTTACGTGCACCTCATATACGCATCGATTTCTACGCATTCCAAGAACAGCGCAGTAGCCGAATTAGTAGCGAACTCGCTTGCCACCCAGACGACCGGGGTTCAATACTACCTCTTGGAACTTGTTTTAATTTAATTGTTTTAAATATCATAACAACTTTTAAATAAAGTTAATGACCTAAAAATATTATGAATTAAATCCTAAATAATGTTTTCTATTTATGAAATGACTTACAGCTAATTAAAATGCGAATTAAAGATAATATTTTATTTTTAAAAAGTTGAATAATTTCAAATGCATGGATGTAAATTAAGACTTTAATTACCACTATAACAAAATTTCGGATAGGGTGTTATTTATATACAAAATTTTACAATATTTATAAAATTTATACAATACTTTATTTGGCAATTTTTGATATTACATAAAATCACCAGAATGATAATTATCATAACAATATTGAAAACAAAAAATATTTTGGTATCTTGCAAAAGAACAGGTTCTATTAATTATTGACTCTTGGGTTGGACAATCAAAATCTGAATTATCTAACGAAATCTTGTAGGATGACGAGAAATTACCAACTTGTACAATTAAAGTGATTCCTCCAAAATGTACTCCTCTTGTTCAACCGTGTGACGTCTATTTTTATACACAGATTAAAAATCTAATAAAGCGTTTACAAAATTGCGCTTATTTGATTGAAAATAATAGAGAAATAAATTCCCGTGAAGACTCCATAAAAATACAATCAATAGTGCATCATCAACTATCATCGCCAAGTTTTAATGAAATGATCCAGTATGCCTGGTACGCGTTCAAGCTTTCTGATAAAAAAATAAATTTTCATGAATGTGAATGCAGTATGTTTTCCAACAAATCTTTTAGATAAAGGGTTGCCCATGTAAACAATCTGACAAACAAATAAAGTACTGCATCAATTTTGTAAATATTGTAATAAATTTTATATAGATAAATCTCTACCCGAAATTGTGTTATATTGGTAATTAAAGTTTTTATTTACCTCCATGCATTTGAAATTATTCAACTTTTTAGAAATAAAATATTATCTTTAATTCACATTTTAATTAGCTGCGTCATTTCATAAAGAGAAAAACATTATTTAGGATTTAATTGATAATATTTTTAGGTCATTAACTTTATTTAAAAGTTGCTAATATTAAAAATAATAATAATATTTAAATTTAAAACAATTAAATCAAAATAAAAAAAAGTTCTCAGAGGTAGCATTGAATCCCGGTCGTGCGGGTGGCAAGCGAGTTCGCTACGAACTCGGCTACTGTGCTATTCTTGGAATGTGTAGAAATCGACGAGTATAGGAGTTGCGCGTAAAAACTTTAAGGGCCTTTTTCTCCGAAACTTATGGCTAGTGCTGACGAGTATTACTTACGAGGTGTATACCCTTAAGGTATCCTACTAATCTGCCAAGTTTCATGCCGAAGACAGTTTCCGAACGCGTAAGGTCCCCTTGTAAGAAGAAGGGTATACAGTAACCCAATTAACAGATATATCCCCCTTCTTTCTTATAATGTATAAGAAGAAGCATGCGCAGACAAAACATGAAGAAGCGTGCAACCACCCAATTCAAATACAGATCTCTCTTCCCTCTCTCGAAATAACTAAGAAGGAGGGCACGTCTTCTTTACAAAGAAGCATGCGCAGTAAAAATATAGATTTCCCCCTTCCTTTCTTCTAATATCTTATAAAAGGCACACGACATTGCTCAAACGAGCTAAGTGCATGCTAGGTCAGAAAACTCAATGTCCAACTGCCCTCAAAGAAATGGATATACAAAGGAAAAATATTAAAGTTTTAATCATTCCAGCAGATAAATATATTGCACTGGTTTCATTAGTTCCGTAGACAATTACTTCACATTATAATTAGTAATTCTTGCAGGTATAACGGGAATGATACGGCCCCTTGATGTTTATGGTTTCCGTATATGGAAAAACTTCGTCAAACACTTTTCTGGCATTGTAATATTATACAACTACGACGTCAATTTGCACTTGAGAGACAATATTGTTAAATTACAATCTCTTATAGACAACCAGTTTTTTTCTCCACGGTTTACAAACCTTTTTAAATATGCATCGTACAAAAGCGGTTACGTAGAAAAAAGACCACCAAAGTTCGAAAATCCGGTAAAATTCTGTTTTTCATTCCGGTAAAATTCTGCTTTTGTGCGTCGTATACAAAATGTCTGTGTTTTAAACACTTATATCACGACTATCATTATTGTAATAGGTATAATCCATAAAAAATGTACTGTTAAAATAGTTATTAAAGTTTTCCTATTATATTTTAATCTTCAAATGCAGTACGTGCCGAAAAGAATTTCTTCGTCAAAATACCATAGTAATCCAGTTACTTTCCGAAGCAGGAAATTATTCCATAATAGCCAAAGCTTATTTTAATTCGATAATAGCAAAAGCATTACGAACGTCTAGTAGTCGAAGAGTAGAACATGTTGTCCCTTTAAACCTTTGTTTATCTCGACCCGTTCACGAAAGAACAAAGTTTTGTAGTTGACTCCTTAAGGGTGACGTTCCGCCAAAATCGAGAAATTTCTATCGATTATTTTCACTGATTGTACTTTCAGTGCAACGCATTTTATTTCTACAAATTGTCGTCCATGCCGCACGGTTAGAAATTTGAACGTTCGCAGGGGGCATGATTGGGGGTGAGGGTGAGTGGCATTTACAAATATGTAGTCGAGTATTGAAACGAACTTATATTAACGTGAATTTAACCCGGAATGGCAAAAGGCCAGCTGATTATACGATGCAGTGGACCAACAAATCGAAAGGCAGTTTCAACCCCTTAATTCCGAGATATCGGAAAAACAAAAAAAACCGTAAACTTTATTTTTTCATCCTCTACCTGTATGCAAATTTGCATCCTAATCGGTTAAAAACTCTCGGATATACGTATGAAGAAATTGAATTTTTGCAATAAACAATATAAAATGTTTTGTTATCTGCACCATTCTTATATCCAGTATATAGTACGTGAAAAAATAAAGGCTGTTACAATTTGAAATTTGTTCATATCTCGTATTCCATTTCCCGTTTAAACGTTATTGACGAAGAATAAAAAATCCCCCTATTTTCGAGGGTGCATTTCACCCATTCAAAATCAATCTTGGCATGTATAACAAAATACGTGTCGCCTATTTTTTTCCGTTCTACGAACAGGCCAAATTTCATTAAAATCGGCGAGGCACACCTGTGACAATTCCCTTGTTAGCTAGCTTATTAGCTCCTACCCTAGCTCTAGATAGCCCAGCATTAATTAGTTAATAACGTTGTTGTCGCGGATCGCTCACTGCATAAGTCTTGTATGTTAATAAAATTATCATACAGTTGTTGAAGCAGCGGCAAGAGTTCATATTTGTATTGTGATGGTCGTGGGTTCGAGTCCGCGTGCGTGAAAGTTTTTTTTTCTTTGGCCTCTTTTCAATTTTTACTAGCGACAAGAGTTCGAAAAAGCCATAGCGCGTCATTATTTTAACAGCCGCATAATCATGGACAATTTAGGATTGCTAATAACTTTCCAAGAAGGAATTGCAATTAAAGCGCACACGAGGCCTTCGTAAACTAAATTAGATACTCTTATTATTACAATTTCTTCTTAGAAAGTTATTCACGATCTCAAATTTTCCATAATTATGCGCTTGTTAAAATAATGACGCCCTATTCCTTTTGTGAAAATATAAATAAATCGAAGATATATTCATTATTTCGGTTCATTTGTGGCGTAAGTACTGTAAACATTGAAAAGACGGTAAAAAATAAGAGTTTCCGCACGGGGACCCGAACCCACGACCTTCGCATTGGAAATCCGAACTCGTGCCCCTAGGCCAACTACTGATAGAAAATTATACTAACTAATTAACACTTGGCCATCTGGAGCTCCCACTTACGTCACTGTCATTTCTAGTTAAGTCCAACATATACTGTGAATCCGGACGAAATCGGTAATACGGGGTAGACGACAAGGTCCCCTTGCTAATTTTTTCACTTACAGCCTTTCTGTTATGTCACTCTAATCGTTCTCTACACTTGAATACTTGTACTTACTTCGTATGCCTTGCTACCACTATTTCTCCTCACCACATGGCTGCCGGCGTACGCCGCGCTTCGATAACGCATCGACTTCTCCTTGACCGACGTACTCTAATTCCATAGGCTAGTGCTCCCAGCACCATCGCTGTGCGCTGCCTACCTCTTGCTTACTGATTGGCCTCTGTCGCGGCGGTCATCGAGCCGTTCGGCGCGCGGGACTTTTAGGTCGGAACGGGTTTTAGGTCGTCAACAAGCATTTTGTCTATTTCTGGATGTGTTATATGTATTTGACTCGAAGTTGTCATTTGCTGGCGGCAAATGAAAGTGAAAAAGGCGGAAAATTGTATGTCTTGGTAGGATCTTGACTACTCGAAGAATTTTACCTCGGAAGGTCAAATCGAGGTCAAACAGTGACCGGTTGGATATCTTGAAAAGTAGGCGACGTTCAAAAAAATGGTTCAGACAAAAGTTGTAGGACATTTCCCTGGCTGCCCCATGGTGATATCTTGATCTTCAAGATCATATTAAGGAATGATTTTTTAAAAGGATTCGATAAAATGGTCGAGATCGTATCTAGACAGAACATTTTCCGCCTGTTTTATTTCCAATGTCAAAAGCAGGGGTTGCCAATTAAAAAATGGATTTAACCTTGAAATGGCCGAGGTCATGGCTATGAACGAGGTCGCCGTCGGATAGATAGGGAAAATTCCTACAACTTATGTGTGAACCATTTTTTTGAGCCACGCCTACTTTTCAAGATATCCAGCTGGCCACTGCTTCACATGACTTTCCGAGGTGAAATTTTTCCAATGGTGAAGATCGTATCTGGACGTAAAATTTTCCGCCCTTTTCATTTCCGGTGTCAAAATTGGGTTGCCATTCAAAAAAATGGACTTGACTTTGAAGGTCAAGGGCAAGGTCACGGCCGAGGTCGCGGTTGGATAGCCAGTGAAATTTCCCACAACTTTTGTCTCAGCCGTATTTTTAAGCAACCTCTACGTTTCAAGTTATTCAACCGGTCCGAGACTTTTTGAAGACCCTGTATAAATGTTAATTCTGTTTTGTCCCGTACCCGTTTATTTTTATAAATAAAAAGGAACGTATGCACGACAAACAAACAAATAAATGTTCTTCCATTTTTATTAAGCTAATATGTTAAATACTAATGTTCAGACGCTGGGACTAACTTTGATACTCATATAAGGTGGTTCCAATAAACAATCACTTCCGATCAAAGAATTCAATTTATTTATCTGAATAAATAAATATTTATTCAGATAATAAATCCTCCTCTCAATATGAATGCACGAACTGTCTACTCAGTGATAAATCTTAATTGCCTACCGTGCAATTCATATCGTAAAAATTGCATATCGTCTTACCGCTGATCAGCCGTCACCATTTGGAACCGCAGGGCTCGCTCATGGCTCGGGTTAAATATTTGAGGTTTTTTGAGGACCTTTTTATTGGCTTAATATATATATTTACTACGCTAAAATGATTGAATCTTATAAATTTGATGATTACAGTCGATCCTGAGGGCTTGAATCTGCTTGTGTCACGAAAAGTGATTATCTCAAAACTGACTTACATCTAATGTTAAAAATATCAGATTAAATGAATTTCCTCACCTTTCTTGTGTTTCAATTAGACTTAATAATAATAAATACTGATATTGCGTCTAATCTCTAATATCCCATAGATATTGGAATCAGGTGGCACGTTACAATAGGCAAAGAGCAATCATTGTTTGATATAAACTATACTATTATAGTACACATTGATAAGTAATCAGTTTATTTATAAACTACTATTCATGTATGATGTATGACAAAGCTCCATTTTATGATAAAGTCGAAAGTACACTTTATATAAACATACCTGAGTGGCTTGTATAGTGATACCAGCTGTCGTGCATTCATAAACGTGTTCGTAACTGCCTCCATAGCGACTAACATCCGTCGAAGTACCGCCCATATCAAAACCTATTATAGGCAGCGTAGTCTCTTTGCGATACGTTGTCATTGCATAGCCAACGACACCGCCTGCTGGTCCCGAAAGTATTGCACGGGATCCGATAAATCTGCAATCATGTGCCCATAAGCTGGGGTTTATATTCGCTACCATATATACGAAGATTTTTTTCGAAACGAAATAATGTTCAATCGAAATTGCTAACTCTGTCTATACTCCATGATTTAATCCCGAATCTTGCTTGACGAAAAAGTACTTTAGTACCTTTTAGATTATTAAAATGTTCACTCGTCATTGATAAAAAAGAGTTTAAGTTGACAGAAATACGTTTGCCAGTTTTTATTTGCATTATTTTCGAGCACAACAACAAATGTAGAACAAGGGTTAAACAGGTGTACCCAATAACTCTAGAGAAAGACCAAAATCTCGAGTGATGTAAGATTCAAAGATGCTTCATCCATACAGGAATTGAGTTCTGCGACGAAATTGCCCTCCAAATGTATTCCATGAAATACGATAATATGTTAAAATTATTTGCGGATAACTATGAAGAGACATGGCAGCGTCTCCATATCAAGTTTTAACTTAATGTTATTGAGCAATGAATTATAATAGACTTTATGATACTGTTGTCCTATGTTTTTAACCAGAATATTGTGGGCTGCAGAACATGATTATAATTTAGTCACAATATTATAAGTAATGGCTAAAATTAGAATAAGTCGATCACTCCTTAAGAGGCAGTGAAACTCAGAGAAAAAATTCGACGGGTTCCCTTTCCCAGCGATAGTGGAGAGCTCGCAGCATTTGGCTACGAGCCGCTGCGCACCACCGCTAGATGTCACGGCGCGCGTCTGCTTCGAAGTTCCGATACAAATCGATGAGAAAATTTGTAAGGGGTGAAAAGTGACCGGTTGTCGACGAAAGTATATTTGACGTTGGACGAACATTGTTCGTTTGTTTTGTTGTTGTTTTTTTGTATCTGTTTTATTGATAGGCAACTTGTGTGAGTTGGCTAAATCCAGTTTGAAAGGGCCAATAGCGGTATTTTTGTGAGGCGGAGGATTTTTAACCTAAAAAGTGGCGTCTGACCTAAGTTCGGGCAATGACGGTAGTATGTATTCGAAAATCAAAGTTTATAAAAGAGAAAAATGTAGCCCGAATGGAGCCTTTGGAGAAGCTGGTAGAAGATAATAAAGTGAAGCGGAAGTGTCAACTAGAGGTTGACAAAACAAGAGAAGAGGAGTCGTCGCAGCTGCAGAATCAGATGTACGAAAGTTTGGTCGAAGAAACCGGCATGGTTAAGAGGAAGAAAAAGCGTAAAGAAGATGCGATACATCCCGTAAGCAGTCAAGAAATGGCGGTCCAAGTGTCAACCTGGCAAGGTTGGAAAGCGGAATTTATATTATGAAAAGAACGACAAAGCTTCTTGGATTGTCCATGTACATACTAAGAAATCTTCCAAGGATAACGGTGAGGAAGGAAAAATCAATGCCATCCCAACAATTGAGATTTCAAGGGTCTTGACCAAAGCGCAAGTAAAATTCGATCAAATCAGTAAACTCTCCAGGTCGATGTACGAGCTGGAGTTTAAATCCAAGAGTGACGCTAATTCTACACTTACAAAGTGTAGAATTGTCCATTTCCAACAGAAAAAGGCTTAGTAGCATCGGTTCCGTAATTTCGAATCTTCCGACGTGTGGTGATTCGAGGAATCCATATAGATGTGTCTATGAAGGAAATCGTCGAAACATTAAATGAAGAGAACCCAGGTACTCAAGCGGTGTATGCCTTTCGTCTGAAGAAACGAATGACGGTGAATGGACAGATGAGCCGGAGGGATTCCGACTCACAATCAGGATCCTATTCATATAGAGGTTAAAGCTATTATGTATACAGGGCACAAGACTTACAAATCGAAAAGAGTATATTCTAAGAAAACCAATTGAGGACAATTCACTCAAGATATTAACGAGAACATCGAAATATGTAAACAGATGTGAATTGAAGAAAACGATATTCAGGTTAAATATTCGACTTTTATAGATATTGTAACTGAATGTATTGAGAGAAATACTCCCAAAAACGGAACTGTAATGTAGAAGAGACAACGAAGTATACGAAAGCTCCCGAAGCCTTATGGTGAAATAAGGAATGTGATAAATTGATTCGATTAAGAAAAGCTGCCTGGAAAAGTTTGAAATGTAATCAATCTTACGAAAAATTCATTGCCTATAAAAAGACTGATGCTAGAGTTAAATACGGTTGAAGGAAAATTAAGAAAGAAAACTTAAAAAATTTCTGCGAAACACTAAGAATACAAATCCCTCGTATGTATATGGAGAAAAGTCAAGTCTTTTAAAAACAGGTGGAGTTACGTAGAGAAAGCAAATGAGGATAAGGAGGAGAAAGTTAGGAATGTTGAAAAGATTTTCAACTCCCTTTGGCCAGGATGGGTTGAGGCGCAACCACCGGAATTCCTGGAAGGGCGTGACGCGCTTCTTGATTTGTGTTTCACGGAAGATGAATTGGTTTTCGCTCTGTCAAATGTAGGATTGGATTCTAGTCCAGGGATCGGTGGCATCGATTATGTGATCATTACTAAGCTACCAGTTGCAATACGGAAAGTTTTATTACAATTATATTTTTAAATCAAATCAATTTCCAAAGGAATAGAGAAAATGTGTTATTTTGTTCGTCCCTAAGTGTGATGGCGGCTCAATGCGGCCTATCTCAGATAAATTTCAGATTCAGCTGGTGGCTGGAATTTCACAAGAAATAACCAGACTCTCAGTTTGGATTTCGAACTTCGCGATCATGCGTGGACAGTTTGGCCTTGTTAAATACAGATATATTCAAAGCTTTTGAAAACGGTAATTTCGTAGCGTCTTTGTTTATTGATATTCGTAGTGCATATGATAATGTTTTGGCGGATGTTTTGATGAATCGCGTAAAGGATTTGGGCTGCCCCCATGTTTCTTGTCCTATGTATTCAACTTGGTTTCCGCAAGGGAACTTAGTGCCAGATTTGTTGAGCTAGACGAAATACTATGGAGTTTTCGCGGACTACCTCAAGGAAGTGTGTTGAGTCCTATTTTGTATATCATTTACACAGCCCGTTTGGAGTAAAAGATCACAGAACAGTGTAGAATTATTCAATTTGCGGATGATGTTGCAATTTGTGCAGAGAATCCTGCTGTACGCGGCGCTATTGAGGTAATTGAGAGTTCAATCAATTTAGTGTCGGATTTTCTCAGCGGCAGTAGTCTAGACATTGCGCCCGAAAAAAGTAAACTCTGTATATTTAGTAAAAAGAATCTTAATTCGCAGCCTCACATTATGATTAAAAATAATAGAATCAAGTCTTCACCGATAGTTAAATTTCTGGGTATGTATTTACACGAAATTTTCAAGTGGAGTCACAAAATCGCATCTATAGTTAACAAGTGTCAAAACCCGTTGAACACAATAAGCTGCTTAGGACATATATGGTAGGGGGCATGCCCAAGTTTATTACTTCGGATTTATATCACTCTAATTAGATCTCGAATTGTGTATGGAGCTTTTCTCTTTCACAACTGTACAAAATCTCAAAGGCTCAAGAATGATAAGATGCAATATAAAGCCTTGCGTTATGCCTTAGGATATAGATAATCCACAGCAATAAATGTGATACTTGCGGAAGCCAAACAACTTCCATTAAGGATAAGGTTTCGATATTTATGTCGTAATTATTTAACTCGGGCCCTAGTAAATTCTGATCATAAGATTATAACTATACTAGAAAAGTTACGTGAGTCTTACGAGAACCCCGTAGTGATCCATCGGAATCCTGCTCCACTAATTGTTCAATCGTTTCAGGACTTAGAGCGTGTAAGATATTTAATTGCCCAATCACCGAGACCTCAATGTTTTGATTATGATTTTGATTCGTTTTTTGTTAAACCGGTAGTTTCATTCGATGAAGGGAGGGACATAAAAACAATGAAGGATTGTGAAAAGGGCTTTCAGGAACAGTTTAAGGAAGTTTTCGAACAGTCGATTGTCTTTTTTACCGATGGGTCTAAAATGGTCGATAAGAGTTTTATTAGTTTTTCGGTGGTAAGAGCTGACAATGGTGATACCCGAGTGTTCAAAGCAGCTAAGTATGAGCCAATATATAGTACTGAGGCGATAGCAATTATGGTGGCATTGGAAATCATTAAGAGAATCGACTCACACCAATTTTCTATATTTTCGGATGCCAAAAGTGTACTAGAATCTATTATAAATTCCCCTAAGATACAAAGAAGCTCATATTTAATTTAGTCTATTCAGGAGTCTCTTAAGGAGCTAAGGCAAAGTGAAAAAAATGTAGCGTTATATTGGGTCCCGGCACACAGAGGAATTGTGTTCAACGAAAAAGCAGATTCTGCTGCAAAAGAAACTATTACCTCGGGAACGGATACTCAATTATTAGTGCCTAACTTAGATTTTAAGGGTTATTGGAATATGTTGAGAAATTCCGAATTTCCGGAATGGTATATGGGGTCAGCGGACAACAAGGGGAACAAATATTTTGAATGTTTTTATAAACAAGGGACGCGACCATGGTTCTCTTAGTGTACTATAGGTAGGCGTGCTATAACATCGAATAATAGATTACGAAGTGGTCATTCATCCTTAAAAACGAGTTTGAAGAAATTGAATATTGTGCGATCAGTATCATGTGAGTGTGGGCAGGCAGAGGACGATGAGAACCATGTGTTTTGGCCATGTGTCAAGTATAAAAAAGAAAGAAAAATCCTTGAAGGAAAATTGAAGCAATTTAAAGAGTTCCCGTCATATTGCTTAGAGAGCTTACTCCATTTCGTACGAGAGCAGTGTTACCAATAGCGTAGTTTATTAAAAGTATCGAGCTGCACATTTAAGGCATAATATAATTTTGTAACGAATATTTGTAAGTACGCTCAGTCTAGTATGTAAGGATTGTATGAGACAAGCAGTCTCGAACCATTTGTATTATTAAAAAAAAAAAAAAAAAAAAAAAAAGAAGCCCCACCGGTACAACGAGGCGGACCGAAGGCCGAGGTCTCAAAGCAGGACTTGCCATGACCCGCCCCGTTCGAAAATCTAATACTAATGGTCGTCCATGTACATATAATATACACTCGTATGCGCACACTACAAGAATTTATTTCTTGCTACAATACACAGCCGAGCAGGCCAAACATTCAAGTTTGTTTTTGCTGCAATCACAGCAATAAACAACAGACTTGTAATAATTCTGAGTATGTTAATTAATAACATCTCCGCCCATTTTAGCAGACGGACGTGCACAACGACAAGCGTCGTTGACATCTTGCTCTTTAGCAGAGTGGTTTTTGTTATAACTTCTTATCAATTAAAATTATCTCCGTTCATTTTCGCGAACGGAGATAATAAACGACAAACGTCGTTGGCATCTCGCTCTTCAGCAGGGCGGTTTTTATTAATTATCTTTTTTCTTAATTAAACTTATAATAATTATGAAACTAAAATAAAAGCGAAAATTAGTTTATAGCAAGACGCTATACCCTTCGTGTCTCGTAGATGAGCCAGGCCTCGGGCGCGCGCACGATATGCGGCGACTGGTGTTCCCCCTCTGCCGCTCCCCGCAGAGAGTGGCAAAGCGTAAACACAAGCAGTGCCGAGAGTCGATCGCAATGCTTCGGTTATGCATATATATATATATATGCGTCTGGGTAATATAGACCCAGTCGTCTGTAAAGAAATATGTATTATACGTAAATGTATTTCTTGCAATCATATTATATGATAATCAGTTCTTATAAACTGATGCTCTCTCCGTTCGTTTTAGCGGACGGAGGAGGACAGCGACGGGCGTCTGTAACCTCGCTCTTTCGCAAGGTACTTATTAATTAACATGTGTGTTAATTAATAATTCTTATAAACTAAAATCAACATATTTATTAATTAACGATTCTTATCAACTAAAATTCTCCCCATGCATTGTAGCGGACAGAGGAGAACAGCGACAGCCATCGCTGTGATCTTGCTCTTTGGCAGGGCAGTTTTTATTAACGGACAACAGTTTTTAGAAACTGTAATTCTCTTGATCCGTTTTAGCGGACGAAAGAGAACAGCGACGGATGTCGCTGCCATGTCGCTCTTTAGCAGAGCGAGTTTAGTAATTAACATATTTCATAATTAAGCTTATAATAATTATGCACATATATTCTGAAAATAAAATATTAGTAAAAATCAGTTTATGGCAAGATACAATATCGTTCGGGTCACGTAGACGACCCAGAATTCATGCCACGCGCACGATATGCTCGGATTTTGCCTCCACCGCTCCTCTCCCAAGCGCGCGCTCCGGCCGTCGCAAAGCCTTGAAGCGCTCGGTATTTCACTTGTAAGTGTCGCCACGGAGCAAAATTATTATAAAATGAATCTATTCCAATATATAGAATTGATATTTAGCAATAATAATTATGTTGACGGTAAGTTGGCAAATACATTATTCATTGAAATTCCGCTGATTTGATATATGTATGTATATATTGTTACGTCCGGAGTCGACATCGACACAAATTAACTATTTTATATTCTTTGTATTTTAATATTTTTAACAAATATGAAGGCATTTTTGCTCTCGTGCGACGCACGGTTAGTCTCGCGTCGCACGGCGGTCATATATCTGGGACCATAATCGGAGTACTTGGACCAGCGATAGAACGCCTCAAAAATGATAATCCGTCTCCCAACTATAAGATAGGATTTTGTTCGCCTTGGGAACGTTTGGTCAGCAATAGATTGTCTTGACTCCCATGGGAACTGTAATCTAGCGCTTTTACCCCACCACGACAAAAGAGTCGGGAGGTAGGAGTCGCGAAAGTCCAGCTTCTGAAAAAACCAGGCAGTTTAGATTGATCCGCAAAAAGGAACGGATATAAATTTTTACTCCAACAATCAGTCCAAGTGCTCCGTGTTTATTATTCGATAACCCAAATATAATTTTATTTCAAGTTTTTATTTTACGTTCGATGGACAATATATTTTATTAAAGTTTAATGTGTTGGGTGATTTCTCCTTTTTTATAAAACAACAGTCAAACCCAGACCAGTCCGAAAGAACACGGACACGACGACGGTAATTCGAAAACGAGGTAAATGAAATTAATTGATTCTACTGGTCAGCAGTTGCTCCTATCCCGACCGGGCACATTCCCGTTCAAAAAGGAGAAAGATAAAAATCTACGTGTGCGCGTCTCAAATTCTAGGACGTAACAATATATATGAGGTATTCCATGGGAGATCGGCCATCAAACTGCCGACTAATCTTCAATTTTGACAAAAAAAAATCCCTCATAGTACTTAATGAAAAGAGCAAGTCATGAATTTTTTGGATTTTTTCGCCATTTTTTTGAATTATGAATTTTTGAAAATAAAACAAAAATTCAAATACAAATAACTCCAGAACAAGACATTTTCAGTAATGTTATAAGTGCGTCAAATTATGCAGCCTGAACTGCTTTTTAAGAAAAGAATAACGAAAAAATTATTTACAAATTTCTCAATGTTTTTTTTTAATAAAATCGAAAAACATCAAATATGACGTTACCGATATTTGTTTCGATTTTTTTCCGAATTCTCCTTGCGATTTCGAAAAAATCTAAACTAGGTTCATCGTGGAATCTCGATATTTACTATTTTTTTAAATATTTTGGAAATTATGGGAAAATCAAAATTTCAATGAAAGTAAATCAATATAGTAAGATAAAAACCGTTTATTCTTGACAATAATAATGTTATTCACGAATATATGGTTTTAAGATTTTTAAAGATTCAAAATTGTCTGAAGATGAAAATTTGTTTACATTGAGATCTTCATTATTCCTGGGGATTATGCAATGTATTTGTTGCGATCCTGATATCCTTTTGGTTTGCTTGAATCGTGATTCCAAATGTACTTTGGCATCTTCGTAATCCTCTTGAGGTAAAAACTTTACCATGATATTTGGTAAATAGTTGGGTTTCGATGCCCATTTGAACAATTCTTGAGGAGTAGTGATTTGTTTGTCTGCTTCAAGAACTGCAAAGATTTTGTAGATACATATTTCCACGGTAAAGACTTTGATGTACAAGTTGAATGGCACTTTTTCGCCACTGCTCACGGCAAAGGACTGTATGATGGTGTAAGAGGAACGGTGAAGAGAATGGCAGTCCGAGCAAGTTTGCAGTTATCACCATAATTCAGTCATAATTCAATCTTTTTTCATGAAATTCTATGATGCAAAGCCCAAAATGTACGGTTTTCCATTGTGCATGCAATATTGGCTTCAACATGATGATAAATTATCGTTTCCCTTCAGTAACGAAATAACTTTCAAATCAGGAATTGCATTTTCTCGTTGCTGCCGCTGAGTTTTCGGATAGCGACTGCCTTACCTACGGTTCTCACTACACGTCATTCGAATGAACGAAGGTGGCTTAGTGGGCTAAGGCATTCTACACTCGTCGTACCATGGGGAGAATATCGATGGTTCGAATCAATCTCCGCGAGTATTTTTTTCACATCAACAATTTAATAAATTGTTGATGTAATTTTGCTAAAAAAGGCAAAATATTTACGAAACTATATTATTTTATGATTATTCTCTGACTCACAAGACAATACATCACAATACGACCAACGATAAGAGCAATGCCATTCACAAGGGGACCTTACGGGTTGGGAAATTGACTTCAGGCTGATATTTGGCAGGTTAGTAGTATACCTTAAGGGTATCCACCTCGTAAAGTAGCCATAAGTTTCCGAGAAAAAGAGCCTTCAAGTTTTTACGCGCAACTCATATACTCGTCGATTTCTACACGTTCCAAGAACAGCGGAGTAGCCGACTTATGTTAGTAGCAAACTCGCTTTCCACGCAGATGACCGGGATTCGATGCTACCTCTGGGAACTTTTTTTTTATTTTTCATTAATTTTAAATAAAGTAAATGACCTAAAAATATTATCAATTAAATCCTAAATAATTGTTTTCTATTTACCTTATGACGCAGCTAATTACAATTTGAACTAAAAATAAAATATTCTCTTTAATTCACATTTTAATTAGCTGTAAGTCATTTCATAAATAGAACACAATTATTTAGGATTTAATTGATAATATTTTTAGGTCATTAACTTTATTTAAAATGATATTTGAAACAATTTTTTTTTTAATTTAAAAAAGTTCCCAGAGGTAGCATCGAACCCCGGTCATCCGGGGTTCGGATACTAACTCGGCTACGGCGCTGTTCTTGGAATGTGTAGAAATCGACGAGTATATAAGCTGCGCGTAAAAACTTTAAGGCCCTTTTTCTCGAAAATTCATGGCTAGTGCCCTTAAGGTATACTACTAACCTGTCAAGTCTCATCCCGAAGTCAATTTCCCAACCCGTAAGGTCCCCTTGTTAAACTACTACCACGCAACGAATACCCGAATCTCCGATCACCAAACGGACCCTTGATCCTTACCCTTAGCGACAAAGAAATACCTATCCACCCGTCACGAACCTAGACCCTTGCAGTTCTCCCATCATCGACTATGAGGCAATGTAATGTTACCTAAGTCACTGCATCGACACCGAAGGCAGTCACTCTAGTACCGACCTTCCGACGGTTAATTTAGTCACTCCGTATACAAACTTGTTGTCTACGGACTGCAACATTGTATCACGTATATTATCACTGTATATCTTGTTTATTACTTGCGAGTCCCTCGGACCGTAACATCCGCGACGTTTATTATTTTTAATTCGCCGCGAGTTTTAACGTTTTTTCTTTGATATTGTGCCGCGTTTGTGTGATTATTGAAACTGGAGATTTGTGTAAAAGTTATGTGATTCGAGGTTAGTCGGTCCACGCGTCTGACACGTGGAAAAATATACGAATAGATATTAGTGATGGTGCATAGAGGATACTAGTGAGAGTGTGGTGAGTAAGTGAAGAAGGAGTGAAACGTGACAATTTATTTTTTATTCTTTCCGTTTCCATTCAACGTCATTCTGCTTTTATCAACAGTTTTGATCTCTTCAACTATACCTCCCACACAGCAAAAATCTGTCTAAAGTACGTCTTTCGGACATCTCGACAATTGTCTCGTGATAGTATTCGGATTCTGCTATGGGACTCCCATACGCTTTTAAATGTCCGCTACGTTTACCGGAATGGGACAGTCCCACTGACGTCCCTACGATGTCCAAAGATTTGCATGTACGCATATCCGCGGGACGTCTCTTAGACTGCTAACATAGAACAGTGGAGATATCGATAAGACATAATCCAGACTGCATTGAGACGTCCCTAAGACTATACCAATTTGATAATGAGACGATGTTAAGACTGTATAAAGACGTCCATGAAATATTACCCGGGTTGCATAATGATGCTTATGGGATACGATTCAAAATGTATCAAGTTGCTGACAGGACATTAATCGAATTGTGCTAAGACGTCAATAGGACCCGAGGGATAGAAAGAAAAAGGATTCTCATGTGTACAATTTACAACGGTATACTGTCACAATTATTCACTTAATCAATATAAAAAAATCGGTAATAATACGGCAATACGATGATAATACGCTATATTCAATTTGAAGTTCGGTTAAGTAAAATTGAATAATGCACAACAAGAGTGGACTCAACTTATATACCGATAAGATATCCAATTAAAGCAATATAAAGGTGAGAAATATACGCACCAGACGATAATTGATGAAGTACACTCGAGTATATTATATTGGAAAACATATGATACATAGGAACAATTACACTTTCAATCTTTCTAGATATGCGTATTATATAGTTATACATAGTACGATGAGAAGTATACATAACCGCTTTTCTAAAGCATTCCATTTAGAATGAACTTCATACGTTTCTTGATGAAAAATATAAAACAATTTGGCTGTGTTCCACAGGCGAATTATACTACCGTTGAGAAACAAAAAATAAATGTTTATGCTGATATCACATTTGTACGAAAAAAAATCATGAAAAAAAGAAAATAATGTTGTTTTTCCGGTCCCAATAAAACTTAAAAATGAATGAATGCGTACTACAAATCATGACTCCACCCCTTAGATTTCTCAGTGGAATTGTTGTCTTTGGAACAAAATATTGCAGCAGACTTTTACTATTGCAATCTTATAAACTTATTAATATTTAAACTCACATAGGAAGAAAACCCAAGAGATAAAACTAAAAAGAAAAGGTTTAACAGTCGAACATTACCATTGAGAAACCAAAAAAAAACTGTATGCTGATAGCACATTTGTTAGAAATGGAAAAAACTTTTGAAAAAATAAATAAAAATTTGTTTATATGGTCACAATAAAACCTGAAAATGAACACGCACTAGATTTCTCAGTGAAAATGTTGTCTATTTGATGGTAGATGTGGCTGTCGAATCTTTGATAGTAGACGTGGCTGTCGAGTTGTCGACAGGCAAGGAATTTTCGACCGCATTATTGTTAACGACGTTTTGATTAACCTGTTGGTTTCCGTTGTTGTTGATCCTATTGTTGTTAGGACCCTCATCACGATCGGTTACGGTTTCCTGATTATTGACAGCGTTCGTTGTTTCAGATTTTCTGAAAAACATTTGTGTGCAAAAACCATTGAGAGGATTCCTTAGCATGCTAATAATAACACACATACACGCGTACGCTCACACGCGTACGCTCACACGCACGTACACAAAATAATTCGAATGCAGTAATTATGTACTGTGTATAGAGTAGATTTAAAAACTTTTCTATTACTTCGTGTAAAAATCTGTGATATCATGAATTATTTAAAAAAAATATGCAGAATAAAACTTTTCTTCTCATGCCAAGCGCGCAGGGGCATGGCGCAGCCATGATTTAATGGGATCACTAATTTCCTTGTTTACTACGAGAGAAAAAAAAATTCGCGGACACAGATTGTGGTGTCCGCGACTTGTACGTACGTGGCACAAGAGTTTTGTTTAACGATAATGTAATGAGAAAAAAGAAATTATACGAATATAGATACGATAATGAATACGATAATGTAATGAGAAAAAGGAAATTATACGAATATAGATACGATAATGAATACGATAATGTAATGAGAAAAAAGAAATTATACGAATATAGAAAGAATAAACATAAATCAATATATTCCGCGATTAAATAATACATAGCCCACATCAAGAGACCGGCCGCGTCTTGAGACAAGTACATTTGATCTTAGTCTCCGTCGCTTATTCTTTTTTCTGATTGCGTTTCTACCGTAAAATTGCATTCTCACAGTTACTTACCTTAATTCAATATACCTCTGCTACGTCAAAAATCACATGAAAATTCACATTATCTTTAAAAACGTTACAACACATTTCGTTGAGTAGTAACTATCTCGAACCTTTTCGTCGGAAAAAGCTTGTAGGGACGCGCTCTGATTCAGGAGACCAACAAACGCAAGAGCCTATGTACACGAGCTCTCATACGAAACAATATAGCTTCGCAGAGCGGGCACGCGGCGTACTTTATCGTTAATCGGATTGGTCATCGACAAGCGCGCGTATTTTCAAACTATAATCTTTAGAAAACATTTGCAAGGTTCCACTTGCACCTTATTTCCTTAGTTTTTGCTATGAAGTTTCTATTTTTTTCTTATTTTCTAGGTTTTACATTTATTTATAGAGTATTATTAGGATAAAATTGTGCTGAACTTTTCAAAATTTGTAAAATTTATAGCAATTTGTTGATTTTTCGAAATTTTTGAACAAATACAAATTTTGTAATGTCTGACCGACTTGACCGTTTTTCACTAGATTTTGTATACGACCCGCTGAGCAAAATGTCATACTTTAGAAATCGCATGAATCGCATGAATCGAAATGAAAATTTCCAAATCGGGGCGCAAGGGGCGTGACCACGTGTTGCTATGACGTATATCTTTGCTAATATGTAATTAATATAATTTCTTTTGTCATTTTTGTATTTCATGTTATTTATTCATATACGGTAACTAAGCATATTTCTGGCTAAAACGATATCATAACGGCGATATTCGTATCGGCAAAATAGTGAGATGCGGAACGCGTTTTTCAGAGCTATTAAGGAGGTTCACGCGTCAGGCATATGCGTTTAATGAATTCCAAGATTAATTGTTTAAAATTTATATGAACCTTCTTTATAATCACACTCAACTGTGGGTAAATAGATATAATAGATAGAAATCGACTTATTTGTTGTAAAAAATCGTTTTTCTTCGTAACTTCCTATAAGACCTCATGTTAAAGTTGCGATTTTAAACACTGAATATCTCGATTACCAGACGGTGAACCCTCCTTAAGTTTTTTACATATTATAATAACGACGCTCAAGAAGATTTGCGTAACATTTCAAAACATTATCTTGGAAAAATTGTATCTGCTGATTTTGCCTTTTATGTATATATATACTATTATGATTATGGCACGTGAACCTCCTTAAGAATCCCGGATGCTCGCTTGTTATATATATATATTGAAACGGCAGAACGTTTCAGTATTTTCTTTTCTTTGGAACCCGACGATTAAGACACAGTTCTTGGGTTCGGTAGCGAGTAAATTTCGTCTTAGATAAAGATATTTCGTTTATTTATTTGAGGAAATGGTGAAATCAATGTATGATTATTTAATAATAGTTGGCGATCTTTTCTGCGCCGTGGCGCTGCTCCCCTCTCCAATGATTTTGATCCACCGAGCTGCGTTGTCGCGTGATGTAGTACGGGATCTTCTATTGATCTCGTATCGTCGCGTTCTCCCCTCCCGTTCGGCTCGCGATGTCCATACCGCCGGTGCGCACCTCTCCTCTTCCCGTCCAGTGACCACTAGGCTGTCTTGTTGGTGTTTGCGTGTTACAGCTGTTCTCGTGTGAAAACGCACGAGTCTCGTTGCTGTCGCATGACGTGAGTGCCTTTAATATTCTCGTAGAATATCCTCACGTCGTACCTCCAGCTGTTGGCTACTTTTCAGAGCACTTTGTCCCTCCCAAGCAAGACTCTTCTTCAGAGTACGAGCTCGGTGAGTGACCAGCCGGGACTGATAATTTTCCTTAAATTTGGGCCCTTTTATACCCATTTGCTCTTCGATTTTCGGTTGGTGGCGGTTGATGGTCCATCTCGACGAGTCAGCTGTTCCGCTGTGGTGCCGTGTGGAGACGTCGTGCTGGTCGTGCTCTTTTCTTTTATTTTCCTCGCGACGGGAAATTGTGAGATATATATATATATCAGAGTGTACTTGGCGCGAGCCACTGCTACGCTTCTTGATACTAAGCTATTATTCCAATCCAAATACGTACGCACAGGTGCAATTTGCCATATATGTATGTAAGTCTTAGCATTTTTCTTATAGTTTTGGACATCCTAAATCTAATCGTGCAAGAATTTCTGCGCTAGGGGTTGAGAAAAGGTTTAAAAAACAATAAAATTTCCATGTTTCGATAACGACAACGAAATTGGAAAAAAGTTTCAGACAAAAAAATTGAATCGCGTATAGGTAGTCAAGAAGCTACTAGACTTTTTGTCAGCAAAATCAACAGCAGAATAAAGCTAGAAGTCAGCAGAATAAATAATAACAATTTAGGATGGAGAGGCGAGTGAGCAAGGAAAAAAGCATCATCGGCTTCGTGAGACTTCCAATCGAATGATGAATTTTGAGAATTGTTATGAACAAATTCGACCAAAAAAAGTCGATTTCTCGTCAGGTTAGAATTCCATTTCATATGATTTCCATTCGATTGAGCTATTGGTTGGCGAGAACCATTTTTTTATAATATATGAAAATTTGTGTATGTACTAAACAATTGATATAAACAATTTTTTTACACGTTCATTTCTCGTCAAGTTAAAAATCCATTTCATTCGATTTCCAATCGACATTGAGCTATATTTACTAGGCACGAACTAAATATTATTCTATAGAAATTCTTATAAACGATGTTTATAAATAAATTCTGGTAAAAAAGTGTATTTCTCGTAAAGTTAAAGATCGGTTTCGCGGGGTTTCCTATCAAATGAGATATACTTGGCGAGAACAATGTTTTACTAGTAATTCCCACGGACATCTATAAGCGAAAGCGCTGTGATTGCCTCCTCGCGGTTACGACAAGATATCCTTAAGCCATCCTATATTAATCCCAGGTAGAACATTGGCTTACTAGTATCTTCCACAGACGTCTATAAGAGAGTGCACTGTGATCGTCTACTCATGGTTACGGCAGGATATCCTCAAGCCATCCTATATTAATTCTGGGTAGAACAGTGTCCATCTTGGCGAGACACCAATAGGACTGGGTCAGAATGCTCCCGAGATAAATTTTGCTGTGTGGATTACAAGAAAATTAAGAGATAGTTTTTTATATCTAATAAAATACAAATTTTGCACAGCCTGTATCTGTGGTTGCATTTCTCGTACGGAGATTTAAAAGAGTGCCCGTACGTACGACAAATACAACGAAAGTTGCACGGGCTCTTACAAAGTATTAGTTTATAAGATATACAAAATTATCGCTTAATTTTTTTATACAGTATAATTGAGGAGACAAATACGGCGAGCAGAATGACGGTAATTCAGAATTATTTCATGAGAATAAAAAATAAATTGAGTGAACGGGCCTAACTGAAAATAAAATGATGGGAGAAAAGAAAGGAGATCAGGCGAGTGCCGTTTTCATTCTCGGTTCCTAGCTTGCGAAAAGCGTGGTTGTCGGTGCACTAGTAGACAGAGCAGGAAGGCAATGGAGAGCATGAGTGAGCTAGAAAAGGACGGCTGGAGAACAGAAGCAACGTTGCACTCTGCTTTTTCAAACTCGGGGTACAAGCAATACCCGTTTGGATGGAGTTCGGAAACTAGAGTAAGTAATAATTTTCTAGAGCAACTAAATTTAATTTCGATATGTAACAATAATTTAATTATTTTTTTAAATATAAGTTAATTACCGTGGAAATGCTTATTAAGGCCAGGTTACTCCAAAAAACGTGATTTTTCGAAAAATTTTATTCATAGTACAAAACATGTTGAGTAATCAATTTTTTTTACATATGAAAGCACATATATGAAATTACTTGAAAAAAACTCTTTTTTTTCAAAATGGCGGTTTTGAAAATGGCTGCTGAAACTCATCTGATTAGTAGATGGATTACATCATTTCTTGGAAACGAATTATCTGAAAGCAAAAAACAAAACGGTTTCATGTTCTGTATCGAATTGGCTATGGCCTCAAGCAGAATGAAACATTTTCAATTAAAAAAAAACAAAATGGCGGACTTTTGAATTTTTTTACCCGTTTTTTTCACTTTTAATTGTTTATAACTTTTTTAAATAATAATGAATATTTCGGGTTCTGCTTGAGGCCATAGCCAGACATCTAAAGAGTAAAATGCCGTTTAGTTCATATCGATAAGTGCAATAGTTTTGAAATGAGAGTATCATCCATGCGAAAAAACATGGTTCGGAGAAAAATCATTTCAAAGTTTTTATTCGTGAAAAATCGTAAAAAAAAAAGTGAATTTTACTCACATATCCATTCCAGCTTCATACACAACTCCTTCCTGGTCTTCGTAAGCATCATTCTGAAGAATTCTTGCATTTCTTAAAGCAGTTCTGTGTTCCTTAGACGCTTCAGTAGCTTCTAGCTCAGCTCGATCAACACGCCTGTTGTTGGCCCTATTAGCAAAGTGCCTTGCTTGCGGGCCGAATCTGACACCCATAACTTCCATTACTTTTAATATGGGTGAAAGCCCTTTGAAAATGCAAGCAGCACTGAGAGCAGCAATTTCAAGAGTTTTTTTCCCAACAAACTTATGTTTAGGGGCTATGTGCCAGACACATGAGTTGTAACTTTGGTTATTGTTTTGCGTGTTAGCCCCTAAACATCTCTCGAGGAACTTTTCGTCGGTTAGTTCTTCATAAATTGCCTTCAAAAGGTCTTGAATTTCCTGATCGAAAAGTGGAGGATGGTTGTAATTCTGTTTTGTATCTACTGCCTTTTGATAAGCACACCATGAATCTGCTCCGGCTGGACAATACTGGTGTTGTGGCTTAGCATCGGTCTTGCTGACCTTCTCGGTCTTGCTGACCTTCGGGACTAATTCTATACTATTTCTACGAGTATACAGTAGCAATTTATGAAAAGAGAAAAATTTTGATTTTTTCAAAATTGTTTGGAGTAAGCTGGCCTTAAAAGAAAGCTGGGCTCAGATATCTGGGTGTCCGTTACCCATACACATTTACATATTTGTATATTTGACACATAGTCGAAGTATTGGGGTCGACGCCCGGCACCGGCGCACGGTGCTCATGTTCTCCACAATTATTATAAGATGAATTTATTCCTCAACATTTCATTGACATTCAGCACTTATAATTATGCGAACAATATGTCGTCGAATAAATTAAAAATCGAAATGTTACAGATTTTTCCGTATGAAAAATCGGCCAAATTATTTTTTCCTACCTACCTTCAATTTTGTAAACAGTTATTATAAAATCGAAATGAAACATATTTTTGCATATTTGTTATATTGTCAAATGGACGCAATTTTAATCAATAAGTTATTCGTTAACTGCTTGTCAAAATTATTATTATTATTAGATGTCAATTATATCTATTAGAATAAATTCATCTTATTATAGTTTTGGTTCATGGCAGCACTTATTGTGAGGTAAACTCCCATGAATACCGAGGCTTCGCGACGGATGGAGCTGGCGCTTGAGAGGGGAGCGGTGGATGGAGAACACGAGCAGTCGCACATCGAGCTTACAGCACGAGACCCGGGTCGTCTACGGCACCCGAAGAATGATGGTGACTTGCAATAAACCAATTCTTACTAAAATTTCCTTTTCAGAGTTATATTTTAAAAATTGTATTTACAGAATTATATTTACAGAATTATATTTATAGAATTATATTTACAGAATTATATTTTCAGAATCATTATAAGTTTAATTATATAATATCATAGTTACTATAAGTTTAGTTATATACATATTTTTTAAGTACCGTCCTCTCAGAAGGCGAGATGGCAACGACGTATGTCGTTGTTCAACTCCGCCAGCTCAAATAAACGGAGACAATTTCAGTTTATAAGAACTGTTTATAAAATAATATAATAGCAAAAACTACATTCTTGTATTATGCATGTTTCTGTACAGACATCTCTGGGTGTACATTACCCCTGTATATATATATAAACATGCTTGGGTCGAAAAGAGAACATAAGCAGTGGCGTGAACCGATACCAATGTTTCGGCCGTATGTACAGGTATACACTACCGGCGGAAAGTTTCCGGATAGGAGTTAAAAAGAGTGCCGGAATGGTTTTTTATGTCAAATACCAACTGTCATTTTGGCTTTATAAAAAAAACTTTACGATTTTTTTACAATCAGCACCCAGGTTTGAAAACTACCATTTTCTTTCGTTTCTTTGTTCTTTTTTAAGTCGACCCCGTTTGTGGTAAAATTTGTTGTTAACCCATTTCTTTGATCAAAATCATAAAGGGGGAAGTCTAAGCTTCAATTTCGTTTCTTAGAAAATTTTCTATAATTTTTGTTTCCAAACATATTTCGTTTTTTGAGAAAAAATCGCTCCAGAGGACGAAAACGATGACGTTTACAACAAAACCTCAAGACGGTAAAACGTTGTACCTATTACTTCTTGTTGAGTTCACGACAATTTTTTCAGATTTGTTTTTCTAAATTTGTTTTCCATCTATTTCCGGTCAAAGCTCGATTGGTCTGAATACCATGAAAATAATACAATTAAATGTTTTACTTACATATTAAACTTTGGTTTCGTCGAAGAAACCTCCTCTCGCCGACAACACGCTTTTCACCACACGTGGCATCCTCTCCACAAGTTTTTGGATTATCTATCGGGGTGTTACTTTCCAAGATTTCCAAGAAGAAGAAAAACTTGTGGAGAGGATGCCACGTATGGTGAAAGGTGTGCTAACGGCAAGAGGAAGTTTAATATGTAAGTAAAATATTTGATTGTATTATTTCCATGGTAGTAGTATAGCAGCCACTGTCGCGACCCCCACTCCTATCCCCACTCCTATCCCCACTCCTTTCCCCCACTCCGCGGTCACAGTGCGCTTATTTTTTTTTTGGTGGTGTGGAGGGGATGGAACGTGTTGGTATAGTGGAGCGCTGTTTTTTTGGTGGTGTGGAGGGGATGGAACGTGTTGGTATAGTGGATCGCTGTTTTTTGGTGGTGTGGAGGGGATGGAACGTGTTGGTATAGTGGAGCGCTGTTTTTTTTGTGGTATGAAGGGGATGGAACGTGTTGGTATAGTGGATCGCTGTTTTTAGTTTTATATTTTTATAGAATTTAAAAAATCCGATGCAGGCGCAGAGACTCGAACTGTCGACCTTTGGATTACCGGTCTGAATACTTACCGCTGCACTAAAGCCCGTTATGATATTAAGTTTATGCTGAAGGCTATTATAGCGATCGGTCAAAATCTTCAATATAAGTAAAGGGGAGTGCGGTACTCTCTCTCTCGCTCTCTATCTCTCTTTCTCTCACTCTCCCACGGTCCTTCGGAGGTAATATTTTTGGAGAAGAGGGGGATGGAGCGTGTCACCATAGTATGCACGCTTTGCAAATTCAATGTTTCTATTATTTATTTTTTATTCCTACAATTTTTATCCTACACCCTACTCCTTTTCCTCCACTCCGCGGCCGCCGAGTCCGTAGCTCGGTCGGTCGCGCGCGCGGGGGGAGAAGTGGCGGGATGGAGCGTATCGCCATAGTACGCGTTTTTTTTTACTGAGAAAAAATCTTTTAAGAATTTGAAATGAAATATACGACTCACCATTTTTGTGGCATTGCTCCTTTCCTCACCTTTCTTTGTGGTACCACACTTTCTCAACACATGCACACACCCACACACACACACACACACACACACACACACACACACACACACACACACACACACACACACTAACACACGAACTTAGAATATTTATTGCTGCAGCCCGTTTAAAAAATGGTCGGTGACAACGATGCCGTCCTCAGGATCCACCGATCTCTTAGGTTAGGTTGATGATGAGGGTGACATCCGGCCCAATGTCAACTACTATAGCTCGTAATACATGCGATGTTAAAAAGTTCATTACATGGTCTTCACTGTGCGACATATCGACCCGAGAGCGGTGGCGCATCAAACATCGCACCAGAGTCATGCCACGCTCAAAGTATGGCGTAAGGCAACACATGTAAGCCAACTCGATGTACACAATGCGCGCCTCGACCACGAGCGATACGTCAGAGCAATAATCGCTCGGCACATCTGTTATTAGACCGCGGTATACACCGTACCCTATTCTGACAGCGCAGGGCATCCCCGCCGCAACGACGGCTACGTGTATCGGCACACCGCGGCCGCCCTCACGATAATAAATATCCATAAACGCGGTTAGCGCTGCGTACTCTTCGGACACTCCTGGTGTCGTCACGTACAACTCGTCGAACCCATTGAGTTCGACGACGGTGCAATCGAATGCCACGGGCCGATCACCGACTGAATATATGATTGTTGGATACATTTTAAGTGTTTTGTGAGCGATAGTTGCAAAAGAACTAAATTCTAACGAGCGACGAGTTTTTTCAACACGTCGCAATCCCCCTCTCTGCTTCTGGACCATTGCGAGGTTTATCAAGGGATTTGTTTGCAGAAAATATGTCGCTGCATTTTAGCAGAATATATGTTATTCTACATACAGCGAGAATGAGTCACGCGCGCATCGTCGCGGCGGAGCGAAAACCAGGATCGTCACGTACTTATATCTGATAGCAAAACACTGCCTAGACGGTTGCTTTAGCGACGAAGAAAGCCGTTATATATATTGTTTACAATAAATATTCAATCAAGTGGTTGAATATTCTTTTTCGATGTTTCATCGCACGGGACGAACACTCTGATCATTACGTACATATATCTAATAGGAAAACACTGACTAGACGCTTATAAGCGAGAAAAAAATACTTTAGCGACAAAGAGAGCGTATATCGTATATCGTTTTTAATTGGAATCAATACGTTGGTACGATTTATTGTGAAACGTTTATTTGAATTATTACGGAAGAGAGATGCGCAACACACATGTTTTATTCTTATTTAATCATTTTGATTTTATAATTAATTGTAAATTCTGAAGTACATCGATTATACAATGTACGAAATAGTGAGCACCCGTGAAAGAATGAGAGAGAAAGAGTTATAGGAATACTGTAGGAGCAAAAGAGTGAGTGAGTGAGTGAGAGAGAGAGAGAGAGAGAGAGAGCTCACGAAGATCGGCACAAAGAGGAGAAACCGCCGATGGTATATACACGGCAAGAGAGAGAATTTTGTTTTCATCTCTCGTCGAAAAATTGTTTACCTAACACAATTATCGATGTTTAACATCAATTTTTCTTTATTTCCAATAATTATAATACTTTCCAAATTGTAATTAATCACTGGAGATATACGTACAGTAGTTTTATACACAAACAATGATTTTTTTCATTATATAATCACGATGTCTTATCATTAGTTCTTTCACGAGCATATCATGAGCGAAGTGTGTTAATTCCCAGGGCCGAGTTCGCACTTTGTTTTTTTCTTTCTTTATTTCTTTGTTTGCTACCACCACCACCACTACCACCACCAACGCGACTTACTGTTCTTGCTAAATAAGCTAATGTTGAACCAATTAAATTCAGGCTGCTTCTCTCCGTCTACCGAGTAGACGTATGGGTCTGCTCGGTAGGGACTCTGATGTATTCGCGTTTCTTGATAGACAGATATTTTCCTCAAGTCTTCAAAGAAGTAAGCATCGCCAATTTAAAACACGTTTAGACGCCTTTTTGCAAGATATCGCAGCGATTAGTGTAAAAATACACGCGCTATCCGAGTCTCGTGATTTAACGCTAAAATTAAGAAAACTCAAATTGGACAATGGACTTCACGCGAGTCAACCCAGTGGGTCGTTCGAGTGTTGGAATTATCTCCTTGGCTTTTGGTCTTTAGTATGAGCCTACCTGGCCAATGACCGATTCGCTTTCTTCTGCGCTGTTTGTTGTTTCTAAAAATAATATTTATAAATAATACCTCCATCCTCTCTCATAAGCTGCCTAGATACTTTGACTATTTATTCAAGCAAAGTTGTCATAATCCTTACATATGACGGAAAAAATGCAACCGTCGACGATTTCGCCAAAATCTGCAAAAGAGTTCAAGATTGCCTATCTGATGGCGAACGAACCAAATTACTTGAAATGACTCCACTATACTGAGCGGCATTACATGTTCAATCATAGATGAAACACCCCTAAACTCGCTTGTAACACTTTTAAAAGAAAATACCAGGCTGACTTAGAAAATGAGATCGCATCAACCCCACAAAATGACGACGAAACAGTGATTCAATGGGCTGCGAGACCGCTTGATGTTTTTCATAACATTATAGACAAATTATCACATATTTACAATAAAACCACATGAAAACTATTTTTCCACGCACGAATAGGAGAAGATACAGCAAAGGCTAAACGAGGATATGTTAGAGGATTGACAGCCACAATAGGTTCTCACTTAATTCTTCATACCGCGGAAACAGTCAACAACATCATAAATTGAGCTCAAACAATAGAGTACAAAATGGAAAATTCAAACACAAGCGGGGACTTCTTGACGTTAGGAACACAGCTGAGCTCCATTTTACGGAACGCAAAAAAACGGAAATTTTTTGCAATCTTCACCAATTGTACACACATAACACAAAAGATTGTTTCACACACCGGCAGCCCTCGGACGGTGGGAGTGGTACGACCACACCGGACGCTGTTAAAGAGAAGGGGTAGAGCCGAAATTGCAACGATCGGCGATCGCTCATCCGCATAAATCAATCTCGTTGTTAGAGCGAACACGCACTAGTTCGGCCACGATTATACTGAAAACTAATTTTTATATTTTTATTGGCCGCATGCGACTAGCCGAGGCATGGTCGTGGTCGTATTCGCATTAGGGAGCGTCACTGCGCGTTTGCTCTTATGTTAGTGCCGCCACACAAAAGCTGTGCGAGTAAAAATCCTCACATTGATCATCTAAGGCAAATAGGCCATAGTGAATAGGCAAATAGAATATAGTAAATAATACAATACATGCATCATTTACTATTACAATGTGATGTACACTCAAGACAACAATTCAAGGAGCAAGGAAATGATCTCAATTTTTTAGTGCTTTTTGAAAAACTGTATCTAAGTGAAAAATGGCTATATCGAGATAAAAAAAAAACATTTTGAAGATCCAAGATTCTAGTTTCGAAATCTTCTGACCAACAATTTTTATGAGCTATGATTATTACTTAATCATAAGAAATAGCGCGAAGAAATTGTTTTCAATTTTTTCCTGCTTTTTGTTTTGGTCCACGGGCTTGGATTTTTTTTGCTAAACACATACATGGACTTGATAGCCTGTCGTTTCAACTTCAATTCAATTTTTTATTTATCTCTTCACATCAATCTTTCACTGAGATATCCGACTTTTAACGAAAAAAGGTCCTTTTGCCGTTGGTCATCGATATTTCAGCAATCAATGATCGCACAGAAAGTTAAACGGCATTTTTGAAAACGTGAAACCATTTCCTATAAGATTCTTCCCCTCTTCGACCGTCGCGTGGATGTTAGTTCACGGGTCACGAAACGACACTCTGTGTCTGCCTGCCGTTAGAAGTGGCCCTTAAGTGAAGATCTTAAAATCGAAACCGTAACCCTGATTATTATTATTAATAAGGTCCTTAAGTAAAAGTCTTAGTGTAAAAGTAGAAACCTTGTCCTAAACAAATATATTCTTTCACGACGAAAACTGTAATTGAGTCGTCTATAAAGTAATACATAAAAAAGAAAAGTGTAGTGATATTCACCACCAAAAAAAAACATAAGGAAGCCACGAAGACAAAAGAAATCGACTGGTAGACGGAGAGTGTAATATTTCGCATCATCACCAACCAGGTAGGTCTTTCTAGAATGACCTTGCCGATACAGTGCTTTCTATCTTTCTCTCTCTGTGCCTAAAGCAAAGGGTCACCCAGCATCCTCAACCTTAAGAGGTTCTAGCCAGTGTATTCTATTGTAAATGTCGCTGAGACAATCTTTGGTAGGCTGAGATAAACTAGATCGCACCCAACCGTTATGTAAAATTCAGTTATATTCCTTGTTGAAATCGTCTGTTGTTGATGATCCGGTCCGGTAGTAATTCTCTCGCGAAAAGAGAATTACTACGTTCTCATATACGAATGACTTAATCCCTTGGCGTTGGAAACCCCTTGGAAAGTCATTTGGCCCATTAATAATAAGCACGAGCCTGACTCGTGGCACTTCGTTCGGACCAAACGTAAACAGCACGAGTCTCACTCGTGGTGTTTACGTCGCGTAGCACGTACCTCAGAAGCTAAATTGGTCCACACGTGACTGACCTTCCTGCTCATTATGGCCCGAGCAACCGGCAGATATCACATAGGCCAAGGGGTTAAGAAACTGTTTGTGGCAACTATGAAATCAAACTATTTGCAGACGATGCATTAGTATACACAACAGGATATGCAAGCCTAGAGATAAATGATAACGCTAATGAGCAACTGGAAAGAATGGAGAAATGGTTGTAAATTATTAGACTACACTTAAATATAAACAAAACCAAAGTTATGCTGGTAAAAGGTGTAAGAAAAATAGTAATGAGTAATACAAGAATAAAGTTTAAAAAATGCAGTATCAGACGTAGATAAGGAAATTAAATACTTGGGTGTTATAATAGACAAAAATTTCAATTTTAAGGCATATGTGAATTATCTTGGGAAAAAAGTTGCATCGAAATTAGGAGTACTGAGATGAACTAGCGCAAATTTGACAGCATATATGAGGTGCGTACTATATAAGGCGATAGTTCCTCCGTTATTTAAACATTGCTCATCTATATTACTGTGGTTAAGCGATACTCACATGGAATACTTGCAAAAAGTTAAGCCGTAGTTGGTATTGAAAATCGCAACATTTTCGAAGTAATAGATACTTTTCGGTAGGAAGTTCAAACCGCTGCGAGTGGCCGACCGCGCGGTTCGATCAGTTTATACGAACACAAAAAAGCACAAAAGAAGCACGCCAAGCACGTAGATCTTCTCAAAAAGAGGCCCAGGATGCTCAATTAGCTGCCGAAGTGGACATATATAGACCAGGAATCGCTGATTGAAGGTAGGACTTACAAAAACTGCACCGTTAGCTGAGTAACCGTACATTCACTTTTTTGCAATCATGTCGAAACCATATTTTTCGATCTGGCGTCAAGTAAACCTCACAAACTATCGGTTCGACTGCTGTAAAATTTGTACATAATACTTGTAGATACATTGTCTAAAAGGTAACGTAGGATTTTAGCGATTACTTGATTGATTTTTTTATTGACGTTTTTTGGCGTGAAATTTCGGTGAAAAATACACATTTTTTTACTTCGGCTCACTATAATTTCCCTAATGGTAGAAAAACATATCATTATGTTACATTGTAGCGTGTCCACGAATAAGCTATTTTTTCGTTTTTCCAGGTTCGACATGACGGTGATACACCTAGAGTTTCTGCGGTGCTGCCATTTCTAATATTTTGAATTACAATTTATTTCAGGCATTATTAAAACCGTTTCTTATCTTGCGTTAACAAATCAAAATATTTCGGTGTATACTTCCGAGTTTGTGAATTTTGTAAAAATATACTCATTTTCCGAGCGGCCGAGGTAGCTACACGTCTTAAAATATAATCGGGAAAGGTGACTCGTTACGTCACAATTTAACTTTGCTTTGTGGCAAGCAGGTGTTTGGGTACTGGGATAAAGCCCTCTAATTTCTTTCCAAGAACGCATATATTTGTACATTGTATAATGAAGAATAATAATTACGCTACATATTATGGCAGTATTTTTTTTAAGCTTTCGGTATTTGATTAGACTGTCTTTATCAAAAGAACAGCAGTTCGAAAGATTCTCAATAATTGTTAATATTCTTGAGGTATATTTGTGGTTTTCCAAGATAACATAGCGCTTTAACATAAAAATCCCGATTATTCTTCTCGACCACAAGATTTTTCCATAATCAGTAAACAGATTTACATAATATTTTCTGCCAATGAAGGTGTCACTTTTCTACTTACGAGTTCATGGGTGTCAAGCCTCCATCGCTCTGCATGAAAAGAACGTTAATTCCATCAAGATTATTTTTGAAGCCAGACGTAAAACTCTGAAAAGACACCATTTCAACTAAAATATAATGATTATTAACAAATAATTCGATATTTGTTTTACCTGCAGATATTTCTTTATATGCGGTGTAAGGTAAGCGTCAGCGCAAGTAGTGTAACCTCTTGATACCATTCGCATCATAGGCATTACTTCGTGCGACAAGGAAACTTGTGAAAAACCTATTTTCTTTGCAATTGCACCCACGCGAATTTCGTGATCGGGAAATCTAGATATAGAAACACATAATCTTCAGTATGTACATTGAAATTCTTAGTAATATTCTTATTAATCCGAAATGAGATTGGCTCTCATTAACTACCTACAGAAAAGACAAATAACGCTATAAGAAGTTTTAGTTCTTTGTTAAAGGTTGTCCCTTTCAGCTTCCGAGTCTTTTTTATTTCACGGAGCATTTGAAAATTTAAAGAAAAATTAATGGTAAAAAGGTTTACATGAATAATGCTTTATACGATCCCAAGTTGGAAATATACCGAGTTCAATTCGGTGCCAGACTACGCCCATCAGTACTTGAGACAGTGTATATGTCGATTTCGAATGAATACACAATCAGTGAATAATATGTCCACCTGAAATTTGCACAAGTTGCAAAAATGTTGGATAGATAAGCGTACTAAGTCGATAAACGTGATAATCGATAAACTGGAACAACAAAATTTAGTTGATAGGAGGCCACATTCAAGTATAGCTAATTGAGGCTATCTCTTGTAATGTTAGCCACCCCCCTCCCGCCCCTTTTCTCATGTTTGTTTTTTCGTTTCCGTGCATTTTGCCCACTACGATTCTCAAACCTGGAAACTTCATCAACTTTTCTTATCCTTTACTTGCATCGACGGATCTACCTACATTGATTTGCGACGTTCTGATGACGTTGGAATACGCTCCAATCAGCCGCTTTCTTAGCAACGCAAGTGTCCGCCTGTAGACGTCCAATAGGCATCCACAAATTTCCTCCCTAACAACGGGAGGGTTTCAATTTTGCAATCGACTTCGGGACGTTCATTCAGGGTAGTGTAGGGTTTGGTTCCAAGTATCACCCCCTGTCACCGCTAACCCTGGTGGGCCCTCGTTTTTTGAGAAATCGACCAAACAAATCTTGTGTGATGATTCTGAACCTCGAAAATAATAAGATTTTTCGAAGCGGCACGATAGGCTAGTGGTCTTTGACTAGTACGCTGCTGGTTTTGGGTTCGAGTCCTGCTACAGCTATTTAAAAAAAAAAATTCCAATCGAAATGCTTGTATACGTTATTTTTATTTATTTACTTTAATTTAAATCCAACTTTTTTGTATTGCATTCAGAATTCTTGCTCGCGTGATTATAATTACGTTTTCAAAGATTTTGTATATCCATTTTGTTTCTTATAAGTTTATCTAGTTTGTAAATATTGCTCGCATTTTTATGATTTCTATTAACTTCTATTATTGTTAATATGAGAAAATGGAAAAAATATCGCTCTGCCGATTAAATGAAAATACAAAACACTAAATTCGCATTATGTGGGACAGTGTATGTCATTTATTTTTCGTTACAAGATGTATTTCAACGACAACTTTTATTGCGATTATAATGACGTGGATGGAGATTTCAAGGAACGGTAACGGTACATAATTGCAATGAAATAAAATTCAAATTAAAGGAAAAGTTCTCGGTTGAGCTCCGTTTTGTCGAAACAATTTAAACATGGTGTAAACGAAAAAAGGATTCGTAGAAAACCGAAATTCATATCAAACTATAGAAGAAAATTAAATTAAATAAAGATAATATATAAGAATTACAAAACACGAGCAATAATTAGAAACTAGGTGAAGAATATAAGAAAACAAATTGGATATACAACATTTTTGAAACGGTGATCACAATCACGCGGGCAAAAATTCTAAACGCAATATAAAAAAGTTGGATTCAAATTAAAGTAAATAAATAAAAATAACGTTTACAAGCATTTCGTATGAAAGCAAAAATCGCGGTAGCAGGACTCGAACCCAAAACCAGCATCATACTAGCCGAACCCCTTAACCGCTAGGCTATCGCGCTGCTTCGAAAATTCTGATTGTTTTTGAGGTTCAGAATCATCACACAAAATTTTGTTTGGTCGATTTCTAAAAAACGAGGGCCCACCAGGGTGAACGGTGGCAGCGGGTGATACTTGGGACCGAAACCTACACTACCCTGAACGGGCGTCCCGAAGTCGATTGCAATGTTGGGACCCTCCTCTTGTAAGTTCTTCAAATTTCTCATATAAGATTTCATTATAAGCTAGGGCATTTTTGTTCAGTTATTTGGTGGGTTTTATTACCTAGTCTGCAATATGATTACTGTACAAGATTTATAGTTTTAAGGTGTAAGCCAAAGGATTTACCAAGTAAACTCCATCCTATACTCACATTCTACAGCTGCCGTAGTTATTCGAATAATAAAATGAAATCTGAGAACACTTCGGGATGCCATTATTTGTGCTAATTGTAAGTGTGGGTGGATCGGGTGGAAAGTGCTGGAGGAACATGCGACCGGTAGTCGACATCGTAAATCTAAAAGAGACGCTAACTTCAATGCTGGTACGGCATACAATATCTATGTGTAATAATTTGTTTAGCCGATGTAACCAAGTGCCGAATGTCGTGAAGAATTTCAAAAGTGACTGCGTGGCTATCAGCTTAGAGCCAGTATCGGACCTGAACTTGATTACAGACCATGATTCAACAAAGTCATTGAATGATGAAGTATCTAGATAGTTACATATCCGAAGATTGGTTTAAAGAATTATTGGTCCCACGAACCACTTGTATTATACTTCATGTAAAGTAGGTTGCCAAGTCTCGCAATCTCATAACGCTTTCACTGTTAAAAAGTTATCAGATCTCACGAAGAGTCAAGCCCCTAACTCTGCAAGGCCTAACTCTACAAACCCTACGTCTTGGTAGAAAAGTATGGTTTGTCCGTTTCATGGAACTATTGCATGATACAACTTTAAATACCAGTGAGTTAATTTCTTGCCATAAGTCCATGGGGATGTATGTGCGATGGCCGCAAAACAGCCAAGCCATACTTTTTTACCAAGATGTAGGGTTTGCAGAATTAGGCCATGTACAGTTAGGGGCTTGGCTCTTCATTAGATTTAACTTTTTAACAATGAAAACGTCTTGAGCTTGCGACTCCTGGCAATCTACTTTACATCAAATGTTTTTGGTGGGATTTCATTTCTTTTTGTAAGATGCCCTAGTTCTTTTTATTGTTTAGGCCGTATTTCTTGCGCATCTCAACCCTCGCATCGTAGATAATTTTTATGCAATCGAAATGTTGAAATATAAGATTTAAGATTATACGCCGCTATTTTGTATTGCTTTTGTTTCTCTTAAGAGGTGATTGGACTGATCTGACATACGTATTAAATTCATAACCCGTCGTTCTAGCATAGTCGGGTAAAAAGGTATTTCTTGCATGCCAAAAGTTCTTTTCTTCATAGCCCACTCTCTTCTTCGTTGTTTACCTATTAATCTAGCTTTCATATCGAATTCCAGCTTTCTAGAACTTTTGGAAGTACCTACCCATAAGACATTTTATATACAGACCTGTATCCCCATTTATGGGGGGTTGGATGGTGAAAGTTACAGATTTCTTATTTTTTATCTTATTTGCGTGCAAATCCTAGCCTGCATACAAAATTTTAGCTTTCTAGGACTTCAGAAAGTACCTAGAGATTATGATCATCAGTGAGTGATGAAATCGACGTATTTTAGGTATTAATAAATCTAAAGTATCCCAGATAAGAGAAATGTCAGAGCTTATTCGTGAGTTTGATACCAATTATATTGAACTGGAAAGTATTATCGCGTCAATCGAGACTATATGGCCACAAGTAACCCATTTTTATCTTCTGTTCTGTCTCATAATTGTGAAAAAATGAGTGGTAACGCACCGACGAAAATTGAAGAGTATGCCACTAACACTAACGACAAGCTCTGTGAAGATCTGCAGACACTTTTCGGGAAATCATAACTGGTTTGCTTACGGCGAGGAAAGCACATACGAGTATTTCACAAGGGGACCTTACGGTCTCGGAAATTGACTTCGGGATAAGACTTCGCAGGTTAGTAGTATACCTTAAGGGTGTCCACCTCGTAAAGTAGGAAAGCGGACTAGCCACAAGATTCAAAGAAAAAGGGCCTTAAAGTTGTTACGCGCAGCTCATATACTCGTCGATTTCTACACAATTCAACAACAGCACAGTAGCCGAGTTAGTAGTGAACTCGCTTGCCACGCGGGAGATCGGGGTTCGGTGCTACCTTTGGGAACTTTCAAAATGTTTCTTAAAATTGTTTTAAAACTTATAACAACTTTTAAATAAAGTTAATGACCTACAAATATTAGCATTTAAATCCTAAATAATTTTTTTTATTTATAAAATGACTGTTACAGCTAATTAAAATGTAAATTAAAGATGATATATTTTTTTTTAAGTTGTATAATTTCAAATGAGGCATCGTCGGGATACATTGGAAAATGGTCATTTTCTGGCTCTTTTCATCTTGGCTCTGGCGGATTGTCTACTGCTCCGGTCGACGTATCAGCAACGCGTTGTAATGTGTCAAAAACCAGGGGCATACAAAATGTAAACAGTGGACGCTCGCGAGCCTCACCAATGTACACATACATATCATACGTCGCCATCTTTTGAACGAATCCCCCCCCCCCAGCCTCTAACAGGGCGCGAGAGTAACTTTGTAATTTCAAATGGCGACCGCCACTCTTACTTACGGATTATGATTGTACGTAAAAACAACATGCAACTTTTGTCTGAAACGTCTTTTTATCCAGTGTCACCCTGACGTGTCGAATGTCTGTAACAAAAAACCTCGTTCTGCCTTGAGGAAAAATCGCAACACACCAAAGTTGTTTCGTCTTGAGAATGACATTGGTTGGACATTAAAGCACCCGTCACCCGAGCACCCCGTCGCCCCGTTGTGCGGGGTAGGGGTGACTGTGAAATTCCGGAAAATTTAGACCACCCGTACAGCCCTTTTATTTAGGAAATATAACATTTTAGAGAAGAATGGTTTAGACAAACGTTGCATGGCTTCGCGGGGCCGGAATGGCTAAGCTTATTAAAAAAGTGAAAAAGATCTTTTTTTGTAGAGCATTTGATTTTTTATAAAAATATCACATGAGCTTGTCTGTATAATATGCCATGAGCGTGGTATGAAATTCCAAACATTAGAAGAAATTTTCCCCGTGTTATTTAAGGGGTCACGTACAGTTAGAATTTTCAAAAAATCGATTTTTTTACATTTTCTAAAAGTAGCACATTTGAAAAGTATTCTGTGAAAATTTTAGACGAATCCGACTGTTGGGTATGGAGATATGTAACTTTGAACGGAAATGTTTCTTCTGCATGTAAATCGTACTGAAAACTTTGAATGCGTTTTTCTCGAAACTATGTTTTCGAACACGGTGATCACTGTACCTCGGAAACGGCTTTACCGATCGACTTGAAATTTTGCTCACTTTTTCTAGACATAATTGTCCTCCGGATGAACGAAGGATTTTTCTATGCGATTATTTTTTTTTTTTTTATAGCTGAAAATGTGAGCAAAATTTGGGTCGAAAACACAACTTTGACTTCCAACATCCACCATTTTGTGAAAAATCATAAAATTTTCAAATCCTTCGATCAACCGGAGCATTATGTCATTAACTAATGATCCCTACTTTTATTTTGATTTCAGACGATCCGGTGACGAGCTGCACTGATCACCGCGGAGGACCTTTTTTTTTGGGACCCCTACGTTACGTGCGGTTATGGAAAAATATCTGCATATTTTGCAATGAAAAAATTGTATTATTTACTTAAAATATATGTCTTTTGTATGGAAAAAGATTTACGATTAATTATTTAAATGTGTCCCCAAAAAAAATTCGCAAAAACCCCCTTTTTTCGAAGTCCTAACTGTACGTGACCCCTTAAAAGGAAAATAGAAATGTGCGATGAGACACCTCTAATTAGTAATATTAAGGGATCGTCTCAGTGTGACCCTTCGAAAAATCACTGATTTTCGCGATTTTTTAAAAATTGTTGTAATAAACTAATCGGTCTGGTTTTCTTTTTATAAATAAATACATTCATGCCGAATACAAAATGATTTTTTTACGGTCATTTATTTAGTATTGTGACGAGCTCTTTCCGACAAAATTTCGCGAAAGCCGAAAAGAGCTACCCGTCCAAAATCATTAATGACGCCCCAACAATTTTATTTATACCATCCGCTTCTTTCTCCAATTTCCAATTAAGCGGCCAGGTGCTGGTATCAACCCCGTAGCACCAAGGGAATTATCATTTGTTCGTTCGTTCTTTCTTCTCTCTTATTCAACACTCAGGGAATGGTAGGGTCGAAGGACGAGCATCGATCACATTAATTTGAGCAAATATCCGAAATTAACGTGTGAGTAAACGTGTTTAAAGTATTGACCAAGACTTATTTATTATTTCGGTCCCCTAGTTGGACCTTACTCAATCTTTCCTTACAATATTCCGTTACAATAATTATTCGCGTGACAATCACTCTTCGGAAACAATTATTGTACATTAAGCGCTCAGAGTGAGGTAGCCCTATCCCCCCGGAGTCGCCGGTAGGGGCGACTAAATGCGTATTACGGGACACGTTACGAGATAGGCACAAATCTACTCCCGCGCGTCCGACGGTACGCGTGCTCGTACCGGCAAATAAAAAATTGCACCTTCGTGCGCCTACCTTTTTATCCGCCAGATCTGGTGCGCCCGTCGCTCAGCGTTCTTTGATCGTCCTCTCTCGCTTCTCTCTCACGCTCGCTCCGCTCTACTACGCTCTCACTCACTCACTCCTTCTCACTCTCTATAACTACCGTACTCTTCACAATTCTCTTTTCTAAATACTTCAACTATATTCATTAGTGGTCGAGATCACACTGCCTTCTTTTCTCGTTACTCTCGCTCGCCGGCTTCGTCGTGGTCCTATCGGGGGGAGAGGGGAAGAAGGTCCTCGCGACGATCGACTCTCGATCGTCGGCACAGCCATCCCTCTGTCTCTCTCGCTCGCCGGGCGTCGTCTCTCGCGTACGGCCGGCGATGTGTACTTCCCGTGACCTCGTGTCGCTGAAAATCACGAAGTATCTCGGCAGCGCGAATTCTAGCGTACAATTTTTCTGACCACGGGTGCAAGACGACGCGACTCTGCTCTTTCTATCTCGCTTTAATATTCGGAAGAATATTCCGATATTCCGCGATTGCGAGAAGTGTAACGCCTCGTCACATCCCTCCACGAGGCTGAAGTCTACCTCCTTCAGAGGCACGCTCACGCCGATACAATCCTTATCACGCGGCAGCAGAGTCGTTGTCCATCTCGCTCCCGATCGATTCCATCACCACTCGTTTTACAACCCCCGTCAGAAATCAAAACTCACAGAGCAATTCCTCAAACTAAGAACACAGTTTCATTTAAGACTTAATCCTACTTCTCTAGGAGGTAACAAAGTTTCCTATTACGTAGTCTTTTTCTCAAAATTTTATTTCGTTCCGTCGCCTCGCGCAGCGCTTCCGGGCTGCATCTCCCTCTTCAGCGCGCTCCGAGTTCCTGAAGCTCGCAACACAACCCTATCGCTGCAAGCTCGTCGTTCGGCTTTATTATCGGGTGCTCTATGCCGACTTCATCTAAGGACCAAACTCCCCGTCCAGCACAAACATTGACGCCAAACGCGTGCATGAAATCCATGCCTAACAAGCAAGGTGACCTTAAATTCCGAACAATTATGGTAGGGAACCACTTTTGAACCCCATCCAGTGAAATTGGGAACAACGCTTCCCCAACTACGCAATCTATCAATGCCTCGAGGTGCCTTCCACCGATCTCTATGAACGCGAATACTCTCGGACGTCCCGGTTCGCGCTTCCACTCTCTCGGTGGGACGGAAATGCAAAGGGGAATCTAGTCTTTGTCTCAACAAGGACTTCCCGTTCCAGCTGTTGCTCACGCGCTGCGTTTTCGCGATCGCCGGTGACTCGCTCGAAGGGTCTATCGCGGCCCGTTTCCATCGCCTCGCCGATAACGCGCGCGTCGGGTACTTCTTCATCCGACTCATCCGATTCGTCGAGTGTCCGAATGCCAATCGGCCCGTAGTGCGACTCACCTGTGTCGACTCCCTCTACGTTCGCCGATGCATTTGCGCACGCAGAGCTCGATGTACCTGCGTTCAAGTCATTTCCTAACGCAGTACTCACACGCTCTATCCTATCGATGCTCGATGAGTTGGGAATGGGGGAAAGGAGAAGAGAATTCGGTTTCAACTCTTTACCTTCGTTCGGCGGGTTCTCTATGTGGAGCGCTGGCTGTCCCACGGTTGCCAGGCTCGACTCCCGTTTTTTGAGAAGGCACAGCCGCAGTTCTCGGCAGTGACGTTTTTCCTGCCGCAACCTAGGCAAAGTTGCACCTTCGTCCCGCGGCAATCGCGGCTGAAGTGACCTGCTTCACCGCAAATGAAGCAGAACAGCGGAGTTCTTCTCGGTGAACTCCCTGCCACACGTGACACAAAATTTCCTGATTCGCGATTACCAGGGCTCGACCTGCCGCTTCCGTTGTTCTCCCCACCAGACTGCGGTTGCGTCTGGTGGTGTCTAGCGGAACTCGCTGGAGGTTTCGCCGCAGCGTTGGCATACGACGTTCGCGATGTCGTCACTTCAGTCACTGCCGCTCGTGCACCGTTGTTCCTACGCCTTTCCCTTCGGCGTCTCTTCGGTGCAGCACCCTCGACAGCGTTTGCGCGCTCGGTACCGCTGCTCGTCACAGCGTTCACCTCATAGGCGCGATGTCGTTGGTTCGATGACTTATTCGGATCATTCGACGTCGTCGCAGCGCTATTCTTGGCGACCCATGCAAACTTTTTTACATGGCTCTCGCCCTTCGATGGAGGTGGTCGACGTGTTTTCGCTCGAGCCCACCGTCGTTCAATCTGCGAGGCGCGTTCGACGAGCTGAGCATACGTGCGCACCTCGTCTCTTTCCAGCCTGTCCCAGTACTCTGGCCTCAGGCCCGCGTACACTCGATCAAGCTGGCTTTTCAAGCTCTTCTTCCTTCGGAGCCTATTGTATAAGCCTTGGATGCAAATCAGATAGTCCTTGGCTAACTCATCGGGTCCCTGCGTTCTCGCCCGAATGTCGTCCTTCAGACCTTGCTGGTCGTAATCGGCCCCGAAACACGCTCGGAAATCGTGTAGGAAGTCTCGCCATTCTTCCCATTCGTAGCGGTTCGATCGGTACTACCGAATGGCACGGCCTTTCAAGACTTCCGGTAATACCTGGAGACGCTCGTTGTACCGAAGGTCCGACGCAGCGATCTTATTTGGATATTGGAAGCGAATCGCGGAGGAAGACATTCCGAACGTGCCTGATCGCGAAAAATGGGTCGCTAGAATGAGTAGGCTGGTCGAGCTGAGAGACCTTGTTACGCGAAAAATCCGCGAAGCTTCGGCCAAACAGGCTAAATATTATAATCGAAGTAGAAAGGATGTTCCGTTGCACGTGGGGGACCGCGTTTATCGTCGATACCGCGTACTATCGAATGCCGCGAACCACGTAACCTCGAAATTCGCGAATAAATACGCCGGACCGTTCGTCATAACGGCAATGAAGTCGCCGAACATAGTCGAGTTGTCCGATAATGCTGGTCGACCTGCGGGGACCTGGCATGTAAAAGATTTGAAAATTGCAGTCGATAAGCGACCTGCGGAGAGCTGGGTGGGACACACCAACCCGTGAGTAACCTGTCTGTGATCTATAGTAATTTCCCGTTCTTCCCTGTTGCTTGGTTATTCGAGAGTAGACAGAAGCGTTGCGCGAGGCGACGGAAAGAAAAAAAAGGGAAAAAAACTATGTAATAGGAAACTTTGTTACCTCCTAGAGAAGTAGGATTAAGTCTTAAATGAAACAGTGTTCTTAGTTTGCGGAATTGGTCTGTGAGTTTTGATTTTTGACTGGTGTTAGGAAACGAGTGGTGATGGAATCGATCGGGAGCGAGATGGGCAACGACTCTGCTGCCGCGTGATAAGTATCGGCGTGAGCCTACCTCTGAAAGAGGTAGACTTCAGCCTAGTGGGGGGATGTGACGAGGCGTTACACTTCTCGCAATCGCGGAAAATCGGAATATTCTTCCGAATATTAAAGCGAGATAGAAAGAGCAGAGTCGCGTCGTCTCGCACCCGTGGTCAGAAAAATTGTACTCTAGAATTCGCGCTGCCGAGATACTTCGTGATTTTCAGCGACACGAGGTCACGGGAAGTAAACATCGCCGGCCGTACGCGAGAGACGACGCCCGGCGAGCGAGAGAGACAGAGGGATGGCTGTGCCGACGATCGAGAGTCGATCGTCGCGAGGACCTTCTTCCCCTCTACCTCCCGATAGGACCACGAGGGAGCCGGCGAGCGAGACTGACGAGACAGCAGGCAGTGTGATCTCGACCACGAGCCGAAATTGTAGCCAAGTAAAAGCGGAGAGTAGAGAAAGCGAGTTATAGAGAGTGATAGAGTGTGCGAGAGAGAGAGCGAGTGAGAGCGTAGCGGAGCGGAGCGAGCGTGAGAGAGAAGCGAGAGAGGACGATCGAGAACGCTGAGCGACGGGAGCGGAGGATATCGGCAGATAAAAAGGTAGGCGCACGCAGGTGCAGTTCTTTATTTGTCGGCACGAGCACGAATACCGCCGGACGCGTGGGCGTGAGTCGTGCCTATCTCGTAACGCGCCCCGTAGTACGTAGTTAGCCGTTCCTACCGGCGTCTCCGGGGGGGAAAGGGCTATCTCACTTTGAGAGTTTACTGTACAATAATTGTTCCCGAAGAGTGATTGTCACGCCAATAACTATTGTAACGGAATATTGTGAAAAAGATTGAATAGGGTCCAACTAGGGGACCGAAGTAATAAATAAGTCTTTGCCAATACTTTAAATACGTTTACTCACATGTTAATTTCTGATACTGGATAATTGTTGTAATCGATGCTCGCCCTTTGAACCTTGCCATTTCCCTGAGTATTGCGTGAGAAACCGAACGAACTGATAATAATTCCCTTGGTGCTACGGGGTTGATACAAGCACCTGGCGCCCAATTGGAAATTGGAGAAAGAAGCGGGTGGTATGAATAACATTGTTGGGGCGTCATTAATGATTTTGGACGGGTAGCTCTTTTCGGCTTTCGCGAAATTTGGTTGGAAAGAGCTCGTCACAATATATATATATATATATATATATATATATATATATATATATATATATATATATATATATATATATCTGTCGCCGAAAGTATACGGCGTTTGCCTTTGCCCTGTACACAGACCTAATGTGACGCGCGTATATATACATATGTGAAGTGAGGTGCTGTACCCCCCACTCCTTAAGAACACGCGCTAGCCGTAGATACAGCTGGGTTCGGAGCACGCCGTGAGGAAAGGGAAAGAAGACGGTGTGAAGGTGTTCCCGGAGCAAGAGCTCGAAACTCGATGAGAAGAGTTGCTTAGTCACGATCAAGTGCTAGAACCAAGACGACAATAAATATTGTCGCCATTAGGAAGTGTAATTATTCACGGGTCTCTGAAACCCTGGGACGGAGAGGGAATAAACGACCTTTCTTCGGCTTCTTCAGGCTTCTTCTATATACAAGGCGAGTTGTATAAGGTATAGCAGAATTTATTCTAAGGTAGATGGGACCATTAGAAACAAAAGTTGCAAATATATATTAGGGATATTTTCAATTGTTTACGAGATATACATTTTTAAAGTTGGTCTAATCAGAGCGCGTCGAGAAGCGTTGGAGCTGCCCGCTCTCCTCCCTAGCCGTAGAGACAGGTCAATGAATCAATCATTGGCTGTCCGCGCGTGCCGCACCACTCCCGCGTCTCCCCGCGCCAAGACTTTCGTCTCTATGGTCACCAATCTCGCGAATTAGTACAGGATGGTTAAACTTAAAAGGGGCGGAGAAAAAGCACAAGGGAATTTTGTTGGTTTTCGGTGAATTTAGGGCGGGGAGCGGGCGGCTCCAACGCTTCACGATGCGCTCTGATTAGACCAACTTTAAAAATTTATTTCTCGTAAACTATTGAAAATATCCCTAAAGTATATTTGCAACTTTTGTTTGTAATGGTCACATCTATCTTAGAATAAATTTTGCTATACCTTATGGAATTCACCCTGTATACTGTCGCAGAAAGTATATGGCTCGCCCGATCGAGCTATACGCAGCTTATTAGGGCGAGAAAGATAAACCATATTACCCCTGAATTTGACTATACAGAGCAATCGGTCTGAATGGCATTGCTCTTATTGTTGGTCGTATTGTGCTGTATTGTGGTGTTAGTTAGAGAATAATCGTGAAATAGCATCGTTTCGTCAGCCAATATTTTGTCGTTCATATGATTTCATGTTAAAAGACCGAATTATGACGATTTATGTTTGTGTGGAAAGCGGGCTGACGTCGTTATTTCACGAGGCACCTGTCCCAGTCGGCTTCGCAGGGGGCCGGACTCCGTAGTATAAGTAAATATACATATAGTGGGAATGGGATCTCGATATTCTGGCATAGGAGGCGTGGCTGTATGCGGTTTATTAGGCGTAACTTTTCAGGCGTACGTCTCCTCCTCTGCCAGTTCCCGCACCCATTTCGTGAGACAAATACGTCAGCGCTCCACACGGAATTTCGTCACACTATTTTCACGCTGTGCCGATAATATTCTCGGTGTTTTTTTCCATAAAAACCCATGCTTGTTTTTGCAGCCAATTTTGCATCAAATTAAATGAAACAAAGTTTAAAATGTGTGTGTTTTTAATGCTACGTTGCCTAAGAGTCCGAACATTTCGCTAGAATCGGCGCAACATAAAGAATTGTCTCATTTCTCTAGTGATAAATTGAATCTGCAAAATTTTGTTCACAATTTCGGAAAAAGTCGGTCTCATGTACAAGGTGACGTAATTCTCTGTGTACTCGCCAAATTTTAATCTGATCGGTTGCTCAGTGCTCATACAAATGAGGATGCCGTTTTCGCAGCGCTCGTCGCCTGTTACACTGACTCTTAAGGATGGGATCGGAATGGGATATAGATGAAACAGTTTTTTTTGCCGTTATATTATTATTATGGGGTCTGGGATGTTAGGTTAGAAATCGATATGGGTTTGGGATGGGATTGGTATGGGATGGGATCAGGGTGAAACAGATTTTTTGAATATTGCTATACAGCTGGGTTAACGTTAGGTTAGATTATGTTAGGTTTGGTATGGGTTAATGATGGGGTCAGGATGGGTTCGGGATGGCATCCGAATGGAACTAAGATTTGTTAATACTGTTATATAGCTGGGGCACGGTCTTATATGCAGGTCTGGAAACGAAGGTCACATTGCATAGGCAGAAAGTGGGCCGCTTAGTGTTGAAACTTGCTATTCTAAACCATACAGTCCTCTCTTCTCCGCATTTCGTGTAAAATCGGTGTCAAAATTAATAAAACTCTCATTGAATAAATAAATTGAAATTGTAAATATCATAAATAAAATTTCAATTTATAAATTCGATTATCTAAATGAATCATAATCATAAAGTAAAATATTGGGAAAAGTATTAAATTATTATTCAATTGGTCATACTGAAGTTCTTATCCGAAATACTACATCGAAAACGAAAAAAAAGCACACCTGTTTTACGCTACAAGAATGAAATAATGTCGATGTGTTGGCTCCGTAGTGACCAATACGCAAATTATAACTAATTAAATGAATAATGAACCAATCGAACAACCCGCCAAGCTTAATTCAATCTCAAGAGCGGCTATAAGTTAAATATTACAAAACTATTATATTTACTTTGATGTTTTCGGTACATGACAAATGTTTTCTTTTTTTTTAATTGGTATAGGTATCTGGTTACGTATTAATGATTCGCATTCATTGCATTATTTTTCTGCCATCATGTTCTTAATGAGTGCGACGGAGACGCAGATTGTCATGAGCGAGCGAAATATTGCACTCGTCCAGTCTCCGACATATAAATGTTTTTCGTCGTCATTTGTATTTATATACAAAAACAATGTAAAGCGTGCGAATAATTAATACATAACCAGATGCATATACAAATAAAAAAAGGAAAGAAAACATATCTCAAGTCCCGGAAATGGAACTCAGTTCCTGCGAAATAAGAGTCAAGCACGCTACCGATGTCGCCATGAGAACGTAATGTATTATGACAGTATTTAAATATTTAAGTTATATCCCCGCTTGGGGTTTAATTAGGCTTGGCGTCTTGTTAGGGTGGTTTATTATTCATTTAATTCGTTATGATTTGCTGTATTGGTCACTGCGGAGCCAACGCACCGACAGTATTGCATTCTTCAATTGCTGTAATAAAATTTATAATAAAAAACGCATGTGCTGTGTAGAGACATATGGCTGTCACTTTCGCACACGACATCCCCTTTCCTATGCGCACCATGCGGCCGTAAATTGAAACAAAAACTGGACGCTATGCGGCCCTTCTCCCACTACCCTCGTTTCCAGACCTGTATATAAGACCGTGCGCTGGGGTAATGTTAGGTTAGGTTAGGTTAGGTTAGAAATCGGTATGGGATGGGATCTGGATGAAACTGGGGTTTTTTAAAGATTGATATACGGCTGGGGTGATGTTAGGTTACATTAGGTTAGTTAGGGATCGGCATCTGTAGGAGGTATGCGTAAGGGGGCTCGCGCCCCCGTCCATCGCTCTGGCTGGGCCGTATGGTGGGGAGGTTTCGCGAGTAGTCTGTCGGCGAAGAGGCCGGCGGGTAGTCCTGCACTATCGTGCCCCCTCCCCGAAGCGCGACGGCGTGCGTAAGGGCATTTTACCCCACATTAAAAAAAAGTTTAGAAATCGGTATAGGTTAGGGATGGGATCAGGATGGATTCGGGATGGGATCTGGATGAAACCAAGATTTTGTAATACTGTTATATAGGTGGAGTAATGTAAGGTTATGTTAGATTATGTTAGGTTAGAAATCGGTATGGGTGAGGGATGAGATTGGGATGGGTGTGGGATGAGATCTCGATGAAACTAAAAAAAATTTAAATATTACTTTTATTTGGCCGGGGTATTGTTAGATTAGGTTATGTTGTTAGGTTAGGTTCAACAAAGAAAAAGTTTAGAGATCGATATGGGATGCCATGCCACGTAACTTCAACGTGTCGTACCCTGGGTATCTGCCAACAACTAAAAAATTGTGAGAATTGTGGAAGTTAAGATATTTCTTTGAAATTTTTGAGAACCTTCTATCTTTTTCTGTTTGAGGTATTAACGAAAATAAAAGTGATTCCCGGGGGTTCTAACAATTGCACATCGATTCCCGTCAACAGAATTCAGAAATTTTCAAAACTGCGAAAATTGTTACGGCTCGATCCGCCTAACAACAACTTGGCCTAACCAATACTCAAGTCATCAAATTCCGCATCGGCATTCGACCTTACAGAAACCACAAATTCCATAAAGGCGCTTGAACTCGCACTAGTAAATGGGGCTGCAGGCCCACGCGCCGCATCGTCAGCGATTTCCTAATCGATCCCCGAAAACCCGACTATCAATTGGGAAGCCGACCCCATTTCCAGACAATCGCGATTACCCTACGAGACTCCCATAGCACCTTAGCCTTAGGGTATCGATGATTCCGTCAGACCACTTATTCGTTAGTCTTAGTTTACGTCTTCGTCTCTCTTCTGCTCTCTATAAATTTATATATTTTCGGACGTTTTAATCATTATTATTTCAGTGAAGTTCATGGTACACCGACATTATATGATCGTCAGTTCCGTAGAGATCAAAATTAACCCTCTAGCCATGGCGAACTTGGCTGTAGCGTTATATCGCCAGTACGGATTTTGGTATGGTTTAGGCATTTAGCAGCTCTTCGTCTGGAGGATGACTTCTAGGAAATCGACTGTAGTAGCGTATATCAACTACATGGCTAATGAACACTCGCCTCTTAACCTATTTCGTGGAATGTCTACGAGTTGAAACGATTGTTCTTTAAAAATGAGTGAATAACATTTATGTATGTGTTTCGAGTCATTAACACTAAACGTACCGAGAGCGGATCATTTGACCGTTTAATATAGGAAATTTGAACGCGTGTTCAAAAGGTCGGTACGTTTAGTGTTAATCACGCCAATCGTTGTTATTATGATCACAGTGGGTTTTGCGCGTTCTTGCGAAAGGCCAAGGCAAATTTTGTAGAATCTCTCGATTGAGGTCATTTCATTTCCTGTTATTCTTAAATAACTTCTTTCGTATCTTATACTTTTCTGACCAACCATTTGTCTCTAAACAATATGTAACGGAAGAGGCATCTGTCTTCAACGGAAACGGAATGAATACCCGTCAGAATGTAACGCGAACGTCATTTAATTGTGTGTTTACTTACATATAACTGTGCGCGAACACAACGGCCAGACTATCGATACCTTTACCGCGAAGTCTTTTAAGATTTTCTTGTAAATCCACCTCATCAAGGTTTTCAGTAATTAAGAGATCTTCGCCGGTGGAACCTTTAACACTTTTCCAGCCTTCTGAGCGCAATTGACATATGCCGATCATGGCTGGCACAACTCTACATTTGACTTCAACAACTTCTTCGTACAAAACTTCTGGCGTTGCGATTTCCTGCGCATAAACAAGAATGTATAAAAATAGATAAGCGGACATGAGGTATAGGAACTGTGAAATAACAGTACAAACCAAATCGAAGATATTTGGACGCGCCTGGTTCCCAATAAATAGAAGATCTTTGAAGCCGTTGTTGATAATTAGTGCCATTCTGGCACCTTTCCTTTCCAATAATGAATTCGTTGCTACTGTTGTACCCATTCGAATCCAAGCAATTTTGGAAGTATCAATTTCATTGTCCATGTACTGACCGGTTTCCTGTTTTGATCAAATCGATTTAGATTTAATGAGAATTGGGTACAATCCTTCATTTGTGCCGCACTTTTAAGGCAGTCGTCTGTGTTAAAAAATCAACAATATCGTTTTTTCCATTAATCGATGGTTTAACTATTGGAGAATATGTTCCGAAGTACTCTGAAAGATACAGATCCGAGAACGAGCAAGCGTCGAGCAAGTGTGCGAACGCTTGCATCAAGCGGGCTGAGCTGCGCGCGCAATCAGATACGGAGAAGTATCTGACTGCGCACGAGAAGTGCTATTCGAGAACTGACCTTTTAGTACTTATGGTACTAAAAGGTCAGTTCTCGAATAACACTTCCTCAAAGCAGTTTGGCTAGATGCCCAGAAGTTTTGGAGAAAAACGACTTTCAAAAATTCCAAGCGAAGTGTGATGGCTAGCGGTCAGATAGTTTTCAACAGCCGACGTGGTTCACCGGGTAGTGAGCGAGTTTGGTAAACGGACAGTTTCGGTTCGATTCCTGCCATGGGCAATTTTGTTTTCTTTGATTATTTTTTTTCACCAATACTTATATCGACGTCGTTTACATATAAAATTGTTGGAACTTATGCGTGTTAACTAATAAGATGTATCACAAATTAAATGCTGGTATCAAATAACGAACGTCGGGTAGAATATAAATATATCCGTTATTTTCGTAAAACATAAAGCAAGAAAAGGAAGAACAATAATAATAATAATAATAACGATGTATTGCAAACAAAGGCATATTATCTCCTTATCAGAGCGATACTGCGAAAAAATTGAGTACTGCGAGTAGTGAAGATGTAGTTGTGAATGAGCTTCATAATTACCTAATAATTGAATTTCTTACTGTTTTTGGGGCGATTGCAGAAATGCTCATCTGTAAAATGTGTAAGTAAAACGTGAAATTTGAAGAGGGCGTCATCGATGCTTAGGTTTGGAACTTATCATTTCGTGTATGTGTGGTCGCAGAGAGATGCAATCAGGGCCAGTAATCAATACCGGGTATGAAATAAACGGAAGGATTGTGTTCGTTATGAGACTATTGTATTTTGCGGCCTCTTGGACCTGTGTAACGGAATATTAAAATCAACGTACAATTCTGCAGTGCAGCACATTCACTCTGCAACGACATCGTTGTTTGCAACATTAAGCAATAAACCTGTTAAATGGAGAAGGAGAAAAACGCAGAAAAAAAAGACCTGAAACACATTTACAAGTGTCCGACGATAGATCCTGAAAAAAACGAGGCCCCACTTCATTGTACGGTGTAATAACGCTCATCGGGTATTACACCGGCAAAGTAGTCGATGTTGTAATACAAAGTTTGTACTGCCAAGCATGTACTTCATGGAGTGGAAACAGGGACCGATGAATATAGAAAATGGTATGAAACGCACGAAAAAGAATGTCCTGCAAATCACAAAGGTTCGTCAGGCAAAACGAAAGTAGATTTAATCATCGAAATGTTTTCAAAGCCTGAAGAAAAAATCGGAGTTAAATACGTTGAATATAATATTAGAGACGATGAAAGCGGGGGAATCGTACAAAACGAATGGGCACGCGATTTAGAAATATAAAAAAGAAAGAGGAACTAGGCGGAAAAGTACCGTTGACAGATTTTCTTATACAAAAAATTATCATCTTATTATTGCTTGGCGATAAAAAGAAATGTAGATATTGTTGCAGGAATAACAAAAAGCCGTCATGGCAACGCTACATCATTATTGCTCACGTTGTAATGTTGAACTTTTGGCTACGATAACTTCTTAACGAGTGTTAAGTATATTAGTATTATACTTTGATGTAGAGCATAAAAAACAGCATTGATTAGTGCAGTCAAAAATATAGATTTCCATTTTATTTAAAAGTGCAGCTGCACTTTTTTGATGCAGGTACGGTTCTTTACAGTTGCGTGGGATATCCTGTATATACAGGGCGTTTCTTTTATCGCTGACACCCGAAATAACTCGGTAATTATCGACGTGACAAAAAATCGTTCCAAACAAAAGCGGTACGGTGTGGAGGGGGCCATAAAATGCGACCACTTTTTTGTTTGTTTCGGTGGAGACGTTTACGCACAATGAGGGTCGCCTTCACTTTTTTAAATGGAATGGTATATTTTTTCAACCATCATGGAGAGCACCTCAAGCCGCATAAAAAACATTGAGGGATCTAAGTCGATCAAGGTCATTCAAGGTCCGTAGTGAAAGATTTTCCAAATCGCATCAACTTCTGTCGGTGAGCACAGTGGCAATTGCGGATGGACGAACAATTCTTTAATGACGTATTATTTGCTGGCGAGTCAACGTTTACAGACCATGGATAACTGAACACGCACAATATGCACTATTGGGTGGAGGAAAATCCTAGATGGCAATGACAAGTTGTCCATCAACGATCATGGAGTGTTAATGTGTGGTGCGGCAATGGAAAAATATTATTATTGGTCCACACTTTATTGGTGGTAATGAGGCTGGAGTTAAGTACGCTGCTTTTGTGGAAGAAATATTACCTGTGCTGCTTAAAGATCTAACTTTGTGGGTTCGGCAAAATTCTGGTATTAACATGATGTTTGTCTAGCTCATTTTGCACGGATAGCTCGCAATGATGTCGACCGAAAATTTAGTAATAAGTAGATTAGCCAAGGATCACGAATAGGCTGGCCTGCTCCATCACCGGGCTTAACTTCACTCTATTTTTCTTTATGGGGACGTGGAAGGATAAAGTTTATCAAGGTATGCCCACAACACCGGAGAACTTGCGAGAACGCATCATCAATGCGATTACTAAATATTTGGTAGTAATCCGTGATATTTAGATTTGAATCATTGATACTGGCCTGGAATGTCCTTGAACGACTTTGACCCCTGAATGTTTTTTATGCGGCTTGAGGTGCTGTACGAGACGGTTGGAAACAAGTACCATTCCATTTAAAGAAAAAAAGGTAACCTTCACTGTGCGTAAACGCCTTCACCGAAACACAAAAAAATGGTCGCATTTGATGGCCCTCCACGCCGTACAAGTTTTGTTTGGAACGATTTTTTGTGACGTTGATAATTACCGAGTTATGTCGGGTGGCAAGGATGCAAGAAACACCCTGTATAGAAACATATTCTTCCGATTTATGAAGATCTTGCCAGCGACGAAATTTTATCGGGATGTTTGGGCGGACGTACGCAAAACTGCAACGAGAGTTTTAATTCAGTAGTGTTACGTATGGCTCCAAAACACTTGAATTACAAAAATTGTCGCCTGTACGGCTGCAGCCATATTCAATGAAGGATATACAGCAGTGATGATGATGATGCGGTTGCTGGAATTCAGTGTTGGCCAGCAGTGCAAAACGTTCGCTGTCCAGAGCGACGCGCAGCGCATCACGCGGGAAAACCAGTGCCAAAGCTACATCACTAAGGAGGCTCGTACTGCTCGTAGACTTGAAAAAATGCAGCAGAACGAGTTTTTTTGAAGAAGCGGAAGAACTACTCTATGGACCAGGCATAGCTGATTAGCACTAGGTTTCTGTAAGTTACCAATAATTTATATTTTTCCGATCGGAAACTTTAAAGGGCGTTTTCTCAAAATCTTGGTTTTATCATTTTTTCAAATCGGCAGACGAAATAGCACAAAACCTATTCGAACTATCGACCCAAACCCAAATTCATTCTCTAAAGAATTGAAAATATCGTAAATCAACTAGAAACATTCATTTAAAAAAAAGCCATTTTAGAATTAAGAACAAAATATTTTCCAAAATCGTAACTTTTTAGTCAAGCCCAAATATTAATATGACTTCACAGTTTTTTTTGTTTCTTCAGTTCATCGACAATACAAATATATGCCAATTACAAATAATATTGGTTTTTACGTTTCAGACCAGAATTATGCCCACCATCTTTCCCGCCAATTTGAAATTCCAGCAGCGAGGCCCTTGAATGGTCAGCTGATTACCCCGCCATTTTACGACAATTTGAAGATAAAAAATTCGTTTATACTTTCAAACTGTGCGTTAAAATACACTAGAAATTGTAAAAAGTTCTGTTGTTTTTCTACATATAAAATAAAATCGCCGAAAATCAATTTTTTTCGGCCTCTAACCCAGACGACTGCCTTAAAGCTGCATAGTATAGATATAGTTGCATAGTCATTTCTCCGCGAAACATCTCGAAAAACGTCAACATTTTCTTATCTGTTTATCAACTCGACTCGATAGAGTTTTAGGGTAAGCTTATTTTACGTTCCGGCTCCGCATAGTTTCATTTCCTCTAGCGTCAATGTGCGAGACGCCGTAAGACGCGTTCGCATCGCGACCGACTATACACGCAAGTGCGCCGGACTAACGCTACCCGCGATACACGCGAGTGCGTCGGGCTCAACGCTGCCTCGCTACGGTTCGCCGCAGTTTGCGCTGTCCACCGCGAAAGGGACCCGCGCGCGACGTATCTCGCAAGTGGCTAGCAGCCACAACTGCTACATAAGAGGCAGCGGTGAGCTCAAAGAATACAGCCAGCAGTTGTCAAGGCAGAGTCTCTCAGCCAGATAACCAGCTCTATCCTTTCTGCCCACGATTGCCGTGACATGCGTCGGGGCCACAAACGAAAGAAAAATCCACAGCTGAAATTATCAATCCAGCTCGTCAAGGATTGGAAGCTCAGCGAGATCACCAGACCGAGCAACTCCTACCCAGGGAATCTGAGCCGGCCACCTCGATCTACCCTGTGGACATGAGACGTTCGCATACGACGCTGGACCTCTCCAAGCTGGAGTAAAACTGGTCTTCCGCTTCTCTCGCCGATAGGAACCACCCCGCCACACTACAACACGACAGCAACGCAGACGGAAATAACTAGAGTTCACCGAGGAACACAAGCATCGACTTCTGCAAGCTTCGGCAGTACGAAACTGACCGCCAACGCTGAAACTCAGACATCGAATGGGAACCCCGGTCTCCCCAGAAGTCAGCCACCAAGGCCTCTGTGACTCTCCGTCACTCACACCACCACTATACCTGCTGCCAGGAGTCCGGACCACAGTCACGTGGCCACCAATCTGCTGGAGTGAAGCGCCACACGCACAATCATTGTACCTCATTGACGAAAACAACAATATCAATAAATAGCAACGTAATTTTTACCATATCTCCTCGACTCGACCATTATTTCGCCACCTATCCCATCGCTGCGCCTCCACTACTCGTTACGTTAACGAGCTTTCCGAACAGTCAATCTTTTCACAACCTTTTTATGTTTCCACTTATTTATCGCTGTTTACCCGTTCCCTATCTGCACGCCAAAGTTCATCAAACGCCCTGATCGCAGATTTTCGAGCCCTCCGTGTTAATGAAAAAGATAGCCCGCTTGGCATTGCCCACTATCTCTTCAAGCCCTCTAAAGGGTTTGTGGTAGTTCTTATTTGTCACATTGGCGTATGAGTGTAGCAAAGAAATGGAAAAAGAAAGGGCAATGGTTGGGGTTACCGAATAGTCGATTGACGAGTCTTCTTTCATAATGTATGAATCAACGTATGTAATTTATCAACAGCGGAGCCTGATCGTGAGGGCGATATGGTGGGTGGGTTATCGCCCTAAACTTCATTTAAAATTGTATAAATGAATCATTAATAATACACTCACAATTTTTCACATATTAAGAGTGAGTGTATTGGATATGTACAAAAATGAATAGGAACTGGGCTCTGCAATAAACAAATTATAGTACAGGGGTAAAGGCGCGCTTACTGACAAACCAATAAGAAAATGAATCAATTTCTATGGATTATCAATTAGAATAAACGTTAATTCTTTTCCCGGCATGAAAAATATTACGGTGCCTACTAATCAATACTATTGTTAAAAAAATGGAAAACCCCCAACACAAAGTGTCTGTTGTGAAATGAAGAGGAAAAGTGTACCCACGCGCCCCTGTTCCAACCGAAAATTGTACAGGTTGTACATTCTCTGATTTATGCAGATTTGGCAAACGAAAATCTGCTCACAAGATGATTAGGAAGACATAGCAAATGCCAACGAGATCGTAAATTCCACCGCGTTGGTGCATAGCCTAAATCACTTATTGTCAGATTCCCGCATAAAAATGAATCGAATTTCGTCTTGGATAGTCGCCGCTATTTTAACCAAGGTTGTTATGCCACTCCTAAGATTATGCAGACGCTAGAAACTAAAATAGGCCTGCAGAGCAAAAACAGCGCAGAAATCTTGAGAGTGCGTGAGAGGCGCTGTTGCGATGAAACAAGTACAATAAAAAGAAATTTCCTTCTTTTGGAAAACGCAAGTACTGTTCTATGGTGCTAAAATCGCTATATGACTGTACATTTTAATAAAAACAATTTACCTTGATACGGATCGGCCGAAGGCTCGTCGGTATAAGGGGCAAATAGTCCAGTTGGAATAGACATGAGTTCTTGCATCTTTATGCAAGAGCACCGCTAATTTTTTGTAGGTTATTTGAATCAGCAGAAACATGCCCTGAAGTTTTCGTAAATATCCTATGTTTTTAGCCACCAAAAGTCATTTAAAAAAAGATCGTTTTTTAGGTTTTTTTTTGTAATGGGTTTTATCGAAATATGCTTCCTGCAGAAGTTGTATTCTATTGTTAGTTTAGCGATCAATTGTAATTGAACAGCGATTGTTTTGTTTTGCTTTTTGCATCTGCTATCGGGCATTTATCAACATGTCGTTCCAAAACTCATATGTAATCTAGAAAAAACTATCCCCATGCAAGATATATGCAAGATTAATTCGATCGATGTCATGCAGTTTAGCAACAATTTCCGATCTGCGAAAATCTGGCGTTTTAAGATTTCAGCCTCTACAGAAGGCTCACGCGATAGAAGAAAATTCAGAAGGTTCGTTGCAACATGTATATTCAGGATTTAACTCTAAAAAACAATTTCGTAAAAAAACGGAGTTTTTTCGAGGATATAAAATTTTAGTTTATAAACAAATAGAAATAACGCCTTAAATTGTGAAGCTAATTCAAATATTCTTCCAGATTGTAATGGGTCTATGCAAGATACATAATTTAAACAAAACCTGTGTATACTTATGTACGCACGTAAGAAATTATACTTCTTTGGCGTGAATAAAAAAATTATTTTTTTACGTATTCAAATAAATTTATGCTGAGTCAAATGATCGATAGACGACATTAAATACCACGAATACAAATTTGAATAAATAATACTTCAATTGAATTAAGTAATTTTTATCGTATACAGTTTAAAAAGTATTGAAGTATTCGTTGTCATATAAAATAATTTCATTTAAGGGCTTACATACAGTTAGAAGGCTTTAAAAAGACGGATTTTCAAGAATTTTTTTCGCGCAGACTATTCAATTTATTAATTTGAAAATTGGTGTACATATTATAATAACCTTATAATATATTAACATATTTTTTATTTGTCAAAATAATCATCGCGAATGTTGCTATCGCCGATCTCCTAGAGCTCCGCAAAAAAAACCAATTTTGCGGTGATCACGATATCTCTGGACCGGGTTATCTGAAATGAAAAAACCGAATAAATTTCGTTAATATAATACATTATCTAGTATTTAATCGAAGGAATTAGCGAAAAAATAATTTTTGACAAAATGGCGACTTCTCAAAATAAAAGACTCGATTTTGAACGAAAATTTAAGCCTTAAATTGTTTATAAAATGGAAAATATTTATCGGACAATAAAAATCTTCGATTAATTACTAAAAAATCTAGCTAAAAAGGTTGTGTTAAAATTTGAGACTGATCGGTTCAGCCGTTTTCGAGAAATCTTGATCACCGATTTTGAAAACATAGTTTTGAGAAAAACGCGTTTAAAGTTTCAAAAGCGTTTTACATGTGGTAAATTTTTTTTTTTCAACTTACATGGAGTCATCTATTCCAGGGCCATATAATAATCCGTTCGCATCGTTGGCAGCTTCTAATAATTCGATTTGATGCTGTCTGCGAGCCATTCTTCCCTCTCTGGTGCTCTCGTGTGATCTCAGGTCGGAGATCTTGATGCGCTGCGCATCTTCTTTATCTGTATATGAATGCGCATTGGACCCAAGTGAGACGCCCATTGCATTCATATAATATAAAAGGGCAGCTGTCCCTTCATTGAAGATGCCAGCAGCTATATATGCAGCCATTTCCACCGTTTTTGATCCGGCTGGAAGTACTTTTGGAGAGATCTTCCACACCAGTTGGTTATAGCTTTCATTATTGTTTTGGGCGAAACCACCCACACATCTTTCCAATAATTTTTCATTGCTGAGATCTTCATAAATGGGCCTCAGGGCCTCAGCAACTTCTTGTGGAAATGGCTGATAATCATGCTTATAAACTGATAAGTTATCAGAAGCTGGCGCGCCGGTCCCCGACTGTGAGACGCGCCTCCCTAACGCGCCTTCATAAATGTGTCTATAACTTCGAAAATATTCGTCTGATTGACATAAAATTTTGAGTGTGTATGCTCAAATATATGTATATTCAGAAAATATATAAAAAAAAAACGATTTTTTGAAAATTACAAGTGTATGTAAGCCCTTAAATTGATAGGAGCTGGCTGACCTGATGAGCTAGGTGTCACTACACAGATATCTGAAGTTAATATGGCACTGGAAGGGCCACTTATAGATCTTTCACTTTGTTTTAAAATTTGTTTTTTACGTTCTCTCGAGCACGAGCACATTCCGCTGATTTTTTCTATTGCATGGCGGGATGCCACGCGCTGCAAAGTTAGCCGATTACCACGGAACGATGATTTCTACGCATGGATACTCAAAATCCATCGCAAGATGCATAATCATTATTACCCGATTAGTACCCGATACTCCCTATTCACCCCCGCGAGATCTTTACAGCGTCTCCCCCCTCAGGTATAGAGGATTCTGTCCGACCGATTGTTCGTCAGTTTTAATTGATCGCTTCATCCTAACAGACGTATCAATCGGCCTACCGGTACTCTCGCCTTAGTGGCAAGTCTACTCGCGCTCGTAGCGTCTCGAGAGTCCGATTGTGAGGGTTGTGAAAACCCCTTGAATAATTGAGAACTATCAACTAAGAACTCTTTACGTGTAAGGTAACCTTAGCGGCGCTTAACGTGACTCGATATAACTTCGTTACATGATAATTGCCTTAGCGGCATTACGCGATGGAATATGTCGAGAATAATTATTCAATTTCGAACATAAATACTGAGACGTATTCTGTCTGTAGTTTTTTTTTTGTAGTTCGAGACTCGATAAGAGATAGAGTAATGGAGGTCGGATATAGAGAAATCTTTTAATGTGTATTTTATTCGTTTTTTGTCTTTTATGTACAGGTTTTCTCATTGGTGATTCGTATTTCGCGCCACTGTCGGTAACTCGCAGATCCGTGGAATCGATACATAGATCGATGTATTCGCGCATCGTGCGTGATTGCGCATGAGCCGTCGCCGGAGAAATTTGGTGAGATCTTTCCCTTTCCTTTGTGTATCGTTTCGTATTCGAGGTTACACCCCTCAACACCTCCGCCCTTTCTATCTCCTTTTTTCGCATAAATAGATTCCATTACCCCTAGGATAGCTTTTCTACTCTCGTAACACGTGATACTAATCGCTCGCTGCGTTTCTCTTTTATCACAGGTCGTCTAGTGTATATCCCAACGCATCGCTCTTTCTGCTGCGCCTCAGATCCCGCAGGTCAGCTATATGCAGTGGGTATGTCCCATCGGGTTGGTAAGTGTTGACATTTGCATGCGTCTGTGCCGAGGTCCTCAGTTCCCTCCTACCCTTCGAACCCCCATGATCCCGGTGACAGCTTCCCCACCGTATGCTGCTCCCTCGCAGCGCTTCGCTGTGTGCCGAGCCACAGGGTGTTCGGGTCCTCCGTACTGCGTAGGATGACCGGTGTTGACACGTCCGGGTCACCCGTTAAGCGGCGTGCCGTTTGGGTTCCAGCGACACTGTTGCGATAAGTAACTCCAAGATTTTCAACCATATGCGCCGCGCCGTCACGATCTCGTGTCGACTTTGGTACCACGGCTGTATATCTTGTGAGTCGCTATCCAACAGCTCATTGAAAATTGTTTTCGGTACTCTTTCCGTACTATTCCGGCTCTTTATTTTGTTCTTCCCACCCCTTTGTATGTGAGAATGTCTACTTATTGTTGTCCCTCTGTAGGTTGTTTATCCAACCATCGATACTCCTTCCAAAATGGCTGATCATTTAATTATGTTTTATTCTTTATGCTCCGCAGGTACCGAATGGGATTCTCCGCTCCCGGAGTAATGAAACTTCACCGTTTCAATACACTGCCGACGAAAAGTTTCCGGACAAAAGTTGAATAGAGTGCCGGAACGGGTTTTTATGCCATTTCGCCGGTAGTTGGCCTAGGCCAATTTAACCAACGCCATTTTAAAGAGGAAGGATTTACCTTAATTTCGGCTGTTTTAAAAATTTGTTACGATTTTTTTTTTAATTAGCACCCAGTTTTGAAAACGACCATTTTTTGTCGTTTTTTTGTTCTTTGATGAGTGGACCGCGTTTGTGGTAAACAATTTTTTAACGCATTTCTTTTACCGACATCATAAAGGGGGAAGTCTAAGCTTCAATTTCGTTTTTTTAGAAAATCGTCTACGATTTTGTTTTCTAAAGATATTTTGTTTTTTGAAAAAAAATAAATCATTTGAAAATTGCTCCGGAGGACGAGAACGATGAGGTTTACAACAAAATCTCAAGATAGTAAAAAGTTGTATTGCTTACTTCTTGTTGAGTTCAGGAGAATTTTTTCAGATTTTTTTTCGAAATTTGTTTTCCATCTATTTCCGGTCAAAGCTCGATTGACATGAATAGCATGAAAATAACTGAAATACACGAATTCATGAAAAACACTGTTGAGAAAAATCTTGGAAAGAAACACCCCGAGAGATATTCCAAAAACTTGTGGAGAGGATGCCACGTGGGGTGAAAATCGTGCAGTCGGCGAGAGGAGGTTTCGTCGATGAGGCCAAAGTTTAGTATGTAAGTAAAAAATTTAATTATATTATTTTCATGGTATTCAGATCAATCGAGCTTTGTTGTTTTATTCGTTCAGGTACCAAATCTGTATAAACAAATTAGAAATTTTGTAAACAAAATTAAATAATATGGAAAAAATATAATTTATCATCGTCGGTCCAGCTCCATCAAGATAATGCTTCAATGTTCCTTGATGTATCAAGATATTGTTTGGCAGCAATAGAAGAATCTTGGACTAGCAGCGCGAGATCGCCACGGATTTTTCTTTTTTTTTCGTATAATGTACCTGGCATCGTTATTTTTACATATTTCGATTGCTGTAAAAAAATACGAAAACCGGCTGCATTATTTCGTGAGTGTCTGGCTGGTAATGTCAACGAAGCGGATTTGTGGTCCGACATGAATCTTCTTTTTCGCTTTTACGATATTTCGTGAATTTGGAATTTTACGATATCACAAACATTTTATGTCAGTTGTAAATTCAATCACAAATAACAAAGTGGTTTACGCAGTTTTTGGGTTTTGAAAGAGTATCCCCATAAGCTGATAAGTGGAACGAGAGAACAGACGAGGAAGGAGAGACAGAAGGCAACAAAACTGGGAGATACAATGTGGAAGACGAATTAAGTAATAATAAAATACATCAAATACATAATATAAGTATAATCAAAATAGCAAACGAACGAATAAGGGAGCAACTAGAGAACGTAGAAAAGAGATGGAGAAAAGGAAAAGCGGATATTTGGAGGAAAATAGGAAAACTAGAAGAAAGAGTGAATGAGAAAGACAGGGAAAAGGCGGAGTTGGAAAAAAGGATAGAAAAAATGGAAGCAAAGGAAAGGGGTGGTATAAAGAAGAACATAATAATGAAAAGAATAACGATGGGGAGAGAGAAACCGCGAGAAGCAACGAGGAAGCTGGGACAATTGAGGATAAAAGCAAAGGTGGAGAAGGCAAGAGCAATAGCGAAATGGAAGCAAGGAAAAGAAGGGATGATAAAGGTGGAGCCGAAAAAAGTAGAGAGAAAAAAGAGGTCATGGAAAAAAAGAAGAGGTTGTGAGGAAGAAAAGAAATAATGCAGAATGAAATGCCGTGGGAAGAAAAGAAAAAGCAATGGAAACTAAGAGAAATTGCGGCAGAGGAGGGGAAGAAAGAAGAGAGAGAGAGTAAGAGTAGAGCAAGGGAAGATCAGGATATGGTGGCGATGGGACAAGGAGAACCGATAGCTGAGAGACGAAAGAGGAAAGGCAAGATGATGCCCCATAGATACGAGAAGGGAGGTAAGGGAAGAGGAGGATAAAACAGAAAGTCAGCAAGACGGGAGCAGAGGAAAAAAACGCGAAGGGGGTAAGACGGTCAATACAAGGATAAGAAAAGGAGAAAGAAGGGGAAAGAAGAACACGAGGGGAACACAGAAGGAGGAGAAGGAGAGAGAGGAAAGAAAAGGGGTAAACGGGCAAAGAAAGAGAGGAAGGAGGAAAAGAGGAAATGGAAAATAGACTTTTGGTATGTAGCAGGGTTGGAAAACAAAGACCCAGAATTCTAGGAGGCGATTGGAGAATGGGACGGGGTAACCTTTATGAGAACATGGATGGAAGAAAGAGAATGGAAGAGGATAAGAGGGAGGCTACCAAAAGGATATACATGGGAGTAACAGTGGGTGAACAAGAAAAATAAGAGAGGGAGAGCGATGGGAGTAAGAGAAGGGAGAGAAGTAAAAGAATGCGAAAAAGCGAAGGAGATCGAATGTATAATAGCAAAGTAAATGTACATATCAATGTAAATTATACGTAAATGGGAATATAGCCAGCAAATTAGAAGTAAGAGACTGAATGAAGAAAAAAACTAAGGAGGTGTTACGGACCGGCCCACATAGCATCTTCGCCAGTCACCACATTTCGTAAAGGCACTTCAACTCGCTGGTAACCTCTTCACCAGCAAGTTGAAGATCACCAGATCATCAAATTCCTCAGAGGCGTTTCAACCCGCGAGTTGAATTCAAGGAAGCGCCAAATTCCACGGAGGCGCTTCAACTCGCGACACAACTCGGCCACCTCGCACGAGCTGCACCATCAGCATTTCCCAACCAAATTCACAAAACCTTGACTACCGATTGGGAAATTAACCCAATTTCCCAATCACCTACATTCTGTAACTAGCCCACGAGACTCCCGTAACACCTTCGCCTCAGGGTATCGAGGGCTCCGGCAGACCGATGATTCTTTAGTCTTAACTGATAGCTTCGTCCTAACAGACGTATCAATCGGCCTACCTACAACTCTTTCCTTAGCGGCAAGTCTGCTCGCGCACTTGGAGTCTCGCGAGTGTGATAGTGAGTGTCGGGGCCCTTGAATAAAACCAGAAGCACCGGTTAAGAACTCTATACGATTAAGCAAACCTTAGCGGCGCTTATCGTCACTCGATATAATCTCGTTACGCGATAATTACCTTAGCGGCATTACGCGACGGAATATATCGAGAATAACTGTCAAATCCCAAAATAACGATTATAAATATTACGCATACGCTATAGAGTCGGCCCCAGAACTCCATATCGTCTTACACGCCGACTCAGCACGACGCGAGGCGCTAGCCCCGCGACATACATCGTGCGCGTAACGCACACACGAACCCACCACAAGTGTATAAGTGTATAAGTGTGTTCCAAGTGTATCACTAGAACAAAATAAAGATAAAGCGCCTAACACCTGGCGAGTCGATACCAAGATCAATAAGGGCATTATTCCTTTGACATCCCGACCCTCCAGGCTCAACGGCATCATCAGCAAGTCACTGACGACTACAACTACAAGGTGAGGTGCGTCACGCCGCTTAAAATAGGACAGAGATCCATGCGCCGAGGCCTGACATACTCGAGCGCGATCATTACAATTAATAATCAAAACTAACGTATAAATAATTAAGCCCGCAAACACGGTCTTAACAACTGGTGTCAGAAGTGGGATCTTCTGTCTGCCAACTCACCTTAGTCAAACCTAATAACAACAAATAGCAAAATCGCAATGGCGGAATTATTAACGTCTCTGCTCGAGCAAACGACGCTCGACAACCGACGCAAAGAGATCCGCGAATCAGTGCACGCCCTCCCGACATATGACGGCAGAACGAAATCTCTGTCATCGTTCCTTCAGAGGGTGGCAGACGAGTATCAACTGCTCCACCCTGCCGACGAGACGGATTTCTTGACCGACGTGAAAACGAAGTTGCAGGGAGCTGCCAGAGGTTCGATCGACGGCCGAACAATAGACTCTCTGAACGCTTTGATTCGGCATCTCAAGGCCAAATTTACGCCGGGCAAGGACGCCGATCTGTATATTACCGAAATTCACCGTCTCGAGGTCAGGCGGAACGAGTCCCCGAGCGATTACGTCACGAGGACTGCCAAACTCGTAAAAAAGGCACGGGCCACGACGCGAGGTGATCGGACCGTCGCAGAAGCTAGACGCGACCTCGATAACCTCTACAAAATCGCGCTCAGCAATTTCTTGAGAGGCTTGCCGTCCGAGATCAGGTACGAGGTGCGTCTCAAAGATCCGCCTAACCTCGATGCGGCATTCGACCTCGTCATTGAGGAAGAGCGAGCGCAGCGTAATCGTCGCCGTTTCTTGAGCGGCGCGGAGAAAAAGAAGTCGCGCAAGTCACATAAGAAAAACTCGCGTCGGAAAAAGAAATCGCGTCGGGAGCGATCCTCATCCGAAAGCTCCTCGCAATCCTCCGACAGCAACGAGTCCCGTTCTTCGGATTCATCCTCCATGTAAAACGTCCCGACGACGACGCTCGGCGAAAATATCAGCCGCGCCCTGACGACGACGATCGGCGAAGGTATAAGCCATACGCACCGAAGTATCGCGATTTCGAACCGGAGAAGCCGTGCTCGCATTGCAGGAAAACTCCGGAGGAATCGTCGGGATCTCGCTGGCGATGGCGGTCGCCATCGCCCCGGGATGGGTCCGGGGGTTTGGACAAGCATTTAAACTCCAAAGGCGCTCGCCCAGCAAATCGCCGGACGAGCGCCCAAGAAGAGCCGAGAGAACGAGCCCCGAAATCCGGAGAACCGAGGAGAAGCGTGCGATTTCTCCCTCTCGAGGACCCCAGTGCCTCCTCAAAGAGGTTCCACCCGCGAGAATCAAGGTGGAATCACCGCAATTCCGAAGAGGGTGCGCAGAGTTCGTCATAGACGGGGGATCGTCCTTGAACCTCGTCCACGTCAGTGCTTTGGACGAGGACCTCGAGGTTGAGATTAACGACACCCGTTCAATCAGAGGTGTCGCACCCCATACCATACGAACGCTTGGGACTATCGCCCTCGAGATAAGGAAAACGTACGCGGTTTTTCATGTGTTCAATGGTGAACGCTTGCCGCGGTGTGACGGACTTCTAGGCGCTCCGTTTCTTCGTGACCAGAAGGCCGAGATCTCGTACAATCACGGTAAATTGGTCACCGCGAGCGAGCCGATACCCTTCTGCAATCGCGACGAGTTCGAACCAGCTCTCGCGGAGGTAGAAGTGGTCCAAGTACATCTCGAAGGGCGAAGCAGGCAGCAAATTGCGCTGAAACTGCGAAATTCCAACGTGTATGATGGGTATCTGCGACGTATTGAACTCGGGCCCCACGTACATATTGGCGAAGCAGTAGTAAAAAACAACCACGGCACCTGCTATGCCATCGCAACTAATACACACAGCGATGCCTTCGATTTCGAAATACCGGCACAGGAACTCGAGCCGTACGAAATTGGATCCGGGCCGCTGTCCGACGCTGACGACGACCCGCGCGCGGCACGCGCCACACCCGTTACGTCTACGCAGCAACGAGTGAGTAAAATTCTGCAGAGCTTGCGTTTCGACCACTTGAATGAAGTAGAACGTAAACACGTTCGTGACCTAGTGAAATATAATGCGGATGTTTTTCACCTGCCTGGCGATGAATTAAGGGGCTCCACCGCGGTCAAACATGAAATTCCGACCATTCATGATACGCCAGTCCATACTAAACAATATCGCTACCCGGGGGCACATCAGGAGGAAATCGAGAAGCAGATTAAGGGCCTGCTCGAAAATAAAATCATTAAACCATCGCACTCCCCTTACAATTCTCCCCTATGGATCGTTCCTAAAAAGGCCGATTCGCAAGGGAATAAAAGATGGAGGATGGTGATCGACTATCGGCAACTCAATGAGCGGACTGTCGGTGACAGTTATCCCCTCCCGAACATCACGGAAATTGTGGACCATCTCGGGGGAGCAAAATATTTTTCGGTGTTTGATCTGGCCAGCGGCTTCCATCAAATCAGGGTCGCGGAGAAGGACCAGCCGAAAACCGCCTTCACAACCCCGCGGGGTCACTATGAATTCACCCGAATGCCGTTCGGGTTGAAAAACGCACCCGCCACCTTCCAACGGCTGATGGACAGCGTTTTGTCGGGATTAACGGGTACGGAGCTCTTCGCCTACTTGGATAATATTGTCATATTTTCGACATCCCTTCAAGAGCACCGCACGAAGGTCAACAGACTGTTTCAACGCCTGCGAAGGAATGGGCTGACCCTGGAAGTCGATAAATGCGAATTCCTGCGTAAGGAGATGAATTCTCTGGGGCATATTCTCAGCAAAGGCGGAGTGCAACCCGACACGAAAAAACTGAACGCCGTGAAAAATTTCCCTGTACCAAGAACACCAAGAAATGTGCTAGAGTTCCTCGGTCTCGCTGGGTACTACCGGAAATTCATTCCGAATTTCTCCGGTCGAGCGAAACCGCTCTCCGATCTCACGAAGAAAACAACAAAGTTCGAATGGACCAAGGAAACGCAGTCCAGTTTCGAAGACCTTCGCGACACTCTATGCACCGCGCCTCTATTGCAATATCCCGATTTTAAAAAGCCATTTATTTTGACCAAGGACGCATCGGACGTTGCAATAGGAGCCGTGCTGAGTCAGGGAGAGAAGGTGGGTCAAGACCTACCGGTTCAGTATGCCAGCAGAGTGCTGAACTCAGCCGAAAGGAACTATACCACGACGGAGAAGGAATGCCTGGCAATGGTCTACGCGGTAAAATATTTTCGACCATATTTATACGGCCGAAAATTCACGCTGGTAACCGATCATCAGCCCCTCGTCTGGCTACATTCGGTGAAGGATCCCTCTTCAAGGCTGATGCGATGGAGGTTGCAGCTGGAGGAGTATGAATATCAAGTTGTTTATAAAAAGGGAAAAACAAACTTGAATGCCGATGCTCTTTCACGAAATCCAGCCTCCACGTTCCCGGTCGTACCAAGGGAGAGTGAGAATTCTGGGAAGGGAGGCCCGAACCTGCCAAATTTCGACGGCAGCATCATCGCGGGACCGCATATGAGGATCCGAGTATTTGGGAATCCTCCGATGACGACGTTGAAGTCATGGAAAGCGATACTCGCCGCGAAAGCATGTTGCCAACTCCGGAGCTCGACGCTATTAACGAGTCAGCAGAAGGGTCGCGTGACACAACCGCGGAAGCCGATACATCAACGCAATCAGACCCCCGCGGCTATCGATTCGACACGTCCACGGCATTTCAACATGGCACGAATCAGCTGTCCTTGGAGGAAGCAAAGGGCCGCCTGCGAAGGTTGTCCGGCCATCTCCCACCCATTCGCACTGCATCGCATGAGTCGAGTTCGGTACTGGACGATGACTCAAGTTGCAGCAATCGCGAACTCACGTTGCACCAAACCGCACTCCTCGAAAAGGAATATGGCGACAGTCCGGGGACATCGCAACGAATCCTCCCCTTATTGACGCGGGCTTCAACCACCGACGCCAGTCATATCAGGGGGAATTGCGTCAAACGTCACCCTGAGGAACCCAATACCCAACGAAGAATATCTTTAATGCCGACTCCGACAAAGGGCGAGCGACCGGCATGCGGCTCTACACCTCGCAAAGTGCGGTTCTCGCTGCCGTCCTCGGAATCCACAAAAGGGATGGGCGCTATGGCCCAAGCCTCACCAAGGGGCACGGAACCCGTCATCGATGCCGGCTCTTCGTCATCATCGGCTTCGTCCCCATCGTCATCTTCAGAGGACGAAGAACTCAGCCTCTCCGACAGTGATTCTGAGCGCTGCAGTGCAATCGCAAAAATCGCGCCGACGTCTCGCTGCAAAATTAGCATAACAAACGACTTGCTCACAGCCAACCGGGGAACCATTGTGCATATTGTATCGAAAGATGGAATATTGACGACGGCCGTAGGTAAACAGCTCCACGACCTCGGCTACGTTAATGCCGAGAATTTGAGGGAGGAGTTAAAAACAACCAACGTGGCCTTGAGCAATTGCAAGAAACCAAAGGTCCTAAGTATTGCCGCCACCGAGACCTATTATAAAAACTTAACCTTCGGTGAGCTCAAGGAAGCCATACAAATCCTCCGCCAATACATCAAATCTAACGGAGATCGCGATTTTTGCATCGCATCATAGGGGGATGGACACGACGAGATATCGCCACCCGCGCTCCAGCGGATACTCGAAGAGGCTCTCCTCGAGGTCGACTGCAAGATCACCATGTGCACAGGGACAGTAGAAACACCACCGGCTTCAGAACGCGCTAACATAGTTAAACAGTGGCATATCGACCATATTGGAGGCCATAAGGGCGCACGGAAAACTTACGAGCGCCTACGACAACGATATCATTGAAAAGGGATGAAACGAGACGTGCAAGATACCGTGAGATGCTGCCATAGCTGTCAACAGTATAAACTCGTTCGAATAAAACGAGGGAACCCATGGTCATCACGGATACACCGGTAGCAGCATGGGAGAAAATCGCAATCGATATCTTGGGTCCTTTGCCCCGTACAAAAAAGGGAAACAGATTCGTTCTCACAATGATTGATCCATTGACCAAGTTCGCCAGAGCCTTCGCTCTCCCCGACATGAAGTCATCTACCGTCATAAAGACTCTCGACCACGAATACTTCGCTGTTTACGGGACCCCGCTATACATTCTTAGCGACAACGGCAAGTGCTTCGTCAGCACTCGCATGGAAGACTTCCTCAAAGAAAAAAACATCCACCACGTGAAAGCCACCACTTATCACCCGCAGAGCAACGGATCCTTGGAGCGCAGCCATCAAGGAATCGTTGATTACATAAAACACTACATCAACAAGGACGCTGAGTGGGACGACCTCCTTCCGTACGCCATGCAATCGCACAACGCTGCGATGCATGAATCGACGAAATTCACGCCATACGAAATGGCGTACGGTAAACTGATGAAGACGCCTTCCACCCCGCCGCTGAAACAAGATCTACCAACAGCGACAGGATACATGGCAGACGTGGCAAAAAGGCTCGACGAACTGGCCGAGATAGGTGGTAACAATCTGAACGACAGTAAAATCGCAGCCAAAGCACGGCATGATAAAAAATTAAATGCCGTGACTTATCGACCAGAAGATCTCGTCTATACCCTGCGTGAGCCGAAACAAGGCAAATTCGATCCGCACTACAATGGCCCGTACCGCATCGCAAAAACTCTGGATCAGAACACTGCTTTAATTGATAAGGGCCATGGACTGCTAAGCCTAACGCATATGAACAAATTAAAACCCGCCCATGTGGAGGGTAATACCGTGCCCACCCCACAACCCCCGAAAAAGCGAGGCCGACCGCCGAAAATAAAACCAACCTGGAAATACTAAAAAAGGGGAAAAACATATACGTGAACCGAGGGAGGAACCGTGGCGAAGAACGAGACGACGCGGAGGATCTTGCTCGCAAGCATTGCAGTCCAGCAGCGGAAGCTTGGACCTTGGGTACCACGTTCCGTCTAAGAAGGGAGGGCTGTTACGGACCGACTCACATCACATCTTCGCCAGTCACCAAATTCCGTAAAGGCGCTTCAACTCGCTGGTGACCTCTTCACCAGCAAGTTGAAGATCACCAGATCATCAAATTCCTCAGAGGCGTTTCAACCTGCGAGTTGAATTCAAGGAAGCGCCAAATTCCACGGAGGCGCTTCAACTCGCGACACAACTCGGCCACCTCGCACGAGCTGCACCATCAGCATTTCCCAACCAAATTCACAAAACCCTGACTACCGATTGGGAAATTAACCCAATTTCCCAATCACCTACATTCTGTAACTAGCCCACGAGACTCCCGTAACACCTTCGCCTCAGGGTATCGAGGGCTCCGGCAGACCGATGATTCTTTAGTCTTAACTGATAGCTTCGTCCTAACAGACGTATCAATCGGCCTACCTACAACTCTTTCCTTCGCGGCAAGTCTGCTCGCGCACTTGGAGTCTCGCGAGTGTGATAGTGAGTGTCGGGGCCCTTGAATAAAACCAGAAGCACCGGTTAAGAACTCTATACGATTAAGCAAACCTTAGCGGCGCTTATCGTCACTCGATATAATCTCGTTGCGCGATAATTACCTTAGCGGCATTACGCGACGGAATATATCGAGAATAACTGTCAAATCCCAAAATAACGATTATAAATATTACGCATACGCTATAGAGTCGGCCCCAGAACTCCATATCGTCTTACACGCCGACTCAGCACGACGCGAGGCGCTAGCCCCGCGATATCCATTGTGCGCGTAACACACACACGAAACCACCGCAAGTGTATAAGTGTGTAAGTGTATCATAAGTGTATCACTAGAACAAAATAAAGATAAAGCGCCTAACACTCGGCGAGTCGATACCAAGAACAACAAGGGCGTTATTCCTTTGACATCCCGACCCTCCAGGCTCAACGGCATCATCAGCAAGTCACTGACGACTGCAACTACAAGGTGAGGTGCGTCACGCCGCTTAAAATAGGACAGAGATCTATGCGCCGAGGCCTGACATACTCGAGCGCGATCATTGTAATTAATAATCAAAAATACCATATAAATAATTGAGCCCGCAAACACGGTCTTAACAACTGGTGTCAGAAGTGGGATCTTCTGTCCGCTAACTCACCTTTATTCGTAACATAAAATTTACAAATTAACTAAAAATGACTGAACTGCTAACGTCACTCCTCGAGCAAACCACACTCGACAACCGTCGTAAGGAAATCCGAGAGGCGGTGCGTACCCACCCGGAAGGTCGTCAACGACCTTCCTTCGGAGGGTCGTTGACGAGTTCGAGCTGCTCGACGGTGCCGACGAGCCAATTTTTTTAAGGGGGGTCAAAGACAAGCTAACCGGAGCTGCCTGGGACTCGCTTGACGGCAGGGCACTGTCCACGCGTTAATAAAACATCTAAAAAATAAATTCGCGCCGGGCAGGAACGCGAGTTTCTATTTAACTGAGATAAACCAGCTTAATATAAAAAAAAACCGAATTCCCCCGAGAATATATCGCGCGGACGGCGAAATTAATAAAAACAGCGCGAGGTGCCACCCGCGGAGATCGACCTGCAGCCGAGGCTAGAGCAGGACTTGAGGACCTCGAGAAACTTGCAATCAGCAACTTCTTGAGAGGATTGCCGGACGAAATATTTTTCTCAATAAGACACAGGAATCCAACCACCCTCGACCAGGCGTTCGATCTAGTAATTGAAGAGGACCGCGAGAGACACAACCGTCGACGTGTCTTGGGGAAATCGAAGCGGAAATCGTCCCACCGGAAAAGCTCGCGCCGGAGGAAAAAACTAAATCGACGTACACGCTCATCAAGCAGTTCGTCGTCACCTTCCGACAGCGAAGACTCCACCACCAGCGACTCTTCATCCTCAGGCGACGATCGAAAACACGGAAAGGTCTACGCCCTCGAGACAGAGTACAAGCGGCGGGCATACGAGCCTCGCGCCCCAAGGGATGGGAATCGCGAAGTGGGCCACCACTGTGCGTGCTGCAGCAAATGCCCGTCGGAGTCTCCGAAGGAACAATATCGATGGAAGTCACCGTCGCCTCGTGACTTTTCACGAGCGTCCTCCCGCGAGTCAGATGAGCATTTAAACTCGCGAGGCGCTCGCCCAGAGAAAACCTGGCCGAGCGCCCCAGAAAACACCTCGAGATTCTTACCAAGAAGGGAGGAACCCAGGAAGATGCTGTGGTTTCCGCCGAACGCGGAATACAATGCCTTCTCAAGGAAATACCGCCCGCAAGAATCAAGATCAAATCAGCGGACTTCCGAGAAGGCGACGCAGAGTTCGTCTTAGACGGCGGCTCTTCCATCAACCTAATACACTTGACAAGCCTTAACCGAACCCGACAAAATCGACACTACTGACACGCGGAAAATTCGAGGCATAATTCCTACGACGATTCGTACGCTCGGAACGGTCGCTCTCGCCATTCGGAAGGCCGACGTGGTCTTCCACGTCTTGGATGGCAAACGACTATCACGAGCCGATGGACTTCTCGGAGCGCCCTTTCTTCACGATGAGCAAGCCGAGATTTCTTCTCAACATCGGACGCTCGTTACGGCAAAAGAACCAATTACACCTATTCCGTTCTCAAACCGGGAGGAAATAGAACCCGTCCTAGACGAATTAGAATCCGTCAAAATCCATCTGGAAGGACGTAGCAGGAAACAGGTCGCAATAAAATTACGCAACAGTAACGTTTGCGACGGATATCTGAAGCGCATCGACCTCGGATCACACGTACACATCGGTGAAGCGGCGGTGAAAAACTATGAGGGCGTCTGCTACGCCATCGCTACCAACACACACGCCGATGCGGTAGACCTCGACGTGCCGGCGCAGGAACGCGAGCCGTATGTAATCGGATCCGGGCCGCTCTCCGACAGCGACGACGAACGGCTGGCCGCGCGCGACGCACCAGCAAGGCCGCCCCGTGACCGAGTGAGTACGATTTTGCAGACGCTGCACTTTGACCATTTGAATCATATCAAGCGTCAACACGTGCGTGATCTAGTAAAACGTAACTCGGATCTGTTTCACTTCCCGGGGGATATTTTAAATTGCTCTACGACTGTCGAGCACGAAATTCCGACCATCGACAACAAACCAGTTCATACAAAACAATGTCGATATCCGGTAATTCACCAAACTGATATCGAAAACCAAATGAAGAGACTGCTCGATAATAAAATTATCAAGCCGTCTCACTCTCCGTATAATTCGCCGTTGTGGATAGTTCCCAAAAAGGCGGATGCACATGGTAATAAACGGTGAAGAATGGTAATCGATTACCGACAACTTAATGAGAAAACGATCGGCGATAGCTATCCGCTGCCTAACATTACCGAAATTTTGAACCGGTTCGGAGGAGCAAAATATTTCTCAGTATTCGATCTGGCCAGCGGATTTCACCAAATAAAGGTAGCCGAGAAGGATCAACCGAAAACGGCATTCACGACCCCTCGGGGCCACTACGAATTTGCGCGAATGCCTTTCGGGTTGAAAAGCGCACCGGCGACATTCCAACGGCTCATGGACAGTGTTCTGTCGGGACTCACCGGCACAGAATTATTCGTGTACCTCGACGACATAGTGATCTTCTCGTCATCCCTCCAAGAACACCGTACCAAAGTTAACCGGCTTTTCCAACGGCTGCGAGTGAACGGATTGACTCTCCAAGATGACAAATGCGAAATTCTGCGCAAGGAGGTTAATTACCTGGGGCACATCCTTAACGAGAATGGAGTCCGACCTAATGAAAAGAAACTATCTGCTGTGAGGAATTTTCCAACACCCAAAACCCCGAAAAATGTGAGAGAATTTCTTGGTCTCGCGGGTTACTACAGGAAATTTATCTCCAACTTCTCCGGCAGAGCAAAACCACTGTCAGATCTCACGAAGAAGACAACTAAATTCGAATGGACCAATCAAACGCAGTCCAGCTTCGAAGATCTTCGGGATGCGTTATGCACTGCGCCCCTATTACAATATCCGGATTTTAGAAAAGCGTTCATCTGACGCGTCGGACGTTGCAATAGGAGCCGTGCTGAGTCAGGGAGGAAAAGTGGGTCAAGACCTACCCATCCAGTACGCCAGCAGAGTGCTGAACTCGGCAGGAAGGAACTATTCCACAACGGAGAAGGAATGCCTGGCGATGGTTTACGCTGTGAAATACTTCCGACCATACTTATACGGCCGAAAATTCACACTCGTAACTGACCATCAACCTCTCGTCTGATTACACTCGGTTAAAGATCCCTCCTCGAGACTCGTGCGATGGAGACTGCAACTCGAGGAGTACGAGTACGAGGTCCTGTATAAAAAGGGCAAAACGAACTTAAACGCCGACGCCCTCTCAAGGAATCCAGCAACGACATTGCCAGTGACCCCTCGTGACGAGGAAGAATTCAAGGTCAAGGGCATACTACAGCGGAACCTCAACGAGAGCACCATCGCTAGCCGGATTCGCGACCATGGTCGAGCAGCTACTACCACGGCTTACGACGACCCAAGCTTCCAGGAATCACCGAGTGATGAAGAAATCATCGAAGGGAACGGACGTCACGGTCCACCATCAACGCCAGATCTCAGCAACGTTAACGAATCTGCCGATACTACAGCCGATGCCACCGCAGAAATCGATACATCGACCCAATCAGATCCTCGTGGGTATCGGTTTGATACATCGGTCGCTCTCCAACATGGCACTAGCCAGCGGACCTTACAGGAGGCGAAGGGACGGCTCAGGCGACTATCGGGCAGCCTACCGCCGCCGCGAACGGTCCCGATGGGGACGAGTTCAATACTCGACGACGACTCGTCATGCAGCGACACCGAAATGACGCTGCAGCAGCGAGAGATAATAGGACGGGAACTCTGCGACAGCCCACAAACATCACAGGAAATGGCTAACCTCCTCAGGAAATCGCTGACCAAAAATAACGCACAGACCCCGACACGACCCATTGAAACGCAAAACTCCAGCCAGATCAGCGGAAACTGCCCTACTCGGCAGCAGGAAGTACGAACATCAACGCGAATATCAATGATGCCAACTCCAGCGAAGGGAGAAAAACCTGCGCTCGGCTCGACGCCACGCAAGGTACAATTTTTATTACCACCTGCCGAGCCTAACGACGAACAACCACTCATAGAAAACGGGAGCCATTATCGCGATCATTATCGCTATCATCGTCATCATCAACATCATCATCATCATCGGACGAGGATGAGCTCGCCAATTCCAGCAGCGACTCTGAAGAGGACAATTCCAACCCTGAAGACCATCCCGCCAAATTATATCGGATCAAGGTGAAACCCGATAAGTTGACAACCGGCCAAGGCACAATCGTTCACTTCATCCCTAAGGACGGTATTATTACAACTCCAATAGGAAACCAACTGCGTGACCTTGGCTACATTGACGCCTACGATCTGATGCGACGCTCAAAATTAGAAGACGCAATAGGATCACAAAACAAGAATCGGAAAATAATAAGCCTTACGGCCACCAAACATTACTTTGACAAAATGACCCTCGCTGACCTCGAAACGGCCGTCGAAACCTTGAAACGATCGCTCACCAACCAAAAAATGGACAAAATTTGGCAAAATTTCTTCGCGCTATTTCTCATGATTGCGTAGTAACCGTAGCTCATTAAAATTTTTGGCTAGGAGATCTCAAAACTAGAATATTGGAGCTTTAAAATGCTTCCTTTTTTTATTCTGATACGACCATTTTTCACCGAGACACAGTCTTTCAAACATCAATAAAAAAAATTCAAGTTTGAGTATTATCATTTGGCCACCCTGTGTATGTACAAATATATAATAGTTTCTCAATAAAATGTTCTTTTTTTATTCTTCAAATACATCTATGCGATTGGGATATACAGTGTATCTGACCCAACCCAATGCATCGCGAAACCTCACCTGTCCAATTTCAAATATTTCAAGGCGTCAACAGTGCAAGAACAAAATTCGTTTTACCGTTGTTATCTTTGAGGTTATTAGTGAAAACCTAATGAAAAGGACCTCAACTAATCAGCGTCGAAACAAATAACGTGGGTCCGCTCAGCATTAAGTTTCACCCTTCTGGTTGTGACTTGCGTCCTCCCATGGGGTTTTTAACCTAAAAGCATCCTGCGTTCATGCTCCGCACTTGCTCGTCCAATGCTAAATCCGTTGAAACCAAAGTCGAAACCAATCCGTTGAAACCATTTACGAGCATTATTTTCGCTGTTCAGTTCTTTGTACTCCGTTTGGTGGCTCCAGGGCGCCGAATTATATAAAAATTATAATTTCTCGGTGAAATTGCCGCCTTTTATACCTCACTTTATACCCCTTCTTTCCCCATTTCTTTGTGCACTTCTTAATAATAATCTTTCCTCTAAAAGGTTTGCAGTGACCAACCATTGTCGAAGCATTTTCAGTATGGAAGGGGTCTCTTCTTCTCGTCTCCTTTGTGTTTGGTGTGGGAAGAGAACCGTAGCCATTAATGCCAGCGTTTCAGTATTTGTTATCATTTAAGCATTTTTTTAGATTTTTGATAAAAGTTTTTCATAAAAAAAAGTGTTGACCGAAAGCGTCACAATGCGATATTTTTGTATTAAACAACGAAATCAGGCTGGAAATTCTAAATCAGACAGGCGCATAGAACTGTGAGTGCTTGCAATATTGACATTACCTACTTTGTGTCGGATTGTATCGTACTCGTGAAATGTTACATTTCCATACCAATTCTTTTATGAGATCAACAAACCTTTGCAGTATGATGCTATGGGAAAATAGCCATGTCGTCATATTGTTACGTCCCAGCATGGGTGACGCAGATCTCCAGTCGATAAATTAGATTATTATCTTGCCTACTTCCGAAACAATGCAGCTTGCCGGTAAAATTCAAATACTATGTATGTCTTTTACTCTTATGATCATTTTATTATTCCATTTATAAACTATATTTAAGAAACAACAATTATTCCCGCTTCAGGCACTAAACTATGATTTCCCAGAACTTTGCTAGATTATTTTTTCCAAACATTCTTTCAGTGAACAAACATCCTTCTCATATACACCCTCCTTCCAAGAATAAACCTTTAACTAATAACGATAGTATTTACTCTTAAGAGTCAGTGTAACACGGAGAAAAATTTCGACGGGTTCCCTTTCCCAGCGGTAGTGCAGAGCTCGCAGCATTTAGCTACGAGCCGCTGCGCACTACCGCTAGATGTCACGGCGCGCGTCTGCTACGAAGTCCCGGTACACGAGGCGGGCCGAAGGCCGAGGCCTCGTAGCAGGGCCAGCCATGACCCGCCCCATTCGAAAATCTAATACTAATGCTCGGCTATGTCATGTAACATACACTAGTGTGCATGTTACATGAGTAGTATAGCGGCCACTATGGCGACACCCACTCCTATCCCCACTCCTTTCCCCCACGCCGCGGCCGCCGAGTGATCAGCTTGTGGGCGCGGGGGGAAGAGTTGCGAGGGGGGGGGGGGGGGGGGGGGCGTGTCGTCATACTGCTTTTCTTTTTTTATTTTTGGCGGCGGTGTGGAGGAGGGGGTGGAGCGTGCTGGTATAGTGGATCGCTGTTTTTGGTGGCGGTGGTTTGGAGGGGGATGGAGCGCGTTGGTATAGTGGATCGCTGTTTTTAGTTTTATAGGAATTAAACAAATCCGATGCAGGCGCGGAGACTCGAACCGTCGACCCTTAGATCATCGGTCTGAATACTTACCTCTGCACCAAGGCCCGTTATGATATTACGTTTATGCTGAAGGCTCTTATAGCGATCGGTCAAAATCTTCACTATAAGTAAAGGGGAGTGTGGCACTCTCTCTCTCTCTCTCTCTCTTTCTCTCTCTCTCCACAGCGCAGAGCATCCCCGCTGCCACCGCTGCTTCACTTATAGCCACGCCGCGGTGCCCCTCACGATAATATATTGCTCTCTCTCCCACGGATAATATTTTTGGAGAAGAGGGGGGATGGAACATGTCCATTTTTACAGAGAAAAAATTTACTACTCACCATTTTTTGTTTGCGGCAACGCTCCTTTCCTCGCCATTGTTTGCGGTACAGCCCTTTATTAACACACACACACACACACACACACACCCACCCACACCCACACCCACACCCACACACACACACACACACACACACACACACACACACACACACACACACACACACACACACACACACACACACACACACACACACACACACACACACACACACACACACACACACACACACACACACACACACACACACACACACACACACACACACACACACACACACACACACACACACACACACACACACACACACACACACACACACACACACACACACACACACGCACGCACGCACGCACACACACACACACACACACACACACACACACACACACACACACACACACACACACACACACACACACACACACACACACACACACACACACACGCGCGCACACACACACACACACACACACACACACGCACACACACACACACACACACACACACACACACACACACACACACACACACACACACACACACACACACACACACACACACACACACACACACACACACACACACACACACACACACACACACACACACACACACACACACACACACACACACACACACTAACCCTAACACTAACACTAACACTAACACTAACACTACACGCACTTAAAATATATATGGCTGTATGGTGTTTACAAAATGGTCGATCACGTCAATGGGTTCCTCATCGTCCACCGAGCGCATGGCTATTAACCTAATCGCTACAATATCATTCAGCTCGCGGCCTGCCACGGTGGCCACCAATATGTGACCAGTTAAAAAGTCCATTATAGCGTCTTTCTCGTAGAAGGCGTTGAGCTGCGTGTTGAGTTGCGAAAGGGGAGGCATCGTGCAACGTACCAACGTTACGTCCCTTTGGAAATATGGCGGAAGATGATAAATATCTGCCAATTCGCTATAAACACTGCGCGCCTCGTCAATGAGCCAAACATCGCAGCAATAATCACTACACACGTCTCGTAGCATCCCTCGAAATATGCTGCAACCGATTCTCACAGCGCAGAGCATACCCGCTGCCGCCACTGCTTCACTTATACCCACACCGCGGGTCCCCTCACGATAATATATTGCCATAAGGTCTGTTAGTGTCTTATAAATTTCGTCCATCTCCCCCGTTCTCACATACACCTCGTCGAACCCGTCGAATTCGATGACGGTGCAATGGAATACCATCGGCAGATCGCCGATCGGATATATAAAAGTAGGGTACATGATTGGAATTGAGTAAAACGCAAGAGGCAGTTGCAAACGAACTAAATTGTAACGAGCGCCGAGATTTTTCAACACCTCGCGACCCCCCTCTCTGCTTCTGGACCAACGCAAGTTTTATCAAGGGCTTTGTTTGTAGAAAATATGACGCTGCATTTTCGTAGAATATATGTTATTCTACATGCAGCGATAATGAGCCACACACGCATCGGCGCGGCGGAACGAAAACAAGGCTCGCCACATACTTATATCAAATAGCAAAACACTAACTAGACTGTTGCTTTAGCTACGAAGAAAGCGCGTATCGTATATCGTTTCTTTTAACTGAAATCATTATGATGACGCAATAATTTTATGAAGAGGTGTTGAAAGATTTATACACGCGCATAAAAGAGACTGTACGAGAGAAACATCTTAATTTGAGTTAATGTTAATATATTTTCATTTTAATTCTATTTTAATTTTATTTAATTTTTATTTTTTATTTTTTATTTTTATTTTATTTTTTATTTTAATTTAATTTGTATTTAATTAAAATTTTATATTTTATTTTAAATAAGAAGAAACTGTTGTATAGGTTTAAATAGGATGTACGGCCAGCTGTAGAGCCATAAGGTCCGCGTAAGAGAGAGAGAGAGAGAGAGCGAGCGAGCAGCACGAGCGGCCTGCAGCATACCCCTCTCCCGCTCCTCGACGCTTGGCCTATACTCTGAAGCAGCGACCATGCGTTCTCTATCTCTTTAAACAGCTGTGTATATGAGAGAGAAAGAGCTATAGCTGTTTCTCTAGAAAGACAGAGAGCACGCTACAGACTGTTTCTTTTTATTCCTTTACATATTAGATATTAAATAAATAATATTTTAATATTTTTAATATTATTTACCTAGAGCATGCTACAGGCTGCTTCTTTCTATTTTTCTTTATATATACAGGATTGCACAAATTATTTATCTATTATTATTATTATTATTATTCCATCTGTACAGTTTTTACTTTTTACATCCCTTACTACTACTTACAAACTATTATCTACATACTATACCAACTAAACAAAACTAAAAACTACCCGACCCCTACTTTTCCTCCTTCATTCTTCCCCATTCCTTTAAGTACCCACAAATCGCCCTCAACGGCTCCCCTCTTAACGTCTCTTTGGTCCATTGCTCTAATGCTTCCCCCTCCCTCCCTCCTCTCCAGCCGTCCACTCCTTTTACCCATTCCTCCTTTATCCTTCCTCTCGCTACCTCACATTCCCAAATGTGATCCAGACTCTCATTTTCTTCGCCACAAATTCCGCAACTCCAGTCCTCGTAGCCCTTTTTTCCGACTTTCCCTACGTTTCCGCATCTTAGTCTGGCCCACTGCTCTTTTGCATCCCCCCCTATTTCTCTGCTCTCCCAATATTTCTCTCTCTCGCATCCTATCTTTATCTCCTTGTACCAGGGGCAGTAGGACGACTTGTCGGCCTTTACCCAGTCTCCTTGTATGTCCTGTTCCTCTTTCCTTCTTGCTCCTTCGTTCAAATATTGCTCCACTCTCGCTGTGCCTCCTTCGTTTGTCCTCATCAGGGTGATTACCCTTCCGTCGCCTACCTCCTCCATCGCCTTCTTAAATTCTCTTCCCCATTTCGACGGTTGCCCATTCAAAATACCTCTTACTTCCTCTCTCAGGCACGCCTTCGGCCATCTTCCCTCTTTCATTTTCAATATCTGCACAATATAATTCCCTACCCTTCTCCTTGCATCCACTTCCACACTCCTCCTGTCTGCTTCCAGCTTCCATACAAAAACTCGGCGTATTTCTTGCCACCCCAAGGGCCATTTTTACTAACTTCCCCTGTAGTTTCTCTATTTCCTCTCTCCTGCTCCACCCCCAAATCTCTACCCCGTACAGAGCCCCCGATTTTACCAGCGAGTCGAACAGCTGTAGTCTTCTCCTCAAGGCATCCACCCTCGTCCTTTTCATTACCCCCCACACCGCGTTTGCCGCCTTTTGCGCCCTTGCCACCATATACCCCACGTGTCTCCCCATCGTGTTTTTCGTTGAGAACCAGAATCCCAGGTATTTGAATTCTCTGACTACCTCTATCTTCCCTCCCTTGTAACTCCATTCCTCCCCTGTTTTCCTCCGTCCGCCATTTCTGAACACCATAATCTTTGTTTTTTGAATATTCACTTCCATTCTGGCCCTCTCCACATATTTCTCTAACAACCTCAGCATCTCTCTCATCTCTCCTGCATCCTCCGCCACCAGTGCAATATCATCCGCGTATTTGAGCGCATAGACTTTAACGCCGCCCATCACCGACCCCCCTACGCCCGCTCTTTCCCAAATAACGTTTATGTCATCCAGTGCTATGTTAAATAGCGTCGGGCTTAAGGGGCACCCCTGTCGAACTCCTTTCCCCGTTTCGAAACTTTCTGTGATTGCCTCCTCCGCTATCACCTCGTTTCTTGTCGTTTTATAAATTCCTTTGATCATTTTCAGCATCCTTCCTCTCACCCCCTTTCCTCTTAGCTTCTCAAATAGCCTCTCTCTGTCTATTTTATCGAATGCCGCCTTAAAATCCACAAACGCTACGTGCAACTTCCCCCTTTTATTTTTCAACCTGTTATTTATCAGAGCATTTAAAACAAACACGTGATCTCTCGTGCCTCTCCCCGCTCTAAATCCCGCCTGGCTTTCCCTTATTATACCCTCTTTTTCAATCCATCCGTTCAATCGTTTCACCATGATGCTCGCTAACAGTTTATACCCTAAATTCAGTAATGCCACCCCTCTATAGTTGTCCGCCTTTTCCCTGTCCCCCGCTTTGTGAATCGGGAAAATTCTTGCCTTGTCCCATCCCTCCGGCACCTCTCCCTTTATCCAGATATAGTTCATTGTCCCCCTTAGCTCTTCCTCCCTTTTTCTGGGTATTCCCTTAATAAATTCCGCGATAATGCCATCCTCTCCCGCTGCTTTCCCGTTTTTCAAGCCCTTTAACGCTCTTTCGATTTCTTGCCTGCTAATTTCCTCGTCCAATCTGGGCTCCACCGACGCGTCCTCATTCACCACTCCCTCCTCCCTTGTGTCCCGCTCTCCCTTACCTCCTCCCCCCTGCCTACCCTCCAATAGCCCCGCGAAATACTTTACCTATTGTTCTTTGCTGATCCCGTTTCCGGTTGTAGTTCTTTTCAGTCTAAACTTCCCTACCGCCGCCCACCATTCTGCCATATTTTTACTCTCCCTTACCTTCGTCCACCTTTCTTCGAACCACTCCCCCTTTTTCTTATTACACAGTTCCTTCATCGCTTTCCTTTCCTTTATCAGTTCCTTCTTTTTCTCGTCTTCAATCTCCCCTCCCCCGCCTGTGCCGTCCGCTTCGTCGCCGTCCCTCCCTCCTCTCTTCTTACTGGCCAAAAAGATTTTCAGTGCCCCCCACACCCTTGTTTTTTGCTCTCTGCACTCATTATCAAACCACCCTCTTATCTCTTTACTTCTTCCTATATTCCTCTTCATGCCCACCTTATCCGCCGCTCTCCATATCGCGCTTTTTAATTCTTCCCATCTCCCCTCCCTTTCTTCGCCCACTGCCCACTCTCTGTCTAGTTCCTCCTCATATTCCCCCTCCTCTTCCTCCTTCCACACCAGTTTCACCCCTCTTTTTCCGTTTTCTTTGGTCGCCCTCTTCCTTCCCCTCCCTCCAGTGTGAACCTCACCGGTAGGTGGTCTGACTCCATCCGCGGTATGACCTCTATTTTTTTGACCACCCCCTCCTCTTCATCCTCTAACCTTATTATAAGATCTAATACCGAGCAAGTTCCTCCCCCCCCCCCCCACATATGTTACCTTTCCTTCTTCGTCTCCCCTCGTTCTTCTGTTTAGTATTGCCAGCCCCTGATTTTCGCAGAAACGTAATAGTTTTCTTCCCTCTGCATTTACCACCCCGTCATGCGAGCATCTCTTCCCTTCTTCTCCCCCCTCCTTCTCACAATTCACTAGTCCCTGTTCCCCCCCCTATTCTCGCGTTCAAATCGCCCGCGATTATTACCGCTGCTCCAGTCTTCGCTCCCTCTTCCACGCGTTGCTTCAGTTCCTCTTCTACCCTCTTGAAGCCTTCGTTCACATATATTTCTATAATCCACAGTTCTTTCTCCGTATTCCGTCTCTTCATTTTTATCACTAGGCCAAACTGCCACTCTTCAACCCTGCATCTATCGCAAATATTTGTTCTAATCCCTACTAAGTTCCCCCCCGCCGCTCTTCCCCTCTTTTTGTCACGCACCGCCGCCTTCGCCCACCACCTAAATGCTTTGTGCAGTCAGCTCAATGCCCCTTTTTCATTTTTCTCTTCAATCCACGTTTCTTGCACTAGAACTATATCACAATCGTTTATTAAATCCCGCGCTTCTAACATCTTTCCGTATCCTGCCACATTCCACGTCATCTCTCTTATCCCCTTGCTCCCCCCTTCGTTTTCCGTGCTCTCACCCTCACTTACTCCGAAATGGCATTCTCTCCATTTTTCCTTCCGTTTCTACCCAGTACCACCAGGTTTCGTCTATACATATTTTCATGTATCCTAGACGCACTCGTTTTCCCCACCTCCTCATCTTCTCCGCTTCTTCATTTAACCACTCCGTTACACTTTTTTCTCGCTCTGTCAAATCGTCCCCTATCCGGACCCATGATCCTTTCAAACTCCCCCTTTTCTTCATAATGTTAATTTTATTCTCGCGCGAATCCATCGTGACCACCGTTCCCCCTCCCGTACGCATTGCCCTCACAATTCTCGGTGCAATCCCCATTTTTGATCGTATAATTGAGCCGATTTCTCTCGCTACTGTTTTTTCGTTCCCGCTTGCTCTAACACCCCTGACGACAATGCTGCACTTTCTTCTGTTCCGTTCCTGCGCCTCGAACCACCACTCCTCCTTGCTCAGCGCGTCCGGCTTTCGTTGCGTCTCCCTGCTGTGCCGGCGTTCGCTGGGCTGCGTCCATCCCCTCCGTGCCGCCGGGCTCTGCGTCCTGTCTCTCCTTCCCGTTCGCTCGCTCCGTGTTACCTCCCCGCCATTCTGCGGCGATGCGGCCCCTCTCGTCCCTTCGTAGATTTCTTTTCCTCTCGTTGTCGCTTCCGAATAACTCTTATTATTATTATTCTCGTCCTGTTTTCTTGTTTCCATCATGTTTCTCCCCCTCTCCGCCCGTTCGGCTTCCACCAGTCTTCGGTGCATTTCCTCGTTTTCTCGTTCTAACCACCGTATTGTTTCCTCCTGTTTCTCAAATCTTTCTCTCCATCTCTCCTGCTCCCCCACTAGCATTTCTTCCACTTTCCTTCTCTGCTTCTCCTCCCATCTGGTCATCATTTCTTCCACCGTCCTCTCCACGATTCTTCTTATTTTAATTTCGCTTTCCTCCTCTCTTTCCTCAGCCATTTTCATCTCTATTTTTGCAATTCTCTCCCTCATTTCGTTTTCCCTGTTGGGGCTTTCCTTCTCTCTCATGCTCGTCACGTACATACTTTTCTCCCGTTCCTCCTGTCTCTCCTCTTTTTCCCCCGCCTTTCTTCCTCCAGCAGTACTTTACTTCCTTTCTTTCGTTTTCCCGATCCCCAACAGTCCATCAGCGATCTGGCGCCGTATATTTTTTGTTTCTTGATAGCCAGTCCTCTTGGTCTGCCTCTTCTCCTCTTTCCTGTCTCCAGTATTTCGCCTGTCGACTCTTTTTCGGTTTCTTTACCTTCTTCCGATTCTCTTTCTCTCACTATCACACTCATGTGTGTCGTCGGCGTCTCGCAGAATGTGTCGATGCACTCCGATGCCTGTGCTAGCTGTGACAGCTGATTGTTCCCGCCATCTTCCTTTTTTCCTGGGTCGGTACGATAGCTGTAGCCCTCACTCTCAGCTTCAGCTGCTCGCCGCCTCCCACCGTTGTCGCTGTCGCTGCCTCCGTCCTTCCCGCTTTCTCCCATCTCGCTTGCTTTCTCTCTTTCCTCGCTTCCTAACCCCATTGTTTTTCACCCAACTTTTCCTTTATCTCACACTGCCCTCTTTTTGCAGTCCCTTTGCTCCCTACACTTCCACCCTATCTTCGCCCTTTCCCCCAGCCTCTCCCCAACTTTCACCTTGAACCGTTCACTTCTATTCTCTTTTTTCTCTCTTCACTTGCTCGTTACGATAAACCGCGTGCGTCTCCATCGATCGCCCGACGACCAGTCTTTTCTTTATATATATTAAACAGATATTGAATAAATTATTAAAATTATTATTTATATTTAATAAATATATGCAATTCTCAAATTTTTTCAAAATTAAGACAGGGTGTTCTATACATATTTATAGGCACCTGGGTGTATTAAAATAATGCATAAACTCGTACACCTATATATGTATAAAGATGACCAGGCTAGACTGCCCGTCTTTATACGCGTGGCCTAACGCCTCGTGAAACCGATATCCCTGCACGTTTTACACAGGATATTTGTCTCGCTGATTTGGTCAAAAATGCATACAAATCAAATATGAGCATGAGACCATCTTTTATACTCCTCTTTTGACATAGAAGTTACAGTCTCGATTGAGCAGTGTAACAGCGCGTTATATTTTATTGGGTGACGATGACAGACAGCACTCTTCGTAAATGTATTCGCGATTTTTTGCGTTTTGTAAAATTACATAGCGTACAAATACGACGTCGCTGCGACACTCAGTGGTATCACGAGTTAAGGCATTTGTCGGGTGATAGACTCATCAACCGTTTGAAATATCTTATATGGTGGGCGCCCTTACGCAGTATAGTGACAGCCTATGACAGGGGCATATTGCAGGGTCACAGTGTGTTAACATACGTGTATGAAGAGCTACAGAGAAGGGGGCTTCAAGAAGCTCAGAGTGTTTGTGGTATTGCTGATGAAATCAGGGGTAAGTACTCTTTGCCAAGTGTTTAAGACGTTTTCTACTTTGTCGATCCGAAAATAACCGGGTTTAACCGGATTATTAGAAAAAATACAAACTGTGAAGTAAAACTTTTTGCCGTTTATCGAGCAGCATGTTTGCTATAAAAGCAATAATTAAAATTTCAAAAATGATTGTTCAAAAATAATGGAAACGGTATAATAGGTTATCGGCAGCTTTGGGATGCGTCGAGCGATGAAGAAGCTGCTCTTGTAGACGCTGTTTGCGCTGTAGAAAATTTGGAGCAAAATGCCGTGAAACGTAAGTATTAAGATTTCCAGCTATTTAAAATTTTTATTTTGAAATAGAAATTTATTTATCTAAATTTATAAATTTTCGCTTTTCGAGCTACTACGTAACTAACAAAACCCTTGAACTTTCAATATTACAAGCTTAACTTTATTCTTATTCTTTTCTTTAGACACACGGGTACAAACATATGGAAAACAACGAAGTGAGCCGATTGCAGGTCCTTCCGGACTATGCCAGAGACCAAAAAGTATCGGTAAATCTGTAATAATCGATACGGATAGCAGCGACGAAGATGAAGACGAACGTAATATCGTCGTTTTATCATTGCACAAAGATGGCGAAGAAGAAGAAGAAGAAGAAGAAGAAGAAGAAGACGGCGCTTACGTTAATATTTCTGGCGATCGGAATGCCGTCGTTTTGCCAATGCAAGAAAATGGACAAGAGGAAGAAGAAGAAAATAGGGTTGTTCAACAGTATGAAAATCAGCTATGGGAATACCCAATAGAGGCTGGTATAATAAACAATGATGATGATGAAGAGCCAATACCATTAATTGATGATTGGTATCAGCATCTCTTGGATGATACCGACTCAGGTAAATGAGGTCTTTTCTTACATCTAAAAGTAAGGTGGCTATTCTAGTCAGCAAATAAACGAAATGGTAAATTTATCGTAGGTTATTCAACACAGGGGTTATTGTTTGATGAATAGCCGATTTCTATTATATAAAAAGGTACCAATAATAATAATAGGCTTGAATAAATGCATATATGTGTTAACAGTGCAAAAATAATCAATCGTATTTATTTTCAGAGACGCAGCTAGGCGCTGGAAAGGGACGTACTCGCGCGAGTACAGAACCGTTTAGGGATGTTCAACCGCCCGGAAATCGCCTCGAGATCATCAGGGATTCTACGCGATATTTCAAATGTTTCAAGCTTCAAGGACGTGAAACTACACTGCGTATCAGAACGCCTCACGTAGGGGTCTCTGTAATAGATTGGCTCGGTGGCGCATTCCGCGATCTTCTGACATATATCACCAGCACTTGCGCCGGTGGTGACTATGTAGGAATAACATTTACAGCAGATAGTTTAGCACACGGCCCAGTATGGCTGTCCTTCCGACCAGCCAGAGATTATACATTTGAATATGTCTGGCAATTGATAAGTGGCGTTGCTCAGAGTGCAACATCTCTGAATATCGGGGACGTGTGCGAAATAAAAACCTGTATAGTGAGATGTGTCGAGGGGCGTGGTAGAAAAGGTCTAACCCACGAAGCTGTCACGAAAAAATCGATATTGGCAATCCGAAATTTTTATAATTTGTGCTTACCACGCTCATTGGTAGCAGCACGCGCATATGTCGAGCGGGGTGAAACACGATCGGGAGAGTTACATACTAGATGGCAACGTATTAGACAGATTAACGGGTCGTTACAAAGAAATGAGGCTATTGAATTTACGAGAGTAGCTAATGTCATTGTGCCTGTAAATGGTTGTGGCGTATATGAGATAGCCCAATATCAAGATCATTTAATGCGCGACGGTATCGCTATTGTCGTATACGAGTTTCTAACTTTGGGGCGACGTGAAAACCCTTTGTTCGATGGTAGAAAACGAGTTTTGGCTTCTGTACGCACGATAAAATATACATTATATATATTGTATTATGAACGCACGCACCATTTTCAACCTATTTTTGAATCTCCGAGGCGCTGTAGGCGGTAGAGATTTTTGCTCAAGTTGTAATGCACGCAGTCGTCGAGATGATCACAGGTGTACAAAAAAGAAATGTCCCCGGTGTTTTTCGCTACCACCCTGTGATCCTAACGCGAATAATACAATTAAATGCATTGATTGTAATCGTATTTTTTTCGGACATCGGTGTCTGCAAAAACACAAAGATGTCGCTGTAGTCAGGAATCGCCGAAGAGCGAGTGTGTGCGAAACTGTGAAACGTTGTCGCTGGTGTTTCCAAACAATAAGACCTTTAGAACGGAAGAAGCATATATGCGGTATGAAATATTGCAAGACGTGTAAACACAACGAACCGAATAATCATATGTGTTTCATGAAAAGTCTTCGTATACACAAAACCGCGCGTAAAGTAGTTTTTATTTTTTATGACTTTGAAACACAACAGTGCACACCTTTAAAGGGTGACGCCTCTACTTTTGCGCATGAACCAAACCTCTGCGTAGCTCAACGACTCTGTACATTTTGCTGCACTGACGATACCATAACAGAGCCGTGCGAATATTGTGGAGTGCACGAGTTTGTTTTCAAGCACAGTCCTGTAGCTCAGCTTGTAGAATTAGCTATGACGGATATCAAGGGATTTGCTCGTACAATTTGTATTGCTCATAACGCAGGAGGTTTTGACGCTCAGTTTATTTTGCGATATTTAACCGAAGAAAAAAAGACACAGTTACCATCGGTAATTATGAACGGCACGAAGATAATTACGATGCGGCTTGAAAACCTTGTGTTTCTCGATAGCCTACATTACTTTCACATGGCTTTAAGCGCTCTACCAAAAGCCTTTGGACTCACGAATACTGTCACAAAAGGCACTTCCCCTCATTTATTCAATAGACCTGAAAACCAAAATTATGAAGGTCCTCTACCAAACCTGGAATATTATTCACCCGATACAATGCGTGCTGGCGATCGCGAAAAATTTCTTGAGTGATACAGGGCATTGAAAGATCGTAATTATCTGTTCAATTTTCAGAAGGAAATTGTTGATTATTGCACGACAGATGTTACGATATTAAGACGTGCGTGTATGGCTTTTCGGGATATGTTTATCGTCAGCGGCAATGTCTGCCCGTTTGATGAGTGCACAACGATAGCGTCAGCGTGTTTTCGCGTTTTTCGTAAAAACTTTTTGAAAGATAAGACGATAGGTATTATTCCAACGAACGGTTACAGATGGGCTCATAACCAATCTAAAAAAGCAGTCTCATGGCTCGTGTGGATGGAATACTCTCTTGGGCAGCGAATTCTTCACGCAGGCCGGGGACGCGAATTTAAAATAATGCAAAATTTACTAGTAGACGGTTACTACAAAACAGGCGATACATCTCATGTATTACAATTTCACGGCTGTTATTGGCACGGTTGTCCGCGTTGTTACCCATTAAACAGGAATCGACGACAGAGTGATGGTACGTCGATGGACGAGCGTCTCGAAAAAATTATAACTATAACGAATAGAATCCAAGAGGGAGGCCATTTATTAACGGAAATTTGGGAATGCGAGTATGATCGCCTATTAGAAGCTGATGCTGAAATACGTGCACTCATAAAGGACCATCCTTTAGTTGGTATAGAGCCTCTTAAACCGCGCGATGCTTTCTTTGGGGGGAGGACAGAAAACATGGTTACGCTTTACGATGCCCAGAATTCGGAGCAAATCCGTTATGTGGATGTCTGTTCTTTATACCCTTACGTCTGTAAATTTGGCAAATACCCCGTAGGACACCCTCGCGTATATACAGGCTCTGAATGTATGGAGCTGATAGGACCTCATAATGATCTTTCAGTCGTTGAGGGCCTTGTTAAATGCTCTGTATTGCCGCCTACGAATCTTTATCATCCTGTATTACCTGTGCGTATGCATCATCGATTGTTATTTCCTCTACATCGTACCTGTTCCGAGAGTATGAACCAGGAAACATGTACGCATGAAGATCCCTCTGACCGTATGTTCGATGGTACATGGGTGGTCGATGAGCTACGCAAAGCTATCTCATGCGGATATATAGTTATCAAAGTATACGAAATTTGGCAGTATGAGATCACACAGTTCAATCGCGATACTGAAGAGGGTGGACTTTGTGCATCATATATAAATACTTTTTTGAAAATCAAACAGGAAGCCAGCGGCTGGCCCGAAGGCTGTTTGGAAGATGAAACGGCGCAAGAACAATACATATCAGCTTTTGAGAACTCTGAAGGTATTAAGTTAGAGCGGTGCAATATTACAAAAAACCCCGGCTTACGTTCTGTAGCTAAACTATGCCTTAATTCTTTTTGGGGTAAATTCGGTCAGCGTGAGATCTTACCGCAAACGACAATAGTCTCGTCTCGTGAAAAGCTCATGGAATTATTGACCAGTCCGGAGTATGAAATCACAGGTATTCTGCCTGTTAAGAACGAGATACTGTATATTAATTACACGAAGATCGACACCTCTGCAATGCCTTCTGATATAGCAAACGTTGTAATAGCAGCGTATACAACAGCACAAGCGCGTTTGAAATTATATAGTTATCTCGAGCGCTTGGGTCCTCGTGCACTATACTGCGATACAGACTCTGTGATATATGTATCGAAGAAGAATGACACCTGTGAATATGAATCTCCGACTGGCCAACTTTTAGGGGATCTTACCGACGAGTTATGCTCTTATGGTGAGGGTAGTTATATAAAAAGTTTTGTTTCAGGGGGTCCGAAATTTTATTCGTTTATTGTGCAGTGCCCCGATGGTTCGGAAAGCGAGGTGTGCAAAGTAAAGGGTATAACACTCAATTTTACCAACAGCTCGTTAATTAATTATAAATCTCTGCGTTCGTTTGTAATCGGTGAAAGAGAGGCACCTATTGTATCACGCTACGACGCCATTAGACGGACAGCATTCCATCAGGTCGTTACGCGCCCTGAAACAAAAACCTGTATGCCATCGAGCGTCAAACGAAGGCGTCACGGCGAATATGGCTCGCTCCCTTACGGTTACAGAGTCTAGTTTATGAAAATTACCTTTTTTATAAATGTTCTAAATACTGTAAACACTGTACACCTTTATACTGCTACTGTAAAATAAAACTTTATACATGTACCGAATATTTGAATACTTTATATACTCTGTGGTATAGAAAATACACTCATTCGTACAGATGGATACGCGGTGGAAGCATCCCTGGACCTCGATGATCTGCGGTCCCACGGGCTGCGGTAAAACTTATTTTGTAAAAAAGTTTTTGAAATTCATTTCGCGAATGAACAGCGAGCCATTCGAAAGAATTATTTTCTATTATTCCGAGTGGCAGTCCGCATATACGGAGTACGGTACATCGATAGAGTTTCATGAAGGCCTACCCCAGAGTACAGATTATGCGAGCGATCCTCGTGCAAAACTCATAATAATCGACGATTTGATGCGCGACGCGTCGAACAACAGTGTTGTAGATCTTTTCACCAAAGGTAGTCATCATAAAAATCTGAGTGTTATTTTTATTACCCAAAATTTGTTCCATCAAGGACACGGTCAGCGCGATATTTCATTGAATGCCAATTATATCGTAATTTTCAAAAATCCCCGCGATCGCGCTCAAATTCAACATCTCGCGCGTCAGGTATACCCGGAAAATCCGCGTTTTGTACAAGAGGCCTATCACGACGCAACATCCAAACCGCATGGTTATTTTTTACTTGATTTGAAACAATCAACACCTGATAACTGTAGATTTCGCTCTTGTATTTTCCCCGATGACGCTCATCATTTTGTGTACATACCACGGAAAAAGTTAAAAAGCAACTCCGATACCTGCGAATTACCAGTTCAACGCGTATAATGACGCCTAAAGCATCGTCCTGTTACGAAAAATGTATAGCTATATTGAGTGCACTTCAGCAATCCAACACAGCGCATACTACATCTGACACGCACAAAAAACAAACGAGTGATGGTGGTCGCGCCGTTTGTCAGTGTGTGATGTACATTCTTAGCGGTAGCACAGCCCCGAAGACATGTAGCGCAAAGGGGTTTAAAAGGCATGATACAACAGGATGATCTGCAGTTCATCAGACGCAATGGCGCGGGGTGGTTCACCACTCTGCAAAAAACACGTTGCGATATTGCGTGCTCTTCAACATATGAATAAGGAGCAGCGCGAGGCTGTTTTACGTAAAGCAGATCCGAGCATTATCCGCTGTATTTGTGAGTGTGCACTGAACGTTCTCTGCGGTAATGTGCCGCTGAAGATCGACCAGAGAAAAAAATTACGTCGATACGCACCGGTTCTCCGTCGTTTAGCCTCAAAAAAAGGCTGCTGGAAGAGTCAAAAACGATTCGTCATTCAAAGCGGTGGGTTTCTACCTCTCTTATTGGCCCCAATACTAGGTACTGTTCTATCGAATTTGATTGGTGGCCGTGGATAATGGAGCACGCAAGAAAAATGGTACTCGTGCCTGAGGAACATCTAACGCGACTGAACACACAAAGTCATGCGCAGCCTGTGTTTAACGTGGATGTGTCTCAAAAGCAGCCAGTGCGAGGTATTGACGCTACACTGGCTCGATTAGACACGGAGATGAATGAAATTTTGCATTCCAATGCATACACGAATGAGAGGGAAAAGTGGGCTGCGTACTTGACTGTACTACAACGTTATCTCCACTTCATCGATGATGAGAGAGCTCAGCAGTACCGCAATCTTATGAAAAATAAACACTATGTAGAGTCTGATTATGCTAGAAAAAAAGAAGAAGAAGACGAAACCGGTGACGGTATGAATGACGCCGTCATAATCGAGAGTGTACCAGCTAAATTTCGCGTAAAAGCGAAACTGCTGCTTCGCCGTTTGCGTGATGCTCCACGATCTAATTTTTCTTGGGATTCTGACGGTGTCGTGTCGGTCAGCGGAAATCCAATAAAGGATTCAAATATTGTTGATCTCGTGAACGACGCTATGAGGACTAGGAAAATACCTAATCCAGCTGGGCGCAGTGCCTTTGCCAGAGTTCTGCGAACGATCAAGACACCTCGGGAATTCATCGGTAACGAGGAGTTGTGGGCGGAGTCTAGAGCTAATACACCACAGCGTCAATCGCAGGCTGGTGATAGTACAAGCAGCGAGGAATCACCCGATACGGACCAGTTGGCGTTTTTCAGTGGTCCTGAGAACAGATCACCACTACGGCAAACACAGGGAGATAAGCAGAGAGGCGGAAGCTATCATAATAAGAAAAGACGTGTAACTTGGGCTAACTTGAAATTATAATCATGAAAATCTTAGAAAACGTGTACTTTAGTCCAGCTCATGAAGCATCGTTTTCAGGTGCTACCAAATTGTTACGCCTGGCGCGTCAGAAAAAAATCTCCCGTGTGAAGGCTGTACAGTGGCTTGAAGCACAGGATGCTTATACAAAACACAGACCCGTGCGACGTCATTATCCGCGTCGTTTTTATAATATCCGAAACATTGATGACTTCTGGGAGGCTGATCTCGTGGATCTTCGCTCGATTAAAGATTATAATGATGGTTATGTTTATCTCTTAGTCGTTATAGACGTTCTTAGTAAATTTGCATGGGTTCAGCCTTTACGCGACAAATCTGTTGCATCTGTAGCTAACGCGTTTGATCTCATTGTATCTAAAAAAAATAGTAATGGACGATCACCCGTTTACCTACAGACTGACAGGAGTAAAGAATTCACCGGGACTGTATTTCAGGATCTCTTAAAGAAAAAGAACATACAGTTCCGTGTTGCGCGCAACCCTGATATAAAAGCGGCTATTGTCGAGAGATTCAATAGAACGCTGAAAGAAAGAATGTGGCGGTATTTTACGTATTCTAGAAAAAAACGTTACCTAGACGTTCTGCAGAACATCGTTTCGGCATATAATCACTCTGCGCATAGTGGCATAAAAATGGCTCCCGTCTCAGTGACACACGCTACAGCGGCTAGGGCCCGTAATAACCTGATACAGCGGTACAAAAGAACCGAGAATTGCTCGCCCAAATACAGCGTGGGTGACATCCTGCGCATCAATAGTGCGAAAGCAACCTTCGTAAAAGGTTACGAGGGTGGTTGGAGCAGCGAGTTATTTAAGATTGTACGTGTATCGCACAGTATTTGTCCGGTGACATACATCCTGCGTGATCTCCACGACGAGGATATTGACGGTATATTTTATGAGCCTGAGTTATCGAGAGTGCGAACGAAGGAGTCTAAGCAGCAGTCGGCAAAATGAAGGAGGAATTTTACATGGTTTTACCCAGTAATAGTAGTATGAATTATTATCCCGATAATGTGACAACAAGATATACCACTCATTTACCCCAATGTATGTCTCTTCACGGCAGCTGGGCTGTTTCTCTAGCTGAAATACACATACCTACAACGATTTTGCATGTGCCACCCGAGGGTGAGCGGAACTTTATGAATGTCATAACGAACACACTAGCACCCGGTAGTATGGCAAGCACCGACTTCAAGGAAGAGCGCGTGTGCGTGCCGCCTGGCGTATACCTCAGCATAGACACATTACTCGAGGCTATTAACGAAACATCGTGTGTTGGGGGCCATCTGAAATTTAAGCATTGTCGCAACGGCTATGTGACGGTCACGCGCATCTGTGAATCGTGTAAGAATGTGGAGCACTCATTCTACTTCTCCGACGTCTTGAACAAGATTTTAGGATTCACCGAGCCTAAGAATGTGGTAGTCCAGAGCGTGTACTCTGCTCAGAGATCTGCCAATCTAGCCCATGGGACCCCTAATATGATGTACGTTTATACGGATATCTGCGAGTCCTATATCACCGGAGATGTGCATACACCACTTCTGCGTGTCGTGCCAATCGTTGCCGCAGATAATCGTAACTACGGATCGGTGAAGATAAGAAGCTTCTCGCCACCACGCTATATTCCCCTATTACGTAGTAGTTTTCAAACAATAACGATTGATATAAGGGATGAGTTTGGCGCTCCGATACCATTCGAGTACGGGACGTTGACAGTGACGTTACAGTTCAAACGTACAGATTAACCTGAACCAATCTAAAAATGGCTTACTATGACGAATACTTTGATATGCAAACGGGCAGCGGCGGTCGAGCCGGCTATGGCGGTATCAACCATGTGTATATAGGATCACCGAATCAACGTGGTCACGGTATTGGAAGTTTGCTTGGAGGCCTCTTCCGACGAATAATACCTCTCTTGAAACAAGGCGCTCGGGCTGTTGGTAAAGAGGCGCTTCGCTCGGGTGTCAATATGGCTACGGATATTATGGATTCTGGTATTCATCCGCGAGAAGCATTTAAAACGCGCCTGCGCGAATCAGGGGAGAATCTGAAGCGTAAGGCTGAAGAAAAAATTAGTACGCTCATGAAGGGTTCGGGGTATAAAGACGGTAAAATTAATAAATTGTTGCATTCTCTTGCCGGGAGCGCATCACGACGTACCGGTGTGAAAAAACGAAAAAAGACCGTAAAGTCGCGAAAACGTTCGGGCTCTGTGAAAAAGAGACAGGGGCAGAAGAAGAAGAAGGCTGTGAGGAGAAGAAGAGCAACAAAACATACAACTAAGAATCGTTACAAGAAATCAAGAACAGTGACGGATATTTTTGCCTAACGCAATCTTGGAAAAATGGCTTTCTTACACGCTCACTCTTGTGAGTGTCTTAAGTCGGAGCTGGAGCTATTTACACTACCACCAACCCAGACAACAATCGAGGGGTCGCATACAGTGTGTTACAAGCCAATTTCATCATTGACGGATGATTCACCGACAGAGTTTGTCATACCGGGCCAGGGTGATGAGTACATTGATCTTGCACACACCATGCTAAGCATGCGTGTTAAGATAGAAACCCCTGACAAAGCGGATGTGGCGGCTCCGAAAGTAGGTCCTGTCAATAACCTGTTACACTCAATGTTTAACCAGATCGATGTATTTTTAAATCAGAAACTTGTATCACCTCCTAACAATGTTTATGCGTATAGGGGTTACATTGAAACGCTCTTGAATTACGGACCTGCTGCTAAGTCTTCGCATCTCACGAGTACTCTGTGGTATAATGATTTGCCGGGTAAAATGGACGATACAGAAGATAATAATAGTAGGCTTACAAGTCGGCGGAATGTATTAGGTAGGGCTCGAACGATCGATCTCCTTGGTCATTTGCATTGCGATATCTTCAATCAAGAGAGGTTTTTGCTAAATGGCGTTGAGATGCGTCTGCGCCTCGTACGGACCAATAACGCTTTTTGTCTCATGAGCTCTTCGAAAGATTGTACCATACGTATTACGGAGGCATCGCTACTTGTACGGCGTGTCAAGATAGCACCCGGTATACTTTTGGCACATGCGAGAGCTCTGTCTAAATCTACAGCGAAATATCCTTTGACACGAGTCGAGGTTAAAGCGATATCGCTACATGCAGGCATACACGGTGATACTCTTGATAATGTCATACTTGGCCAACTACCTAAACGTATAATCGTCGGTTTTGTCAATAATAAGGCTTTTAACGGCGATCGTAAAATGAACCCCTTCAATTTTCAGAATTACAATATAAATTATTTTTATTTGCCCTCAACGAGGGCAATTGTATTTGATTTGTATGCATTTTTGACCAAATCAGCGAGACAAATATCCTGTGTAAAACGTGCAGGGATATCGGTTTCACGAGGCGTTAGGCCACGCGTATAAAGACGGGCAGTCTAGCCTGGTCATCTTTATACACATATAGGTGTACGAGTTTATGCACTATTTTAATACACCCAGGTGCCTATAAATATGTATAGAACACCCTGTCTTAATTTTGAAAAAATTTGAGAATTGCATATATTTATCAAATATAAATAATAAATTTAATAATTTATTCAATATCTGTTTAATATATATAAAGAAAAATAGAAAGAAGCAGCCTGTAGCATGCTCTAGGTAAATAATATTAAAAATATTAAAATATTATTTATTTAATATCTAATATGTAAAGGAATAAAAAGAAACAGTCTGTAGCGTGCTCTCTGTCTTTCTAGAGAAACAGCTATAGCTCTTTCTCTCTCATACACACAGCTGTTTAAAGAGATAGAGCATGCACGGTCTCCGCTTCAGAGTATAGACCAAACGTCGAGGAGTGGGAGAGGGGTATGCTGCAGGCCGCGCGTGCTGGTCGCTCGCTCGCTCTCTCTCTTACGCTGGCCTTATGGATCTACAGCTGGCCGTATATCCTATTTAAATCTGTACAACGGTTTCTTCTTATTTAAAATAAAATATAAAATAAAAATTAAATACAATTTAAATTAAAATAAAAAATAAAATAAAAATAAAAAATACAAATTAAATAAAATTAAATAAAATAAAAATAAAATAAAAATGAAAATATATTAACATTAACTCAAATTAAGATGTTTCTCTCGTATGGTCTCTTTTATGCACGTGTATAAATCTTTCAACACCTCTTCATAAAATTATTGCGTCATCATAATGATTTCAGTTAAAAGAAACGATATACGATACGCGCTTTCTTCGTAGCTAAAGCAACAGTCTAGTTAGTGTTTTGCTATTTGATATAAGTATGTGGCGAGCCTTGTTTTCGTTCCGCCGCGCCGATGCGTGTGTGGCTCATTATCGCTGCATGTAGAATAACATATATTCTACGAAAATGCAGCGTCATATTTTCTACAAACAAAGCCCTTGATAAAACTTGCGTTGGTCCGGAAGCAGAGAGGGGGGTCGCGAGGTGTTGGAAAATCTCGGCGCTCGTTACAATTTAGTTCGTTTGCAACTGCCTCTTGCGTTTTACTCAATTCCAATCATGTACCCTACTTTTATATATCCGATCGGCGATCTGCCGATGGTATTCCATTGCACCGTCATTGAATTCGACGGGTTCGACGAGGTGTATGTGAGAACGGGGGAGATGGACGAAATTTATAAGACACTAACAGACCTTATGGCAATATATTATCGTGAGAGGAGCCGCGGTGTGGGTATAAGTGAAGCAGTGGCGGCAGCGGGTATGCTCTGCGCTGTGAGAATCGGTTGCAGCATATTTCGAGGGATGCTACGAGACGTGTGTAGTGATTATTGCTGCGATGTTTGGCTCATTGACGAGGCGCGCAGTGTTTATAGCGAATTGGCAGATATTTATCATCTTCCGCCATATTTCCAAAGGGACGTAACGTTGGTACGTTGCACGATGCCTCCCCTTTCGCAACTCAACACGCAGCTCAACGCCTTCTACGAGAAAGACGCTATAATGGACTTTTTAACTAGTCACATATTGGTGGCCACCGTGGCAGGCCGCGAGCTGAATGATATTGTAGCGATCAGGTTAATAGCCATGCGCTCGGTGGACGATGAGGAACCCATTGACGTGATCGACCATTTTGTAAACACCATACAGCCATATATATTTTAAGTGCGTGTAGTGTTAGTGTTAGTGTTAGGGTTAGTGTGTGTGTGTGTGTGTGTGTGTGTGTGTGTGTGTGTGTGTGTGTGTGTGTGTGTGTGTGTGTGTGTGTGTGTGTGTGTGGGTGTGTGTGTGGGTGTGTGGGTGTGTGTGGTGGGTGTGTGTGCGCGCGCGCGCGCGTGTGTGTGTGTGTGTGTGTGTGTGTGTGTGTGTGTGTGTGTGTGTGTGTGTGTGTGTGTGTGTGTGTGTGTGTGTGTGTGTGTGTGTGTGTGTGTGTGTGTGTGTGTGTGTGTTAATAAAGGGCTGTACCGCAAACAATGGCGAGGAAAGGAGCGTTGCCGCAAACAAAAAATGGTGAGTAGTAAATTTTTTCTCTGTAACAATGGACATGTTCCATCCCCCCTCTTCTCCAAAAATATTATCCGTGGGAGAGAGAGCAATATATTATCGTGAGGGGCACCGCGGTGTGGCTATAAGTGAAGCAGCGGTGGCAGCGGGGACGCTCTGCGCTGTGGAGAGAGAGAGAAAGAGAGAGAGAGAGAGAGCGTGCCACACTCCCATTTACTTATAGTGAAGATTTTGACCGATCGCTATAAGAGCCTTCAGCATAAACGTAATATCATAACGGGCCTTGGTGCAGAGGTAAGTATTCAGACCGATGATCTAAGGGTCGACGGTTCGAATCTCCGCGCCTGCATCGGATTTTTTAAATTCCTATAAAACTAAAAACAGCGATCCACTATACCAACGCGCTCCATCCCCCTCCACACCACCACCACCAAAAACAGCGATCCACTATACCAGCACGCTCCACCCCCTCCTCCACACCGCCGCCAAAAATAAAAAAATAAAAGCACTATGACGACACGCTCCATCCCCCCCCCCTCTACGCCCCTCGCAACTCTTCCCCCCGCGCCCACAAGCTGATCACTCGGCGGCCGCGGCGTGGGGGAAAGGAGTGGGGATAGGAGTGGGGGTCGCTATAGTGGCCGCTATACTACTTACATGTACGCTGCAAGAATTTCTTTCTCGCTACAATATATGGCCGAGCGTACCAAACATTCAAGTTTGTTTTTACTGCAACCACAGCAATAAATAACAGAATTATGATAATTCTGAGTATGCAACGACAAACGTCGTTGGCATCTCACTCTTCAACAGAGCGGTTATTAATAATTAACATATTTGTTAATAAACATTTATAAACAATTAAAATTCTCTCTGTCCACTTTAGCGGACAGACTTACAGCGTCAGACGTCGCTGACATCTCGCTCGTTAGCAGACCGAGTTTATTAATTAACATATTTGTTAATTCATTATTTTTAGAAATTAAAAATATCTCTGTCCATTGTGAGGACAGATTCACAGCGACAGGCGTCACTGGCACCTCGCTCTTTAACAGAACGGTTATTAATCTTTAACATATTTGTTAATAAACATTTATCAACAATTAAAATTTTCTCTGTCCACTTTAGCGGACAGACTTACAGCGACAGACGCCGCTGACATCTCGCTCTTTAGCAGAGCGAGTTTATTAATTAACATATTTGTTAATTCATTATTTTTAGAAATTAAAAATATCATTTTTTCATCATTTATTGAAGAAACTGCGCTGATATTTTTTATCATTCAGTGTATATCGGAGAAGCTTCGCTAACATTTTTTCATCATTTATTATGTATTGAAGAATCTGCGCTGACATTTTTTCATCATTTAGTATGTATTGAAGAAACTGCGCTGACATTTTTTCATCATTTAGTATGTATCGAAGAAACTTTGCTGACTTTTTTCATCATTCTGTGTTTAGCAAAAAAGTTTTATTTAACGATGAAAAAATGACTGCAAAGTTTCTTCGATATAGACTGAGTGATGAGAAAATGTCAGCAAGGCTTCTTCTGTACACACGGAATGATAAAAAAAAACGTCAGCGCAGTGTCTTCAATACATACTAAATGATGAAAAAATGTCAGCGCAGTTTCTTCAATACATACTAAATCATGAAAAAATGTTAGCGAAGGTTTTTTGATACACACTGAATGATAATAAAATCTCAGCGCAGTTTCTTCAACACCTACTAAATGATGCCGTGCCGAGAACCGATCACAATGCTTCGGCTATGCATATATATATGCGTCTGGGTAATGTACACCCAGCATCTGTCAAGAAATATGTATTATACAAAAATGCAATCATAGATGATAATCAGTTCTTATAAACTAACTCTCTCCGTTCGTTTCAGCGAACGAAGGAGGACAGTGACAGGCGTCACTGTGATCTTGCTCTTTGGCAGGGCAGTTTTTATCAACTGACAACAGTTTTTCGAAACTGTAATTCTCTTCATCCGTTTTAGCGGACGAAAGAGAACAGCGACTGACGTCGCTGGCATCTCGCTCTTTAACACAGCGAGTTTAGTAATTAACATATTTTACAATTAAACTTATAATAATTTGCAAATATATTCTGAAAAAAAAATATTTGTAAAAATTAGTTTATGGCATGTTGCCATATCATTCGGGTCCCGTGAATGACCCGGGCCTCGTGCCGCGCGCACGATATGCGGCAGCTCGTGTTCCCCCTCTACCCCTCTCCGCAGAGACTGGCAAAGAGTAAACACATGCAGTGCCGAGAGCCGATCGCAATATTGCATCTGGGTATATGCATCTGGGTAATATACGCCCAGTCATCTGTAAAGAAATATGTATTATACAAAAATGTATTTCTTGCAATCATATTATATAATAATCAGTTCTTATAAACTGATACTCTCTCCGTTCGTTTTAGTGAACGGAGGAGGACAGCGACAGGCGTCGCTGTGACCTCGCTCTTTAGCAAGGTACTTATTAATTAACATGTGTGTTAATTAACAATTCTTATAAAGTAAAATTAACATATTTATCAATTAATAATTCTTATCAACTAAAATTCTTCTCGTCCATTATAGCGGACAGAGGAGAACAGCGGCATGCGTCGCTGAGATGTTGCTCTTTGGCAGGGCAGTTTTTATTAACTGACAACAGTTTTTAGAAACTGTAAGTGACTTCGTCCGTTTTAGCGGACGAAAGAGAACAGCGACAGACGTCGCTGGTATCTCGCTCTTTAATAGAGCGAGTTTATTAATTAACATATGTGTTAATTCATGATTTGTAATAATTAAAACTATATCTGTCCATTGTGCGGACAGACTCACAGCGACAGGCGTTGCTGGCACCTCGCTCTTTAACATAGCGAGTTTATTAACTAATATATTTTATAATTAGGCTTATAATAATTACGCCAATATTTTCTGAAAATAAAATATTAGTAAAAATTAGTTCATGGCAAGTCACCATATCCTTCGGGTCGCATGGGTGCCCCGGGCCTCGTGCCGCGCGCCCGATATGCGGCTACGCATGTTCCCCCTCTGCCACTATCCGCAAAGAGTGGCAAAGAGTAAACACGAGCCGTGCCGAGAGCCGATGACAATGCTTCGGCTCAGCATATATATATGCGTCTGGGTAATATACACCCAGTCATCTGTAAAGAAATATGTATTATACAAAAATATATTTCTCGCAATCATATTATATGTTAATCAGTTCTTATAAACTGATACTCTCTCCGTTCGTTTTAGCGAACGGAGGAGGACAGCGACATGCGTCGCTGAAATGTTGCTCTTTGGCAGGGCAGTTTTTCTTAACTGACAACAGTTCTTAGAAACTGTAATTCTCTTCGTCCGTTTTAGCGGACGAAACAGAACAGCGACAGACGTCGCTGGGATCTCGCTCTTTCACAGAGCGAGTTTAGTAATTAACATATTTTACAATTAATCTTATAATAATTATGCAAATATACTCTGAAAATAAAATATTAGTTTAAAATAGTTTATGGGAAGCTACTATATCCTTCGGGTCGCGTAGAGGACCGAGAGCTCGTGTCGCGCGCACGATATGCTCAACGCGCACAGATTCTCCCTCAATCGCTCCCCTCTCAAAGGTTCTCTCGAGGTTCGGATCTCAAACCTCAAATTTTCGGAGCTACAGATTTAAATTTAGAGGGTATACGTAATTTTTTATTTTAAACAAATTTTTCGTCTTAGTAATTTTCGAGAAACTTGTGCGTTCGCGAGAAAAAAATTAAAAACTAAAAAAAAGAGGGGTCGGGAGTGGTTTTTGACCTCCGACGGCTGTAATTTTTCGATTTTCCGAAAAATTCAACTGCACGATGTTAGATAATTTAAGTCCGCGGTAGCACTAATCTATCTGTAAAAGGGGGGTGGTGAAAATTGTTCAAAGTTTTTATTTCGGCGCGCGGTTTTTTTGTCAAGCCGCGTCTCATTAAAAAATTCATAGAAAATCAAATAACTTGAAAATAATTTTTTTAACACGGCAGTTATCTGTAGAATCGTTTGTTTTATAATTTACGTGAAACAAAAAAAATTCTATGATTATTTATACCCGTTGTATCACAGTTTCAATATTTGAAACGGCTTTTTTTGGGTGTTCCCATGAACGAAAAAATGTTTAGCCTAAATATTTAATAAACCTACTTTATAACGAAAAATAAAGTTTCTTGAAAGTTTCTCGTCGCTATCACCGTTTCCGCGGTAATGATTATTTTAACACACGACGCGAGGGACAAAATTTTTAAACCCGCGACGCTGTATAGACAGAGAAATACCTATCGCCTATCTCTCTCTTACTCACAGCGCATATGGAGCCTTCGCTGGCTCAGTGCCGGCACTCACGGACACACTCGACACATTTATGTGTGCGAGTGCGTCGTGCGACTGTGTCGCACGACGAAGCTCTTCGCTATAGCAACTGCGCGGCGTTCCTCGAGTCCGATGCGACAGAGAGGGAAGTATTAGGCATCAATGATGTGTGCGACAAAGATGTACTTACCCAACGCTGTTGAGAATGTAAGGCGTCACACTATACGTTTTCGCCGGTCCGGCCTTATTGTTAGACTGACAATGAGTTGGACGCGATTTGAGAAGCGGAGAGAAATATATACAAAATAAAACAAGCGAATCCGCCAAACCGCGTTCGCGTGACGCCTATAATGGCTTCAAGTAATTTGTGTTATATTTGCGATGAGACGTTGGAATGTGATAATAATAAAGTCATTACTCTGGCACGCCGATAAATGGAAATATTGATTGAGTGGAGTAAAAAAAAAGACAATAAATAGAGAATTAGGGAACAATCAAATGCAACAAATTTTCCAAATAATAGTCAAGAGTCTCTTGAGCAATAAACATTGCAGAACTACAACTGCTATTGTACGTACTACTGTGATAGGTACTCAAAAGTACTGAGAAAAAAAGAAACGCTTCATATAAAAACTACATGTCCTACATTATTTCATATAGAAAAAAGATTTCGGTAAAAAAAATGTATTTGCGCGTTACGATAATAATTATATTCATACAATTTTGAGTTGAATAAGCTATAAGTATTAACATCGATTTTTCGAAATTTTTCTATTGTTTGATGATTTTTATCGGCTGAAAATTAAAATTTACGGCAGCGCGCGAACAGACAACCGAAGTGTCACAGCTGATGCGTGTGTTGATCTTGTCGTTGGACCTCTCTGTCGCATCGGACTCGAAGAACGCGCGGTTGCCAGCCATAGCGACGAGCTTCGTCGTGCGACACAGTCCGAGCATAAATGTGTGCGAGTGTGTCCGTGAGCGCCGGCACTGAGCCAGCGAAGGCTTCATATGCGCTGTGAGTAAGAGAGAGATAGTCATTCTCTGTCTATACAGCGTCGCGGGTTTAAAAATTGTGTCTCTCGCGTCGCGTGTTAAAATAATTATTACCGCGTAAACGGTGATAGTGACGAGAAACTTTCAACGAACTTTATTTTTCGTTATAAAGTAGGTTTATTAAATATTTAGGCTAAAACATTTTTCGTTCATGGGAACACCCAAAAAAAGCCGTTTCAAATATTGAAACTGTGATACAACGGGTATAAATAATCATAGAATTTTTTTGTTTCACGAAAATTATAAAACAAACGATTCTACAGATAACTGCCGTGTTAAAAAAATTATTTTCAAGTTATTTGATTTTATATGAATTTTTTAATGAGACGCGACTTGACAAAAAAACCGCACGCCGAAAAAAAACTTTGAACAATTTTTACCACCCCCCTTTTACAGATAGACTAGTGCTACCGAAGACTTTTTTGTGCGAAATTAAATTATCTAACATCGTGCAAATGAATTTTTCGGAAAATCGGAAAATTACAGCCGTGAGAGGTCAAAAACCACTCCCGACCCCCACCCCCCTTTTTTTTAGTTTTTAATTTTTTTCTCGCGAACTTTAGAATTAGTTTAGAATTAAAAATTACGTATACCCTCTAAATTTCAATCTGTAGCTCCGAAAATTTGAGGTTTGAGATCCGAACCTCTGGTTTGACCTGCCTATAAAACCTTGAAGCGCTCGGGATTTTACCTAACATGAGTGTCACCACGGATCAAAATTATTATAAAATGAATTTATTCCAATATATAGAATTGCTATTTAGCAATAATAATTAGGTTGGCGGTAACTTGGAGAATAAATTCTTCATTGAATTCCGTCGATTTTTCAATTATAGAAAATATGCAAAACTTTTTTTTATTACGTTGCTACAATTTTCGAAGAGGGATTTTATAATTGCTGTTTGAAAAATTGTAGATAGAATAAAATATTTTCGTCGATTTTTTATTCGGAAAAATGAGTGCAGTTTCGATTACAATTTTATTCGACGACATATTGTTCACATAATTATTACTGCTAAATATCAATGAAACGATAGAAATATATTCGTCTTACAATAATGTTTGTCCACGCCGGCAATTGGAAAAAATCTGGGAGTGCCGACGCTCGGAGACTCAGAGAAGGCGCGCCTAACATGTAAAGAAAGAATAAGAAAACACCAGTAGTCTCCTGACCGACCCCAATGCTTCGGTCATATAGATGTCGGGGAAAGAAATGCGTTAAACAAAATTTACCACAAACGGGGTCCACTCATAAAAGAACAAAAAATGGCCGTTGTCTAAACTGGATGCTAATTGTAAAAAAAATCGTAAATTATTTATAGTGTATATCTGTATGCATGCTCGGGTCGAAAAGAGAACACAAGCAGTGGCGTGAACAGATACCAATGTTTCGACCGTATATATATATATATATATACGCCACTGCTTGTGTTCTCTTTTCGACCCGAGCATGCATACAGATATACACTATAAATAATTTACGATTTTTTTTACAATTAGCATCCAGTTTAGACAACGGCCATTTTTTGTTCTTTTATGAGTGGACCCCGTTTGTGGTAAATTTTGTTTAACGCATTTCTTTCCCCGACATCATAAAGGGGGACGTCTAAGCTTCAATTTCATTTTTTAGAAAATTTTCTAGGATTCTTTTCCAAACATATTTCGTTTTTTGAGAAAAAATAGATAATTTGGAAATTGCTCCGAATTACGAAGATGATGAGGTTTACAATAAAACTTCAAGACGGTAAAAAGTTGTATTACTTTTTGTTGAGTTAACGAGAATTTTTTCAGATGTTTTCTTTCTTTCAAAAAGCATTCCCATAACAATTAATGTATATTTCAGAAATAATTAAATTATAGGTAAATATCAAAATTAAATTTACTTGCTCCAGACAATTTTTACTTACCCTAGTTTCCCAACTCCATCCAAACTGCTATCGCTTGTACCCCGAGTGCGAAAAAACACAGTGCAACGCCGCTTCCGTTCTCCAGCCGTCCTTTTCTTGCTCGCTCACGCTCTCCACAGCCTTCCTGCTCCGTCTACATGATCGCCGACAACTGTGCTTTTCGCGGGCTAGGCACCGAGCATGTAGACGGTACTCGCCCGATCTGCTTTCTTTTTTCCCATCATTTTATTTTCAATTAGGCCCGTTCACTGAATTTATTTTTTATTGTCATGAAATAATGCTCATTCACCGCCATTCTGCTTACTGTTTTCGTCTCCTCAATTATACTTTGCAAAAAAATTAAGCAATAATTTTGTATACCTCATAAATTAATACCTTGTAAGAGCCCGTGCAACTTTCATTGCATTTGTCGTACGGGCATTATTTTAAATCTCCGTACGAGAAATACAATCACAGATACAGGCTGTTCAAAATTTTGTATTTTATTAGGTATAAAAAACTATCTCTTAATTTTCTTGTAAGGTATAGTTGACGAGCTCAAAAAGGTTGATAAAAGCAGAATGACGATGAATGAAAATCGGAAAGAATAAAAAATAAATTATGTTTCTTGTTTGTCATACCAACTCCTTGTCACGTTTCACTCCTTTTTCACTTACTCACCACACTCTCACTAGTATCCTCTATGCACCATCACTGATATCCATTCGTATATTTTTCCCCGTATCAGACGCGTTGAGCCACTAACCTCGAGTCACGTCACTTTCCTCTCACAAATCACACAAACGCGGCTCAATGAATCAAAGAAAAAACGTTGAAACTCGCGGCGAATTAAAAATAATATACGTTGCAGTTAGCTCAAAATACAGTCGCGTGCCCGGCGAGCTGAGCAACTAACCTTGTCCGACGTCACACGGCTCTCGAGCGCTGCGACGATCGATATATATATATTGGGCGACAGTCGAGAGCGTCCAATGTTTACTTTTTTTAAGTCCCTTGTTCTCGACGTGTTACATCGCGTCGTGGATACGTCACAAAGAGTAGTAGCAAATCGTCGAGAGCAAACCCCACAAATATATGATAAAGTAAAATTATAATATTATACAAAAAATGTTATGGAACATAATAAAATTCAACTATAATATTACGCTAATGAAAAATATTAACAAACATGAAAATGAAAAATCAGAATATTTCGCAGAAAAAGAAATCTTTTCGTACAGAATAAAATAAAATAATAATATTGCCCGTGTGAAAAAAATCGTAGAAAATAATCAAATAAGATTATGATTTGATTATTGATATATACTAAGGATCAACATGCAGTTTGTCTTAGGGAGATTATTCTGCATTCCCGTGCTGGCAAAGTAATAACAAAAATATAATTTCGTCAGTCAATATTTTGACGTTTTTGAAGCAAAAAATATTAAATTGTTGACGTGAAGAAAAAAATTGCAAAGATAGATTCGAACCATCGATATTCTCGACGTGATACGACGAGTATACAACGCCTTAGCCCACTGAGCCACCGTCGTTCATTCGAATTATGTGCAATGGGAAACGTAGGTAAGGCACTCGCTATCCGTTGTGGAGTGTTCGCTTCTTCTATGCTCGCTGACACCGAAAAACTCAGCGGCAACGAGAAAACGCCGTCTTTGTTTTGACGAGCACCGAGCGACCGATCGGATTGAAACTTTGAGGATACCTAGAGAATTATGGTACAAAGATCCTAAGACTCGTTTTTTTTTTTTTTTTTATAAATTATTTCGTTGATGAAAAAAAACGATAAATTGTCATACTCGTACGATATTTCTTATCGTGTTGAAGCCAACATTGCATGCACAATGGAAAAACGCACATTTTGGGCTTTGTTTCATATCATTTGATGAAAAAATGACTGAAAATTCGTCGGTAACTCTCATAGCCCGCGCGGCGGACGGATGAGACGCGAGCGTCGAACACAGAGCCGCCTCACATACACGTTCGACTCTGCCGTGCCCGTAGCTCTAATGCGGCGCACGTATATATATATATATACTGTCGCCGAAGTGTATGGCTCGCCCGATCGAGCTATAGGCAGCTTCTTAGGGCGAGAAAGATAAACCGTATTATGTCTGAATTTTACTATACAGAGCAATCGGTCTGAATGGCATTGCTCTTATTGTTGGTCGTATTGTGCTGTATTGTGGTGTTAGTTAGAGAATAATCGTGAAATATCATAGTTTCGTCAATCAATATTTTGTCGTTCATATGATTTCATGATTTACGTTTGTGTGGAAAGCGGGCTGGCGTCGTTATTTCACGAGGCACGTGGCCCAGTTGGCTTCGGAGGGGGCCGGACTCCGTAGTATAAGTAGATATACATATAGAATGGATCTCGATATTCTGGCATAGGAGGCGTGGCTGTATGCGGTGTATTAGGCGTAACTTTTCAGGCGTACGTCTCCTCCTCTGCCAGTTCCCGCACCCATCTCGTGAGACAAATACGTCAGCGCTCCACACGGAATTTCGTCACACTATTTTCACGCTGTGCCGATAATATTCTCGGTGTTTTTTTCCATAAAACCCCATCATTAATTTTGCAGCCAATTTTGCATCAAATTAAATGAAACAAAGTTTAAAATGTGTGTTTTTTAATGCTACATTGCCTAAGAGTCCGAAAATTTCGATAGAATCGGTGCAACATAAAGAATTGTCTCATTTCTCTAGTGATAAACTGAATCTGCAAATTTTTTTTCAAAATTTCGGAAAAAAATGAGTCTCATGTACGAGTGACGTAATTCTCTATGTACTCGCCAAATTTTAATCTGATCGGTTGCTCAGTGTTCATACAATTAAGGATGCCGTTTTCGCATCGCTCGTCGCCTGTTACACTGACTCTTAAGTGTAGAGTATACTTTAACGTATAAATATCCAGTCTGATAACCTCTTTCTTATTTATATTTCATTTCAACGAACGCCTTGCGCGATATCACCGCTAGAAAACCTAGTTGTAATCAAACTCTGTACCATACTCCGAATTATAATTTGAAACTGTATTTTCTTTCTCACGAATGCGACCAAAATAACCCCCTCCATAGAAAATCGAACAATCTCGCTAGGAATCAGACCAATCAAATCAACCCAATGTTTATAACTTCTCCCGAACCGAGGTGAAATGATTAACCCTTTTAGAGAGGAAAGAGAGAATATCCTCAACCTCGAATCAAACAGTATCTCAAGGGAGTAAAATCCCAGTCTCATTACGAAATTATTCTAAGTACAAATTTCTGAGTTGTAATTTCAAAAGTCAAATAAAGTATAAGTTTTTGTTAAGTGTAATTGCGTTGTTGGTGTTCCAAATAATATTTTTCCCAACAAACTCACTCTCACGGATCAACATCGAGAAGTTTGGGAAAACAATCATCAAACTAAACGTCTTCGAAGAGGAATCAACCTCGACGATTAATCAAAAATCGTTGAGTTAGTATATTGAGCACAAGTAAGTCCCAGGTAGCGAGCTCACGTTCAGCCGAATAGCGCAAACCAATTAAAAAACCCGCGCACATCGAATTATCAACGGAGCTACTCTGTCTCTACCTTGGGACGTAACAATGCCTCGATGAGTTCTTGATGTCATCAATGAATTTAAGTCACCCCATTCACATGATCTCGAAAAATTAGAACGACAGGTTTTCATAAATATCAGAATAGAAGTTTCAAATAATCCAGAAAAAAGTAATTATCTTTTTTCTTTGTTTAAGCTGGAAAGATGACGTACGTTGTATTCTAAACCGCGTAGGAAGTAGTTTATGAACAATTTATAAATGTTTATTGTTCACACCAATGAAGCTGAATCTGGTGAAAGTAATAATTCAAGAATACATATAAATTCGATATTAAATATAAAACGCATATGAATATAAGCATAGAGAGAAGTAACTGAATAAATGTACATCCGACGATGATTCTTTGATAATCAATGCCTATCTGCTTAAGGGGGAGGGGGGCTTGAAACGTTTTTGTTTCTATTTTAAACAATTTTAGTTTATGAATGTACAACATTACAAGAATGTTGTGTCAAATTTTCACAGCAATTGAAGCAAAGCTAACGAAGTTATGGAATTTTAACTTTAGCTCCGCTCCGATTTCGTATAAGATTTCGTAGTTCGCCGATGACAAGAACAAGAAGATGCTTTGAAAATCATGAGTAGTAGCTGTTCACTATATGCGCCTGGTATCGGTGATTCTGTGTAGGTATGCAGTGAAAAAAAGAATTTTAAAAGATGAAGTATGCAGTGAAGAAAAGACTTTCCCACACTTTACATTTTCGAAGTCGGTGACGGCTGTAGTTTAAAATCTATTGCACCGATCCTTTTCAAACTTGGTACACTCTTCTCTGTATAATTCATGAGGTAACGCTGTTGAATTTTTTTTTTAATATGCTGTTATTTTTTATTTAAAAATAACAAATTTGCCGAATTTTTAAGCGAAAATCGCGTTTTTTACTTTCCAGTGTTACCAAAACTTGAAAAATCAATTTAAAAAAACTCGACAGCGTTACTTGGGGAAACTCATAAAGCAATCAAATAAATTTTACTTTTTGATTTCAGGTGATCGAGTAATGAGTTATAACCGTCACCGTGAAATCACTTTTTTTGGATACGTCCCCGGAGAATTGCTGCCAACGTCTTAGTTTTAAATATTTTTCGCTGCAATTTTTCGAAAATATTCTTGAAATGTTATTCGACAATCCTATAATCATTCACCGAATTAACCCCCCCCCCCCCCCCCCCCCCATGACAATCAACTGACGTGGTCGGGCTGTAGACTTGAATTATTTGTATATTATTCTATTCTTACATAGAAAACGTAAGTTCAACTAAATGTGCGAGCCATCATCTAGTAAAGCTAAAGAGTTCTAAATACCTGTTGAAGAATGCGTCGAATACCTTCCCGCGGGGCGTCTTCATAATTGGCCGGATCCACTGAAAGCAATTTCATCACTCGCACTTTGCCTCCGGGACATTGCGCGTAAACGTCCGTAAATGTACCACCCCGATCGATGGCGAATCCGAATTTGTTGTCTTCCATGGCGATCTCCGATTTAATAGAACTTCACCAGAATTCTAGAATTACAACAATGGTCCAATTGTTCATGTAGGTTGTTGAATTTGTAAGTGAAATGGTTAATGTATTTACGCAGATGCAACGATAGTAGATACACTAATACAAGGTATTAAACATATTGTGAACAAATTTAAAATATTCATATAGAATTGGTTCTTGAACAATTTTGTAAAATATTTTGTATAATGCCATCGTACAACAAATTACAAAATGCATTCGGAACGCCTTACAGCAGGTATTGTTACTGTTTGATTGAATTTTTAAGGCCAGCTTACTCCAAACAATTTTGAAAAAATCGAAATTTTTTTTTTTTTATAAATTGCTACTGTATACTCGTAGAAATATGCGCTTCATGGTGCGCTTATCAAAAGGCAGTAGCTACAAAACAGAATTACAACCATCCTCCAGCTTTCGATCAGGAATAACGAAAGTTACAACTCATGTGTCTGGAACATAGCCCCTAAACATAAGTTTGTTGGGAAAAAAACGCTTGAAATTGCTGCTCTCAGTGCTGCTTGCATTTTCAATTAAGGGCTTTCACCCATATTAAAAGTAATGGAAGTTATGGGTGTCAGAATCGGCCCGCAAGCAAGGCACTTTGCTAATAGGGCCAACAACAGGCGTGTTGATCGAGCTGAGCTACAAGCTACTGAAGTGTCTAAGGAACACAGAACTGCTTTAAGAAAGGCAAGAATTCTTCAGAATGATGCTTACGAAGACCAGGAAGGAGTTGTGTATGAAGCTGGAATGGATATGTGAGTAAAATTCACTTTTTTACGATTTTTCACGAATAAAAACTTTAAACTGATTTTTCTCCGAACCACGTTTTTTCGCATGGATGACACTCTCATTTCAAAACTATTGCACTTATCGATATGAACCAAACGGCATTTTACTCTTTAGATGTCTGGCTATGGCCTCAAGCGGAACCAGAAATATTCATTATTATTTAAAAAAAGTTATAAACAATTAAAAGTGAAAAAAACGGGTAAAAAAAGTCAAAAGTCCGCCATTTTGTTTTTTTTTTATTGAAAATGTTTCATTCTGCTTGAGGCCATAGCCAATTCGATACAGAACATAAAACCGTTTTGTTTTTTGCTTTCAGATAATTCGTTTCCAAGAAATGATGTAATCCATCGACTAATCAGATGAGTTTCAGCAGCCATTTTCAAAACCGCCATTTTGAAAAAAACAAAGTTTTTTTCAAGTAATTTCATATATGTGCTTTCATATGTAAAAAAAAATTGATTACTCAACATGTTTTGTACTATGAATAAAATTTATTGAAAAAAATCACGTTTTTTGGAGTAACCTGGCCTTATAAAGGTGGGATTTCCCTCACAAAACAGTCAATCCCGCAAATGGCTACCGCATATGCAACAGTTTCGAATTTCACAATAAAATTTTAAAAGCTTTTAACCCGTCGTATACTCTAGATCTATTCATGTCATTTCGTCTACTTTTCAAAGACATACAAAAGTTGCCCACAAATCGCTTCCATTAGTAAAAAAATAGACCCGAAGTGATCATGATTTTCTATTGTCCTGCAGAATGTTTACCTTATTTTAATATATTTCGCCGAATATGGGAAGTTTTTCACGCAACGGGCGAGTACAACGTACATGCATCGGGAGGCTCGACGATTAACCAACACTTTAAAGTGTATATGTAGAAAGTCTCACAACGGGACCTTACGGGTTGGGAAATTGACTTCCGGATGAGACTTGGCAGGTTAGTAGTATACCGTAACGGTATCCACCTCGTAAAGTAATAGAGCACACTAGCCATAAGTTTCCGAAAAAAGGGCCTTAAAGTTTTTACGCGCAGCTCATATACTCGTCCATTTCTACACATTCCAAGAACAGCGCAGTAGCCGCGTCCGTAGCGAACTCGCTTGCCAAGCGGCCGACCGGTATTCGATGCTACCTCTGGGAACGATTGAACGATAACAAACAGCGCTATGAACGAATTTCGAAAGCTTCGGCATCGAAAATGGGCATGAATACAACAATATTGTGCAAACGGGACGAAGCATGTGCACTCTGCGCACACTGTCGCCGAGCAAGTTCGTCACGGAGGAGCAGTAAGCTCATAAAAAATTAAACCATCGACAGATGACGACGATAACGCGGGAGACAAATCTTATTACGGGCCTGCAATCGAGGAAATTAAGTAAGTGTAAAAAGTTAAAGTTTTTGAAGACCCTGTATACAAAGTTTGTATTTGAAACCTGAATCGCGTTTTACTCAAAACGACTTTTTTCGAACTGGTGCGGACGATAACGCGAGTAACAATAGTCGCATGTGTATAATTTTTGCACAACATTTTTTGTAATTACAGTAGGTATCGTTGAAAATAGCCATTTTAAAAATTACTATTTCTTAAGCATTTTGAATGAAAATATTTGATATGAAAATAATGTTTTATTTTGAAACGTAACCATATTTTGAAAAATAAACAAAATCAAGGACGGCTACGTTGAACAATAGCGGCATTAATGCAGATTAACCCTTTCGTTACGGCAGTCCACTCCGTCGGAGTGACGCCGCTGAACGGGGCACCGCGCCGCGAAGTGTGCACATTGCACGTCGGTAGTCTTCGATGTTCGCTCTTACAGCAGTTTAAGCCCACTGTGGGATTCTTTTGTACATATATTTTTTTAAGAGCTACGTAACAACTATTTTGTCGTATTATATGAAAAATATGAAAATGAATATATTTTATGAGTATTCAGTTATTTAGGTTCATATTTACCGATTTTGCTATTTTTATAAATAAAAATACAATTTAGAGTAGTTAAACATCAAATTATAATTGTTTTTTTTACCGACAAGAGTCGATGTAAGTCGTCGTACGAGTACCGATTATAGTGGGCACCCGTAAGGAAAGGGTTGAGGGAAAAATTTCACTTTTTGATTCAGACGAATCAATCAAAAAATTTCAATTCCACCAGGAAGAGGGAACTTCCCGGTAGGCGTTCAGTCTGCCATTTATTTTACTTCGACTATTGTTTTGTTTTTTAATAAAAATTTACTTGATTCTATTTTAATGTATGTAAAACTTTAATAACCATTTTGAGAGTACATTTTTTATCGGTTATACATATTACAATAATGATATTCATGATAAAAGTGTTTGAAACACAGAGATTGTTTACACCACGCACAAGTGAAAGAGGTACAACGGGAATGATACAGCCCCTCGATGTTTATGGTTTCCATGTATGGAAAAACTTCGTCAAAGACTTTTCTGACATAGTAATTTTATACAACTACGACGTCACTCTGCACTTGAGAGACAATATTTGTTAAAATACAATCTCTTACACACAATCAGTTTTCTTCTCCACAGTGTACAAATCTTTTTAAATATGCGTGGGACAAAAGCCGCTATGTAGAAGAAAGACCACCAAAGTTCGAAAATCTGGGAAAATTTTGGTTTTCACAAAATGCACTGACATGCGACATATGCGGTGAAGCAGCTATTGTCACTTGTTCGTAGTGTAAAAAATCTCTATGTTTCAAACACTTTTATCACGACTATCATTATTGTGATACGTATAATCCATACAAAATGTACTATTACAATGGTTATTCAAGTTTTCCGATTATTTTCTAATCTTCAAAGGCAATATATGACGAAGAGAATTTCTTCGTAAAAATACCATAGTAATCCAGTTACTTTCCGAAACAGGGAATTATTCCGTAATAGGAAAAGCCTTACCTATTTCTGTGCCGATATTAGCAGAAAATTAAAGAGTGATTTTCGCCATTTATTCACGAATTATTGCAATAAATAATACGCCATTTGTTGTTATATTCATCATTATCATTATGAACATCTAGTAGTCGAAGAGTACAACGTTTTGTCTCTTCAAACTTTATTTTATCTCGACCCGTTCACGGAAGAACAAAGTTTTTGAGTTGACCCCTTAAGGGTGACGTTCCGCAAAAAATCGGAAATTTTTTATCGATTATTTTGACTGATTGTACTTTCAGTGTAACCCATTTTGGTTCTAAAAATTTTCGTCCATGACGCACGGCAACAATTTCGAATAATCGCGAGGGAGATGGTTGGGGGAGGGGGTGAGTGGAATTTACAAATATGTACTCGCGTGTTGAAACAAAATTATATCAACGTGAATTTAACCCGTAATGGCAAAAGACTAAATTGACAAAATTGACTAAAAACCCCCAAGCGGTTAAAAACTCTCGGAGATACGTATGAAAAAATTGCATTTTTGCAATAAACAATATGAAATTTGTTATTATCTGCACCATTCTCATATCCAGTATCTGGTAAGTACAAAAAATAAACGTTGTTGCAATTTGAAATTTTTTCATATCTCGTACCGTTTAACCCTTATGTTCACACCCAACTTTTCTCACGTTGTTACACACCCAGGGCACCCGGGTACCCACCACTAGGTTTTCTTAATTCCTGAATTCGCAAAGTAACGGATTTGCTTTGAATATATTTACTTTATTAAATAAACATCAATAGAAACTATCTAAGTCATTACCAAGTTCCTTAGCCCGCTATAGCTTCCATGAAAAAAGATAGAAATAGCGTGTTGGAGCGCTGCACAGGTAGCGCGCGGTCATTTTTGCCCTTCGGCGACCGACAGATGTTCAAAATTTCAGCAGTGGGGATAGTAGGATCTCATGACTTTGTCTCATCTTGTCATGGAAATTAAGTATTGTTGGTAGTTTGAGAAAAAATAAACCGTAAATTCCAAAACAAATGGCTCCCCATAAATCTAGAGTAGAATATTCAACTCTCTTTGGTTTTCCCGAACATATTGCATTCTGCTCGCGCGTGCCAAAGAAAAACAAAGACGTAATTTTACAATCGACAATGCACTCTGATTCTACACTAAATGATGATGAAAATAAAAAGCCTCACATGATCACTTATTATAATAAATACAAAACTGGCGTAGATACAATGGATCCAATGGTACACTATACACTTCAATATCTTAGACGTAGACGCTCTTGCTTCATATGTAATTAATTATGAGAACAACAAAATGATCCAAAAGAAAACTAATCAGCGACGTATTTTCTTGCGTCAACTGAGTAAAGAACTGGCAAACCTTTTATTGAAGATCGTTCTGCGAAAGAGCAAATAATGCGCAACGACAACACAAAACTTGCGATTGAGAACATGATCGGGCTACAGCTTGCTCCATCCGCTGTTTTGAAAGAAGAAGCTGAACCTCGAGATAGTACTGGACGAAGAATGATTATAGGTTCTTGTCACGTTTGCTATAAAGAAACAATCAAAAGACGCACGAAAAGCCGAAAATTCTGTTCCGTTTGGGAAAGCCTGTGTGCGATGAACACTACGTAACGATAATTAAATGTATTGATTGCACAAAATAAATGTAAAGGGGCTCCAATTACCTTGGAAATCATTGTAATTGTTTGTTTATTAGCACCTGTTACCTCGATAAAACATTCATCAATAATATTAATTAATTCCTGAGTCAAAATATCATTTTTTTTCTAGTGGGTACCCGGGTATGTCCGTTGGGCACACGTACGTTCGCGTTATTAGTCTAGGTTAAAAAAATTTGAAAAAAATTTACCAGTGTGGTTTTAGTGTCGAAAACAGTTAAATAATGGGGATTTAAAGGCTCAGGTCGATATTTTAATTTTTATTGGAGTTATAAGCCCAAATATGACGAAGTGGGCACTCGAATACCCGAGTAATTTGGCATGTTTATGAACATGCCACATTTAATAAAAATCGGCGAGACACACCTCAGAGAGTTCCTTTGTTAGGCGGAGTAATCTACTCCAGCACTATACAATGAGTTCTCCATTAACTGTAGCTTCAAAACGTTCCATTTGAAGTTGTCTGCAAACCATGCTTCCTTCCCTAATGCTCTCATGCGTTCAGGCCAAGTCCCACTGCCTCCCATTGCATTCATCATGTATAAAATTTATGATATACCTTCGTTGAAAACGCAAGCAGCTATGTATGCTGCAGTGTCACCAATTTGATAATCACTCCGGAATAGTTTCGGACTGATTTTCCAAATCAGTTGGTTGTTGTTTTCATTGTTATTCTAAGTAAAGCCTTTTTATATGATTAGATTCATCCTTCTTCTAATTTATGAGATCTTAATGATGTAGGCTACGTTCATTTTTATGGAAGTTACGACTTTTCAAACAAGGTGGGACGTTTATGACCCACCTGCCGTTGAAGGGTTACTTTATGAACTTAGATTAATCAGCGGTCTTTAATGCCTTCAACTAATAGTTTTCAAGTAAATTAGATGAATTGTGGAAATCTGTGATATAAAGTGTTAAAAAAAGGAACTGTTCCTTCTTTGCCATTACTTATTAATGGAATTTCGAAGGATCGTTTTAAAAACCTAACTGTTACGTCTTAGTGGCATAACAATTGCCCTATTTTTGTCCTTAGCAAAGCTAATGAGTCTTGGGAAACGGGCTAATGGAGTTTGATCCGATAAATAACGTAAAACAGAGAAATTAACTCACAGAGAGAATTTGTTTATTGGGTTATAACTTTATTACATGTTACTAGTCCCCGTTCGTATACTCTCCGATGAGGATCGTTTTTGGGGATCCAAGATGGATGTAAACGTTTAATTGTATAATCCAATTTTTATACTTTGTACGGGATCTCGACGGGTTTTTCAGAGAACGTGCGCTCCAACAATTCCTCGGTGTATTACTATCCTCGGTAACCGTGGGTACGATCCCGTGAATAGCCGTTATATTGAGCGACAATTTTCCGGAGCTGGGTTTTACGTCCCCCTGATCGGCGTTTCTTTCCCACTAAAAATTCAGAATGAATTTAAACTGCGGCATCCCCAGGAGTTATAAGAAACCGAAGTTAATGGTAACGAGTAAGGAACACATCATGTGAGTTCGGGGTGCTGGCAATTCATATTTATGTATGGGAGAATTATCGAACTCACGGTGGACCTCGCGGTTCAATGGGTTGTGTGGGAGGATGATTGAACTCGCGGTGGCCCTCGCAGTTTAATAAGTTGTATGGAGGATGATCGAACTCGCGGTGGACCTCGCAGTTCAGTAACTCGGGAGAGTCAGTTAGTAACTTACTCTTTTATATTTTGGCCTTGTTGAGCTTGAGACTGGAAAGGCAGTACAGAAATTCTGTTCTGTCCAGAAGTTGTAACATTTTGAAGATTTAAGAGAAGTTTACAAAGCTTTGAATGTTGACCAAGAACTGATTTGTATGCTAAATTTCGGGCCTTATATACTAGTCTATCAACTATCTTTGTCTATTGCGTAGGGGTTGGAGAGGGTAGGTTACAAATGCCTTATTGGTCAAAAATTTCCACCGTCTCCCACTCATTACTTTTCCGAACCGTAGGAAAATTTGTTCTTATCGCTTGTCCCCACTCTTGGGCCCGAGCATCTCTCCCCACCATATCATCCCCGAGTTAGGGTTGTGCCATGCGTTGGCGTAAGGAGGGATGCTCGTCATTAGGGCGCGGTGATGGTGGTATTACGGGGATGTAACATAACGTGCCAATTCGAAAATTTTGTAATCATTATAAAAATGCATTAATAATGATTAACATTGATTAAGCATTGCAGCTTGTCGGCTGAAATAAACAGAAATCTCGTTTTGTTCCATCATATGTCAGTGTATGCAGGTGTCTCACACTCGTCGCCCGCTGCGCAGAGCGTTCGCTCGCTGAGAAATCAAGTTGTATTTCGAAAACTATCGCTCGGCCCATATTGGTCCTATACTTTTTTGTTCAAAAAGAATTCTACAATTTTATTAAAAAAAAATTATTAAAATCTTTGAGAAAACGTGCCTTTTAATATTAATCTCAAAAATGTTTCATGAACTTATCAATGTTATTAAAGTACGCAAAAAATGCTTTCAAAATCACTGCTGACTTTTAAAAATTGGTGTATTTTCCGGGAAGATACAGACCTGCGCATGTAGTCATGACGTTCAACACGGTAGAAATTTGAACGCCTATTGCTAGGCAACCCCTTGAACTGAGGCTTCAAATTTTAAATTCAGTCTTTAAATTTTTACTGAGGCTTCACTATCAGTAGAGCTATCGATTATACAAATTTCAAGACAGAGAGAAACTTTCACTTTTCAAGGTGGATGACTTCATGCGAAATGGTTCATATATTTGTACAGGAGTACCTTTTGTCCCTCTTTGGTGACTTCAGTTTGAAATAAAATCCCAATCCTTGAAGCAGCCAGCCATCAACTGATACGTAACAAGTTTTAGTAACAATGAAATGGTATTCTAAAGTTAACCATGAATCATTTTAACTTATCCCAATTCACGGCCCTAGCGATAAGCCTTTTGTCGATCCATAATGTTTTATTGGTAGCGGTATGATATACTGTTTTTCTTATAATATTATACCCTGAAACGAACCCAGTCGCGAGAAACGGAAAATATTACTTAAAGAATTATTTAAAAAAGCACATCTTTAAATCTTTGTTCCTTTCAAAAATCGCGACGAAAGTCAAGCAGTCTGTGCGGGCATTAAAATTCCCTGTACACGGACGGTTATTTATCACCTCATGAGTTTAACCTTTTGACGGCGGGAGTGGTTGATATATCGACGTAATCTTCGATGTTTTTTAGAGAAAGTTTTATCGTGAATGCGGAAAAAAATTGTGTGACAATTCCTGGAGGCATTCTTGACGTTATAAATGGCTATTTTAAGGTAAATTATTTAGTTTGCTGTTTCGGCCCGAAAGTTGGCATAACCACTTTTTGTATACGCTCAATACGCAGTCTCGCAGATGAAGGCGAATGGCGTAGGATCTGCTCCAGATAATGGGACGTGCGAAGCACGACTATATATCTGTGCTAGTACCGACACCTAACGGGACGCAACGAACTCTGGTGCTCGGGTATCGAATAACGAGACGACCACGAATAAGAAGGAACCAAAAAGTATGTTTTAGGAATAATCAGGAGCCCGTAACTGTGAGGGGATCGGTGTAAAGTCAATACGTAATACCACGTATCGTAAAACTTATCTTTGAGGTGAATAACGTACGATTATTCAGCAGGTCTTCTCGTGGCACACTTTGGGCAGTAAGTATGTTTACTGGCCAACGCTTGTTTTATAATAACTGGTCTCCTTAAAATATTCTGGAGGGTCATATTTGCAACATATCACCAATTTTTGTACTTAGCGCATCAAATTACGTAGGAAAGTACTTTCAAATCTTTGCACCAAATTGTTTACATTGGGCTTGACTTGGCAGGAGAGCTGGTTAATGTATCGACCAACAGTTAGGTTACTGACTCCACATAAGAAATTGATTGAATTTATGCATAAATTTCACGTCAAATAAAAGGTCGATATCAACGTCGTTTTCACGCCATTAAAAGGTCAATACGAAGCTAGCGGAATTGGAGAGGTAACGGCTTCACGGAACACATACTAAGTATATGATTACGCAGCGGTTGATTATCAATCCGTTCGCTGTTTTCAACGACTAAAACGAAAACATCCGTACATGCTGCCGAGCTTGTTCGTTCCCATTAATATCATAATTTGTTGAAATAAAGTTCAGTACCGTGATCCCTATACATCAAACTCCGCCCTCAATCCGTCCCAATCGTCGGCCGCATTCGCGCAACCAATGGCTGCCATTATATGAATGATAGGGAGCTTAATCATGCCAGCCCGTCTATCCCGGATTCGCGAACTTGACAGCCGGAATGTTCCCCTTCGTCCTTTCCTCCACGTTAACCAGAATTCATCATCGCAGATTTCGCGTGAATTAGAGCCGGAACTAGTAGACGAGATTGTGATTTGAGGTTGCGTGGAGATGCGTGCTTTTGTTTAGAGGGCAAAATCATAGAAACAATCGGTTCATTGGTTAATAGTTTAAAAACGGACTTATCGCGCTTACGAAAATACGCGGACTGCATGGCCGAGATTATCCGACTGCGGATGCAATAAGAGATCTCGCCGATTCATTAGATTGTCAAGGCGAAAACCCGTTCTGGATATGGCCTTGAGTGCATATTTCGCTGATCCCACGTCGAGTGTCCCGATGGCACGTCACGTGTGAGTATCGGAAAAACATTGTCGTTGTTCCCATGAAGAGCTGAATTCCCGCAGCTTTATACTCGAATTTCTTAGCAACCTCAACAACCTTGGATTCTTTTACTGCCTCGATGCTCTCCTTCGAGGTAGGAAATCAGAACACGAAATTATCTGGTCTGGTTGGTAGCAGAGCTCGCTTGGGGATTGATGGCTCCGACAATTTGGGGACGCGACAAGGTGGCTGGTGGACAACCAGAGTCGGGGCTGCATCGATTGCAGCGTACCCACTCTGGACAATTCCCTTGTCGTGCTGGTCGAAGTAAGCCCCACCAGTCCGCGGAATTTTATCACATGTTTCAGGGATACCCGGTGTACGATGGATGAAGGTCAGGTACACCTCCTCGACGCACCTTCCTGTGCCGGGCCGCGAATGATCGCCTCATCGAAAGACGACATTCATGAGCGTGAGACGGCGGTCGTACAAGGCTTTTTGAGCGACATGGTGCTATGGAGTGGTTTCGTACACGGCGATAAAACTCATTCAAACCATCGTCGTGATGAAAAGCGTATAATTTTGTCGGTCCTGCTTGTTAACACAATCGGCACTTCACTTATCCTATTTCGGGCAGCACGCAGATAGCAAGAATTTTGTCGCATAAAATCATTCCCATGTACCATTCCTTATCCCGACCGCAGAAGATTCGATGTATTCATTTTCGACAAAGTTCATTTTACGATAAGTAAGTCTTCGCAGGTGAGAAGTCGCGACGGTTATGCACCGCTCTGTATCCGCCCTGCCTGCGTCGGTACTGTGTGCTCGTTATTTCGCTAGGATCACGGCGAAATACGGCTGAGCATGACCAAGTGCGCGCTCGGAAGGGTATCGTTTATCTTGGCTTACTCGACTTTCCCCCGATCCGCGGCAGTGTTGAGTGATTCAAGAGTTATGGCTGGGCCCCGATTTGAATCACCTTCATCCTCTTCACTCTGTTTCCTCCGGCCCATAAATATTAACATCCTTTTGCTACAGCGCTCGTTTGAATTGGGATCGTAGTAGGTATACATATCAGCTAATATAATGAAGTTCTTTCTGGCAATATCGGTTACCGAGAAATCGTGCTGTCTCTATTTCTCTGGGGAGTGCTCTCTGATAGTATAAATTTCGTTCTCGATATCAGTGAATTAGTCTCCTCTTGATATCTTCAGTTGTGGTTATCAGCGATACGTTTGGCGTTGATAACCACGAAGAGAATGTTGGAATTAGTTTGCAATACCGCGTGTAAAACTGGAGCGATGGTCGATACGTTCAATGCTATTCGAGGTTGATAATATTAATGTATATTATTTTCATATGAGCGAAGTCCAGTAAGGGTAGTATTTACCATGAGTCCTATGCATTTTGGGCTCGTCCGAAGTATACCCACATAAGTGAGTAAAATTTGTTAGCGGTATATCGGTAAATACGAGTAATGCACGATATGGGATTCCATCTGGGATGAAAGGAATGGAAGAGTAAGAACACGAGTTAGAAACTATATAGAATGTAAGCTTAAGATAAGACCAACCGACACAGCTCCTGGTAATAAGACTGCCTGTTAATCATAACAATCGCGGTTTCTAGGTTTCGAGGCCTAGAAAATTTCAAGCAAAAGATAAAACTGTGGACCACCATGTGACAGGAAAATGGAATTCATCCATTCCCTCGACGTCATTGCTCGATGGACTCCTCGAGCGTCAAAACTATCGAGAATAATTAGAAACATTACATAAGATCCGTATCAAAACAAATATTGTAGATTATAAGTCTCATACAGGGTGGGCCATCTGTTGGTACGTTTTTGAATTTCGTCGTATGACAACGGCAAACGAGCTACAGACCCGAAATTTTTACAGTTCATTAGCCATACTGTCCGCGGCACGAAACAACATGTTTTCTCTTGAAGAGCGTTTTGAAATTTTAAAAACTTATTTTCAAAGTCAGTGCTGTGTCGCCGAAACTGTGCGAATTTTGAAAAGAACGTTTAACTCCAACCCAAAGAAGAAAAGGACTAGGGGTGGGGAGCGCCCATAACAAAATATAAACTCCGCGACTCAACGTAGAAGAACGAATTTGTCACTGGCCAAACGAGCTCCGCCGCGGCCGTACGCCACAAGCAAATTGATGGCAGTGGTGGAATCCTTCGCAGACCTTTTCTTCCTACCTTAAAACCATTCCCAGTAAATTTTCGAACTCAGATTCCCTAAAAATAAAATCAATCCCAATAAAAATGGTGGAGACATCGAACGCGTACCTTTCGGTTATGCTTTCCATATAATCAGGGGAATACATGGTCGTAAATATATAATTCCGCCATTCGATGGGAAGAACGTCAATGACTTCAATCAAGCCGTCAGAAATGCAGCAGGATTTATTCCGACCGGAAGAAATGCAGCGTTCGTCGCAGCCGTTATATACAAATTAAGCGGGGTTGTCCACAACTGGTGTGTACGGACTGACAATAAATAACATTGAAGATTGAATTACAATCCTTAGAAAAAGGCTCACGTGCGGAAAGCGTTTCGAGTGCATTTCGATACTCATTGTAAGTCCACATCACTCGCCTGCGTATACCTCAGGACGAGCCAATCGGACAATTTCACGACTGGGTGCGATTACTTCTCGGCAGGGTTCGAAGCGCGTACAAAACGGAAAGTCGACTCGATCCGCAGGCATCCGCAGTAAACGAGGACCCACTATAGAAATTTGCCCACCGCTGATTCATCGATGCGCTCCCAACTCGCGTACGCGAAATGGTTAAGATGGGCAAGTCAAAGAGCCGCGACGAGACGTTCGACATCGCGGAAAACTTTGTTGCGCGCTGAGCGAAATAAAAACTCGCTCATCACTGCACAATGATCAAAAGAAAGCGAGTTTCTGGTAGTTCAGAGCAGGGCCGGCTATCTAGAGACACGTTCTCGATCGCCTCCGCCCTGGAATAAATACAGGGAAGAAACACACCCTGGCCCTACGGAATTCAAGCCACAGAGCATCTTAAAGTCGGGAACACAGTCGGCCCGAGCGGTTAGCCGGCACAGTTAGACTCAATTGCGGAACCGCGACGTTCGTTACTGCTGCGCGGGTGGCGCAAAAACAATTTGCTACCCACTAGGTGACTGGTCGTCGCACCCATAATGGCAATCGCGCGACTCGGTTTGAAAGGAATGTGTTAACTGCGCGAAAAATGAAAAAACGCTTAAACTTGCAAGAGGCTCCTCGCATCAATATTACACCGAGCCAACCCGAGAAATCAACCGTAAAAACACTCTTGAACCACGGGAATCTGCGGTTCCCGAACCAAGCGTAACTATTTCCCGCGATTCCGCAACCAAGAAGTTGGTGGAAGCCCATGTTATTCGAAAAAGTGCGTAGTGCCTTCGTGCGTGAGGTCAGTAGTTCTCGGTCTACGACACTCGTGCCGACTCGGCGGTACTCGAACTCACCGAACTGCGACCCCACCCATCCGTCATCTTCCTTACTACTACTGCGAAATCTATAGCAAACGACTATCTTCAGCGCTTCCACGTTTTCTATTGTTCTTTCACAATTCGACTTCGGCATTCTAAATAGCAACCTTCTTTGATCTCAGTGTATTTAAGACGATTTACGCCCGGCTTTTATTTCTGAGGTCTCTTCTTCTGATTGTGGACATTATCGAACAGTGTTGATGTGACGATACGACTTTTTCCAACGGATTAATTTCTAACGGACACGTGCGCGCGTTATCCGGCGACCGCCATTACGCGCTTTCGATCCGACTACCGACTATTCTATATCTGACATCGTGTTAATAAATATTAAGTTTATTGTTTTTGTTAACTTCAGTGTCTCGGCAAATTATTCACGGACCCTTCAACTTCCTTCTCCAGATTTTCCCAACGTTCCCACCTCAGAACCAGATTTGCGGTCTGTCACCAGACAGTTTTTTTCCGACGTCACGGACAATATTTCATATGGTTCAGGAGCGTTCCCCACGACCGGCAACGGCATACTCGGTAAACCGTTCATGCGCCAGGAGAAAGGCGGAATTTTCTTCTTTGACAATATACTTCCCTATTCGCATGAAGAATTTTATTGGGAGGGCCTCGATGGAGGAAAATCGGGTTCTCACAACACGCATGAGAGAATTGATAAAAATCGACGTACGAAACGCTCAGCTCGAGAAGGGATACTTGAGAAGATATGTTGACATTGATAGCATCTTCACTGGTAAATCGCTGGTTAACCAAAAAGACGGTAGCGGTCACACGCTCGCCGTGAATACCCTCGACGAGGATGTGAATATTGTAATCGCGTCCCAGGAACGAATACCCTTCGACGAGACCATGGGCGACTCTTACGAGAGCCACGACAAGACAGATTCAACGAATGAAGACGCAATGACATCGTCAAAGCATTGTGAATTATTTAAATAAAATAAAATTGTGTGAAGTGATTCACCTCGTGGAAGAATTCCCCAACCATTTCCAATTGCTAGGGGGACAAATTGTCATGCACGGATCGGGTTATGCACTATATACCTACTTTAACAAAATCCCGGTTCACGCGCGGCAGTATGCGCTTCCGACAATCCACTGAGAAGAAGGGAAAACTCGTGGTAAATCGTTATGGTAAATCAGTTTCTCGAAACAGTAATCGCGTGTGAACTCAGGGCTTCCATACAATAGTGTAGCTCCGCGATTATTTTATTTTTCCAATAACTAAATCAGTACGTCACGAGTGAAAGTTCAACATCAAGCACACATCGAAGCGCTATCAATTTAATTACATACCAGGATAAGAGAGTAAGTCTACCAAGCCGCCCCTCCGAAATAACGAACAATTATATAATAAAAGTGCGCCATTATTATTATGAAACTTTACTAACCAAATTAGATCTCTATTCAATTAACTTGTCGTTTACACAAAATTGGGTTGAACCTTCCTGATGATCATATGATTATTAACTTCCCCATTAAACCGAACAAGAATTCTCGAGGACTCTCAGCAAGCGAACCTACTACCCTCATTGGCCATTAACCTTGATCCTCGACGGGTATTAAAATAGTCAACGTTAACCGCTCGACGTTCGAGTCGATTTCCCGTCACTATTCTTGTACGGGATACTTTACAATGAATACGTTGGTACATATTATGTATCAGTTGTTTTACATTAATTGTAGTATTTCGTTTATTTTTCGAAATATGGTTAGGTTTCGGAATAAAAAGTATTATATTATTTTCACCTAAAATATTTTCATTCAAGATGCTTTAATAAATAGTAATTTTCAGGAAAAAACAGCTCTGCTCAGCGATAGCTATGACAATTACAAAATAATTCGTGCAAAAATTTTGCATATCCGACTATTATCGCTCGAGTTATTGTCCGCACCAGTTCGAAAAACGTAGTTTCGAGAAAAATGTATTGTACTTCAACTAGTGTTTTTTTTTTCAATAAAACGTTACTTGAAGCTACTTTAATGTATGTGGAATAAAATATCTTTAATTAAGCCTTAAAAACCATTTAATGAATTTAAAAAATTCATGAGAATAAGTTTATTTTTCTGACCATCACAATGGGGTCCTACCTTAATGAAGCAAGCTGTTAAGAGTCAGTGTAACACGGAGAAAAATTTCGACGGGTTCCCTTTCCCAGCGGTAGTGCAGAGCTCGCAGCATTTGGCTACGAGCCGCTGCGCACTACCGCTAGATGTCACGGCGCGCGTCTCCTACGAAGCCCCGGTACACGAGGCGGACCGAAGGCCGAGGCCTCGTAGCAGTGCCAGCCATGACCCGCCCCGTTCGAAAATCTAATACTAATGCTCGGCTATGCACATGTAACATACACTAGTGTGCATGTTACACGTACGCTGCAAGAATTTCTTTCTCGCTACAATATATAGCCGAGCGTACCAAACATTCAAGTTTGTTTTTGCTGCAACCACAGCAATAAATAACCGAATTATGATAATTCTGAGTATGCAACGACAAACGTCGTTGGCATCTCGCTCTTTAGCAGAGCGGTTTTTATTAATTAACATATTTGTTAATTATAAATTCTTACGAATTAAAATTATGTCCGTCTATTTTAGCAGACGGAGATAAACAACGACGAACGTCGTTGGCATCTCACTCTTCAACAGAGTGGTTATTAATAATTAACATATTTGTTAATAAACATTTATAAACAATTAAAATTCTCTCTGTCCACTTTAGCGGACAGACTTACAGCGTCAGACGTCACTGACATCTCGCTCGTTAGCAGAGCGAGTTTATTAATTAACATATTTGTTAATTCATTATTTTTAGAAATTAAAAATATCTCTGTCCATTGTGAGGACAGATTCACAGCGACAGGCGTCACTGGCACCTCGCTCTTTAACAGAACGGTTATTAATCTTTAACATATTTGTTAATAAACATTTATCAACAATTGAAATTTTCTCTGTCCACTTTAGCGGACAGACTTACAGCGACAGGCGTCGCTGACATCTCGCTCTTTAGCAGAGCGAGTTTATTAATTAACATATTTGTTAATTCATTATTTTTAGAAATTAAAAATATCATTTTTTCATCATTTATTGAAGAAACTGCGCTGATATTTTTTATCATTCAGTGTATATCGGAGAAGCTTCGCTAACATTTTTTCATCATTTATTATGTATTGAAGAATCTGCGCTGACATTTTTTCATCATTTAGTATGTATTGAAGAAATTGCGCTGACATTTTTTCATCATTTAGTTTGTATTGAATAAACTGCGCTGACCTTTTTTCATCATTTAGTATGTATTGAAGAAACGGCGCTGACATTTTTTTATCATTCAGTGTGTATCGCAGAAGCTTCGCTAACCTTTTTTCATCATTTAGTCTGTATCGAAGAAACTTTGCTGCCTTTTTTCATCATTCTGTGTTTAGCAAAAAAGTTTTATTAAACGATGAAAAAATGACTGCAAAGTTTCTTCGATACAGACTAAATGATGAAAATATATCAGCGCAGTTTCTTCAATACATACTAAATCATGAAAAAATGTTAGCGAAGCTTCTCCGATGCACACTGAATGATAAAAAAATCTCAGCGCAGTTTCTTCAATACCTACTAAATGATGAAAAAATGGTAGCGAAGGCTCTCCGATACACACTAAATGATAAAAAAATGTCAGCGCAGGTTCTTGAATGTATACTAAATAATGAAAAAATGTCAGCGCAGGTTCTTCAATGCATACTAAATAATGAAAAAATGTCAGCGCAGTTTATTCAATACATACTAAATGATGAAAATATATCAGCGCAGTTTCTTCAAGACATACTAAATCATGAAAAAACGTTAGCGAAGCTTCTCCGATACACACTGAATGATAAAAAAATCTCAGCGCAGTTTCTTCAATACCTACTAAATGATGAAAAAATGTTAGCGAAGGCTCTCCGATACACACTAAATGATAAAAAAATGTCAGCGCAGGTTCTTGAATGTATACTAAATAATGAAAAAATGTCAGCGCAGGTTCTTCAATGCATACTAAATCATGAAAAAATGTTAGCGAAGGTTTTTTGATACACACTGAATGATAATAAAATCTCAGCGCAGTTTCTTCAATATATACTAAATGATGCCGTGCCGAGAACCGATCACATTGCTTCGGCTATGCATATACATATGCGTCTGGGTAATGTACACCCAGCATCTGTCAAGAAATATGTATTATACAAAAATGCAATCATAGATGATAATCAGTTCTTATAAACTAACTCTCTCCGTTCGTTTTAGCGAACGGAGGAGGACAGCGACAGTCGTCGCCGGGATCTCGCTCTTTAACACAGCGAGTTTAGTAATTAACATATTTTACAATTAAACTTATAATAATTTGCAAATATATTCTGAAAAAAAAATATTTGTAAAAATTAGTTTATGGCATGTTGCCATATCATTCGGGTCCCGTAAATGACCCGGGCCTCGTGCCGCGCGCACGATATGCGGCTACTCGTGTTCCCCCTCTGCCGCTCTCCGCAGAGCTGGCAAAGAGTAAACACGATCGCTATGCTTTGGCTATGCATATATATATGCATCTGGGTAATATACGCCCAGTCATCTGTAAAGAAATATGTATTATACAAAAATGTATATCTTGCAATCATATTATATGATAATCAGTTCTTATAAACTGATACTCTCTCCGTTCGTTTTAGCGAACGGAGGAGGACAGCGACAGTCGTCGCTGGGATCTCGCTCTTTAACAGAGCGAGTTTAGTAATTAACGTATTTTACAATTAATCTTATAATAATTTGTAAATATATTCTGGAAAAAAAATATTTGTAAAAATTAGTTTATGGCATGTTGCCATATCATTCGGGTCCCGTAAATGACCCGGGACTTTTTTCATCATTCTGTGTTTAGCAAAAAAGTTTGATTAAATGATAAAAAAATGTCAGCGCAGTTCCTTCAATACATACTAAATGATGAAAAAATGAAAGCGCAGTTCCTTCAATACATACTAAATGATGAAAAAATGTCATATTTCGTAATCGTTAAATAGTGAACCGAAGATACTTTTCTGAAATTTTGTCATCATACGGTGTATATCAAAGAAACTATACTGATATTTGTTCATCTTTAAGTATGTATCAAAGTCGCTTCACTCACATTTTTTCATCATTCAGTGTGTATTGAAGAAACTGCGCTTTCATTTTTTCATCATTTAGTATATATTGAAGAAACTGCGCTGACATTTTTTCATCATTTAGTATGTATTGAAGGAACTGCGCTGGCATTTTTCCATCAAGTGCATATTTTATTATTTAAAAATTGTAGACTTACCGAATAAAATACGTTCGCTTCCTTGTAAGCCGCTTATATTTATTCCGGCTATTCGCCATACATTCGCTTGCTGTTCACTAATTACGCGCACATCACTTTCACAATAAATCCACTGTATTCCAAAATTGCACTACGCACCGCAATAAATAAAAGAAACAACGGCAAAACGCGCGAGTTAAAATAAAACGTCGCGGACTACGTTGTATCACATTCGCGTGCTCGGCGAACTGAGCTTTGTCCGACGGCACGTGGCTTTCGAGCGCTGCGACGATCTATATATATATATGTATATTGGGCGCAGTCGAAAGCGTCCAATGTTTACATTTTTAAAGTCCCTTGTTCTTGACGTGTTGCATCGCGTCATGGAGCGTCAACACAGAGTCGTAGCAAACGTCGAGAGAAAACCCCACAAATATATGATAAAATAAAATTATAATATGATGCAAAATAAATGTTATGGAACATAATAAAATTCAACTATAATATTACGCTAATGAAAAAATATTAACAAACATAAAAATAAAAAATCAGAATATTTCGCAGAAAAAGAAATCTTTTCGCACAAAATAAAATAAAATAATAATATTGCCCGGGTGAAAAAAAATCGTAAAAAATAATCAAATAAGAGTATTATTTGATTATTGATATATACTAAGGATCAACAGGCAGTTTGTCTTAGGAACACTACTCTGCATTCCCGTGCTGGCAAAGTGATAACAAATATATAATTTCGTCAGTCAATATTTTGCCGTTTTTTAAGCAAAAGAATATTAAATTGTTGACGTGAAAAAAAAATTGCAAAGATAGGTTCGAACCATCGATATTCTCGACGAGTATACAACGCCTTAGCCCACTGAGCCACCGTCGTTCATTCGAATTAGGTGCAGTGGGAACCGTAGGTAAGGCACTCGCTATCCGTTGTGGAGTGTTCGCTTCTTCTATGCTCGCTGACACCGAAAAACTCAGCGGCAACGAGAAAACGCCGTCTTTGTTTTGACGAGCACCGAGCGACCGATCGGGTTGAAACTTTGAGGATACCTAGAGAATTATGGTAAAAAGATCCTAAGACTCGTATTTTTTTTTTTTTTAATAAATTATTTTGTTAATGAAAAAAAACGATAAATTGTCATACTCGTACGATATTTCTTATCGTGTTGAAGCCAACATTGCATGCACAATGGAAAAACGCACATTTTGGGCTTTGTTTCATATCATTTGATGAAAAAATGACTGAAAATTCGTCGGTAACTCTCATAGCCCGCGCGGCGGACGGATGAGACGCGAGCGTCGAACACAGAGCCGCCTCACATACACGTTCGACTCTGCCGTGCCCGTAGCTCTAATGCGGCGCACGTATATATATATATATACTGTCGCCGAAGTGTATGGCTCGCCCGATCGAGCTATAGGCAGCTTCTTAGGGCGAGAAAGATAAACCGTATTATGTCTGAATTTTACTATACAGAGCAATCGGTCTGAATGGCATTGCTCTTATTGTTGGTCGTATTGTGCTGTATTGTGGTGTTAGTTAGAGAATAATCGTGAAATATCATAGTTTCGTCAATCAATATTTTGTCGTTCATATGATTTCATGATTTACGTTTGTGTGGAAAGCGGGCTGGCGTCGTTATTTCACGAGGCACGTGGCCCAGTTGGCTTCGGAGGGGGCCGGACTCCGTAGTATAAGTAGATATACATATAGAATGGATCTCGATATTGTGGCATAGGAGGCGTGGCTGTATGCGGTGTATTAGTCGTAACTTTTCGAGAGTCTCCTCCTCTGCCAGTTCCCGCACCCATCTCGTGAGACAAATACGTCAGCGCTCCACACGGAATTTCGTCACACTATTTTCACGCTGTGCCGATAATATTCTCGGTGTTTTTTTCCATAAAACCCCATCCTTAATTTCGCAGCCAATTTTGCATCAAATTAAATGAAACAAAGTTTAAAATGTGTGTTTTTTAATGCTACGTTGCCTAAGAGTCCGAAAATTTCGATAGAATCGGTGCAACATAAAGAATTGTCTGATTTCTCTAGTGATAAACTGAATCTGCAAAATTTTTTTCAAAATTTCGAAAAAAAATGAGTCTCATGTACAAGGTGACGTAATTATCTATGTACTCGCCAAATTTTAATCTGATCGGTTGCTCAGTGCTCATACAAATAAGGATGCCGTTTTCGCATCGCTCGTCGCCTGTTACACTGACTCTTAAGGCAGAAGATCCATATCGACGCGTGACTTTTAGTCGATTTTCAAGATTTTTGTTTAACGAATAATTAATTCGATGTTTTTGCAATTTGGAGTATTGTTTATTTATATTTTTAACTGGGGGACTTCCGGGTTGGATATGGAACGAGACAGACGCAGGTTTTGCACACAGAGCTGGTGGAGGGTGAAAATGTGAGTGAGAGGACGATGAGTTGAGTGAAAATTGGTGGGAGATCGTGGAAAGCAGTGGGGAGCAAAGGGTCTGGGTAAAGAGCGCAGTGCGAGAAAGAAATAGCTGGGCAGCAACAATTAGGTTAGGAAGCGAGGAGAGAGAGAGAGAGAGAGAGAGAGCGGGTGAGATGGAAGAAAGCGAAAAGGACGGAGGCAACGGCAGCGCCGACGGCAAGCAGCGGCACGCGGTCGAAGCGGCGAGTGAGGTCTACCTCTACCCTACCAACCAAGGAAAAGAAGGCGGCGGCGGTAAGAACGTGGCGGAGTGCACCGGCGCCATATTTGAAACGCCGAAGAGAAAAACGAGTGTAACAATGAGAAGCGGGTATACATCGAGAGGAGAGTCGGGAGAAGAAATTGAGAAAGAATCGATAGGCGAAATACTAGAAACAGGAAAGAGGAGGAGAGGTAGACCAAGAGGAATATTGGGTACTAAAAAACGGAAAATACTTGGTGCAAGAACGATCATGGAATATTGGGGCCCAGGAAAAAGGAAGGGAGGAAGCAAAGGAGGACAGGGCGAAGAAAGTCGTTCGGAGGAGGAGGACGGAGAGTGGGAGCGGAGTGAAAATACAAGGGAAAAGGGAAGTACCAGATGGGAGAAAGATCTGGGGGATAGAATGGAGAAATTAGAGGAGAAGTGGGCAAGGGAATGGGAGGAAGGGTCTGACGATAAAATAAGAAGGATGGTCGAAATTACAATGGGAAAAATGGCGGGCGAATTAGAGGAGAAACAGAGACGGAGAGATATGATACTGGGAGAAAAAATGGAAGAGATGCGAATAGGAGAGCAGGAGAGATGGAGAGAAAGATTTGAGCGGCAAGAGGTGATAATACAGAGGCTGAAAGAAGAAAATGAAGAAATGCCAAACAGAACAAGCCAAGACGCAGATGACGGAAAGAAGGGAAGAGCAGGAAACAGAAGGAAACCGATGGAGCAGGGATGAAAATCACAATGAGACCCAAGTTCGGTACCGAGGGGAGAGAGAAATAATATCAGAACAATACTACGGCGAGGAGGAACAGGCAAGAGGAGAAGAGTGGGTGGAAGTAAGGAAGGAGAGGAAGACAACAGAACGACAAATTGATGAGAAGATAAAACAATTTGTGAGGAAGAAACCGAAGCGGCTAAGAATGGCGAGAAAGGAGAGCCAGAAAATGGAACATCGTGATACAGGAAATAGAAAGATCTGAACACGGGTTGAAATGGGACATCGAAAGGACAGTGTGGGAGAGGACAGGGGTAAAGCCGAGACTCCAGAGGTGGAAAGAAGCAGGCCACGTGATCATAATTGAAACAACGGATATGAAAAATAAAGTGAAGATAATGAAAGCAGTAGGAAGAAGAGGCGGTGGACGTCAGACGATCTGGGAGGACTACACAGGCAGGCAGTGGGAGGTGCAAGCGTGGATAGACGAATATGCGGGCATCAAGAGGAAACAAGGAAAGGAGACGAGAGTCGGATATCTGAAAATGAAGGTGGGGAAAAAGTGGAAGACGTGGAATGAGAGATTGGGAGATCTGGCAGAAGCGAGCGAGTACAGAAGAAGGGAACGGCGAAGAGATGATCCGGCAGCGGGGTTTCGACAGAGGAGTCAGCGGCCGCGAGGGCAACGATTCGCAGACAGACACGAGTGGTGACGTGGAACGTAGGATGGATGAAAGCAATGATGGAGGCCTGGGACGGGATAAAGGAGTATGATATTATAGCAGCCCAAGAGACGTGGATGGAAGAGAGGGAGACAGAAAAACACGCAACAAAATTAGACGGAAAATTCGTATCGGCCACCAAAGCAGCAATATGACATAAGAGCAGGGGAAAGGCAAAAGGAGGCCATTTAGTAGGGGTTAGGAAAACGATATTGGGAGACGGGGAAATTGTGCAATGGAAAGGGGGACTCGTCATTAGGAATATACAAATAGGAAGCAGTAAACAGGAAAAGGGGACGCTAATAAGCATCTATAATCAAAAATTGAAAAGAATTGGATGGAGAGCTCGGAAAAATAATAGAGGAGGGAAAGGAGAGGTGCGAAGCGGTGATAGTGATGGGGGATCTTAAAGCCAGAATCGGAGGAAAACAAGTAGGTATAGCGGGAAGGGAAGAACCGGAAACAGAAAGAGTATCTAAAGACAAAACAGTAAATCCGGAAGGGAGGAGAATGCTGGAGATGTGCGAAAAAGTGGACTGACAGTGGCAAACGGAAGATGGGAGTGGGACGAGCAGGGGAATCTGACGGATGCAGGGAGCGAAGGAGTGGGGGGCTCGGTTATCGATTATGTCCTGTTAAACAGCAAAGCAGAGGAAAGGATACAGAAAATAGAAATAAAGGATAGGACTGAATCGGATCACCTGCCGATAGTGATAACGGTGGAGAGGAAAGAGGTGCATGGGGACGGCGAGAGGCAAAGCAGACCGCATAGAGAAGAGCAGGTAAAAAGAACAAAAATATTCAAGTGGAAGCAAGAAAAGGCGGAAGATTACAGCGGAAAATTTACTGAAATATGGAATAAGAAGGAAAACAGGAGCGAGGTGATGGACAGGTGGGACAGGATGGTGGGGACAATGAATGAAGCGGCACATGAAACAAGGATGGCGGCATGGGTGAACAAAAATGGGGGGGGGGGGTAAGTGGAAAGGTAAGGGAGCAAAAAGGAGTGGTATGGAAACGCCCGAAAGAATTCCTGAAAAATCTGGGGACAGGAGAAAAGGAAAAACTAAGCGAGGCGAGGAGAACTTTAAAGGCAATAAGGAAGGAGGAAATTGAAGAACGATGGAAGGAAAAATGGGAGAGAGTGTGCAACAGCAAAACCGTCACCGACCTATGGAAAGCGCTGAAACCCTTCCGACCCAGGAAAGCGGGAATCAAAAGCAGTCTAGTAGAGGAAGGGGAATGGGTACAACACTTCAGAGGGCTACTAGCGGGCAAAAAGGACAATAAAGGAAAGGAGAGATGCAGGGAAGACGAGGACGCAGAGGATCAAGGAAGAAATGGAGAAATGGAAAAGGAATTAAGGAGAATGAGAAAAGGGGAGGCGGCAGGAAAGGACGGACTGGCGTTGGAATTTTTACAAGGGCTGCCAAGTTTCATGGTGGAAGCAAAAGAGCAGATGGGAGAAGGACAGGCGCGCTTCCGAGCGGGCAGGGGAACGAGAAACCATGTGTTTGTCCTAAACGCGCTAATTAATAACAAATTGGAGAGAAAGGGGGTAAACTCTTCACGGCTTTCGTAGATTTCAAGACAGCCTTTGACTCCGTGGACAGACAAGAGATGACGAGGAAGATAGAGAGAGCGGGGATACGAGGAAGGCTATTGAAGATGATTGAGAAAATATATGAAAACACACAGAGCGAGATAATAACGGCGGAGGGGGTGTCGAGGAAGTTTAGAACAACGCGAGGACTAAGACGAGGTTGCGCCATGAGCCCTACACTATTCAATATGTACATCGAGGACATGGAGGCAGGTTAGAAAAGGAGAAGAGAAGGAGGCACGGTAATGGGAGGAAAAAAAATATATGCACTGAAGTATGCGGATGATGTGGTGATGGTGGCAGACACGGGAGAAGGATTACGAGACATGCTACGTGAATTGGAGAGATACGTGGAAAGGAACAAGCTGGAGATTAATATCGGAAAGACGAAGGTCATGGTCTTCAGAAAAGGGGGAAGACAAAAGAAAGAAAGAGAGTAGTTCTTGAATGGGAAGGAAGTGGAAATGGTAAACGAATATAAGTACTTAGGAGTACATTTTTCGACAGGTAACACGTTCGAGAAACATGTAAAAAGAATAGAGGGGAAGATAAGAAAGGCGACAAATGCAGCCTGGGGCATTGCAAAAAGAGCGAAAATCGGAAGGCTGGCAGAGAGACTGACAATTGCGAATGCGATGGTGAGGAGCGGATTGCTATACGGGGTAGAAGTGTGGGGGTGGAAAAAAAGGTCGAATGTAGAGAGAGCACAGGGACGATATACGAAAATGGCAATGGGATTAAGGAGGAACACGCCGGAGTACATTTGGAAAATGGAGACCGGATGCATAGGAATAAACGTGGTGGCGATAAAAAGAACGGGGGGCTATATAGCGAAAATACTAAAAATGGGGGAAGAGAGATGGCCCAGAAAATGCCTAATGGAAGAGGCGAGAGGGTTACTGAACAATGATGGGAGCAAATGGGGACAGGAGATGAAGGCAGCAATGGAGGAAGCAGGAGAGGGTCAGATAGCAGAAGCTATAAGAAGAGGAAACAAGAGGAATGGGAAATGAAGGTCGGACGAGCGGTGCAGAAGCTGGCTGACCAGGACACACAGAGAATGTGGAAAAAAAATCGAGAGATCCGGCTTCTGCAAAGAGTATAAAGAGAGAAAGAAAAAGATAGGACGGGAGAAGTACTGGGACGAAGGAACAATAAGGGGAGAAATAAGGGGTGGCAAAGATGGTGGGCAAAGATGAGATGTGGAAGTGTGGGAAGAGAGGCGGAGAAAGGTTTTAAAGAAACACGGTGTAGAGTATGCAAGAGAGAGGAGGAAACACTGGTGCACATTTGGGAATACGAAGAGGCTAAAAAGCAAATGGGAGAACAAGCCATCAAAAAGGACGAGGAGTGGGAAGAGGGGCAAAGGAAGGAACCGGAAGGAGGGTGGAGGAAGGCGTTAGAGGGGGAAGTCATAGTAGAAGAAATGTGCGAGATGATCAGGCAATTTGAAAACATAGCACGAAGAACGGAGTGGGAGATGGACGGTGTAAATAGGTAAACATGTAAGGAAGAGAATGAGAACACAACCAAAGATATACGAATTAGGAAAATAGAGCGTAAGAAAGAAATAATTGAATAGAGCCATTGTAAGAAAGGAGGAATGTAAAAAACCCGCAAGGGAATACATTGGAAATAAAAGACTTATACTATATGTTTAACTGCTGCAAGAATTTTTTGTTTTTTAATGAAAAATGGCCAGTTTATTGTCCAGTCTCCTGGGAAGATCGCACCGCGAGTTGTTGATTGGTGGGACTTCTAGCTCTTGTTGTATTGGCTAAACAAATTTCCGATTGTTTATAAATGTTATAGTTTGTCGATCAACCTAAAAAATGAAAAAAATAATAAAAAATTCTCGGATTGAGACACTTTATTAAAAAACTTTGCAATCTTCGACCCTATTTTCCAATGGTTTCTGCTTCGAAAAAATTATTATCTTTTTTTAATTTCCAAAACAAGTAGGTTCGATTAGAAAGTAGTGGCATTGAAAAGATCTGTGAAAAATTCAGCGTGATTGATAACAAATTTTTTCGCTATCTGTCCCACCGATTTGAAAAACATAGTTTTGCGAAAAACGCGTTTAACGTTTTGACGGCGCGCTAACGCTCAGTATAGGAGGGACACGTTTGGACGTTGTAATATGAGAAATACTTTGAAATAAGTTTTATCATTTCGCTGACATATTCTTACGATGTTATACTAACATTTTATGAAATAAAAACACATTGATTTTTGTTTAAATTCTCTATGGGTCTGCTGCCTTAAAAAATAAACGCTAAGAATGAATTTGGAAAAAGAAAATGATGTTACTGATCTAGCAGTTTCTGATGATGGACCTTGGCACAAACGCAGAGTTAGTTATTTTTACGGTGTGAGAAGTTTGATCGATTAATGCTTTGCCTAATAATCAAATATTCGCACTGCAAGGAGTGTGAAGTTAAAATAATAGAACCCGTGCTACGACCTGTACGACTCATCAGGCTATGGAGATTGAACACGGTCGACTTCTCTTTTCGGGTCAGGGCAATTCAGTCCTTTACTCAGGGACGGAAGCCTCGCCTAAATATTACTATAAGATAGGTTGGGAGGGGTTTTCTACTAGGACGGCACTATTGTTATCCACTTGGTCCGATGGTCATTTTTGACTATGCAAAAGATTACACGATGATATGTTCGACTCACTCTTTCGTTGATTGCTCGATGCATATTATCTATAGGAACTCGATGGTGTGCTGTGATAGTTCTTGGAGATTCGCTTAATAGATATTTTTGTTCTGCAGCAAGACACTGACTCTAAGAATACTGTTACATTATACGGTTTTTATATCTCAATGAGTTTACAATCTTTGTACTCGAACGGGCGACGAGCGCGAATGCTCCGCAGATTCTGTTGCGCAAGGTAGTTGCGTTGCTGGGCCCCGTTGAAATTGTAACTGATTTGGGTAAGCGATGGTAGCCTTTTTATATCGGTTTCATCTCACTGTTCTAACTGGAGTTGGGGTGGGGATATAGAGAAGAAATTAAGAGTTGATCATTTATGAATGTAGTGATCCAAAATCTTACGCGCGTGAAATCTCGAAATAGAATCGCGTTGGCCATTTGCGATCATGATGACCCGGGCTGGGGTGGGGATTTAATGCCTCCGAAGAGCTAGTATTAGGCGCGTGTCGTCCTCGAAGTCAGTGGCTCAGTTTTTAAGCCGTTGTTCTCGCTTCCAGTAGCGCATGCGCTTCTAAGAGGTGGCTCGGTTTGTAGCGTACGCGTCGGAAGTCACGGAGGTCAGCGGTATAGAGACCGTAGGACAGTAACTTATCTAAGTTATTGCTTAGTCTTCTTAGAAATTAGAGGAAGCGTTGGGAGTATTCGATCGTCCATCTGATGCTGAATTTGAGAATTAGCAATGTGCAGATAAAGTATAAAAAAAATAATAGCACGACAGTACTAGGCATAGTTGGCCGGTCCGAGCGCTCGTTGAGAGGTAAGTTTCTTAGATCGTAACACCCGAAAAGTACAATGAGTTAAAAGCGCAGCATGAAGACGTATATGATATCAATCACGAGGGTTCATCAGGGAAATAGGAGTCATTGTATAATCAATTATTCATTGTGTAATCAGGTATTGTCAATTCCAAACCAAAATCGATCGACAAATTGATTCTTTATTATGGTCTTGCGGTATGCCGCCACTCTTGTTCTATGCAAAAAAGCCGGATGGAGTTTGGTCATCGTATTATCGCTAGAGTTCGACAAATGGAAATCCGCAACATCACCTATGTTCTGAACGATTAGATTCGTGGTACCAGTGGCTAACGGCGAAAGCTAACAAACATTTACGCTTGAAGTTGACAAATCGATCCATCCCCATTTTTAGGGCCCAGCTGCCCCTACCCTGGTTTGGCATAGAGCATAAAGCCCAGCGATTGGAAAAGAAGTTGTACAATTCTTCTCAAAGAATTATATTTCAAGATCAGTCTATCTCGGTTCCGTAATTACCGCACGGTTGAAGTTTCAGTCAATTAAGACTTAGTGTTCTGGGGAGGATTTGGTTCTGTGAGAGAATTCAAAAAAAGTGGAGAGATAAGCTACCATAACACCACTATCCCTTTTCGCTCATCCGAACTTTGTTCGTCTTCTTTATTTGTTCGTCATTGTTTCGTCAAAATCAATAATATAAATCGTAGAGGCAGCCTTAAAACAGCGCGGGACGTTTCAGCGAGACGTTTTTACGATAACAAAAATAATTCGCGTTGGACTGTGTATAAAGAAGGTCTTATAGAATTCGTTCGTTGACAGAGGAAACACGTGTTTGCACAAAGACTCTCGAATCGAGAAGATACAAATTAGCAAGCTGAAGATCATTCGGTTTCGCTGCATCAAGAGCGCACGGTATGCTCTGAGATATTACAAGCGAGAAGCACGCTGGTCGAATTTAGATGAATCAAGATGGTCGCAGAACGAGTCAATCGCGTGTCACAACCCGAGACTCAGAGCCGCTCGAGTGATCGTTGTAAGGGATTACTCTTGAGGAATTAAGTTCGGGTTGCCATTAAGAATCGACGGTAACGTTATTTGCATTCTCACTGGATTCTAGTTTTCGAGCCGGTCGGTATATATTCGTTGGTCAATTTACAAAACGCCATTACATATACGAGATTGTACCGGGTCGAGCTGAATCAATATAATCGGTTAACGTAAGACTCTTCGTTTTCGCTTTACAGCTTTTTGCGTGAGACAGGCCGAGAAACGGGTCTTTCGGCCATCAAGCGACGTTGTCTCCTCTATCGATCAAAAATCGACGAATCATTGAGCAGGACGTTGAAATCAAAACACGGCGTCACCGGAACACTTAACCTCCATTCGCTGTCTTCCGATTGAGAGTTTTTGTTCCGCGACTTATTATCCAGGTACTCACTCGCTATATCATTGCATTTATAATCAGAATTAACATACAGGATGGAGTAAACGTTCGGCAACGGCCCATTAAGCGGGCAGACCCAGTTAGAATTTCGAAAAACCCAATTTTTTGCATTTTCTAAAAATCGAACATTTCAAAAGTATTTTCTGAAAATTTCAGACAAATCGGTCCGTTATTTATGGAGATATATAAGGTTGAACGGAGCCGTCTGTAATGCATAAAAGTAAGCAGGTAGTGGCAGCTGTGCGGTCAACTACCTGAGAGACTCTAAAGGCCTTTATTGTACCTTCTATGTATATACAAGATACAATAAATACCTTTCTAATTTTTAAATATTGTAAAGTATATTGTTGGATAGCAACTACTTTAGAAGCAGTTCGTTGTGCAACGTCGAGCTATGCACGCGAGTATATTCGAAATAGTTGCAATTTCTTGGACGCAAAATGGATAAAAAAGTAACAAGAGAAGTCAGAAAAATTGTACAATTTCTAAGTCACGAAACAATAAAAGAAAACAGTCTTTTAATCCAAAAACTGCGGAGACTGATGATGGCGGAGCGAGTACGTCAGCAAGAAAACTAAAAAGTCAGGATGAATATAATGTGCCAAAAACGGATGCAGTTGATTACAGAATAATAAATTTAGTTACTGTTTTTTCGGCGATTAAAGGTCTTGTGAAATGTGCAAAGTGCACCAACAAAATAGTGTATAAGTGTATTCCTGGGTACATACCATTGAGCGATTTTATTAAACTTTTTTTTTTAACAAATCGAAAACATTCTTTTGAAACATCGAAAGTTTTATCGTTTATGTTAGCGATGCGTATCATGGGCGTTGGTTACAAAGGTGCACAGAAAAAGTGCGGTTTGATGGAACGCCTGCCACTTTTAGGTAAATGTACGTACTGCATAATACCGGAACATATTTGTGAAGCGAGGAAAAATATGGCTCAATTTTTCATAGAGAAGACTTGTAGAGAAGAGATTGACTTGAATTCTACTAACAGTGAAAGTAAGAATACTGATTTAATTCTGTCTGATAATGGAATGTGGCACAAACGCGGATATTCGTCTCTGTTGGGCGTCGCATCGCTGATAAGACATTTTACGTGCAAAATTATTGATGTACTTATAAAAAGTTCTTACTGTAAGGCTTGTGATCCTGGGAAAGATAAAAAACACTGAAGAATATAAGGACTGGTATGAAACACACAAGGTGACTTGTTCGGCAAATCATGAAGGAAGTGCGGGAAAGATGAAGGTCCATGCTGTAATCGAAATGTTTCGTCGTTCGTTGGAAAATCTTGGAGTGAGATTTTTATATTACGTGGGGGACGGGGATTTAAAGACTTAATCTGGCATTATTAAAGCTGCTCCTTATGGAGATAGTGAGATGACGAAAAAAGAATGTGTTGGTCATGTTAATAAACGGATCGGCACGCGTCTACGTTCATGTAAAAAAAAAATAACAAAGGACTTGGTGGTAAAAGAAGACTGACTGGTAAATTGATTGTCTGTGTATTTTGGCAATGATATTCATGAAAACTGTGATTCGGTTGAAAAAATGAAGAATGCCATGTGGGCTACGTTCTACCACAAGAGTTCAATCGAGTTGAGGCACCTAACCGACGTTCGGTAGAAAATACTCGAGAGGCAAGGGTAGTTCGACGACGGCCAAAAATCACTGCTGGTGCAGCTACTAAAGCGGAAAAGGGGACATTATATGGTCCTGAAATAGACGATTCAGTGTAAGTTCCGAAATAGTTTTTTTATCTGAATGCAAATCGTACTCAAAACTTTAAACGCGTTTTTCTCGAAACCATGTTTTCGAAGTCGGTGATCACTGTCACTTGAGAACGGCTTTACCGATGGGTTTCAAAATTTCTCACTTTTTCTATACATAATTGTCCTCCGGCCGGACGAATGATTTTTTTACGATTTTTTTATCGCTGAAAATCTCGAAAAGCGAAACGGTCGAATTAACAACTTTGACTTTTAACATCCGCCATTTTATGATAAATCAAAATTTTTGAAACCCATTCGTCCATCCGGAGCATTATCTCATTAGCTAATCATCTCTTTTTTTCCTCTTCGGTTTTCCTGTAACAAAAAACCTCGTTCTGCCATTTAATGCGCTTCCTCATGCCTCAACGACAGCCATGAGGAAAAACTTGTAAAAGGCAAAAGTTGTTTGGTCTTGAGAATGACATCTGTCAGACATTAAACCACCCCTCACCCCGTCGCCCCCTTGCGCGCGGTGAGAGTGACTTTAAAGCTTCTCGTTGACTATTGCGCCAGCCGCGTTCTACCCTGTTCGAATTTCTAAAAGTTACATTTAACAGGTTCGAATTTCGAATAAGGCACTTTTGCCACAAATAGCTGACGTACGCCCATTGTGCGCGGCGTTGTGAAACATAAATAATGTTGACTATTCTGTGCCACCACTGCAAGAGATGTGTCAGAGTTCTTGAAAACCGAGTGTTAATCACCAATCAACACAGAATCATCGTGCTCATCAAGAGTCAGTGATATTTACACTTCGCTGTAAAATAAATTTATGATATTTAAGTTGCGCCCGTTTTTATAAACCTCCGTCCCAAGTTGCGTCAGCTCGATTATAAGAAAACCTGAAAAGTTGGTTTCTCCATTTTCATGAAGGAGTTTTTAGGAACAAAATTCGTGCTCCTTTAATTCTTTTGTAAACTTTGATCGATCGATCCGGCAAAACCGTTCAATGGATTGATTAAAAAATTTACAGGGCTATTGAGGGTACATAGTTTCCCCATCAATATTTGTCAATACTCGGTAGATTTACTAAAACAACGGAAAAGTCACCTTTTTATACTTTATTTAAATCTATGTGAAAGATAATTTTTGTTTAATTACGAAGGTATCTTATAGACAATGTTTTCAAGTTTTCAAACGGCCCTTTAATTTTCTGTGCGATCATTGGTTGTTGAGATATCGATGACCAAAGGCAAACATACCTTTTTTCATTCAAAGTCGGATATCTCGGCTAAAAATTGACGTAAAGAGATAAATAAAAAACAAAATTGAAGTTGATACAATAGGATATCTGGTCCACGTATGTGTCTAACTAAAAAAATTGCCCAAATCCGTGGACCAAAACAATCTTATGATGTCGTAATAACCGCAGCTCATAACAAATTTTTGCCAGAATTTTGTTTATCTTGATACGACCGTTTTGCACTGAGATATATTGTTTTAAAAAACTCTAAAAAATGAGGATTTTTTTTGCTCCTTTAATTGTTGTTTTGACACGAGGATAATAATACACCAGCGCCATTTTTGTAATTGTTGCCACTTATGGCACTGAAAGGTCTGCCGTCGAATAACAATTCCCCAAAACCGTTGGGCTGGATGGCCAGAAGTTTTCGAGAAAATCGAATTTGAAATATTCCGAGCGAAGTGTGATGACTAGCGGTGAGTTAGTTTTCAACAGCCGGCGTGGCTTACCAGGTACCGAACGGGTTTAGTAAGTGAAGAGTCTTGGCTAGATTCCTGCCGGGGCAATTTTTTTTCTTTGTTTCTTCTTATGAAAAAATATTTTATAATTACCCTCATAGCAACAAAATCAATTTTTAATGATGATCGATTGAATCTACTGACAATGAGACGATTTGGTGCATAGGCAATGCCACGTTGGATTTCTTGTCTTGCGTACAATAATTCATCTTGATTATTTGATGTGCACATATTGGTCCAGCAATAATTTATTTTACTACCGATAGTAACGCGCTCTGATCCCCAGGAGGCGGCCAACTACGCGAAACGCGTCCGTTTTCAAATATTTATTAAGTATTTACTCGATAATTGTATTCTGTTCTTCATTGTCAGTCAGAAGTTATGTGTCTTCCCCATAGATGACAATCATCTATATTACATAAAATACAATTGTTTGAAAACAGTATTTAGCTTTTGATCTACAAGCCGCGTCCGCCCATTTTTCCATCTCCTTTCTTCTTTCACTGTTTGGATGGCTTGATGTAAATTTGCTCTTTGAGGTAATTGTATAAGTGCACTGTTACAATGTCCAGGTGCCGACGCAAAGGTTCGATGCAAACCGTATAGTCATCACATTCCTGCCGAATATTTTACTGTAGCTCGCACCGGCGGTTCGTCCGCAACCTTTCACGACGAGTCTCAGTTTGAGACGTTCAATATTCTCTGCTATGTGATATTTTTTTCTGGGAAATCATTTCCTATCGATAATTCTCCTTCCCGGTGACAAATCCAGCAACTCACATATATTTGTATCAATTGACAGGCGGGCAATGTACTTCCTCGGCTAGTTTAAACGGTTCAAAATCTTTTAAAGGCACTAGACCAGGGTATTTTCTTCATTTTCTGAAAGGTGCATTGGTTAAGAATGCTCTCACCAAATTTTGTAAAGAAATTCGTCAAATTGATGGAGATACAACATTTTATGTGAAACCGTTCCAAGCGCACAACCGCACCGAGCGGTAGACGTGCGGCTGTTAGACAGGGTTGCTACCTGGCCATCCTTTGTTGGCCACTATGAACCCTTATCCTCCTTAATGTATTTCGGTAAATGTATTGTATTCACTAGGAGGGGAGAGATGCGAAATTCCCGTTATTGGATTGAATAGAAACCCGGCAATTAAGCGTCAAAGAATCCGACAAGAGTCAGTTGTTTTTCGGCAGTAGTACGATTCATATCTATCATTTTATTTGTATCGTGAATTCTGTGTATCGTGATAGGTAGAAAATAAAAAAGACATGTCGTCGAAGAATCAACAAGGAGTGATAGGAAACAGAGCTAGCAGCAGTTCTGCGAGAAAGTTGAGCAGTGGCCAGCTAGATTCTGTTACGGTAAATTCAAGTGGCATGTACAGACTAATAAATTTGATTGCTGTTTTTATGGCAATAAGTGCACACGGAAATGTAAAGTGTGTGGAAGTTATGTTGAATTTTGCAAATCTAGTCAAAGAACACTCGCATTAAACATTGTGATAAACTGCAAGTCCTGTACGCCAAAAGAAATCACGTCATGCCCGTTAATTCAAAACGCATACGAAGTGAATCGTCGATTTATTTTTGCGATGCGATTGCTTGGAGTGTCATTCGCTGGAGCAGAAAAATGTTGTGCTTTCATGGACTTGCCGAGCCCTATTTTTCAATCTTTCTAGGATACTATTGTGAGACAGATTCGTGATGCTACAGAATCTATAAAGACAATGTCATTCAAACTAGCTGGTAAAGAAGAAAACAAATTAACCGCCGAAAAGTGTGGAAAAGTAGATGGATTGAGAGTTTCTGGTGATGGAACTTGGCGCAAACGCGGTTTCAGTTCGTTAGATGGTGTCACGACACTTATTAGTTGTTACTCGAAAAACGTTATTGATATTTGTGTGAAATCTGCGTATTGTAAGGCATGCGCTGTGTGGAAAGGCAAAACTGATTCAGAGGAATATCAAAATTGGCTAGAAAACCATGCTGAATCCTGTAACGCGAATCACGTCGGTTGTGCAGGCAAAATGGAAACTCGTGATATGCTTGAGATGTTTCAAAGAGCCGAGGAATTACACGGAACGAAATACGTCAATTATATCGGGGACAGCGATTCGAAATCGTATAACAAAAACGTGCAAGCTCTTCTGTATGATGTGAAGAAAAAAGAATATGTTAACCATGTTCAAAAACGGATGGGAACAAGATTACCAAATTGTAAAGAAGGGAATAAGGGCCTCGGTGGAAAGGGAAAGCTGACTGGAAAGCTCATTGGGGAACTAACTACATTCTACGGTCTTGCAATTCGTCAGAATAGAGAATCGTTGGAAGATGTGAAAAAAGCTGTCTGGGTTACATTCTATCACAAATGTTCGACAGACGCAAGTCCCCAACATCAGTATTGGCCGGATGGAGAAATCTCGCAGTGTTCGTGGCAGCAGGCTAATGCCAAAGGAACTTTAAACAATTATACACATACTCCTGCATTGCCTGCAAATGTCATTGAGGCAATAAAACCGATATACGAGGACCTTCATAAAGACCAGCTTCTTGATCGACGTTTAGGCGCGTCTCGCCAGAATAACAACGAGTGTTTGAACTCCGTCACATGGAAATTTGCGCCACAGACGGCATGGAGTGGCAGACCCACAGTTGAAACTGCCGCTAATATTGCTTCAATACTTTCCAACAATGGTCATAATGGCCTCATTAATGTATTGGAGATATTGGAGATAAAAATTGGTGAAGTACTCTACCAATATTGTCTAAATATTCATGAGAAGCGGATATGCGATGCCGAGCACGAAGCCGAAAAAAACACGCATGAGGGTCGTCTGCATGAAAAACACGACGATGACGAGTCTCTGGATGATGAGGAGCTGTTTTATGGTCCAGGAATAACTGACTGCAGCAAAATATGGTCTAATCCAAATGCAAAATTAAGAATAAAGAAAGTAGGAATGGATTATCTGCATCATGAGTACGATACAATTCATTTTATTTTACGCTAGATAAGTATGCAATATATTTTTGCTCCCATGCGACACGCGATAGACGCAAAAAACGAATCACAGGGTTTGGGTCAGCGAGAGGAGACTTTGAAAATGTTGGAACAAATCCTAAGTGGGAGATGACATTTTCATTCACATGCTACCATTTAACGTTTTTACTCCCAACAAAAGAGTCGGTAGGTTAATGGTCGCCAACAAGGGGACCGTACGGTCTCAGAAATTGACTTTGGGGTGAGACTTCGCAGGTTAATAGTATACCTTAAGGGTATTCACCGCGTAAAGCAGTAAAGCGCAGTAGCCACAAGATTCCGAGAAAAAGAGCCTTGAAATTTTTACACGCCTTGTAATTTTTACACGCAGCTCATATACTCGGCGATTTCTATACACAACAGTGCAGTAACAGAGTTAGTAGCGAACTCGCTTGCTACGCGAACGATCGCGGTTCGATGCTACCTCTGGGAACTCTTTTTTTATTTTATTGCTTCAAAAATTATAACAACTTTTAAATAAAGTTAATGTTTCGGCGAGACCGAAAAGGAGGTTTAAATTTGCCGCCAACCGTAACTCGCGGTCGATAGAGGAGCTCTCGTCGATCGATGTTCGCTCGACGCTTGCCCGTTCTCCTACGTTAGCCGGCTCACCTCGTGCCTAACCGGAACCGGTTCCTCGGCCATTCTCTCACGAGAGCTCACAAAGTAACGACGTGTTATTGCGAGTACCAAGTTTTGTTATATCTATTGTTCGATCACGGCCTTCTCAGTGTTTGCGTAAATTCGTTCAGCTCACTGAAAGTATTGTCTCGGCGTCTCAATCTCGGCATTATTCCAAAAACTATAAGTTCAGCTCTACCGACGATCGCGTAGCGCGAGTTGCGCTCTTTGTTTGTACCGTACCTTTTTTGACGAATAAAACGGACGAGCATAACATGCGAATCTCGTTTCTACGAACTCTTTTCTTTTATCTCGCTACCACTTCTCCCGCCCACCAGATCCTCGCTCGAACAGTTAATGACCTACAAATAGTATCAATTAAATCCTAAATCATTTTTGTTAATTTATAAAATGACTGTTACAGCTAATTAAAATGTGAATTAAAGTGACGCATACATATACCGCTCAATATAGTCTCACTCTGTCTGGAAAACACCTACCTCAAGTATTTGTTTGGTTACAAGAAGCAACCAGTAACTTTGATCCCCGAGTTAAAAAAACAATAGATGAATATGCACCAAAATATAAAAATGTCGTAATAACGTCTTCGAAATCTGGAAAGCTAACGGCAGGTCTGTATACTGACTTTCTGAATCGTTGTTTGAAGTCTTATGTGGGAAAAGAACAGTTTCTATTAATTATTGACTGTTGGGACGGACAAACAAAGCCTGAATTATATGACGAAATCTTTCAAGTTGACGAGAAATCACCAACTTGTACAATTAAAGTAATTCCTCCAAAATGTACTCCTCTTGTTCAACCGTATGACGTCTATTTTTATAGACAGGTTCAAAATCGAATAAAGCGTATACAAAATTGCACTTATCTGTTTGAAAATAATAGAGAAATAAATTCCTGTGAAGACTTTATAAAAATACAATCAATAGTTCATCATCAACGGGCATCGCCAATTTTTAATGAAATGATCCGGCATGCCTGGTACCCTTCCAAGCTTTCTGATGAAAGAGAGATTTTCATGAATGGAAATGAAGTATGTTTTCCAACAAATCTTTTACATAAAGGTTGTTCGTGTAAACAAACTTCCTTTATAAATTGTGCAAGATGTCAGAATATGTTTTGATTTCAATGTTTTTATGATAATTATCATTCTGGTGCTTGTATGTAATATAACCAATTGATAAATAAAGACGATACTGTAAATTGTTGTATATAAAAAAAACCCTGCCCGAAATTTTGTTATAGTGGTAAGTAAGTTTTAATTTACCTCCATTAAAAATGCACTTGAAATTATTCAACTTTTTCAAAATAAAATATTATCGTTAATTCACATTTTAATTAGCTGTAACAGTCATTTTATAAATAAAAAAAATGATTAGGATTTAATTAATCATATTTTTAGGTCATTAACTTTATTTAAAGGCTGTTATAATTTTTAAAAGAACTAAATAAATAATCTAACAAAGTTCCAAGAGCTACCATCGAACCCCGATCGTCCACGCGGCAAGCGAGTGCGCTACTAACTCGGATACTGCGCTGTTGTTGAATTGTGTCGAAATCGACGAGTATATAAGCTGCGCGTAAAAACTTTAAGGCCCTTTTTCTTGGAATCTTGTGGCTAGTGCGCTTTACTACTTTACGAAGTGGACACCCTTAAGGTATACTACTGACCTGCGCAGTCTCATCCCGAAGTCAATTTCCGAGACCGTAAGGTTCCCTTGTAAGACCCAGCCTCAGAAAAAATAAATTAGTTGAAATCGCGCGTGGAAAGCGAGACCCACAAAATTGTACTCGTCTCTAATCCAAATACTCCGCCTTCGTTATCCTGTACTTTAAATCTCCAGTTTTATAACAAATTTATATTTTCTCGTTTGTACCTAATATATATACATATATCCTTAAAATTCAGTATTATGGACAGATTATCAGATCTGCCCAAGAAAACACGGAGGCAAGGACAATGAATAGAAAGCAAGGTAAGTACATTAAGTTGACACTAGTATTAAGGGCAGTGACTTCTATCCCGAACGAGCACATACCTGTTTTAAAAAGGAGTACGGAATCTATGTAAACGCGTCAGAAATTCTAAGTATTCTTCTGGGTAACAGTATAAACAAATATATATGTATAGTGTATTAACTCACGATTAAAATAAAAATGATGATTACTTTGTGAGCAATTAGCTAAAGTCATATATATATATGGAATTTAGTTTTGTCGTATTTAATTTGTAACCCCCGGCTTTCGATAACCATAGGTCATTAAAACTTTTTCAGCAAAAGATCAAGATATTTTTATTTTCGTTAAGGGATGAAAACATGGCAAAATTCGAGGGTTGTTTATATGAACGAAATTGTAGAAAATATGAATCCCTATATTTTGTACATTCAAACTGCACCCGTAAAATTAACATTTTTTGAGCGATCACGAAAATACGATTTTCAGAGTATTTATTAATTTTTTATGGGGCGGTTCCTTTTGGAATTAAGGGATGATTTTGGTCCCAATCGACGCGTTCTTTTAAGAGCTAGAACTATTTTATTTGAATGGAGTTCGAAAACAAATTTCCCGCCGAGTTGTTTTCGAAAAACTGATTTTTGGTACGTTCCCCCCACTTTTGGAAAACGAAAATTAAGAGATCCACGGCGGCGAATTCGTATCGTCAATAGTTTTGCCAAAATTTCATTTTCATCATCAAAGGAAAAATTTAAGGGTGGACCATACGGACGAAAATTTAGAGAACATTATTTTGTATATTTCGTACATTCATACTGTACCCGAAAAATCGATTGTTTTTGAGTTATTCAACAAACAAATTTTTGTTGATATTTCAACAATATTTTTGGGGGTGAAGATATTATCGGAGAGGGATGATCAAAAACTCAATCGACGCGTATTTTCAAGGGTTACAACCGTTTGAACAAAAATTTTACGAATTTTTCCTAACGAGTTATTCAATCAAAACTAATTTTTATAATTTCACCCCCAAAATGAACTCCCGCGACTTCGGTGCTATGAACAAAAATGGAGACCGGATGTTTCTGAACATTTTATCTCATGGGGCCGACCTCGTAGAAGTTGTAGTTTAGCACAAAGTTACCCCCATCCCCCTTCATCCCTTAAAAAAACCTGCACCCCGATTTGTGGGCAAACTTGGATTTAGCACCGGCGACATTTACAGAATCACCTGTCAAAAAATTGGCCTCCTTCTAATTTTGTCAGGTTACAAGAATTTTCGACGACAGAATGACTGGACTATATACGAACTTAATTTTCTTTTTTAATTACGAAATTGTAAATGTTGCCACTTTTTAAAACAAACTTCAATATTTTACACCTTTCGCACTACATTAATGTAAAAAAAGTGACTTTTTTAACTGATAACTTTAAATTTATAAGTTCATATCGAAAACAATATTATAAAGTACATTTGTAAAAAATTTCAGCAAGGTCGGTCAAATAATTTTTAAGTGAGACTCCCCGCCGATTTGAAAAACACAGTTTTGAGAAAAGCTCGTTTAAAGTTTGTGGAGATAAAAATACATACCTGTGGCACGCATAAGACGCGCTTCGAAACAAGTTACGCCCACAGGCTGCAACTTTCATATGGCTTCGAATTTCGCTTCCAAACTTTGACACGATATTCCTAGAGATATAAACTAATGCTTTATGCAAAAAAAAAGGCAATTTTTGAAAGTTTTACTTGGATTTTCCCCCTCAACAGACTGCGATAGCCAACCTTTGAAATACGCTGGCGTATATTTAAGAGAAAAATGTTTCTCTCGCGGTCAGTTTTACGTAGCTTGCTCACGCGTAAGTTCGCCCACGAGCTTGGTAATTTTAGTTCCACCCAATGGAGAAATAAAAAATATTGTTGGAAGGAAATCCTCTAGAAAGTAAATACATTTGGAAATTTCCACGATGTCATGAGTTCCAAACGAAGAAAGTCACGGGCAATAAATATAACTTCATATATATATATTTCGAAAAAAAGTACATTAAAACAGTGTCCCACGTAGACGAAGTCGCGGGGAAAAGCTAGTATATAATATATCTGCTATACACCGATGGGTTTCTACCTATTCTATTCAAGTTTTTTTCCTGTTTTTTTCCTATTTGTTCTATCATATAATCACAATATTCCTCTAGTATAAGTGTACTGTGAATAATTATTTATGCATATTTCATATTTCCTACTGGCTCTATACATGATCCATCCATAGATTTTACTGTAATGTTTACTTTTAACTCTTTTATTAATGTTTGGGAAAATTCGTAGTGCTGGGAGTTCATGCGAGAGGTCAGCAGTTCGCGGTCACACACGCTTGGACACACCGGTACTCGAACGCACTGACATGTTCCCCCACCCTTCAAAGACCGATCTACATCGATGTCCGCCTTCTTCATCACTTCTAACAGGGGGTGTTCACTCATATAGGAAAACGGGGACCCTATTATAGTTCGAAATTCCGAGGGACATAACGAAGAGTGCGCCACAATCGGCGTACACCTAGCGCAATCTACCGTACAGTCATCGAACAGTTTATCGAAGAGTAACATGAGCGTCAGGTTTGCATACCGACGCGATATGGTAGATAGTACCGCCATCTACGCCATCCACATTTCTTTGATTGCGACGTGTGAGTGAAAAATTTGTCGAACTTCAATATGAATGAATATGAAAAACGAATTCTGATGTTCATAGAATCATCGTCCTTATGGACCGGGTGAAGTCAATTTTTTTCCGACGGAAATCGATACTGCTTTCGTGAATTAATAATGATCACATATACAAAATATATCACTATTAGTAATAGATGTAAATGATGCAGATAGCGTGAATGATACCGATGAAAAATAAGCCGTTCGCAACCCCAAAGGATAGAATTCCAGCCCTTGCCACAATTTTAATACAAGAAATGTTAAAATAAAGATATTCGAACCGACAGCCGCGCGGGCTAGGGCGCTTTTGCTTGTATACTACCGGAGTGATGTGGCTTCGATCCCAGCTAGCATAATTTTTTTTTTCAGTTTCACAATTGCCAGGAAAAGAACTATTTTATTTATAAATATATATACGATTATATATATACACGAATAATGAACTAAAAAAAATTATATTTTTTGTAAATTGCTTTACAGTATCCTTTACGCAGGCTCTGTTTATAAATTTAAGAAAAGCAAGTCAGTTATTGCAGTCAAATGTTTGACGGCTATTTGTATTGCGATATATCTGTATGTATTGTGACGAGGCGTTGTACTTCTCGCAATCGCGAAAAATCGAAATATTCTTCCGAATATTAAAGCGAGATAGAAAGAGCAGAGTCGCGTCGTCTCGCACCCGTGGTCAGAAAAATTGTACTCTAGAATTCGCGCTGCCGAGATACTTCGTGATTTTCAGAGACACGAGGTCACGGGAAGTAAACATCGCCGGCCGTACGCGAGAGACGACGCCCGGCGAGCGAGAGAGACAGAGGGATGGCTGTGCCGGCGATCGAGAGTCGATCGTCGCGCGGACCTCCCCCCCCCCCCCCCCCCCCCGATACGACCACGAGGGAGCCGGCGAGCGAGAGTGACGAGAGAGCAGTTAGTGTGATCTCGACCACGAATGAATATAGTTGAAGTATTTAGAAAAGAGAATTATGAAGAGTACGGTAGTAGAGAGTGTGATCTCGACCACGGGCCGAAATTGTAGAGAAGTAAAAGCGGATAGTTGGAGAAAGCGAGTTATAGAGAGTGATAGAGAGTGTGAGAGAGAGAACGAGTGAGAGTGAAGCGGAGCGGAGCGAGCGTGAGAGACGAGCGGGAGAGGACGATCCAAGAACGCTAAGCGACGGAAGCGAGGATACCGACGGATAAAAAGGTAGGCGCACGCAGGTGCAGTTCTTTGTCGGTACGAGCACGGGTACCGTCGGACGCGTGGGCGTGAGTCCTGCCTGTCTCGTAACGCGCCCCGTAGTACGTAGTTAGCCGTCCCTACCGGCTTCTCCGGGGGGGGAAGAGCTATCTCACTTTGAGAGTTGACTGTATAATAATTGTTTCCGAAGAGAGATTGTCACGCGAATAACTATTGTAATGTAACAGTGTAAGAAAAGATTGAATACGGTCCAACTAGGGGACCGAAATAATAAATCAGTTATTGTGAGTATTTTAGACACGTCTACTAGAACGTTAATTTCGGAGATTGAGTCAAATTACGGTAATCGATGCTCGTCCTTCGACCCTACCCTTCCCTGAGGTTAGAATAAGAGCGGAGAAAAGAACGAACGAAGAATAATTCCCTTGGTGCTACGGGATTGGTACAAGCACCTGGCGCCCAATTGGAAATTGGAGAAAGAAGTGGTTGATATAAATAAAATTGTTGGGGCGTCATTAATGATTTTGGACGGGTAGCTCTTCTCGGCTTTAGCGAAATTTTGTCGGAAAGAACTCGTCACAGTATATATAACATCATGGCACTGCAATACAAATAATCATTCAACAATTGATCGTGATGAATGAGTTACTTTTTCTTTCATTTATAAATGACTATGTTTCAACAGACGCCTGAATTCGTTGTTGTAAATGAAATATACATGTGTCATAACCGTATTGTAGAGTAGATGAAACTATTTACAAAATTATTTGCATCAGGTGAAAAAAATTAGCAATAACAATAACATTTTTGTGATATTAAAAATACAATAACTTCATTTTGTTTTCTGATAACGATTGAGAATGAACAAATAATTTTAAAAATTACAAAAAAGAAAAATTTTCAATGTCTATGAAACATGTTCATTGTTTATAAGAATTTGTAATCGATGACTCGTGGAAATAAATAAAAATCACATCATGCAATTTTGTTGGAACCGCGGCTTTTATTTGCGGTGTTTGCGGTGGTATGGTGATATCTCGTAAATCGTTAAGACTAACCATCTTAATTATCTTTTTGAAAATCTTTCCGTATATATTATATTCTGTAGTATATTTAAAAAGTTTTGTTTCAAAATGGAATGTGACATTTATACGAATACCAATGTTAACATCCCCATTTTTTTAAGTCCGACATTGAAAAAATAATACCCTAGAATATACGGTTTTTAATTAAATTAGATAACGTCGACATGAAACACTGCGGTTCGCATATTTTATTTTTCCAAGATGTTTATTTCTACAAATGTAGAATATGTATGCACAAGTATTTTTTTTATATTCTTCAGATCTATCATCAATATGCATATGCGAAATCCATCCGAAGTGATCCGAAGGGTATTCGTTTGTATATCTATTATATAAGTATAGGTACACATGATTTGGCAACAAATTCCAATTATTTCCTACATTTTGAATATATAATTAATATATCTCCTATATATATATTGGTTATCACGCATATATTCTATACAACGAAAAAAATATTTTTGTGTATTCACTTTAAAAATCCACTTTATAATATAACATGGATAGCATTGAAATAGTCTTCTAACTTAAAAATGTGGATTTTATGAAAACATGTTCTTACAAAAGTTGTTAGTTTTAACCTGAGAAATTTGTTGGTGTACCAAAAAAGTCATGCTTGTATTAAAAAAAAAATGTCGGCCATCATAAGTCCGCCACTTTTAATTTAGGATTAAAACAAATGTTTGAACAGTCCTCTTTAAGCCCATCAACTTCGTTCATACCTAATTTTTGATGGGAGAAGTATTGTTCGAGATAAACAGGTGTAAGAGTAAAGTGGGACGCTCGATATATAACAGCGCGCGAGCCATAAAATCGAAATTTGGCACGGATTTTCCCACTTTGAGGGTCGCTAGAAGCCGTAATTTTGATCGAAGAAAAAAAAGTCCAAAAACGAATTTGTAGGTATCGGTATGTTCTACAAGTTTGATAATAAAACGTTTTCCGATATGTATCACGAGAAAGGAGAGAAAAGCCCAAAGTAAGTTTCAAAAACTCAAAATTTTGCTTTCTCCTTCAATATCACGAGAACGATCAACGGTACGTGAAAAATGTATAGGACCAAAATTGTGGAGCGCAAAAAATGCAATAAAAAACGCCAATGTAACATTTCAACGCGATGGATAAGAACCGAGTTATCGCAAAAACAAAAATTCAACCTTTTTTCAAGATGGCGCAAAATGCTCATAGGAATTTGAGGACGAACATTTCAAGTTACGCTTTTTTAAGCCTCCCCCACACAATATCCAAAATCCAGCTTTCTCGGTTTAGTTGCATTTTCAAATGTATATAATGAGGACTATTATATTATTGAGCTAGAACTAGAATGAAACACAGAAAATTTCGGAAATTTGTCGGAAATTTTTCTGGTGTGCAAAATTTGTGTATTGAGTTTTTGGTGAATTTGTTGTTTGTCCACTCGGATTTTATTGAGGACATCGATTTTGGATGTTTTTCTGGATATTTAACATACTATAACGGTAAGTCAGTGTTACAAATTAACCCTTAACACGCATGTTCTTCTGAAGTTTTCCGAGTTTCTATATCTTAGTATCAGCACCAGTAGTGTATTGTATAAAGGGCGAGTCGTATAAGGTATATCAAAATTTATTCCGAGGTAGATGGGACCATTACAAACAAAAGTTGCAAATATACATTAGGGATATTTTCAATAGTTTACGAGATTTAAATTTTTAAAGTTGGGCTAATCAGAGCGCGCCGAGAAGCGTTGGAGCCGCCCGCTCTCCGCCCTAGCCGTAGATACAGCGCAATGTATCAATCATTGGCTGCCCGCGCTCGCCGCCCCGCTCCCTCGTCGCCCCGCGCCGTACCGCGCCAAGACTTTCGTCTCTATGGTCAACAAACTCGTGAACTAGTCCAGGATATCTGAACTTAAAAATGGCGGAGAAAAAGCACAAGGAAATTTTGTTGGTTTATTGGTTTGGTCGTATCATAAATAAATTTCTAAAAATCTGTCGCAATCAATAATGTTTTAAAAGAAGAATCATGCTGGACGTACGTCCACGGCCAAATAATTACAACGGAATCTTATTACGAGAGAAATGATGAAGGCATTAAAACGATTTTTTTTTAATTTTATTTTGTGTTTTTTTAGTATTAACAAGCAATATCAATGTATCATGTTTATAACAGTTCAACATTATTTTCCGAATGTGAAATTTTTTAATTCACACTACAAAGTGCACAGAATAAAATAAAAAAACCTCGTTTTAATATTTTTATTAATTTCTTTGTAATAAAATCTTCAAGAATGAAAGAAAAAATTAAAAAATTTGTTAATGATTAAATACTCTCCGATCAAAGCCGACTCTATAATAACAAAAATCCACCAGCACGGCCGCACACATCTCTAACAAAATTTAAATACTCTCCTATAGAACATACATAAAGTGTGGTGGAAAACTATGTTGTAAGCAAATTTTTACCCGTGCGTAGTTGTGTGAATTCAGTAGCCTAAAAATGGAGCTAACAATCTAATTTTTTTGGACCGAAAAACAGTTCATTTGTCTAACCACCTTCATATATATGATTCAGCCCATGCTACTTGGAATGGTTAAAAAGTCTATTACTCCTTTAGAAGCGTCGTAACTCCGTCAAAAGTCATCATTGGCAAACCCAGATTTTGGTGATCATTAAATTGTTTCGAATTTTTTTTTCGTTTGTGAGATACGCCAAATCCGTCAATTAGAATTTTGTTAAACCAATTAACGCCTGAAAGAGACAATTTCGACGTGTAAGTACGAATTATCGACATGTCATGAATTTAAACAAGAAAAATTCGGGGATCATTGTTTCCTATGTTGATAGTTAAAAGTCCCCAAACAAATGTTTACCATTGAAAAAAATACGAGATTTGTCGATTCCATTTTTTTTCAATCATTCTTCGTTCCCTTTTACAGTTTCCTATATGCTTAAAACCTATTTAAATCGTGGCCTCAATGTCTAAGCTTCAAGTAAATGAATTTCTTTTATTGTCAACATATTTTGCTATAACAGAATGGCGACCGAAATAGTACATTTTTCTTTCACACTTTACAAATTTTTTTCTTGCAAACTATATGCTTTCAAAAATCGTCTTCAGAACACAAATGTATTATTATTAGTCAAAAATAGTCTCAAACTTGATCATAATTGTTTGAAATAATTTAAAATTTTTCGGAAAATCACGAAATTGAAATTTCCTAATACGACATGAAAAATTATTTAAAAAATAGAAGCCATTCTTTGACTAATCTTAAGTCGTTTTTATTTCTAACAAGTTTTCTTTAAAGTTCATAAAGTTTTTGAAAAACAAAATTTGTTAACTTCACTAACAATTTTTATTCTCGAAAACTATGAACTTTAAGAATTTTAAAATTTGTTGAGAATAAAAATTACTTACAATTAGTTAACAAATGCCCTGAAATTTTTTCATAATTATTAATAACATTTTCGAAAATTTCGATCTCGTGGTTTTTTGATAAATCGAAAATCATTTTAAAAAATTCTAAAAAATTGGACAGTATTTTTTGACTACTTAGAAGACATTTGTGTTCTTCAAGAACAAATTTAAAAAAAAATGTTCATATGTAGTGCCCGTTTAATCAGTTTATGAGATCAAAATTATATAAAAAAATTAATTTTTGCTGTTCAGTTTTTTCATCTGGATTTATTAATTATTAATTTGTTTTTTTCTGCTTTTCGAATTCATAGTTCAAATGACATGTTTGGATAGACAGCTCGAAAACGGAAAAAAATGTTTTTTTCGCGATACACGCTATTTTCGAACTTATTCAGCCACCCCTTCATAGAGATTTATTTAACAAAAAAATATATATATTGTACGTCCGGGTGAACAAATTAAGTTCCAAATCGAGTGTCGCTCCTGCACATGTACGGTTCGACACATTTAATGTTATTAATAGTAAAATATCCATTCCACTTGCTTCTTCTTGTTCTTTCAGTCGGGACAACGCAGTTTCCACAATGGTTCGAGGTTGCGTTGATGTTGGATGTGCAACTGGGGTAAAGGGGCCATCCCATTCATTTCCAAAGAGTGAATGGAGATGCCAGGCTTGGATTAAAGCAATCGCCTCCCAAAACCTCTTTTCGATTGAACCCAGTGAGTTAAAAAAACTCCGAATTTGTCATCGACACTTTACTGATGATTCATACATGGAGCATGGTCAACGGAGAAGATTGAAGGTTACAGCAATTCCTACTTTATTTCTGGTTAACGGGGAAAAATCTTTTCCGTTAGTATCAGTATGCAACGGAAGAGTTGCGATTGAGCAGCACTCGATGCTGGAGAAATAGCTCCGGCATGTCATCCTCCCTTACTTTCTTTATCAGAGAGTCTCTCGGGAAAATATGGTGAACGATTGGTTGGTACAGTCGAAATAATGCCATCTCATACCGAGCAGGACTCCATACTGCCCAATGAAATAGTTATGAATGCTTTCGAATGTCAGCAATCTCCTTTATCGCAAAGTTTTTCTTGCAATGAGATAGCAGTACTTACTGCTCAAGAGAGTCTCATGACTGAAGTCTTTCTTGACTCGTCACATACTTAATTTACTCACGGAGTCTCTCCTATTACATCGCCGATCATTGAACTAGAGAACGTTGTACTAGGAAACAGAACCGACAGTACTCTACAGCCCTCTCCTCCTGTACCTCTGAGCTCTTCCGCCAAGAGATTCTTAGCCGATGAGTCAACGCTGATAGCTCCACGTATGAAAAATTTATAACCCCAAACCATCTGCTCTCTGTTTTCTCTACGATATTATGAACCTGATCCCTTTCGATTTAAGCGAAACTCCGCTTGTTTGCTTCTCTGAGCCGAAAAACAATTCTTAAATTTTCTAAGTTGCTTTTCCACGACCGTTTTTGAGACTTATTACTTTTACGATTTCGCATTTAAAAAAACAAAATTTCTTTTAACACACACTTTGAACGGCCCATGATATCGAAATGTTTCTGGACAGTGTTTTCTCCTTAAGTGCAGCTGTACGAGAACAACTAGTTTCGAATTTTCCAAATACATCTGTGATACAGCCAAACAAATCAATTATTGAAATGGCGACCGTTCCTCCTCCTCCGATTTCGTAATAGACATTCTACAAATACTATTATTATTAGTAATATCCATTCTGAGATAATGTTTTGAGATGCAGATGACGTTCTTACATATAACTTTTCATCAGTTTATCTATTTATTTATACATTCAAGTATGTACTATGCACGAATCAATTATGAACATACCGCATGAACGTATGGAAACATTGACTAACACGAATAAATGTGATATCGAATCGTATATTTAAAAAACTATTTGCTATGATCATTAATACTTTGACACGCCATTTCAAAACATACATTCATCTTTATTGACTTTTTTTGCTGTTATTATACCATAATTTCCAAAATGTTTTGGCAAAGTAGACAATAAGTTAATAAATAAATGTTTTGTTACCAGGTGGTAAACATTCGACATTGACAGGAAAATCAATCATTGGACCCACGACACGGGAAAATATGTTGTCCGCAGACGCGAAGCGCATTTACCACAATGCCCTCAGAGTGCGAAGACGAGAGCTTAAATTGAGACAAAAACTTAAAGTTGCGCAGACAGCGAAAGCCAAATCACGGAAGCTGGGGAGTGTTGAATTGGCTACAAATAGTCTGACCACGATTCAGCAAACATTCTTGCAAATGCAGATAAGGCATGAAAATATTTCACCGCAGGTAAACATAATACCCATCTCATTTAAATGGTGCATGTCGTCCTCGAACCTTCTGCACATTTTTTATGAAAAATTATTCACGCAAAGCGGAGGGGATGTAGACTACATTTTGTAATACTATCCCCTTAGTTGTAACTTCATCCAAGTAGTAATGACGAAAAAGTTTTTAAGAATTTTACAAAACAAATAGGTGCTCGAATTAAAAGTTGCATTATTTTATATACTCAATGCTCAATGTCGGAATGTATTGAATTAATTTGTTTTCTTCCTTGAAAGTACAAAGGTAATTTAGTCATCCATTTTCTGTTGTGCAAATATTTTTAGAACGTTAACTGTTGACTAAGAAGGATAAGAAGAACAATAATATATTAGATTCATTTCATCCGACGATTTTTATGAAAAAAATATGTTTGTATTCAAAACGGCAGTAATCGATATTACTATTTATTGTTGCGTCGTTACATTTTCAAGAGCTCTAGTGGACCATTATACATTTGTAACTACTTGTCAAAAATGTCAAACACATGATTTTGCTGCGGTAGTATAGAAGGATGCAGCGAGAAAAATGCAATTTTTCAAATATGTTATCCATCCGAGAATAAATTTTCAAAAAATTGCAACCACCTTCCTTGCACTCCTTTCAAAACTATTGAAAAATGAATTTCTCCATACACTTCTGATATATTACACTTTATTAATTTCATATACATATATATACATATACATATACATTTCATATACATATACATTGTGACGAGGCGTTACACTCCTCGCAATCGCGTTAAAGCGAAATATTCGGAGGAATATTAGAGCGAGATAGAATAGGCAGAGTCGAGTCGTCTCGCACCCGTGGTAAAGCAAAATTGTGCTCTAGAACATACGCTGCCGAGGAAACTTCGTGAGTTACAGAGGCACGAGGTCGCGAGAAGTAAACAGTGCCGGCCGTATGCGAGAGACGACGCCCGGTGAAAGAGAGAGACATGGATGGCTGTGCCGACGATCGAGAGACGATCGTCGCTAGGACCTCCTTCCCCCCCAACAGGGCCAAGACGAAGCCGGCCAGCGTGAGCGATGAGTTGGGGGGAGAGTGCGAATTCGACCACGGTAGCGATAAGAGTAATTAGGCAGTGAGAACTCGACGACGAGCCCGAGCGGAACGATTAGAAGTAGAGTAATTGTAGAGAGTGAGCGAGAGCGCGGGCAGCAGAGCGAAGAGTGCGTGAGAGAGACGAGCGAGAGAGGGACACCGAAGAACGCTGAGCGACGAGGACATAGGATCTCGGAGAATAGAAAAGGTAGGCGCACGCTGGTGCTATATTTTCTCCGACGATACGAGCCTAGCGTATCGTCGAACGCGTGGGAGTAGGTTCAGCCCATCTCGCCACGCGTCTCGTTGCACTTACGTAGCTGTCTCTACCGGCGTTTCCGGAGGACAGTGCTGTCTCACTCTGAGACGAGGAAGTACCATAAATTATTTGTTGAGCGTGATTGGCACGCGGATAATTATTGTATGCTGAGATTGTAAATCATGAGTGAGGTCCAACCCGTGGACCGGAGTAATAAGTAAGTCATTGTTAACATTTTAGAAAAACTACGCACACGTTAATTTCGTATATTTGATTGAATTTATGTAATCGATGCTCGCCCTTCGAACCCTACTATTTCCCTGAGAATTGAATAAGAAAGAGAACGAACAATAAGTAATCCCTTGGTGTTACGGGGGTGATACAAACACCTGGCGCCCAATCGGACATTGGTGAAAGAAAGGAATGGTAAAATATATTGTTGGGGCGTCATTATAGATTTTGGGCTGGTTGCTCTTTTCGTCTTTGGCGAAGTTTAGAACGAAAAGAGCTCGTCACAACATATAACATTTTTTGAAACTACTCATTTGTCTACTTTTATCAAATATACGTATGTAAGAAAAAAAAAGAAACAGCTGGCGAGTTCACTTGTGTTCGACCCTACTTACAAAGCATGTTTTTTTATGTTGTAGGGCAGACGGTACACTGACGAGGAAAAATTCATATGCCTAAGCATGTTTAAACGCTCGCCTTCCGGTTATCGGCATTATATGCGTTTATTTTCTGTTCCGAGTCCAAAAACCTTGAAAGTTATGTTGGCCAGGATTCCCGTGAAGGTGGAAATTAATAAATTATTAATGAGTCACTTGAAAGATCAGGCAATATACATGGACCCAAAGAAGAAAATGTGTGCCGTTGTCTGGGATGAGATGTCTCTATCAGCACATCTCCACTATGACAAGGTGCAGGACAAGATTATCGGCTTCGAGGACTATGGCGATAGGCGGACGTCAAAATTTGCGGACCACTGCTTGGTATTCATGATGAGAGGGATAGTGAACTCATGGAAAATCCCATTGGGATATTACTTCAACGAATCACAAACCAACGGACCACAGCTACCAAAATGTATAAAGGAAATGATAAAAGCAGTAACAAATGCAGGGTTCAATGTGGTTGCTACAGTTTGCGATCAAGGTTCCTCGAATATCAGTGCGATCAATGAATTACGAAAAATGTCTGACAGGATACAATGACAAAACCAACGACCCAACCGTGAGTAACTTATATTTGTCAGCAATACGGTAGTAACATAATAGCTAAAAAATGCTTCCTGACAAATTGTATCGTTTACAAAGCACCGTCTGTGTAAAACTTAAATACAATATTTTTAGTTTGCCATAACATTTGTTTTAGTACTTACTTATTTACTTATTTGTCGCAACTACATTTTTATAGATACTACGCTTCTAATCTTTGTAAATTCATTACAGTTTAAACTATAAACAATTTTGAAAAACCAAACCAATAAAATTGGAAGTAGTATAATTCTATCGGAAGTAACAGCAAATTATTCATTCGCGATATATAGAGGGGGATGTTTGTTCGATTATTTAATCTCACCATACACACGCACCCACACACCGAACATTTTTTTAAAGCGATTTTCAAACATTTTCGTGCAGTTTCAAGGGTTATATTCAGTTACAGGCGAGAAAAAACATATATTGGAAAGAATTTTTTTAAACTGTTGTACACTGTTTTTTATTTAATACATAATATCAAGTTCTTACACTATATCTTAAATAATTTTTCCGAAAAAAAAAGAAAAAAAAAATTCTGAAGCAATTTATCAGACCCCTCGCTCCCAAAAATGATTTGCGGTGGTCACTGTATTTGAAAAACCACGCGATGTATTTAGATGAAATTTATGCAGCATATTGTAAGCATAAAAACTTGAGTCGGATCGGAGGTTTTTTTTCTCAAAAATTCACTAAATGACAGCCTCTGGAATTTTTGTTACGAATTTTAAGAATAAATTGCTGGTTAATGGTTTATGAACAATAGAAGTTTCAGTAAAAAAAAAAAACTTTCGATCCGGCCCGACTTTCAAATGCCTAGAATAAGCTGTATAAATTTCATCTAAATCCATCGCGTAGTTTTTAAAATGTACTGACCATTGGATCTGAAAACGTTTTGAAAAAAATGCGTTTAAAGTTTCATCAGCTGACTATGGATAGTAGGGGGGCCCTACAGTTATTGTATAGGATATCTTGAAAACTATGTACGGAACCAATTTGGCTTTAGATTTCATGCAAATATAAAATTTATTTTTATTTATATTCAACCATGACACACTATAGTTATTTAATGTGGTTGATAAACAAAAATTCCGTTCTGCCACCAGGTGACTCAACAATCATTGGCTCAAGTGAGATCATTCCCATGTATGATGCACCTCATTTATTAAAATGTATAAGAAATAATCTACTGGACAAGAAACTGGAGACCAACGTAGATTTGACTTCGAAAAAAGAGCTGGAATATGTCACTTGGGACACTATCCGCTTGGCATATGACATCGACGGTCGGGCGAATGGCACTTGTCAGCAAGTACCAAAATTAACGGAAGCGCACGTCGTGCCGGAAAAAATTCATAAAATGCGAGTGAAGCACGCTGTCCATGTGTTCAGCAAACGACTGTCTAGTTTTATCGGATTCTTGTCAAACATTGATGGTAAGCAATCTCAGAAATATCACCTTTGTTGCAAATATATTTACTTTTTTTCACCCACTTTTTTCTTATTTGTAACAACATTCTGTTGTCCTTAGGTTATATCAATACACCTCATGGCCGATTGAAAACTCCAGGCAAGGAGGGACGTATCGTTTCCGAAACGATCGCTTTTTTCAACGATCTCTTCGATTCTGTCAACGGAGGTGAAGGAGGTGGAGATGGAAATGCACTAAAGGCCTGCATCGACAAAGACAGCGCTCATCACAAATTTTTGATCGAAGCATCTCGACGCCTTGCAAAAATGCGTTTTGTCTCCAAGATATCGAATTGACCATCAAAACATGTTTTTATGCTTACTAACTGGCGCCGAACTATTCGAGGATTGTCGTTAGTGTGAGCCAAGTTACAAGCCGCGGGAGTGAAGTCGATTAAAGCCCGAAATCTGAATCAAGATTGTATCGAAAATTTCTTCGGGCAAGTGCGAAGCCATGGGATGCGAAACATCAACCCCACGTGTTATAGTTTTTCGGCATCATTTAAATCATTGCTGATTAATAATATAACTTTGAGTCATTCTCCTCGCGCTAATTGTCAAGAAGATTCGGGCGAAATGATGTCATTACTTAATTTTTTCGTTCCAATCAAGTCCCTGCCGAAGACGTACATTTAGAACTTGACGACGTAGCAATCCTCGTTGATCAAAACGCGAATACGAATCACTTTCAGAACAAAAACATTCAGAATGACACGTGTGTAAAAGTTTTGATCAGGATATTAAGCTCGAAAGCTTTGCCGAATTACACAGTTTGCAAAAAATCATTAGTAAAATATTCGAATGACCAACGGTTTTTAGATTCGACAGCCCATTTCGAGGCTACGATATGGAGAATAAGATATACAAGAAATTTAACAAAAATCATCGGTCCTCAACTCGAGTCCGCCTTTGGGGAAATTGAATGCAACGATCATGGATCTTTGTTTCGAACGAAATTTATTTTAGCAATCGTACAGTCTTCACTAAGTAGTTGGTGTCAGAAGATGAATCGTATTCTCAAAAGCAAAGTGTTGATCTCGACGGTAATATAAGATCCAAATTGGCCGTCAAACAAAGTTACAAATGGAAGCGAAAAATATGCTGATCGCTTAATTTATTACCTGTATCAATTTATGGATGTAATTTTAGTTATATGACAACTAATAAATAGTTTATATGTTATAGTTTGATTTCTTGTATGAAAATACCATTTTTATCTTCATGAATAAATATCACTTGCCCGACAACTTTTCTTTTATTCACCTACCTTACCGACCTACTCCCGACTTTCCTATCAGTTCGCTTTATACACACTGTGGCGGGTACATCGATACTGATTTAGTTACAATTTTACGAGGGACATAGAGCAGATGGCGCTGAAAACACTGTCCTCTTTTTTAACATTGAGTTCCCTCCCCCTGACTTCTAACACGGACCTCTACGGTGAATGTACATTTATTTAACACGCGTCGCAATTATTACGGTGTCCATTACCTTTGAGCTCTTGACTCGGCTAACTTCTCTCGAATTAGTGAAATTACAACTATTTACGCCCACTTTAATTCTCTTGATTCATCTTTCGATTGTGGACATTATTGAACAAAACCGAACGGCGATAACTTGGCTTTAAACCGGACTATTCTTCGGGCATTGTGCAACGACCACGTGTGCACGTAGCCGGCCGGCCTTCATTACGCGCGAGCCGTCGTTGAACTGTACATAGTGTACATAGATAACCTGTTAATAAATTCTTACATTTTCTATTGTTTGTTAACTTCGCAGTGCTTCGCACTTATTGTGTGGACCCTTCAACATTTCCTTCTCAGTTTTCCTCGGGTTTTTGAAACTGTGACCCTTACCACCAGATCCGAGGTCCGTCTCTGACACTTACACTTCTCACCACCATATATTTTATCTTCTCCGCATTTAATTTTAAACCATTCACATTAATCCATTCTTCAGCTATTTTAAATATCATATACATTTTCCTTTCAATTTCCTCACAGCTTACTGCAGTGAAATATGAGGTATCATCTGCGAACATTTTCATACGTCCTTCTGAAAAGCTATTAACTATATCGTTTATGTATATATTAAATAACAGAGGACCCAATAGAGAAGACTATGGTAAACCACAATTGTTCTCCATCTGGCTGGACAATATATCACCACAACGTACTTGGTGTTTTCTATTACACAGCTATGATTTAAACCATTTCAGAACTATTCTTATAATTCCATATGGATCTAATTTTCCGACTTGTCTTACTCCATTTACAGTTTCAAATGCTTATTTCAAGCGCAGTTTCACACAAGAATCGTTTCTTGAATCCTGATTGGTATTTTATGAGTATATCGTTTCTCTCTAAATACCCTTCCAGTTATTCTTTAACTACAAGGTATAATCGGTGATGTTTTCCATTCATCAGGAGACTGGCCCGTTCTCACGAATCACTTATTATACCTATAACTTCATCTTTTATCACATAGAATATTTACTTAAATAAGTCACTCAATATTTCCTCTTCCGATCCCTTTATATTAGTTAGATTCATAACAATTTTCTCTAAATGCTTTATCTCAATGATTTCAAAACTTTCTGTTGTCTTTCATTTCTACAACGTAAATAAGTTTTGTACTGTTGTCCCTCTTCTTCATTCTATTGATTCAACTATTTTATTAATGCTTGATATGTGAAATATATTAAACTTATCCGCTATATTGCTATTACCCATTCTGGTACTCTCTATTTCGAAGACTTTATCTTCTATAGTAATTCTTTGTTCCATTAGTTCTCCTCTAATTATTTATTTTAGTTTTCCACATTGTCGCAGGATCATTCTTATTTTGATCTATCATATTTTCATTGTATTTTTTCTTTCTAATTTAGATAAATCAACTACATTATTTTTTGCAAATTGATATTTTAACCAATACAGCTGTAGCTACAGGCTCCCTGCCTGTAGCTACAGCTTTCCGAAACGCTTTATCTCTTTCGGATGCCGTATTGTTATTTCATTCGAGAACCATTTTTTCCCATACCATACGTTTGGGATTTTTAATATTGTCGTAAGACCTATTTTATCCAGTGTACCCACTATTTTGTCACTTAACTTTTCTGCCCTTGCATGCACAGTTGAGCCCTGACCCTGGATTATACAGGGTGTGTCACGAGAAACAGAACACCTGAATATCTCCAAAACTAAATCCCGCAGAAAAAAATGTTTCAATTAAAAAGTTTAAGTCGTGGAAGGGCTGATGCAGCAATCCCATCCGCTCTCGATTCGCATTATAATATATATTTTCAAGGTTATTTCAAGGTCAACTTGTTCTTCTATAAATGGAAACATATGTTTCATTACCGATTCTTATTCTACAACTTAAAGCAAATAACCTTTATTTGAAACGTATTTTTCTCCGTCGATTATTTTGTATAATATGGACTTTATTAGGGAAAAACAAAATGTGAATTAAAGATATTTTATTTTTAAAAACAAAATATTATCTTTATTGCACATTTTAATTAGCTGTAACAGTCGTTTCATAAATAAAAAAAAAATGTAGAATTTAGTTAAAATTAAATTGCATTAAAGTAAATTAATTTTTTTTTAGTTTTAATTTACTTCCATTAAAAATGCTTTTGAAATTATTCAACTTTTTAAAAATAAAATATGATCTTTACTTTACATTTTAATTAGTTGTAACAGTCATTTCATAAATAAAGAAAAATTATCTAGGATTTAATTGATGACATTTTTAGGTCATTAACTTTATTTAAAAGTTGTTATAATTTTTAAAACAATAAAAAAAAGTTCCCACAGGTAGCATCGAATCCGGATCGTCCGCGTGGCAAGCGAGTTTGCTACTAACTCAGCCACTTCGCTGTTGTTGCATTGTGTAGAAACCAACCAGTATATGAGCTACGCGTACAAACTTTAAAGCCCTTTTTCTCGGTATCTTGTAGCTAGTGCGATTTACTACTTTGCTAGGTGGACACCTTTAAAGTATACTACTAACCTGCAAAGCCTCATCCCGAAAAAAATTTCCCAACCCGTAAGGTTCCCTTGTAAAATAGGCTTGTCACACGCTTTACTACGCTTCCGAAACGCAGTCCATACCATGCAAACTACGTAACGAAATGCGATCTACACGGAGTGGAAACGGACTCGAAACAAGGTTGTGTTCGAATCTCCATCCTTTTCACATTCTTTAGCGTACTTTGAAACACGCTTTGCGCGTACTGGAAATGCGGTAAATCATGTAACGAAACAATGTTGAAACCTGGTTGATTCTGTCAGGCAGAGACTGATCCTTTTCGGGATTGTGGGTTGACTCGCAATTTTTATCGCGGCCGAGAAACTGATTTTATCAGTGAAACGCTCCCATTTATAATGCCAGTGGGGCGTCGCTTCGCTTGCGAGGAACGAGGGATGGTTATGCGCTGCCGATCAGCCGCGAGTGATACTAGTCGTTAATGTATATCTATGACCAACGAATTCAGACGACTACAGAAGGAATATGGCTATGCTTCGATTGAAGCAATGTTTCTTTGCCAGAAACGGCCACTTGGTGTCGCAGCGGTCAATTGTGACGTCACTTCAGATTGTATACGCCCCGTGGGCGGTATCACGAGAACGTGAATACTCGAATAGGTTATTTGTGCCGTCCCTAATATTCAGAAGTCAAAGTTGAACGATTGAATCCCCCTCGAATAAATTTCGTTTTTTCATTGTTTCCTTACTTGAATGTCTCAATGTTTACACGTGCAATATATTCTAATCTTCACACATTAAGTGTATTTTTATTTTTACCAATTATATCCCTTTATTTTTTTTATATTGCTTATTAAGGTTTTTGAGAAAATTTATTTACCATTGGGAAGAAGCGCTGAGGGTGACAAAGCTAGAGTAGGACGCGTTGTCGGACAGCGGAGGTTTTTTTGTGATTATTGAGTGTGTTAAATAGGGTGGAAAGGTGCAGAATCACTGTGGGACGGAGAGTGGAGTGCAGGAATCATTCTGGGATGTCACACAGAATGGGTACAGATGAAAAAAAACGTGGAACGTGGAGAAAGAGAAACATGTGATGAAGAGTTTATGGGCAGCGCGAAGCAAGAGAGGGGTTAGGATGGAAACGGTGAGGTGTGGCAGCACCGTGATGGGTCGAGGAACTCAAAAGTGGAAGCGGTCGGTACGGCAGAGCCGGGTACCAAGTGGAGAAAAGGAGAAGGAGAGAGCGCCCCACGGTGAGAAAAAAGGTCGTGGGGGAGAGGGACGTGAAGGAGTTCTTCGATGTTGGGGTTTCGGCCAATGGCAACGAATATGCATTTGCAGGGACTGAGAGACACAAGATTAGTGGAAGAAGAGACGAATGAACCGGATGAACCAGAATCAGAAAACATGGCAGAGCGAGAGATAAGTGGCGGCCAGAACCCTGTATATCAGGAAAGAGTGTGCGGCGAGTTAGCCGAGTTGACTTAAATAGAAAAGTGTCAGTGTGGGAAAACATTGCAAATTATTAACGAGCTGCGGCGGGACGCAAGGCAATGTAGAATGCTCAGGGCCAGAAGCGCGGAGCAATGGAGAGAGGAAAATGAAAGGTTGGAAAAGGAAATTCGGGACATTCGAGGTAAAAATAGAAGGATCCGCGAAAAGAGGGAGGAATATGTGCAGGAGGGGGCACAGCAGTGCGGTGATGGGAACGCGAATGGTTGGGTAAAGGACGCTGAGCTGTCAAAAATATCGGACGCTCCGTTTACAATACGCGACAGCGGTGGCGCTAGAGGGTACGCGTACGAGATAGGCGAGGAAGAGGCGCTACGAGGGGAGGGGAGCTTGGGTGGCCGAGCCAAAGATAGGGGACCGTACTGCAGATCGGGAAGACAACGTATAAGAAGATGTTCAGAGACACTGTCACAAGCAGAATGAGAGTTCGAATGTGGAGAGAGGATGAAGAGGATGATTTTTGAAACAACGTTGGGGGTCGACCCGCGGATAATAAGGCTCTAAGAAGCTAAGTGGAGGTCTGGTAACAACGTCGGAATCAATGGAGGCCAAAAAGGAAATTATGAAGAGAGGACAATTGACAGGTACAACGATTCGGATAAGGGACCTGATAAGAGAAAGGGAGGTGCAGGCGTGGCTGGAGGAGGAGGCCGTAGAAAAGGAAAAGGAGAGGAAAAGAGTGAGGGTCCTTGAAAATATGTGCGGAGGGGATATGGTGGTATTGGATGGAAAGGGAAGAGAAGTTACATGGGGACCTTGCGGTTTGGTAAATTGACTTCGGGATGAGACTTCGCACGTTAGTAGTATACTTTAACGGTGTCCACCTCGTAAAGTAGTAAAGAGCACTAGCCACAAGTTTCCGAGAAAAAAGGGGTGTAAAGTTGTACGCGTACCTCATATACTCGCCGATTTCTACATGATGCAACAACGGCAGAGTAGCTGAGTTAGTAGCGAATGCGCTTGCCACGCGGGCAATCGGGGTTCAATGCTACCTTTGGGAACTTTTTTTTATTTATGATTTAATGGTTTTAAAAATTATAACAACTTTTAAATAAAGTTAATAACCAAAACATCATCAATTAAATCCTAAATCATTTTTTTCTATTTATGAAATGTATGTATGTATGTATGTATGTGTGTTTATTGCCTCCCCTTAGGGTTACAATGACTTTCGTTTCATTTACATGTTTTCCTTATTCTATTTTTACATTGTCCTTATTCAACCTTAATCTACTTTATTTTTTAGTTCCTCTCCCTTCTGTTCTTATTCTCATTTTCAATTTGTTTCTTTCTTTGCTTTCAATTTATTTCCCTCTTTCCTCGCTTCATCGTTTCTTTTGTACTTTCTCTCTTTCTCTCTTGGCCATCTTTCTGTTCTCTGCTCGCTCGTTTTTGTCGCTTCTACATGTCGTGCTTATCCTATTATTCTATTCTACTCTTTTCTCCCTCTTTCGTGAAATTCCATTTCCGCTTCATTAGTTCAAATCATTCTTTCATTCCCTCCTACTGTGTTCCTCTTTCGTTTCTTTCAGCATCTCTCCCTGTCCTCTTCTCCTTCATTTCCTTCATCCATTTTTCCCCTCCTCCTCTCTCATCTAGAATTTCTCTTACTCTTTGCTCTATTCCTCTCCTTTCCCCCCCTTCTCATCTGCATCTGTCTAACACGTGTTCCCACGGCTCCTCCTCTTCCCTGTATATCCTGCATGTTTTCTCTTATTCTGTCCTCCAGTATTGTCCTCTCACTTCATTTCCTAATCTGGATTTTGCTATCCTCCTATATCTCTCCACCGGCCATCCTGCTCTTACAGTTAGATACCTTAGTACCTCCTCTATTGTAATCTCCCTGTACCATTTATTGTATTTCGAATTGACTATTCTTTCTCTTCTCTCCTGTGCTTGTATTTCTTTTCTACTTCCTTGTATTCCCCTTTTCTCTCTTCTCCCTCGTCACTTTTGCCCTGTTGTTTTAGCTCCTTCCTTTTCGATTCCCATTTCGATACTTCTTCTTCCGTCCGCCCGTCTTATATACCTCTCTTGCACCCTTTCTATTTATTTTCTCTCTTCCCATCGTCAATTTCTAAAGATGATACTGTAATTGTATTTATATAAATACAACCCTACCCGAAATTTTGTTATAGTGGTAATTAACCTTTTAATTTGCCTCCATTAAAAATGCATTTGAAATTATTCAACTTAAAAAAAATAAAATATTGTCTTTAATTCGCATTTTAATTAGCTATAACAGTCATTTCATAAATAGAAAAAAATGGTTTAGGATTTAATTGATAATATTTTAAGGTCATTCACTTCATTTAAAAGTGGTTATAATTTTTAAAACAATTAAATAAAAAATAAAAATAAAGTTCCCAGAGGTAGCATCGAACCCCGATCATCCGCGTAGCAAGCGAGGTCGCTACTAAATCAACTACTTCGCTGTTCTTGCATTGTGTAGAAATCGACGAGTATATGAGGTGCGCGTAATACTTTAGACCCCCTTTTCTCGGAAATTATAGCTAGTGCGCTTTCAAACTTTACGAGGTGGGCAGTCTTAAGGTACAGTACTAACCTGCGAAGTCTCATCCCGAAGTAAATTTATCAAACCGTAAGGTTCTCTTGTTAGTGCAAGTAAAGAATTTTCGTGGCGAAGGAGAAAGAACAAGAATTCTTTAACCCCTTCCCGTATTTTCACGAGTCTGGCACGTTATGAAGATTTTGTCCCTAGTAGAACTCGTCCACTGAAAGTCAAGTCAAACGTAAACATAACGAGTCAGACTCGTGAAATGATGTTTCGCCAGTAGCAATCGTGGCTCAGTTCTTACCACGTCTATATATATGATATATACATGGTATTTCTTTTATCGCTGACACCCAAAATAACTCGGTAATTATCAACGTCCCAAAAAATCGTTCCAAACAAATGTTGTGTGGTGTGGAAGGGGCCATCAAATGCGACCTTTTTTCGGTGGACGCTTTTACGCACAGTAAACGTCACCTTCACTTTTTTAAATGAAATAGTACATTTTTTCAACCATCTTGTAGAGCACCTCAAGCCGCATAAAAAACATTAAGGGGTCAAAGTCTTTCAAGGTCATTCCAGGTCAGTATCGATGATACAAATCTAAATATCTCGGATCGCTACCAAATATTTAGTAGTCTTATAAACATTTGGTAGTGATCCGAGCTAAAATTACCTGAAAATATTTTATTTCAATAGATGTTGAAAATAACCTCCACCGGCCCCCAAGCATTTTTGCAGCCGGACACACTGTTTCGATCATAGAATGATTTCTGGAGTGATGCTGTTACACGCATTGATGATGCGTTCTCGCATGTTCTCCGGTGTTGTGGGCATATCTTGATAAACTTTATCCTTCAACGTCCCCCATAAAGAAAAATTGAGTGGGGTTAAGTCGGGTGATCGACCAGGCCAGCCTATTCGTGATCCTCGGCTAATCTGCTTATTACCAAATTTTCGGTCGACAACATTGCGAGCCATTAGTGCAAAATGAGGTGGACAACCATCATGTTGATACCAGAGGTTTTGCTGATTCCACAACGTTACGTCTTCAAGCAGCACAGGTAATATTTCTTCCAGAAAATCAGCGTACTCCAGTCTGATTACCATCAATGAAGAGTAGACCAATAATTCTATTTTCCATATGCCGCACCACACATTAACACTCGATGGTCGGCGATGGACAACTTGTCGTAGCCATCTGGGATTTTCCTCCGCCCAATAGTGCATATTGTGCGTGTTCACTTGTGCATGGTTTGTAAACGTTGACTCGTCAGTAAATAATATGTCATTAAAGAATTGTTCGTTCATCCGCAATTGCCGCTGTGCCCACTGACAGAAGTTGATACGATTTTAAAAATCATTCGCTACTGACCTTGAATGAGCTTGAACAACTTTGACCCCTTAATGTATTTTATGTGGCTTGAGGTGCTCTACAAGATGGTTGAAAAAAATGTACCATTCTATTAAAAAAAGTGAAGGTGACCTTCACTGTGCGTAAATATCTCCACCGAAAAAGGTCGCATTTGATGGCCCCCTCCACACCATACAACTTTTGTTAGGAACGATTGGTTGTGACGTCGATAATTACCGAGTTATTTCGGGTGGCTGTGATAAAAGAAACACCCTGTATATATATATTTGTTTTACGTGATACAAATCGATATATTACGCGATGACCCGTGCCGCTTTGGTCCGGATTTCGTCGCGCTAATTCGTACGGGAAGGGGGCAAAGGACTATCTCTCAATAAAGGGAAGAGGCAAGAAGCCTAGACTAATTAATGAAAGGCGAAAATGGAAGCAGATAAGCGAATAGAAAGTAAAGGAGTGGTTTGAAGATCGATGGTGGAAAGTCAGGGAAAGTAACAATATGGTAAACTGGTGGAAGGTAGTGGGAAATTTTAGCATTAAAAAAAAGGAGGGCGGGAGGAAACAAAGAAAACGAACAGTGCCTTGAACATTTTGGAAAGATGTTGGAGGTGAAGGAAGGGTCGGAAGAAGTGAGTCATTGGGAGGAGCCATGGAGCCGAGGGGGAGAGGGTTGCGGGCCCGTTAGATCTCACCCCTGGCGGGGAAATCGGAAAGACCGAACTAGAAAAGGCACTGAAGAGGATAGAGAATAAGAAAGCACCGAGGGAGGATGGATTAAAGTAGAACTTTTAAACAATTTGCCGAGGGAGGGGAGAGCCGAGCTGGAAAAGATACTAAATGAAATCTGAGATAGCGGGAAGATGCCGGAGGGGTGGGAGCTAGCGTGAATATACCCGATTCAGAAGGCAGGGGATGAGGAGGTAGCGGGTAACTATAGGGGGGGGGGGGGGGGCTGGACATTGGTTATAAGATCATCACGAGTATCATGATCAGGAGACTCAATAAATGGATGGAAAGGGAGGAGATGATGAGGGCGAGTTGGGCAGGGTTCAGGGTAGAAAGGGTGAACAGATACCACATTTTTGTGCTCAACGCCTTAATTAATAACCGGCTGAAAAAGAAAAGGTGGAAACTGTATGAAGCTTTCGTAGATTTCCAGGCGGCTTTCGAGAACGTGGATATGGGACGGCTTTTGAAGAAGTTGCGGGACAAAGAGGTTGGAGGAAGGACGCATGGAATGATCAGGGGTATACAGGGCAAATTGCATAAGGTATAGCAGAATTTATTCTGAGGTAGATGGGACCATTACAAACAAAAGTTGCAAATATACATTAGGGGCATTTTTCATAGTTTACGAGATATAAATGTTTAAAGTTGCTCTAATCAAAGCGCCGAGAAGCGTTGTAGCCGCCCACTCTCCGCCCTAGCCGTACAGACAGCGCAATGTATCAATCATTGGCTGCCCGCGCTCGCCGCCCCACTCCCGCGTCACCCCGCGCCAAGACTTTCGTCTCTATGGTCAACAAACTCGCGAATAAGTACAGGATATCTAAACATAAAAATGGCGGAGAAAAATCACAAGGAAATTGTGTAGGTTTATTGGTTTGGTGGTATCATAAATAAATTACTAAAAATCTGTCGCAATCAATAATGTATTAAAAGAAGAATCACGCTGGACGCACGTCCACGGCCAAATAATTACAACGGAACCATATTACGAGAGAAATAATGAAGGCATTAAAACGAATTTTTTTAAATTTTATTTTGTGTTTTTTTAGTATTAACAAGCAATATCAATGTACCATGTTTATAACAGTTCAACATTATTTGCGGAATGTGAAATTTTTTAATTCACACTGCGAAGTGCATAGAATAAAATAAAAAACCTCGTTTTAATATCTTTATTAATTTCTTTGTAATACAATTTTAAAGAATTAAAGAAAGAATTTAAAAATTTGTTAATGATTAAATACTCTCCTCTACAAAATACATAAAGTGTGGTCGAAAACTATGTTTGTAGCGGCTAAGTATTTCACGTTCTCGTAATTCTCGAAAATCTGGTGAATACGATGTACTACTTCTCGATCGATTCGCGTTTTCGTTCTGAAAAATCTGTAACCAACAAAATTACGGCCTTTCCGTAAAAGCTGCAAGTTGATTATCGCTACATATTTCTCGTAATGAAAATTTGAATCGAGATTTATAGCTTCATGACACAACCCTTATTATTAGATGCTACGAAATTATTTTGTAGAAGTAGTACATCGTATTCACAAACGATAGCGTTTCCTTACCACGAAATATTTACAAGATTTCAGAGAATTACGAGAAAGTGAAATACTTTTTACTATGAGAATTTTTCGTTTTTTAATTAAAAATGGCCGATTTAGTGTCGAGTGTCCCGGGAAGGTTACAGCGCGAGTTGTTGATTGGTGTGATGTCTAGCTCTTATTGTATTAATCTTTTTAAAAAACTGAGTGTTTATTAATGTTACAGTTTGTCAATGAACCGAAAAAAATGAAAACAAAAAATCCCGGGTTGAAACGCTTTATTAAAAAACTTTGAAAATCTAACCCAATTTTCCAATTATTTTTTAGCTTTTATAATAAATAGTTTCATCTAGAAAGTAATGTCATAGAAAAGATGTGTGCAAATTTCAACATGATTCATAAAAAGCTTTTTGAGTTAGTCATCACACCGGTTTGAAAAATATAGTTTTGAGAAAAACGCGTTTAAAGTTTAGGCACGTGAAAATTCAATGACTGTGGTGACTTACCGATTAGTCAGCAATACCAGCGCCATATAACAGTCCTTCGGTATCCTCGTAGAAATGATTTTTTTAAGAAGTTCTTTTCGACGAGCTTGTCGAACTTTCAAGGTAAGGCAAACCAAGAGCAGATAGTCAAACCCGACCGACCATTCAACTATACGTCTGACGACACGCGAATGCTTAGTATAGGAGGGACACATTTACATGTTTTAACATGAGAAATACTTTGAATTAAGGTTTATAATTTTGCTGACGTATTCTTAAGATGTTATACTAACATAATATGAACGAAAAAATGGATTTTTTGAAAATTGTATAGCGATGTCCAGCCTTAAGTATCTTGGATTCTGGATTTCAACAAGAATATTTAATGAGGCAACATTTAGGGTTGTTGGCGGCCAAAGCGCGAACGGCAGCGAACTCAGCGTGGGGAGTTAAGAGAAGAGCCTGAATTGACACACTTAGGAAGAGGTTGTGGTTGATGGACTCTTTGGTGAAGTCGGGGGCACTGTACGGAATTGGGGATGGAAAAGGCGGGAAAAAATGGAGAAGCTACAAAGCAGACTAGTGAAGATATCCATGGGAGTAGCTCGAAATACCCCGGATTACTTATGAAAAATGGAGGCAGGAATACGGAGCGCAGAAACGGAAGTATGTAGGAGGGCGGGTAGGTACCTGTTGCAAATTATGAAAATGAAAGACAATTGATGGTCAAAGATATGCTTGAGAGAGGAAATCAGGGGAATAATGAATGGGGACCCATCAAGGTGGGGAAAGGAATTACAGGCGGCAATGGGGGGGGGGGGGGGGGGGGGGGGTCAAGGAGTTAGTGGGGCACTGGGGAAGGAATGGGCTAGACCGAGATGTGGGAATTTTGGTAAAGCAGGGAAAAAGGGTTTTGCAAACTGGAGGCGTGAAAAATGCGAGGTGGAGGAGGAGAACCTAGAACATATTTCGCAATGTGCGGAGGCAAGAAAGGGAATTAAAAGGGAATGGGTAAAGACGGTGGACAGTTGGAAAGGCGTGAGAGTAGGGGTGGATTTGGAGCGGTCGCTTAAGGAGACGGGGAGGGGCGAGGTCAGGTAGCAATTAAGTGAATACCTGAAAGCATACGGAAGGCTAAATCCAAAAAAAGACATAGCATACGTCTAAGAGTTAAGGAAGGTGAACGGGGTTTTGTAAGGGGAATGGTGGTTTTGTAAGAAGGTGAATGTCGCCGTACTTTGGAATAAATATATGTATACCATATACATATATATGCCATATATATATTGTGACGATGGTCTACCCCCAGCCACCTTTTTTCCTTCTTTCCCACGCGGCTCTCGCATTCCTTTCCTGCCTACGTGACTTCCTACAGCTACACCCTCGCTATCGCCGGGACATCTCTCGGTCGGAACGCAGCTAGTCTTTGTTTTCCGATAAAGGCCCAAAAACCCGAAACACCTGCAGCCTCATTGTCTCCCCAGACGTTTCCGTTTCCAGAACGTTCTGACTCCCAAATTCTCTCCCCACCACACTACGACTTTGCCACAGGTTAATGTTATAAGAACCACCTTCCTCCTAGGCTAGATAGTCAGTAGTTTTCCGATCGTCTGAGCAGCAACGTTACGCTGTCTGTTAAACCACTGAAAATAAAGTCTTGTGCTTCTCGATCAAGTGTCTCCCGCGTTTTTCCTCTCAACTACCGCGTTCCGTAGCCGAGTCGGCAGCTCCAATCACAACAAATAAATAAAGAAATAACTCGCGACATCACAATATATACCATATACATATGTGTATATAAATATATATATACCATTATTAAGTAAATTACCCTCCATACTTGCAAATATTAACCTCATATTAGGGACAAAAGAACGGAAGCCAGTGTGCAATGTCGAATATCGGTGGGGTATAGCAGTCCCAGTTCACAGATAGTTGACCGCGTTGGTAAAGTTCTGCATTTGAAAGCGCACGATCGTACGATTCAAATCTTTTTCACCGTCAATTTTTTTCGTATTTTCTATGATGAACAAATGAATTTTTATGATGTATTAAGTCTTAATTCAAATATTAAAAATAATCTTTTTGTTTACAATCTTCTGAACTTGTGCGGTTATTAACATTCTTAGCACCGATATTATATTTGTCAAATCAGTGGGTTACGGCAGTAGCAGTTTAGCAAAAGAGAGAGTCGCTACGAGTACCCCATTCTATTCCTTGCATTAGAAAAAGTGAGATGGACTGCAAGACGCGCTGCGCCGGCTCATACGTGATTGGTGAGAGAGGCGGAGCTACGTCATAAAGTTGCGTGAGGTATAGGGGAACGTGTCCATGTGACCTAACACATTCTTGTAGCGACGCCAGCAACGCCAGTAACTGGGGTCCGAAACTACAGCGGGGTCACAATTTCTCTGTTCAATCGAATGCATAGGCCTTCCCTTCTATAGTCGCCTGAATTCGTTGCTATCACTTGTCTATCATATATCTATATTATGTCTATTTACAGCTTATTATCTTACAGTGTGTTGTCATTATAATATTATCTTAGGGATAATTCCTATTTGAGGGTAGTACGGATAACACTACGTACAAAGCGTGTTTTGAAACGTACTTTTCGTCACTGTAGTGTTTCACGTTTGTTTGAAATGCGTTTCGTGCTATTCCCATTGGATGGGAGAGGTTCGCAAATGGTTGAATCCCGAAGAACGCGGCATTAAATCATGATTTTTTCAAAATAAATATTAGGGTTTGTGCAGAAAAAACGTGTATTCGATTAATTGTGCAAACCATAAAGTTGGAGAAAGAGCTATGCTTAAAAAACTATTTCATGGAGATTTTACAGATCAAAAAGGTGCAATCGTTTGGTGAAAATTGATCTTGCAATGATAGCAGAACTGTGTCTGCTAATGCATTCACAGTAGAGCTTTTACGTTGCATGTATACCATATGGTTGTAGTTAGTGTTGAATAGTTGAATTTTTATTTTACAGTAGGAAAAATGAAAATAAATAGAGTCGAATATTGAGGTGAAAGTGGTGTTTTGCATTCCGCACCCAAAGTACGTTTCGACAGCATGAGAAAAAGCATGTGACAAGCATGTGTCAAATCGGTTCCCTCAACGAAACGTACTTAAAACGGACTTGTCAAAGACTTGAAACGTTCTGTTCCGTGGCAGGATTTTGTCAGGACGTGTGCTCGCGTAATTCTTTCGTCCATCCTGTTGTCTTTCCGCTTCCTCTTTGCATGTTGATTTCACCTCTTTCAGTTCTTGATTGATATCTTCCATCTAACTTTTAACTGTTTTTCTAATCATTCACTTGTTTTTTGTTTTATGGAACTTCATCTTTTATATCCTTCACTTTCCTCATGAATCAATCAATCTTCATATCACTCGTGTCCGGTCTACTCATGCTTCCCGAGCACCTATGGAGCATATTCTCGCTCTATCACTTCCTCCTCCTGTTGTTCTCCCCATTTCGTCCTTTTCAATCTTAAGTAATATTTCATCATATGGGTCTTCGCATTTTATGAGTGGAAAAATGGTTTCCCGTATTTTTTACTCTGCGCCGCGGTGTTTTTAATTTCCTCCTTACATTTGTACCCTGCGTAATCGGTACCAAGCATATCGCTAATACCGACTAATAAGACAGGTATCAGCACAGTCAGTTAGTTGATCAATACCTGTGTCGCACCTTACACTTGGGTACAGGTCGGCTCCCAATGGCGGACACATTCACTAGTATTCGAGGGAAAAGAGTCCACTCTACCGGCCAAAGTTCAGCACGGAACTAACAGACAATACTCACATCTATTCATTGCCTAGCTAGGCATACTCTCCTAATCTACCACAATATTTTTCCCTACGAAAAATGGCGGGGAACGATGCTCAACACGTCGCTACGAGCAGAAAGAGAAAGAGAGAGACTGACTGATTACTGATGCCTTGGTTATACCTTGAGGCAAATATACACGAATAGAGTAATACAAAATTAATCGTAACAAAAATAATATGTGACAAATAAAAATAAAAATTTAGCGATTCCATTAACAATAAAATAGAGATGAAAAAGTAAATAGAATGCTAACTATATAACTAGACAACAATTAAACGGTTAGTTCTAAAAATAAAAATGAAAATAGAACGAGAAAGCAAATAATAGATAAAAGATAAAAAGCAAAAACTGGCCTAACTAACAGAACACAATTGAAAAAGGAGAATTTATATTAGATAATAAGTATAAGCTCCACTAGCTAGTATGGCAGAAGCGTGTAAGCATGGTTTGGACAAAGTTAAACTAGTCGCAGACGCTACCGTGTGCGGGATCGTGTGCCAAAAGTATATCGCCGATAGGACAAAAGAATTGCGATATGACGTAGGGCGATGAGTAGAAATAGGAAGGACAATAGAAGTAATCAGTGATTGGCGTTACCGATTTTGTGACGGTTGTGTACGGGCAAACAATTTGGAGGTATGATGGAATTTGGCCATGGAGGATCTTGTAAACAGCGATTCCGAGGAAATACTTTCGCCTAGAATCCTCTGTAAGCCAGCTGAGCCTTCTCCGATAAAGTGATATGTGTACATTATGCCGTAGTTTAATAATAAAGCGTATTCCATAGTGGATGAGCCTTGAGAAGAAAAGATTCTGCTCACCAGATAAATCATTGTACACTAACAAGGGGAGGTCGTCACTGTTGCAATCGACTTTGGCAGGCACTTTCAGGATACTGTAGGGTTCGGTCCCAAGTATCACCACCTGCCACCGATCCACCTGAACCCTTCTTTTTAAGAAATTGAGCAAAAAAAAATTGGTGTGACGAGTCTGAACCCCGAAAATAATAAGAATTTTCGAAGGGGCGCGATAACGTAGCGGTTAAGGTCTTCGGCTAGTACGCTGATGGTGTTGGGTTCGAGTCCTGCTATCACTACTTTTTTTCAATCTCAATGCTTGTAAACGTTATTTTTATTTTTTTACTTCAATATAAATCCGACTTTTTTCTATTGCGTTTAGAATTCTTGACCGTGTGATTGTAACTACCGTTTCAAAAATTTCGTATATGCAATTTTGTTTCTTATATTCTTCATCTAGTTTGTAATTATTGCTCTTTTTTGTTGATGTTCTTAAATATCGTCTTTATTTAAATTCATTTTCTTCGATAGTTTGATATTTTCGTCTGTCATACAATTATTATTTTATTTGCGCTTTTCATTGGAATTCTGGTTTTTTACCATTTCTTTTTTCGTTTACACAGTGTTTAAACTTTGTTTCGACAAAACGGAGCTCAACCGAGAACTTTTCCTTTAATTTGAATTTTATTTCATTACAAGTATCTTTACAATACGCTAAATTTTATTTCCCTTTTCCATAAACTTTCCTTGAAATGTCCATCCATGTCATTATAATCGTAATAAAAGTTGTCGTTGAAATACATCTTGTAATGAAAAATAAATGACAAACACTTTCCCACATAATGTGAATATACTATTTTGTATTTTCATTAAATCGACAGAGCAATAATTTTTTCATTTCCTCGTATCAACAGTAGAGGTTAATAGAAACAATAAAAAAGCGAACAATAATTACAAACTAGATGAAGAATATAAGAACAAAAATTGTATATATTGTTAAACCCGATTTTCGGTCTTGACGTAAAATTATTTATGGATTCGTTTGATAATTGTGAATTCAATATTGTTGCGGTCGAACTAGTCAGGGCCTCGACACGCGGATCTCCGTCCTTATTAAGGGGTCACGTACAGTTAGGACTTCGCAAAAAAAGGGGTTTTTTGCGAATTTTTTTTGGGAACACATTTAAATAATTAATCGTAAATCTTTTTCCATACAAAAGACATATATTTTAAGTAAATAATACAATTTTTTCATTGCAAAATATGCAGAAATTTTTCCATAACCGCACGTAACGTAGGGGTCCCAAAAAAAAGGTCCTCCGCGGTGATCAGTGCAGCTCGTCACCGGATCGTCCGAAATCAAAATAAAAGTAGGGATCATTAGTTAATGACATAATGCTCCGGTTGATCGAAGGATTTGAAAATTTTATGATTTTTCACAAAATGGTGGATGTTGGAAGTCAAAGTTGTGTTTTCGACCCAAATTTTGCTCACATTTTCAGCTATAAAAAAAAAAAAATAATCGCATAGAAAAATCCTTCGTTCATCCGGAGGACAATTATGTCTAGAAAAAGTGAGCAAAATTTCAAGTCGATCGGTAAAGCCGTTTCCGAGGTACAGTGATCACCGTGTTCGAAAACATAGTTTCGAGAAAAACGCATTCAAAGTTTTCAGTACGATTTACATGCAGAAGAAAAATTTCCGTTCAAAGTTACATATCTCCATACCCAACAGTCGGATTCGTCTAAAATTTTCACAGAATACTTTTCAAATGTGCTACTTTTAGAAAATGTAAAAACAAAAAAATCGATTTTTTGAAAATTCTAACTGTACGTGACCCCTTAAAGCGGGTTTGCGCACCTCACCTGGTGTTGTATGTGTGTGTGTGTATTGCTGACGCCGCCGGATTGCTCGGTGATTCGCGAAGGTAGAATAAGAGCTTCCTCGATGTGGTTGGAGACAGCTCACCAGTTATTCGGCGGTATCTTCTATTTTTGTTTGTGTGGTTACAGTTCTATACGCGCACACAGTGACGAACAGCGTTTCGCTGAGTCAGCGCGAAACGAATACTCAAAGTATGATAATGTATTGCCCGACGCGTATAATTATTTTGCATAATATGATATTTTCAGGAATTAACTGTTTTCTCAAAATATTCCGACGCGTAATGCCGGTAATTATCGCGCTACGGTAATAGGTATAAAGAGTTACGTTAAGCGCTGCCAAGGAGAGCGTTCGTTAAGAGTTCTTAATCGGGTTTCTTTTAGGGTTTTTCCGAACTCACCGTCACACTCACGAGACTCTAAGTACGGGAGTGAACTTGCCGCTAGGGGAAGAGTACCGGTTGACCGATTGATACGTCTGTTATGACGGAGAAATCAATTAAGACTGAAGAATAATCGGTCGGAAGGAATCCTCGATACCCTAGTGCGAAGGTGCTATTGGAGTCTCGTGGGCGTAACTGGGAAGTATCGGGTTACCGATTGGGAAATCGATCGTTTGCATTTTCGACGATTTCTCAATGTATAATCGTGATTTCGAGAAATCGTCAGTGTGTTCTATTGGGAATTAGCTGACTCTGCGGCGTATGTCATCGCCAGGTGTATTGCGGTGGAAGTTTCCGCGGCGAGGTTAAACACCTTGTCGAATTTGATGATTCGGCGCGCGCACTTGCGGATCCTTCTGGCCGGTTGTTACTAGGCAGATCGGTCCGTAACAGTACACAATTTTTGAAATGGCGATTACCATCACGCGGGCAAGAATTCTAAACGCAATATAAAAAAGACGGATTTAAATTCAAGTAACTAAATAAAAATAACATTTACAAGCGTTTCGATTGAAAAAAAGACAACAAAAAATAGCGATAGCAGGACCCGAACCCAAAACCATCAGTGTACTAGTTGAAGACTTTAACCACTAGGCTACCGCGCTACTTCAAAAATATTTATTATTTTCGAGGTTCAGACTCGTCACAGAAGTTTTGTTTGGTCGATTTCTTAGAAACGAGGGCCCACCAGGGTGAACGAAACTTGAGACCGAACTCTACACTACCCTGAAACGCCGTCCCGAAGTCGAATGCAACACTGACGACCTCCTGTAAGGCGCAATAGTAGACGAGAGGAGTTATGAGTGATGTAACTAAGGAGGGCCGCAGCTGAAGAAGAGAGAAGCCCGATAATATTTGAGTTTGTGCAGTGCACAGTTCATTTGTCTAGATGTACGATATCCCTGCACCATGATAACGTTGATGTCATGATAGCCCCACGGTTGCGTACTTCATTGTCGTAGGGGATGGTGATATCATTAATCTTAATTGGGTCAAATTTATCGAAGTTCATCCTATTAAAGAAGGCGCTATTCGCTTGTATACAGATCTTCGACTTTGCTAGGTATAATTTTAATCCATTTTTATCAGCATGACTAGCAATGACGGTAACGCCATGAGATATCTCTGCCAAGCATAAGTCGAGTTCTGATGGAAGAGAACTCGACTAAATTTGCACACCAGCAGCAAAAACCATGTGCTGCGTGAACTTAAATTTGGCAGATATATAATTGATAACGAGAGGAAGAAGCCACTGCCCCAACACTAAACTCTGTGGTACACTCGGCGACGTAGTCAACCAACTGGATTGTTGCCGTGGTGGTCGATGACTAATTCAATTTTGTCAGTAAAGTAGCATAATAACCATCTCAAAACATTACCAGAGAAGCCTACTTTGTTTAAGGCATTCGTCTGTGTTAAAAAGTAAAACAAAATCATGTTTTGCTTTTAATCGATAGTTTAGCAATTGAAGAATATGTTCCTAAAGTTTTAGAAGCCAACGAGAAGTATTTTCGAAGATACAGATCTGAAAACCGGTAAGCGTCGAGCAAGTGTGCGAACGCTTGACTAAAGCGGGCCGGGCCGCGCGCCCGGTCGCATACGGAGAAGTATCTCGATTCATCGCTCGAATTATTATGTTTAAAAAAGACACAAAAGGGCTGTCTGACAATGTATTGGGTTCATAGTAGTATCATGTTGAGCTTTTACAAAGTCAATTGAAGTGTCTGTGAAAATTGAGTATGCTCGTACTTTCAGCGGTTCCCAGTCTCAACGGTCAATGTTGTACCGATTCTTGCCGAATACAGATGATGAGTTCTACATTATGTGTCCGAAAGGTGGAAAAAACAGAGCACTGATCGGACTGCGAAGTTGCGTGGACGTAAGTTTAACTGTAAACAGTTCACGCAAAATAACGACGATGGAGATTTGGCTCAGAGCGTTACTGCGAAAAAATTGAGCATTGTAAGTAGTAACAATGCATTTGTGAATGTACTACTTCATAATTACAGAATAATGAAATTGCTGACCGTTTTTTGGTGCGATTGCGGAAATTCTCATCTGTAAAACGTGTAAATAAAACGTGAAATTTGAAGAGAGCGGGCATCGATGATTGGGTTTTAAACGTATCGTTTCCTGTATGTGTGGTTGCAGAGAGACATAATCACGAACATTAAGCAACACCGGATATGAAATAAACAAAAGGATTGTGTTTGTTATGAGACTGCTTCGTATTAGACGAGAAGGCGTAAGTACATTTTGTGATATTATGGACCTGTGTAACGGAATATTAAAATAAACTTACAATTCCATATTGCAGTACATTCATTCTGCGGTGACATCATTGTTTGAAACCCTAAGCAATAAAGATGTTAAAGAGGAGAAGGAGAAACATGCAGAAAAAGGAAGAAATGAAGCACATTTAAAAGTGTCCTGGAAAAAATGGGGCTTTACTTAATTGCAAGGTGTAACAACGCTCAGCGGGCATTATACCGACAAAGTGGTCGATGTTGTAATAAAAAATGTGTACTACCAAGCATGCACTTCATGGAGCACGAAAAAAGGGACCGACGAATGCCCAGAATGGGTATGAATAGCACGAAAAAAATTACCTGCAAGTCACGAAGGTTCATCAGGCAAAGTGGAAGTGGATTTGGTCATCGAAATATTTTCAAAGTCTTAAGGGGTCACGTACAGTTAGAATTTTCAAAAAATCGATTTTTTTACATTTTCTAAAAGTAGCACATTTGAAAAGTATTCTGTGAAAATTTTAGACGAATCCGACTGTTGGGTATGGAGATATGTAACTTTGAACGGAGCCGTCTCCGGCGCACCAAAGTAGGCAGGTAGCGGCAGCTGCGCGCTCGACCTTCTGAGGCCGGTCAGTGCCTCTATTGTGACCTATACACACATATATATATTATTATATATATAAGAAAATGTACCTTTGAAAATTATATATATATTCCAAGGTACATTTTCGAAAAATTGCTGCTTTGAAGCAGTTTGCTGTGAGACGTAGAGCTGTGCGCACGTTATATTTCTCTGGGCATACAACAGTATTAAATTCGATAAAAATGGATAAAAAAGTTTCAAGAGAAGTGAGGAAGTCTCGAACAGTTTATAAGTCGAGATCCCGGAAAAGAAAACAGGTTTTCAATCCGAAAACTGCAGAGATAGATGATGGCGGAGCGAGTACGTCTGCGAAAAAACTGAAAAATCAACACGAATACCATGTCCCTAAAACTAATTCTATAGATTATAGAATTATTAATTTTTTTTCGGTATTTTCCGCGATCGCGAAACTGGTGAAATGTGCAAAGTGTAGCGGCGAAGTGTCGTTTGGCATCGTGAGCGAACGTGGACTTGGATTTAAAATTTCTTTTACTTGTGAAAACTGCGCTCCGGAATACATTGCATCCTGCAGGTTCATTAAACATTCATACGAAATAAATCGAAGATTTATATTAGCCATGCGTGTAATAGGAATCGGTTACAAAGGTGCAAACAAATTCTGCGGTCTAATGGACTTTCCGCCCTTTTTATCCAGATCTTCGTACTGCATAATGTTGCAGCATATTTATGAAGCGAGTCGATGTATGGCAGAATTTTTCATGAAAAAGGCTTGCAAAGAAGAAATTCGACGTAATTCCGTGGACAAGAAAAATGAGAATACCGATTTAATGGTTTCCGGTGATGGGACGTGGCACAAACGCGGATTTTCATCTCTGTATGGCGTCACATCGCTGATAGGACGTTTCACGGGCAAAATTATTGATGTGCTCGTAAAAAGTTCTTATTGTAAGGCTTGTGAAGTTTGGGAGGATAAAAAAGGCAGTGAGGCATATGAAGAATGGTATGAAACCCATGAAGATTCTTGTTCGGCAAATCATACGGGATCTGCGGGAAAGATGGAGGCCAGTGCTGTGATTGAAATGTTTCGTCGTTCGATAAAAAATCTTGGAGTGAGATATTTAAATTACATCGGCGACGGAGATTCAAAGACTTACTCCGAAATTTTAAAGGATTCTCCTTACGGGAATACTGTCGTGTCAAAAAAAGAGTGCGTTGGTCACGTCCAGAAACGGATGGGTACGCGTCTACGTGGTTTGAAAAAAAAGACCAAAGGACTCGGCGGTAAAGGAAAATTGACCGGTAAATTGATAGACCAATTGTCTGAATATTATGGCAATGCTATTCGGAACAACTGCGATTCTGCTGAAAAAATGAAGACAGCCATCTGGGCTACATTTTATCATAAAAATTCTACGGATGAAAATCCGCAGCATGATAATTGCCCACCGGGTACTGACTCATGGTGTAAATATCAACAGGCAAAGGCGCAGAATGAGTTGGAGTCTTTCGAGCACGATTACACCGCCTTTCCAGAAATCGTCGCAAATGCTCTACATCCTATTTATGAAGCACTCACAAACGATGAGTTATTACAAAGATGCATTGGAGGATTTACGCAAAATAGCAACGAAAGTTTCAATCAGAGCGTGTGGAAAATCATACCAAAAACTTTACCTGCAAGTTTTACAACCGTCAGCATAGCCGCCAATATTGCTACCTGCACATTCAACGAAGGTGCACGAGGACTATTATCTATTTTTGACGCTATGGGGATTAAACTAGGACCTCACGCCCACGATTTCGCCAAGGAAGAGGATTCTATTCGAGTTGCGACAGCTGCCCGACGATCAACACAGAATACTCGAGAGGCCAGAATAATGCTACGAAGGCTCAAAATTACCGCTCGGGCAGCTGACAAAGAGAAAGAAGGGACCGTTTATGGTGCTGGAATAGACGATTCACTGTAAGTCCCGACATAAATTTTTCTTCTGCATGTAAATCGTACTGAAGACTTTGAATGCGTTTTTCTCGAAACTATGTTTTCGAACACGGTGATCACTGTACCTCGGAAACGGCTTTACCGATCGACTTGAAATTTTGCTCACTTTTTCTAGACATAATTGTCCTCCGGATGAACGAAGGATTTTTGTATGCGATTATTTTTTTTTTTTTATAGCTGAAAATGTGAGCAAAATTTGGGTCGAAAACACAACTTTGACTTCTAACATCCACCATTTTGTGAAAAATCATAAAATTTTCAAATCCTTCGATCAACCGGAGCATTATGTCATTAACTAATGATCCCTACTTTTATTTTGATTTCAGACGATCCGGTGACGAGCTGCACTGATCACCGCGGAGGACCTTTTTTTGGACCCCTATGTTACGTGCGGTTATGGAAAAATTTCTGCATATTTTGCAATGAAAAAATTGTATTATTTACTTAAAATATATGTCTTTTGTATGGAAAAAGATTTACGATTAATTATTTAAATGTGTCCCCAAAAAAAATTCGCAAAAAACCCCTTTTTTCGAAGTCCTAACTGTACGTGACCCCTTAAGAAACATTCGGAGTTAAATACGTGCATTATAATATTTTGGAGACGGCAATTCGAAAACATTCTCGAATATTTTAAAACAAAATCCGCATGGTGAACATTGCCCTGTTATAAACAGCGAGCGTGTTGGACACGTACCAAACGAATGGGCACGCGACTCAGAAATATAAAAAAGAAAGAGAAACTCGGTGGAAAAGGACAGTTGATAGATGTTCTCTTTCAAAAATTAACAATAATTACCCATAATTAAATTATTGTGGCTTGAAGATAAAGAGATTCTGTTCCAGGAGTGAAAAACGCTGTCACGGCAACGATGCTACATTGTTTTTTTTCTCCAATACGTATGCATCGTTTAGGTGTAAAATTGTTGAAATTTGTGTGTGTTAACTAATAATATTTATGATAAATTGAATTTTGGTATAAAAACGACGAACGTCGGATAGAGTATCCTTTATTCTCGTAAACCATAGCGCAAGAAAAAGGACAATAAGAATAACAATAATAAGAATAATGATGTATCGCAACTTTTTCTCCGCTATAGAGGTTCCGCAGGAGCCCGGGTGATATTCGTCGTAGAAGCAAGGGAAGCAAAGCGTTACACGGCACCTTGCACACTGCACGAACGACGCTTGCTTGCAGGAGCATTTTTTCAATATGTCGACCGGGAAACATACTTCATTAGCATTTACAAAAATGTCCCGGTCATCGCACAGTTGGGAAGCAAACCATCCGTATCGGAGAATATTACCGAAAATTGAGAAGGGCAGATGGTGATGTACAACTGATTGAATCTTTAGGCAATCCTCCCTGGCGTCAATTTCCCGTTCTTTCTCGATCAAGTACGCGCAATTCTGCAGCCGCTTTATAAAAATCTTTACCTACCTACCCAAATATGAAACATCTGGTTATGAGCATAAATTCCAACCATTTTACCCGTGAACGACGTGGGTATACGTATTGGAGAGAAAAAAATGAATCAAAGAAGAAAAAAATTGCCCACGGCAGAAATCGAACCGAGACTCTCCCTTTACTAAACTCGCTCGCTACCCGGTAAGCCACGCCGGCTGTTGAAAACGATCTCATCGCCAGTCATGAGACTTCGCTCGGAAAATTTCAAAGTCGATTTTCTCAAAAACTTCTGGCTATCTAGCCCAGCGGCTTTGGAGAATTGTTATTCGAGGGCTGACCTTTCAGTACCATAAGTGGTAAAAATTACAAAAATGCAACTGGTGTATTATTCCCTTGTGAGTTTGTAGCGATCTCGCTTGCCACGCGGGCGATCCCGATTCAATGCTACCTTGGGTAACTTTTTTTGAAGTAAAACTTTTTCTGGCAGAGGGTAAACTTAATTCGCGTCACGGAATTCGCGTCACGAATAGTGAAACAGGCAATAAGTGGGGGAATACTCTCCCCACTCTTACCGAGCACAGAGAGTAAGTGGAAAACGTTACGCAGCCGGCTGTGCCCTATACCCCCCCCCCCCCCAACTCACTGCTGATTGTGAGTGCAGGGAGTAAGGCCAGTGGGTTCCTTGCTCTCGAGTGGCTGGCGCCTCCGCTATATACCCCGGTTACTAACTGCTGACATGAGTGTGGGGAGTAAAGCCAGCGCGTCATCGGCAGCGGCACAGAGTGTATTAGTATATAGTATATCCGCTCCTCACTCTCCCCAAACTCGGCGAGTAAGGCAAGGGGGCAGTATATTTATTTAACCCTACATCTGTTAACTTCATTCTTCTACCTTCAAACGCATAACTGGGATCTGCACTTACCCCACACTTTTGTTGTTTATAAAACCGGTCTTATGTTGATAAACAAATTTTCTGATACATGATTTTCTTCGTTTTTTCATAACGAAGAGAATGGTGTGTGACAAATCTGATTTTCTCCACATTTAGTTAATGAAAAATACATTCAAAGACTGAAAACCGGACAAAATCAGCAATAACCTCATTTTAATTATGAAAATTTGTTGGTGTGCGAGACAAAAGTCGCAGATAGCGTAGACGACAAGGGAAGAACGAGACGCGGTAGTTATGAGAACGAAGTAATTAATAGGAGGGACAAGAAAGGATCAAGAAAAGAATTGAGAGAGTCGTGAGCGAGAACTGAAAGCGAAACGACGTATGGTGAGAAAAGAAAACTAACGCGGGGGTACGCGTGAGGCCGGTGTAGGCCAATATAAAATTTTAAATAACAGGATAACAGAAGGATACAGAGAGTAATCGACCGGAGTAACTCGATGAGAAGATAGTCACGAACGATAGTAAGAAAAGGGGAAGAGATTAGAACGCTGAGGATACGATAACGACATCTATTGTCTGAGAGATAAAAATATCGCTAACATTCGTGTATTTGTTTCTGTATTGTTATAAAAACTTTTCAACCGTTCAACCGATTTTAAAATCTCAAGCGGTGTTTTGAAGGGGAGATATAAAGCTATTGGAAAAAGATTACTGTCGCTTTCTACTGTCAAAAAAGTGTATTTATTTGGGCCATTGAAAATGATAAAAATCTGAAAACAAAAAACTGTGCTTTAAATTATAAATAATACAAAACAGTTAAACAGGAAAGTAATTAATAAGTCAAAACGTTAACAGGATGCAGTAGGCTATATAAATTTACTTAATTGCCGCACAAACGGTGCAAAACGAAAGTTGGTGCTCTCGGCATATTGCTCGGCCCGGCAAAACCGCTAAAACCTCCGGTTCAGCGTGTTCCATCTCGTCCCCTGAAATGCTCCAAGTTTCTTCGTTGTCTTCTTCATCGTCAGAAGCAATATCCGGAGCTTCAATCCTATAGTTTCCTTGTAACGTAGCGATAACGTCCGATATAGAGCACATATTAAGGCGTCGAGACATTATCTGTACACATTTTTTTTATTCAATTGTTATTATTGTTTATTCCAATCCGCAAGTAATATATTTGAATATTACCCTGAGATTACGTAATTATATATATAAAATATTGATTACAATATAAAATATAAAATCAACTTACCATCAGAAAAGTCGAAAGTTAACTCATATCTGGGATCTGTACGTACCCTTTCAAATTTAATTATGGTTTAGATCAGGAGTCAATATAATAGCTCCCTACTTCAGGAGAGTAGTTCAAAAGTTGCGTGGGGTACTTTTAGATCCCAGTCATGCGTTGTAGGATAAATGGGAACCAGTATTTTTTCTTTACACGTTGATATTCTACATAAAAAATTAAAAACATTTGTTCGTAACATTTTTCAGTAAAATAAATTTGTTTGAAATAATCAGCGTAATTGCAGTAATTTTTGGTCTTGCATAAATTTCTTATTCGAAAACTAAAGCTTTTCAAGAGAAATCGGGGGAGGCAAAACAATGCTTAACCTCAACCAAGAAATCTTACAGAATATTTGTAAAAAGTTTCAATTAGTTTAAAAAAAACAACTTACTTTATTCAAAACTATTTTTTCAAATTAATTAAAAGTTTGTACTAATATACTCTAAGAATCCTTCGCTAAATTAAAGCATTTCTTACCTCTGGCGACTTCTCTTAACGGGAGATATACACCTAGACGTTTAAAAAAAATCATTTTTTTTTTTGCATTTTTTTAAGGTTTGAGGTCTTAAGAATATCTGGTGAAAACGGCAAGGCAATATTTTGATAAATAAGTGAGTTACAACCGAAAACGTGAACGGGTCGGGTCGGTCTGATAGTCAGATAGCGGCAAGCGACCCTTCGGATAAAGCGTATTAACTTGTTTCGTCATTCTATTGTAGTGTGTTTTTAGGGTATGCAGGTATAAAGAACATTCCAGACGGCTCTTATTAATTCCCAGAAATAGACACGTTTTGTCAGTATTTTTGCCGTTAGTGCAACTGTGCGCTACACAGAATTTTCGTTGTCGAATAGATATTGAAAAAAAATGAATACCAGAAATAAAAGTTCTTGAGAATCTTATCGATCCGGATCTTTTCGCAAAGATCGCAGCAATAAAAAAGTACCGCCAAAAAATCGATATTCTGCCGAAAAACTTTGCGACGCGAATATTAGTTCCAGTGCCAAAAAACTGAAGATCGATTATGAGACATCCGCGCCAGAAGATCCAACTATCGGATATCGCATTCTGAATTTTCTTACGGTGTTTTCTGCTTTATCGGAGTGTGTAAATTGCAAAAATGTGATAGTGATATTCGATTCTCTATAGAAAGCACTCGAGGACTTGGTTTAAAAAGTGTAGTGTTGTCTTCATCGTGCAATCCGACTTTCATTCCTTCGTGTCCGTACATCAACACGGCTTACGAAATAAATATACGATTTTTTTTGTCATGCGTTTATTGGGAATTGGTTTGCGTGGAGCGATGAAATTTTCTGGACTCATGGATTTATCGCCTTCGCTTCGCCAAACGACGTATGATATGATAATGGAAAACATTAATCCTGCTGCTTCAAGTATTATTGAATTGGTGCTGAAACAAGCTGTGAAAGAAGAACAAGAGAAGAAGAACAAGAGGACATGGCGGAAACGTGGTTTTACCTCATTATATGGAGCTGCTGTTCTCATTAGTCAGTTGACAGGAAAAGTCGTTGATTTTCTTGTAAAATCGTCCTATTGTGCTCAATGTCAGTATTGGAATAATCACAAAAATACCGAGCAATTTGAGTAATGGAAATCTCGTCACGATGAAAATTGTCAGGCCAACCATAAAGGATCGTCAGGCAAAATTGAAGTAGACGCCATGATTGAATTATTTTGAAGATCTGTCGAAAAGCATGGAGTTATGTACACTAATTACGTGGGGGATGGCGATTCTAAGACGTACACGGGAATAATAAATGCGAAACCGTATGGTGATGAAATTGAAATCGTGAAAAAAAAATGCGTGGGACACGTTCAAAAGCGAATGGGAACCCGTCTTCGCGGATGCAAGAAACACAACTCTGGAATCGGCGGCAAAAACAAATTGACGGCAAAGCTTATAGATAAACTGAGTATTTACTATGGCTTAGCTATTCGCAGAAACTGTGACTCCAAGGATGAGATCAAAAAAACGATATGGACAACATTCTACCATTACAGCTCAACAAACAGCAATCCTCAACATCATGTCTGTCCGGAAGGTCCCGAATCGTGGTGCAAGTGGCACCAAGTGAAAGCCAAAAACCAACTGAAAAATTTCTGTCACGATTATGCTGCATTGCCACAAATGGTATTAGGTGCCATCAAACCAATTTACGAAGACCTCAGCAATGTCAAATTGTTAGAACGCTGTGTTGGTGGATATACGCAAAACTGCAAAGAGAACTTCAATTAATTTGGAAGATAGCTCCAAAAACAATGAACAGCGGGTCCAAAATTGTTAACATTGCTCTTTTTCTGGCAGCATGCACGTTCAATAATGGTGTGACCTCACTACTCGAAATTATGAACGTGTTGGAAATATCCCAAATTTTCAAACACGTTTTTCTCGAAACCACGCTTTTCAAATCGGTACCCAAAATTTCTCGAAAACCAATGAACCGATTGCCTTGAAATTTGTTGTACTTATGCTATACACGATTTTCTAGTACGTGCCATAGGATTTTTTTTTCGTTCCTTAGTTTTTTTATGAACAAAATAATAACTAATGTTTTATCCAAAAATCATTATTTATGTTCAAACGTTCGCCATTTCGTCATAAATCGATATTTTCAAAATCGGCTATGACAAGTACTAGATTATAGTATCTAGTTTAATAATCTTTTTGGTTTTTTTTTCAGATGATTTTTTAAGAAACGCCAGTGGGTACCGCGTATGAAGATTTTTTTACGGAGCTTCAAAGAACATGCGATATCTCGAAATATTTTCGATATTTTTTAATAATAAAAATTAAACATATTCTTGAATGTGTATACTTTCATTTGGTTCAAACTACAATCCGAAATTTTAAATAGTTTTGCTACAAAAAAATCTCAAAAATAACCTTTTTTTTGCCTCCTAGGTGTATATCTCCCCTTAAGGGGAGGTACCTGAGTAATTTCTCAAAAAATCGATTTTTTTCTAGTATTGGGTGTACAACTTAGTTCGGTCCGTTTTCAAAAGATGGATCTAGGTGCTATAAATGGTTGACGGCGACAGGTCATTTTTGCTGTATCCCGAAGTGTCAACATCCGTCAACCAAATATTGTTTACAAGCCTTTGAGTTTTGCACAAGTTTAATTTTTACGGCGTTGAAAATGTCGAGTTTCGTCCCAAATAAGTGCCATTTCCGGGAAGATTTGATTTTCTGTTTCGATTGGGAGAAAAGTGCAGCTAAAGCGCATCGAATGCTTGTGGAAGTTTCTGGTGAATCTGTACCGTCGGATAAATCTTGCAGAGAATGGTATCGACAATTTCAAATTGGTGATTTTAGTGTTGAAGACAAAGAGTGTTCGGGTCAACCGAAAATGTTTGAAGATGAAGAATGAGCTGCGAAACCCTTATCAAACCATCACGGGAGTCTTGTACAAGCAACGGAGCGTTACGGAGCTCTCATTGGTACACAATCGAACCTCGTCCTGGATTACGAAACGAGAAATCGAAAATGTCGTCTGTGCGATCTTGGCCACCCTGCAGAGGATTACGATTGTAGGCTTAATTTTTATGGTAGCGCAAAAGCTATGGAGCCGGAAGTTGCAGAGCTTCTTTAGCAACAGGTAGCGAGATATTGAAAACCCACAATGTTTCAGTCGGTGTGTTAAGGGCAGGATAGGGTTAATTCGTGTGAAAAAGGCACATTTTTATGATTTTTTTTTGACGAAACGGTTAAAATCTATTTATTTAAACCAATGGTATATTAAAGTGTGACATCCGAAGAATATTGTGTCCAATTTTCACGAAGAAATATTAAAAAATACGACGATGGCAGCAATTTTTGTCAAACGTCTCGGAAAAAAGTTGAATTGCGGTGCCCATCATAACTCTGTGCTGGATCATCTGAAATAAAAAAATCAAAGTTATATCGTTAGATAAGGACTTTCCCCAGGCAACGCGGGGGGGGGGGGGGGGGGGGGGTCGAAATTAAAATTTTTTTATTTTTGGGAACACTTTAAAGGGAAAAACGCGATTTTGAGCGAAAAAATCGGTTAATTTGTTGTTATAAAATGAAAAATATAAACAAATTTGAAAAAAACTCTCCAGAATTACATCGTAAAGTATGTACAGAAATAGTGTGCAAAATTTCAAAACGATCGGTGGAGTAGTTTTGAAGTTATGATTGGCACCGACTTTGAAAATGTGAGTTGTGGGAAAAACGCTTTCAAGTTTTGAACACAAAAGAATTTGAGATGAAACGTTCGTAAGTGAGTTTTATCGGCTTACCTCACACTGAATCATCGATGCCAGATCCATAAAGGATGTTGCTGTCATCCAGGATGTCTAAAGCATCTTTTTGCTCTTGTCTACGACGAATCCTGCCTTCTTTCGTCTGTTTTTCGGCTTCCTGATCTGCTCGGCCTAGACGCATAGAGTCAGATCATCGCGCCCACTCATGAGCGTTTGGTCCACTACTGATTCCCATTTCTTGCATGAAGGTTAGTAAAGCAAAAGAACCTTCATTGAAGACACAGGCTGCCACATAAGCTGCAATCTGAACGATGACAGAGGTTCCACCCACGTGCTTCCGAGCACGTGTACGTCTGCTCGATAGAACGTTTGCTGCTATACTAAATTATATACGCTGCACTGACTGAAAATATAATTCAGGTCTAATCACGTTTGGACTTGTTTTCAAATTTCTATACAGAAAGATGACGGTTAACGGAAGGTATTATATAGAGAGCGAAACAGCTGCCAGGCAACAATAGCGCGCTCCGATCAGGTAGGCAGAAAATTCAGACAGGTATAAAAATACTCATAACGTCGTCAATTTTGCTCCGATCGACTTGAAATTTAGACACAATATTCTTGAGATATTATGCTTTCAGTTAAAATTTTTTAAAAATCGAAAAAACAAATTTTTTAAACCCTACCCTGCCTTTAATAGGTCATATTGAGAGCTCGAGAATTTGTGCTGTCCGCAAAAAAAGTTCGCATCAAGTTATTAAACATTGTGATTTTAATCATACGTCAAAGGGGGTGAAATATATGTTGATAAAATTGGCAGGGATCTACACCATTGCTTCACTTACGCCGTAGCGCATAACACGGATAATACAGATGCTGTGAAAAGTGTAATATTGAATATACCCTTTCACGCATTCAACAATCACGTAAAATGCGGAGCATGGTACAATATGTACGTGGTCCCGAGAAATACAGTCATTCAGCCCTTGCTAACATTAAGAACGAAATCTTATTCGAAGAGTTAAAAAGATTATTCACAAGCTTATCTGTATTATCGTATTTAGTTGAATAATTAAAAAAAAACATGTATTTTCGTCGCGTTTCTTCGACGCCCCTCGTTTGATGCGATTAATTGTCAATTGTTCATTGATCGATCGACAAATTTAAGCCAATTACCACTGGTTTTTGTGATGCGCTGCCTCTCTTTCGCAAAAAGTTCCCTGAGCGAAAAGGCAAAGGACAAAATACTCTCACTACTTTAGCCACAGAAACTCTCAGTAATATAATTACAGAAAACGCGCACGATGATTCGTATGACACATCATTTCTATTACATCAATTAGTTCGTTGCCATTTCTCAGTGGATAAACTTGCGAGAGATTGTAAAAGTGTTGGGGACATTTTACAACTTTCGCAAAACAAACCAAATATTGCGAATACGATGCAAACTTTGGAGCCACTCGATAAAATAATTTCCTGTGCAATCAGAAAGAGAATGGCAATTGCTGGCGTTAATTACTCATTAATAGTAACTACTTTCCATCGCAATGAGAAAGAAGCTATCGAATTACTCGAGTAAAGAAAGGATGGCAAACCCCAACTTATTAAAACAAAACAAAATTTATTAAAAACACTAGATTTTAAAAAAACAGTCATGATTCGTGGGTTGGATCAAAGTATGGTATTAATATCATTTGTTGTGTTATGAACGAGATATATTTATTATTATTCTAACTTAAGAAACAAATGTATATTTCCAAAGAAAATTAAACAGATGGGTGAGTGATTTTTAGATTATTTGTACTGAGTGTTATTGACCTAAATTTAAACCTTATTATCTTGAAGAAATTATATTCGCTTTATAATTTTTTAAAAAATCAAAAGTTTGTGTGCGTGCGTGAGCGACACAGCGCTAGAGAGGGGGCAGGCATCGTTTTCAGGCAATCTATAAGCCGTACTGTATATATTGTTATGCTGGCATCTCATTTCTTTCTTTTTCTTTTATAAATGTTATTATTTTATTATTCTCACGGGAATAGAATAGATATTTAGTTATCGCTACAACCGGAAGGAAATATTAAACGCTTCGTCGTTAATATTTCTTTTTCACGGGAATCCGCGTGAGGCTGCAGCGCGCCTCGTGGCCGTCGGTTTCTCACGGCAGAAAAATACTTTTTGATGAACGCATCATTTCTGACGCGCTCTACAATTGCTTAGATTTAGGTAGTTCATAATCGTTAGATTTAATTAAATGGTGTTAATTTCGATATATTATAAAAATACAAGTTATTTTTTGTGCTCAATTTAAAAACTTTGAACAAATTTATTTAGAGTTTACCTGATTCCACACGGCATCACAATATATAGGTATAGGAGAGCGCGTTGATCGATGCGAGGTTGCCGCGCTTGTAACTCTAACCTATCTCCGCCAGAAGAAAGAGAAAAACTGGGTTTATTAATTTTCTATTGCACATTGCAGATAATCGGTACGGTGAAATCGCTGCGAATTTCGTGAGAGTTATCTTGACAGTTGGTTCATGTACTTATGTTAGTTTTATGAAAAAGTGGCTTTTTTAACGGTAGTTTCTCAATGTTTTTTTGCGTTTTTTACGCTGTTCCATAAGATCCAATATAAAAAACGAATTCAATTTTCTCAGAAACGGTATGGTCGAACCTGTTGAAAATTCGCGAGCAAATAGTTTAGACTCTTTCGAACGTATCTACCACTTTACATAAAAATCCCTCTTTTTTATATATGATAGCGTTCTACCTTATGCTCAAATAAGAAAAGTCATTTTACGTCCTTTTTTAAACCTTGAGATTTTTATACGAAACATTTTTTTTAATACTATTGTTTAAAGCCATTCAGCTGGAGGATTTGAAATGGAACACCATGTATATAACTACTCTTGCGAAGCCAATTTCGTGTTAAAATCACGAAAACCCTTTGTAGCCCAGTCGGAATGTAAAGAAAATCGACTGACAATGAGCTCTATTCTCGGAGGCCAGGGCGTCGCCAATTTTTTTGTAGGTTCTTTGGGCTGCCAGGAATGCACGAATGATTTTATCAAAAAATGTTTGTTGCAAAAATTGTTCCCTTGATAACTGGCTATAAAAGAAGCCGTATGCAAGTATCACATAAAATTGTTAGTTTAACAGCAAATTGCTAGTGACCAAAAAAGAATCGTTTTTATGTTTACGCATGTACCTCGTTTATTAATGACCTTATTTTACTGGAACCCATACAGCATATAGAACAATCTATCCCCTAAAGATATCTGCAAGTTTTATTGATCCATGTTATATATTTAAACAGTAATAACCAATGTACGTAAATCCGGAGTTTTCTTATAGCAAGTGATCCAGAAGGGGCACATATGAAAACGACATGTACGTAGCGGTCGATAGTGCGCAGATTCAGGATTCAACGCGAGAAAGTGATTTTAAAAAAAAAAAGATTTTTTTTTACGATAAAAAATGTTTGCTTATAAACAAATTTAAATATGTACTAGAATTTTGAAGCTAATTTAAATATTATTACGGATTCTTGTAGGCCTTTGAAAGACATGGAATTTGAAAAAAAATATATAACTCAATATCTTTATAAGAAGGGGAGATGCGGTCGTGTTTACATTCCTTTAATTTATTATTGCTATCAACATTTTCGCATTTTTCGAGTTCGTGAACATTGTTAATACTTTTAGGCATAACGTTCAATATAATATAAACCCATTGTAGTGTTTATTGCAACGCACATAGAAATCGAAGATGATCGCGCGCGCGCGAAATAGGAAACAGCGTCTCCGGTGTAGCCGGGCGGCGTGGCGGGGGTAACGCGGCACCGCTCGCCCTACTTAACTATTTCGATAACACCGTTAAACATAATCGTAAGAACATGTTTTTATTACCTCTACGTATTTGTTTCTCGCCAATTCGAAAATGCCATTAAACTCCATGTTAACCGAATATTTATTGTTTAACATGAATTTTCATGCAAAGAGCTAAAAATGATCTTACATTATAAGGATGACCGTCTAATACTTGAAGTTTATTCATTTTACAATATTCGTTATTACAATACATACTTCCTAGTAATATATCATGTGATATTCGGTAAAAATTACATTCATGTTTGTTTCCCGCGGGTACATAGTTATCGACGTCGCCGCACACATTTTCTTCGGCGGTCACAAATGTGATATCCGCGGCATGGTGCATTTTAGCTCAACCTTTCGGCAAGTGCAATTTGGATTGCAATTGCTGTATCGTAACCACACGCAATTATCTCTAATACATGGGGTGGAATGGGGCCCTTCCTGCATGTGATCAGTCCCAATATCTTATTGTTTTTCTTCCACCCCCAATTGCATGGGATCCTTAGAGATATCTCCTTGCCATTCGCACACTTGCAAGTACGTGCGAAGTGAATGATTATTGCGCGTCTCAGCGGTTGGGGGAAGGTTGATTAAATTAAACATGCTCCGCAATGTCGATTTTGTAAAGCACATGTATCGAAAGTCATCGAAGGAGATCTTATCATTTTCTCGAGCGCCATATAAGGTCTTAATGACTGGCCGACTGTATCGAACTGTTCCAGGCACGCGGATCATTGAAGAGATTTGCTTCTCTTTTGAGAAAATTGCAATCGCTCCTTAAAAGCTTTATTAATTTAGCTTTCCCTTGCTTGTAAATGGCGAATGTAGTGTCGCAACCAGTGAAGACGTGAATAAAACAAATTAAGTGTTGTATATTCGGATACTGAAAACTATTTACAGAATGTAAGTTCTCTTCGACCCTGTGGCGGCTTGGTTTGAGACTATAAATATTCGGATCAGCTTGAGCGATCTGCGTTAATATCACATGATACATTACTAGGAAGTGTGTATTGGAATAAAGAATATTGTAAAATAAATAAAGTTCAAGTATTGGACGATCATCCTTATAATGTAATGATTATTTCTAGCTCTTTCCACGAAAATTCATGTTACACAATAATTATTGGGTTAACAATTGAGAAACATGGATTTTCAATGGCATTTTCGAATGCGTGAGAAAAACCACCACCCAGCTACACCGGCGACACTGTTCTCTATCCGCGCGCGCGCGCCCACGATCGTCTTTGATCTTTATGTGCATTGCGATGAACACTCCAACGGGTTTATATTATATTGAATATTATGCCTAAAGGAAGTAAGGATGCTCACGAACTTGAAAAACGCGAAAATGTTGATAACAACAATAATAAATTAAAGGAACGTAAAACTGACAGTATCTCCCCTTCTTATAAAGATAGCGAGTTATATTTTTTGTAAAATTCCATGTCTTTCAAAGACCTATAAGAATCCGTAACAATATTTACAGTAGCTTCAAAATTCTAGTACATATTTGAATTTGTATATAAGGAAAAGTTTTAAATCGTCGAACAAAAATCTTGTTTTCCCTTTTTCTCGTTGAATCCTGAATGTACGCACTGACAACCACGCAAATTTATTGTTCCTATGTGACCCTTCTGGATCACTTGCTACAATAAAACTCCGGATGTACGTACACTGGTATTACTGTTTATCTATACGACATGGCTTGATAAAAATTGCAGATATTTTTTGGGAGTAGATTGTTCTAGATGCTGTATGAGCTTCAATACACGCCATTAATAAACGAGGTACATGCATAAACATAAAACGATTCTTTTTTGTTCACCAGTGATTTACTATTAAAAACAAGCCTATGTGATTTTTGCACGGGACTTATTTTGTAGCGAATTTTATAGGGAAGAGTTTTTGTATGAAATATTTTACGATAAAATCAATTCCAACAAATATATACAAATATATACAAAACCCGGCTTTTTTTTAACAATCTCTGGCGGCCGCAAAACACCATTCATTTTGTCGACTTTTTTAAGGTGCATTCCTGACAACCCAAAGAACCTATAAAAAAATCGGCGCCGCGCTGGCCTCCGAGAAAAGGAGGAATGTATATTCCGACTGGACTATTGGCCGCTGAGATGTTGCCTCGCCGGACCAACTCTGGAGGTTTTAACTTTTACCCGAGCGTTGCTGATCTCCCCCCCCCCCCCCCCCTCCAATCTCTGCTATTGAAGACCAAACGTAATTTAGTGTCAGTCATTATCAATCGGTTATCCAATTATTGCAGACGGAAAAGGGTAAAAAAAACGCGAAAATCTAATCTTCATATTTTAAATTAGCCAGCTTCAGTTCCGATTGTAAATTCCATTTTCTAAGGGATTTTTGACGATCGGGACCTTCAAATTCAGCATCCAACAGTACCAAACGATTTAAAAAAAGAACATTTTAAAAGTCGATTCACCAACTTTATGAAGTCACTGTATATGTACGGAAAAGATAAAGAGGCCGGTCCGGCACTATCACCGTGCCCAGACTGGTCTCCCTCTACTAATTATAAGAGAATAAAAACAAATTTAGAAGAATAAAAATCTATGCTCACAATCAACGCTTTGATTGTGAGCATAGAAAAATTGTAATATAAGTAAGCCCACCGTTTATATGATAATTACTCAATAATAATAACAATTAATGTTACACATATACCAGGGCGTTGATTACACCGGCACACACAAAAAAGTGGTATGTACATTTGAGCAGACCCACCTACCGACATGCATTTCGACGTGCTGAATCCGAATCGGGATCCGTTTAGCTCTTACACCCTTAACATTTTGAGTAAATCGCGAAAAACCGCTAAAAATGGCTAAAAATCGCGAAAAACTGCAGTTATGGAGATTAAAAAAATGTTGTGGGCCTGGATCGAGTATGATTTTTATGTAGTTCGCTCCGCTGAATATGAATCTGAAGTTTATTTGGCCCGTTAACCCTCGAAAATCTGAGTGAATTGCGAAAAAAACGAAAAAAATTGCAGTTTCAACAAAAAAAATAAATTTGTTAAACATAATTACATATGTTTCTTGTATATTTTGATGCATTGAATACAAGTTTAGAATCTGATAATCTCAAACGTTCATAAATCGATAAAAAATCGTAAAAAATAGCATATAAAGAGAAGGTAGGAAACGAAACATAGATTTCAAACTGTTCTTCGTTTGTATCGAACTCTTTTGTCTTCAAATGACCTACGCAGCGGGTTCGTTTTTCGTTTCCTATTTTCTCCCGGTATTTCTCTTTTTAACGTCCACCAAAAATCTGCCATCATGTTGACATTCCAATTTCGTTGGTACCTACTCTCCATTTCACTTATGTCTCGATGAAATCGTTCTCCTTGTTCTTCACTGGAGAATTAAAGCCGAACACATACAAAGACGATAAGTGGAGACTATTTATTAATTCATTAACAAGAAGTCTCAAAGATGTCTTGGTTCATGGCGGAAACACATATATACCAATTCCGATAGCTCATTCAACTAAAGGAGACTTGCGAAAATTTACAGATTATATTGGATAAAGTAAGTATTCGGAACATCAATGGAAAGTTTATGGTGATCTAAAAATTGCAACATTACTTTTAGGTCATCAATCGGGGTTTACAAAATATCCCTGCTTTTTATGTTTGTGGGATAGTAGAGACAGAACGAATCACTATGTTAAGAAGGAATGGCCAACGAGACCAAAATTCGATCCAGGTACTCACAATGCTATACGAACACCATTGATTGAGCCTTCTAAATAGTCGCTACTACCACTGCGTATTAAGCTGGGTCTCATAAAACAGTACGTCAAGGAGAAACTTGGGAGAAAAGTTTCCCGCTGTAGGTGATACTAAGATAAAAGAGGGAATTTTCGATGGACCCCAAATTCGGAGATTATTTGAGGACGCAAATTTTGTTGAAAAAATGAACGACAATGAGAGAGGAGCTTGGCTAAGTTTTAAAAATGTTTCACAAAACTTTTTGGGAAATAATAAAAATGAGAAGAGTTGCTGGAAAATTTCAAATCTTTGGGTTGCTTGATGAATCTTGAATGGCACTTTCTACATTCTCACCTCGACTACTTTCCTGAAAATCTTGGAGACTACAGTGAAGAACAAGGAGAACGATTTCATCAAGACATAAGGAAATTGGAAGGTCAACATGATGGCAGATTTTTGCTGGACGTTAAATAGAGGTATACCGAGAGAAAATATTAAACGAAAAAGGAACCCGCTGCGTAGGTAATTTGAAGACAAAAGAGTTCGATACAACGAAGAATAGTTTGAAATCTGTTTCGTTTCCGACCATTTCTTTATATGCTATTTTTTACGATTTTTTTATAGATTTATGAACGTTTGAGATTATCAGATTCTAAACTTGTATTTAATGCTTCAAAATATACAAGAAACATATGTAATCGTGTTCAATACATTTTTTAAAAATTTTATAATTGCAACTGTTAAGGGGTCAAATATACTTCAGATTCGTATTCAGCGGGTCGAACTACATAAAAATCATACTCGATTCAGGTCCACAACATTTTTTTCATCTCCATAACTGCAGTTTTTCGCGATTTTTAGCCATTTTTAGCGGTTATTCGAGATTTACTCAAAATTTTTAGGGTATAAGAGCTAAATGGACCTCAGGTTCGGATTCAGCACGTCGAAATACATGTAGATAGATGGGTCTGCTCAAATGTACAGACCACTTTTTTTTTTGTGCGCCGGTGTTATGATCCGGATATTAATTATGGCACTAATCTTGTTTAATGTATGTGCAGAGATTCAAAGTCAGTTCGGGGATAACATAATAACAGTATGTAAGTTATTTATGGAACGATCTAATGATAAGACCGATCAGAAGAAAGCGAATGAGTAAGAGTTCGAAGAGTTAAACCCATCCGTATGATCTGATGTAGATGAAAAAAACATAACACGTTTATTGTACATACCATATACAAGACGGTTGTATGTAATGGTACTTACCTCCATTTTAACGATACAAAGTATTAAATTATGGATTAATAATATTATAGTGAGGAGTCTCTCCTATGATTTCGGTTTCCCAACATCAAATTACGTATTATGCACGTATTGCGTAATAAAAGTCATATACCTATATATATGAGCTGAGGCAATAATTCATTAACCACCCATGATTTATTATATACATGAAAAAATAATGAATGGTTAATGATCCATTGCTGCACCTGCATTAGGAAACGGAGTTGATGAGAATCTTAATTAAATAGTTAAAAATCGGTTTGAATATCGCAAATTAAATATATATCTTTAATCACCTAATTTGTTTAAGCATTGATCGGCCAAGCTGAGTCAAATACGCCTGAATTAGAATGTTGTAAAAAACAATAGAACTTTATATTACCATGCCCGCTAATAAATTATGAAAATAAATGATTTGGGCATTAGAACATTTTACCTATTTAGAAAGTATTAAAGTGCCACTACCAGTATCTTCGTAGGATCCTCTTTTTCAACCATGCACGACGTCTTTTAAAACGTTTTACTACTCAAGGGAACGTAACAATTCATTATGAAGAAAATTACGGAGGAACAAAATAATTGAAAGCGAACAAGTAAAGAATTTATATCAACATAAATTTTTAACGCGAAAAGAAACATAAAATTGTTAATACAAAATTATTGAAGTTATAATTTGCCCTCGGCCGCGTTTTTCGTGTCAAATTATTTATTACACGCGTTTTTACCCCATGAATGGATTTCAATATGTTGTTTACCAAGGAAGGAAAATTTATTAAAAGAGGATATTTCCGAATATCTTGGCAACTAAATTTCACTTTAACAACGTTTAGCGACAACTAATCGTTATATTTCATTAAATATATGCATACGCAACGTCACATGGCCAATAGTATATAAGAAAAGTAATTTTGATGATATTACCACTTCATACACGTGACACGAAGGAATTTACGTAATTCACAATATGTGGCTCGGTGTGTTTTTCCGTCAGCTGTATAAATTCAAGGCTAGCACGGTCTTACGTGTAGACGAACGGTATGGAAGTAGCAGGAGTACTAACACCGAGATGCGTTTGGAATCATAAAAAATAAACTATTCGCAACGCAGTGGCTCTTGAGCGTGGAAATTGCCAACCGCCTTATCTCTTTTCAAACCGAGACTATATAACTTGAATTATCAATAATTTTGTTATCACTGCAGGATAGTCAAGCGTACACAGTCTATGCGGATGACTTTCTACAGTGTTTGATCCATGGAGACTAGACGAAAGGTGTGTGAACTTCGTCGTATAAGGAGCAAAAAAGCGGCTTCAAAATATGACACCTTTTAGACTTACAGATTCCAACACTCGTGATGCTTCGATCTGTAGTTACTTAGAGACACTATAATCAGAGACTAGCCACAACCAGGTCCGCCATTTTTCGTCAAATTGTTCGAGAGAGAGAGAGAGAGAGAAATATATACTGTCTCACTCTAACTTATAATAATAAGTGTTACCTAACCTATAACTTGCCTGAAATCTATGCAGTATACGCAAGACGTGTGATTCCGCCGCATAATTTATGGAATGAAACAGGCATAGAAAGCACACGCGGTAAGTGTAATATCAAATAATATACAATGAAATATGAAATATGTATTCTTTAGTAATGACGTGGTGGGTAATGATTCATTTTTTGGTTCATTTTAGTGTGATTGACACGATAAAATGGGAGGATGTTCAGCATCGTTTTGCAACAATTCTTCCCAAAAAGGTTATGTTATGAAAGTATTTCCTCGAGATGAAGACCGTCGAGCTCAATGGCTTCGAAATGTTAATCGTAAAGGCTGGATACCAACAAATAATTCATATCTCTGTGAGGTAAAACTTTACGTATTGATCGTGACTAATTGCAGTTGACCTTAAATAATTCAAACCGTTTTTCTTTCTGTATTAAAAGAAAGAAGAGGAGAAACATTTTAAAGCATTTCATCAAATCACAACCTGCGATTAAATTATAAAATTAAAATCATTTTTATTCTAGATACACTTTAGTCCATAAATGTGGGGACAAAGAGCTGATCATAAGCCAAAATTAAAGCCAAATGCAGTACCCACAATATTTGGATATTTTATTAAAAAACATGGAAACGAAAAAGATACAAGTATCATACAAGATACAACGCACAAGTATCAACTGAACATGATACGGTGCCAACTAATGAAAATAGTCAACCGACTGATATTTGTGATAAAAAATGCCAGGTTAGTGTAGAAAATATTTGATATAATAAAACTATATGCGAGCCATTATGGCTTTACAAAGTTATATACATTTTTATTAAACTTGTATTATACTTTCTTGATATATATATATATTTATTAATTTTGGTAATGTATATGATTACTTCTCAATGTTGTAATGAATCTTTTACATGTGAAATAGATACAGCTATTACATTATTAATCATTACTTTGAACATTACTCTGAAACATAATGTTCAGGTTACTTATAAAGGATGCATATTTTATCCGATAAATAGCATCCCATACCCAATAAAAAGAATTCGTTTCCTAGAGACTCTAGACGAACAACAGGGTGCGAATCTTGCATTAAAGGAAATGCATATAGCCCGAGAGTTGGGTTCAAAATGGATGAAAATATGTATTAAAATATCCATGATGCTGCATATATATATAAAGTACATTCGAGCGTTTTCTAATATACAAATAATTGTAATCTTTTAGAGCATAATAAATAACTGTGAGATAAATACATCTACAGTAGAACCTCCAGATATAGAGGTTATAGAGTCCAAGCAGAAAGAAGATAATGACACACTGAGCAATGTTCAAAATAAAAATTATAAGATTAGTATTAAAATAATACAACTATAAGAAACAAAATATATTTGAGCATATTGTAATATGTAAAGTGATTTTTCAGATTACAAATGGTATTCCCGAAATTGGTCAAACGAGACTATTAAACGTGCTCTACAACTTAAATTTGTTTGTGGAGCTAACGGATATGACGAACTTATTCACCACAAAATACCACTTCCGAGTTTATGCACATTGAGGCGAAGGTTAGAGTATTTAAAATTTGAACCCGGGATTTTAGACCCAATGTTCAAATTTTTAATATATAAAAAATCATTTTAAAAAAATGAAACTGATTTGGAATGTGGGCAATTTTCGATGAAATGGCTATTACTCCAAAAAAATGCTACAACTCTTCCACTGGATCACTTATCGGGGATATAACATTTCCGAATCAAGAAGGTACAGCAACGCATGCTTTAGTTTTCATGCTAGTTGGGATAGCTAGCCGGTGGAAACATGTGGTGGGATATCACTTGACGGGAAATAGCTTCAACAGCGAAATTTTAAAACAAATTGTATTCCAGATAATTAACAACTGAGAACATTGGTTTCCACGTAAATTTCATCACATCCGATATGGGTCCCGGGAATATCGGGTTATGGAGACTATTAAATATAAGTACTGGCAGATTCAGCACAATCAGGAATCGTATTGTACGTCCTTTCGATCCTAATCGATATTTATATATCATTGCTGATCCACCACATATTTTTAACAATTTGAAGCAAGCGCTAATTTCTAATCATGTGATAACAGTCCCTCACAATATCGTGTTGAAATATAACTTACCTTCCAATAAGATAGACATAAAACATTTCACCGAATTGATAGATATTCAAGATGATTGTGAATATCATTATTAACGCCCAGATTAAAAATCAATTATATTAATTGCACCAATAATTTTAATAAAATGCGAGTCAGCAAAGCTGCACATGTTTTTTCGAACGATGTAAGTAGCTCATTCCAGTTGTTAGCGAATAAGAATAATAAACTGGAGTTACTCACTTCTGCGTGGTTTGTTAATATTGTTCGAAAATGGTTTTGTCTTATGACATCTAGAACTTGTCAATTAGCACTTGGTACAAAAGATATAATAATAATAATGTGGGAGTTTATTGTGCATACCCCTCGCCTTCGGGGGTTTTTACACACCTATATTCCTTTTCAATCTTTTCCTCTCATTACCTATCCTCCGACATTCTTATTTGCGACCACGGCTGCAGCCGTTTCGCATTTCCCGTACCCTCCCTGTATCGCATTTGCCACGGACGGAGGGAAACTGCAGAAAACCTCCGTCGATACAGGTCGGTGCCTACCTAGTCTCCTCCAGTGTCAATGCGAGTAAACTCAAGCACGTTCACCAGAGTCTCCTAGGTCGGCACCTCCTCATCTGTGATAATATGGGCGGCCCATGCACGACCAAGGTGTCACCATCCGCGCGATGAGAACCGCCTTGCGGGAGCACCAAAGCCGAGCACCGACCCCCCACTCATCACAGCGAGGTATTTTTGGACGTTTGTTTTGGTGGAATCCGAACCGCCAGAATAAACACAGAAAAATTTCTTTTCCCATTGATGTCGGCTGCGGGAATTGAACCCGGGTCCGCTGAGTGCGAACCCAGCGCCCTATCCACTCAGCCACTGCGCTCCTCTGGAACAAAAGATGAAAATATCTATAATAAAAATATACAGTTTCTACAAGAAGTTATTGATATTTTTACCCAAATACAAATAGCTAATGGTGAATTTAAACCAGTACAAAGAGGTCTCATAATTAGCACTACCTCAATAATTAATTTAACAACTTATTTAATTAACGGAAGAAATTTTAAATTCATTTTAACATCTCGATTTACTCAAGATTGTATCGAGAATATATAGTATTTTCTCAAATAAGAAGAAGAAATGTCATACCTGATCCGTTACAATTCATCAATAACTTTAAATTGATCTCTATCTCCATGTATATGAAGCATGTACATAACAGTAATTATGAAAATGATGATCGACAATATTTGACAGGATTCCTTGAATTCCATGAATTGAATACAAAATCGAAAAAAAGAACAGATGCGATACAATACAAAGATAGTACACTAAATACGACTGAAATACCAGATTTTAATAACAATTCTGATATGAACATGACAAGAATTGAGTTAAACTCTTTATATAACGTTGCTGGTTATATTTTAAACTCAATCACAAAAACATGTAAAGTATGTAGTGATTGTTTAAAATCTGTAGGATCTAAAATCTCATTGCAATACACATTCACGATATTTGTGCAATCCAAGTCTTACAAGATGAATTCCCTGTATTACGTTAATGTCAACACATTTAAAATGCTTTTAAAATTAGAGGAAATCTTTCGGCATTACTCAAAGTATTTTAGTAAAATAAAAACATTGATTTAAAATCATTTTTATTTAAAAAATTCGAGAAAATAAATGTGGATCATATACTTACATGTCATAATTTGTCGTCCAAAATTATAAAAAGATATGTACTTTTTAGATTAAGGATTTTTTATAAAAAAGACAAAAACAATAATAATAAAACATGTAAAATGTATGATAGCAAATCGATGGCGATGCATTTTGCATTTAAATAATTTTTTAATGAGAAAATAATTTAAAACAGAAAATTGTGATCATATTAAGGTGAAATTAAGTTAATGTTATTTTGATTTGTAATTATTTTGATTTTTGTTACGTCGAATATTGCCATATTTTCGTTAATTTGTTTCCATTGGGTTACGTATGCTATGTTGCAGTAAAAAGTTTATTTATAATAATAAATTAATGTTAATAAAGTATTATGGCAAAAAGATAGTAAAATTGTATTTAATACATTATCATTATTGTAATAAAAACAATTGTTTTTCTTCCAAATGTTTTATTTTGCGTAAATTATGTGAATGTACACTTTTTATTCATTTTAAAACATTTACTTTTTCAAAAATGCGTTACAATTTAAGGTTATGTCATTTATATATTCAAAAATGAGCGGGAATAGCGGAAAGATGGCGGACCAATCAAAACTGGCTTTTTTGTGGCCAGTCTCTGATTACAGTGTCTCTATAGTTACTGACCAATGGTAGTATTTCCAGTAGATGCGGTTATAACGATCAACCGCCTATTTTGACATTTCGGACTACGTGCATAGTGTATAACGATAATTTGAAAAGTGCATCAGAAATATTAAAAGTCGTACCAAAAACGATCAAGAAAGAGGTAAGTCTAAATTCATCATTATTATTCAAAAAACTGAATTTTGTAAGTTTACTGACGAGTTATATATATAAATAGGTACATAAGCTCATTATGCAGCTTCTTGTGCACAAAACTTTTTGTTTGGTCTAAATTATCAATATTTTCAGTTATAATTTCTTGTTAATTCTATATTCCAAAGTTACAGTTACCATTGTTACGTCCCAACGAGGGGAGAGACTGTGCTCACGTCGAGAATTCGATGTGCGCGCGATATTTGAATTGAGCAGCGCTATTCGGAGTGACGTGAGGTCCTCGCCTGAGACTTACGTGGACTCCAATATATCAATCCAACGATTTTGATTAATCATCGAGATTGATTCCTCTTCGAAGACGTTTCCTTTGGTTTGTTCTTTCCCGGATCCTGAATGATGATGAGTTAGATTGGATTCTCGGGAATTTATTAGGTTGAACACCGACAGCTAACGATCACTCAATACTATACTATTATTTTATTTTAACTCAGAAAAGTTACAACACAAAGTTTGTAGAGAGTCTGGGATTTTACTCCCTTAAGATACTGTTCGATTCGAGGTTGAAGATATTCTGTTTTACTTCTCTAAAAAGGTTATCCATTTCGCTTCGGTTTGGGAGGAGTTACAAAATTGGGTTGACTTGATTGGTCTAATTTCCAACGAGACCGTTCCGTCTTTTGTGGAGGGGGTGTCTCAGTCACACGGGGGTGGCCGGAGATCATCCCCTCGTAGACGGCGTTCGCTAGAGAGAAAATGTGGTCTTAAATTTGTAGTTCGGAGAATTTTACAGAGTTTGTTTTATGACTAAGTTTCGAGTGGCGATATCGCACAAGATGTTTCTTAAAATGAAATATGAGTAAGAAAGATTGTCGGGCTGGGTATTGTAACTTAAAATACCTATGCCCTACACTTAAGAATAAATACTATCGCTCTTTGTTAAGGGTTTATTCTTGGAAGAATGTGTATATGAGGGATGTTTGTTCTTCGGAAGAATGTTTGGGAAGGTCTGGAACGTGTTTAGTTACATTGCGTGACTGCTTACATAAGCAGATTGAGTTTTGTCTTTCGGATGTTTGGAAAATAATCTAAGGAATGTTTTGGGAAAATCATAGTTTCGTAACCGAGGCAAGAATAATTGTTGTGTCTTAAATGTAGCTTAATAAATGAAATAATAAGATGATAATAAGAATAAAAGATATACATAGTGTTTGAATTTTACCGGCAGGCTGCATTGTTTTGGAGGTACTCAAGATGGTAATCTAATTTATCGACCGGAGATGTGCGTCACCCATACTGGGACGTAACACCATCTTGCATTGCTACGAATCAGGAATTCAGCTGGGATATACTATAAACGCTAAATTATCATAAGCGATGTCCCTTCTGTATAAGGAAAGCTTACAGGTTTTATTTATTCATCTTCTGTATATTTTACCCATGAACAACCCTTTGTCCTACAGTTACCGGTATCATCTTATAATGCCATGCATCAACCAGCTTCTAGCTAAAGATTGTGGCTGATTTTCATCCTCATTGCGGATGGTACAGATGCGAGAGAAAGTACTTTTTATAAAGAAATACTTGTATATATCTATATATACAACAAGAAGTGTGTCGCTAATGTATTATGTGAATATTGTACAAAATAATGAACGAATGGATAATATAAAATAATATAAAATTATATTGCATAAAATGATTTTCATTTCATGCACCATGGAATGGTGCATGGTTCATGAAATATTCTGTTATTTCAGTAATTTATATGAAATCGGCTTGAATTGTTATTGAAATCTATATTTCTATCGTAGACTATGATACGATGGTCGAGGGGGGGTTCATTTAATAATGTTATTACTTAATCAATCGTGAACGCTTCGTACACCTGTTATTTTTTATAAGCTTTGAAATAAAACATCCCGAACATCTTACCAATGATATTGATGATAATTGTAATTCGTAATTCGTAATTTACTTTTTTTAACAGCTTTACATATAATTCAATGATTCTAATATTTCCTAATATATATTCGAAGTGTTTTCATACCTACGATATAGTCAATTTTTCTTATCTTTTTAATGTGCACGTTATTGCACATTCATATACTTTATTCAAAATGAATTAAGAAATTTATACATTTCAATTTACACACCTGTATCGTATCATGCATTGATCGACATAAATCTTTTGACAAGTATATAGATTGTGTACACATTTATGTACAGGTTATGTTGATCTCGTGGTTTTCCTATCCCCCATTATCTTGGTGGTTGCTCACTCTGCACGATTGGTGAGTAATTTGCGTCGACAGCGCCGTCTAAATGTTATAGAGCCGGCTTACGCCCGTTTTCTGCAAAAGCCGATCAGCTGCGGGCCTATTACGGTTCTTGAGCGAGTTCACTCACTTCTCGCATTTTCATCTCACGTGAGTTTAGTCACCCTATTACGGATGGCTCGTGTGAAAATGTGAAATAACTAGGCATCCGGTATAGGGATCTCACATTTTCACGAAAGTTGGCGCCATATTTACAAAGCACATTTAACCGTTGTTGTGACGCAAATTTTGTAAAATGAATGTAACTCAAGAGCAAAAAAAGATACTATTAAAATATATGAAAGAACATGAAGATTTTGCACGGGGAAGGTTAAGGTATAATAGTGGAAATAAAAAAAAATTGGTGAGTACCATATTCACGCATTAAATGTAATATTAATATACATCAAAATCTTAACCTGCAATGCAGTATTCCACTTGTAGTTGATAAACAAGTAATATAATTATTAACGATAGTTATTTTAATTTATGCAGGGTGATATGTGGTTGATCATTTCAACATCTCTAAATAGTGTTGGAAGTGGACCTTGAAAAGAAGCAAAATAATGGCAAAAAGTATATAGCTTATATAAATAATTTAGATATTTTACTCAATTACAGTGTTTACATGATTGAAAATTTGTATATTGTACATAAATCAAAACGTGGCGTGATTGGAAGTCAGCCGTTCTTAAGAAGTGTGCCAAAATTCGGAGTTATGCAAGCGGTACTGGCGGTGGACCACCAAACGTGACAGCCCTTACAGAGCTTGAAGAAGGCTTACTGTCAACGATCGATGCAGAATCGGCAGGTTTAACAGACATACCTGAGGGAAGGAACTTTAATCGAGTGGTGTAGAGGGGTAGCGTGCCGCAGGGAACTCTAAAAAGAGCACACATAGAAACCTTACCATCGTACCCAAGTACATCATTCAAAAGGGTATGCGCTGCATTCGATATATGATATACAGAATATTTAATTTTGACAAAACTTAAAATATAATTTCCAGTGCCATAGTTCATCACAAAACCAAATGCTATGGGGACATGAGACGTTCTTACCTTCTGGAACGGACATTTGGGATAATCCTTATTCTCAGGTACAAGTAAATTTTGTTCATTCTTATTAGTGAATAGAATATACACATATTCTTTACAGACATATGACATCAAATATTTACAGTACCAGTGCTACAATGCAGGTACATAAATTGATGCATCAAGGACAAGGCAGTGATACATATACTTTTTTAATATAGATATATTATGTAATTTAATATAATTAAGAAATAATTTCATAATGCTGTTTTTTATTCTTCAAGACTATACGCATATAGGAGTACATAACCTCCAATACGTGCTCCAAACGTGTTTATAGCTGCATTGGCATCTATGAACACTTCAATCTTTTACAAATATCAAACAAATTCTTGAATACTAGTTTAATTTGTACATACGATTTTATATGTTTGCTATTCTAAACGTAAACTATTGATAAATATAACCTCTATATGCATTTACAGGTATTTATCTGTAAAATCCACGAAATTCGTGCTCCGTTATGTTAAATGGGTCAGACGCATCGCGTAATGTTCGCCGTATTCTTAGCATTCGGTTTTCCCGCTTTCCCATAAACATTACAATTAGTAAATTCTCCATTGTACAACTTGACGGGTATCGCTAACTTTTATTCTTCGACCAACAAAAATGGGGTGATGTTTGTTATTCGATGGAACCGATGGGACTTCCACGCAAATCCAGGCAAATCACGCTCACGAGCATGCGCACAACGGTTCTCGACACAGAAGTTCTTGTCGAATAAACTCACGCGGATAATCTCGTCTTTTCATCTAGTGAGATTCACCGTAATAGGGTGAGCCGCTCACTTTCACTCGGTTCGAGAACCGTAATAAGCCCCCTGAACGGCGTTTAAAGCTCATCTCGATTTGATCGTAGTTTATAAAAGTATGCATTTCGGTATTTCGTATGCAAGTGCGGCTGAACCTATACCCTATACGGAATAAATCGCAATTGTACTATTGGGTCCTTCTGTGATTGGTCAATCAAAAGTTTTCCTTCTATGATTGGCCAATCCAAATTTTTAATTCATTATCGTTAGGATTTGATTATTCTTTTATTACTCATTATCAGATTACTATAATTACTACCTATTTGATGGAAATTGTAAACATTGTCCTATTTTGTTGAGCAGTGAGACAACAGTTTGTTTCCGCTTTACTATTAGAGGGGAGATCAGCAACGCTCGATAAAAGTTGAAACCTCAAGGATTTGTTCTGCCACATCTGAGTGGCCAAAACGCGAACTTTTGTGCGCCAACGTTAAGTTGGCCGCAAGCTATCGTAGTCATATACATACACTCAACAGAACAATTAAAGGAGCAAGAAAATTTCCTCATTTTTTTAGTGTTTTTTAAAAGATTGGATCTCGGTGAAAAAGGTTCTATCAAGAAAAAAAAAGCATTTTGAAGATGTAAGATTCTAGTTTTGAAATGTTCTGGCCAAAAATTATTATGAGCTACGGTTGTTACGCAATCATACGAAATACCGGGACTTTCGTGTCCGACGCCGTAGAGAGTGGATGTGTGAAGAGTGTGACAGAGCTAAAGTGAACAAAAGTGAAGAAAGTGATAGGAAAGGAGCGGAAAAAGTGGCAGAACAGTAGGGAGGAGCGACAGGAATAAGGGGAAGAGTAGGGAAGAAAGGGAAAGAAGGGGGAAAGGCAAAGAACGGGAAGGAAAGAAAGGACGTGAGAAAGAGGTTAGGAAAATTTGCAGGATCGAGCAAGACAGTAGAGAGAGAGAAAGAGAGAGAAAAGAAGGAATGATAAGTTGGAAAGAGAGGAAGGAAGGCAGAACGGCGGTGTGGCTCTATATGTCCACATTAATGTTGTGCTCGATATGAATAAACAATTTAGGCAATAATTGACCCACTCTTTATAACGCAACAATATATATTTTTATTATTTCACAGAAGGTAATCTATTTCAGTCTTGTTCGTTTCACAGCTCTTTTGTCTTCTAGTCCTAAACCTTTTTTTATGAGAGAGGTAGACTCTATTTATAGTAGTTGTCCTTTTTCCCGTGCGCTACCAGGTTGTGCTGCAGCGGCTGTTACGGTCGGTAATGGTTGGACAGTTAGTCGATAGGGGCGTGACGATCTGTTGGCGACTGTGGTCATTAGTGTCCGCCACAGCGGTGAGGAAAGTGTTGACATCGGACGGTCAGAGATAAAAGGTAGGTGGCGGAGCATAAGAGGTAAGGAAGGAAAGTGAAAGTGCAAAGCGATCAGGTAGGCGAAAAAGAAAGAAAGCGAGGTAGAGGAAGGAGATAGCGAGTCAGAGACAGCAGGAGAGAAGAGAGGGAAAGATGGAGGTAGCAGAGAAGGGGAAAAAGGAAGAAGAGCGAAGCAGCCATGGAAAGCGGGGACGAAGGACCAAAGAGAGGAAGGAAAACAAACGCAGAGAGGCTAGGTAGAGAGCGAAGAGCCAGCACGGGAAGCACAAGTAGTCTAGGAGACTTGACGGAGATGTGGAAAAGAAAAAGAGAGGAGGGGCTGGAAAGGGACTGGGAGGGAGAGACAAGAGAGGCAGGAAATAAGAATAGAAGAACGGAAACCCCGAGAGGAGGGAGCGAACAGGAGGAAGCGACGCTACAAGAAATGATAAGGGGAACGTGAGAAGAGATGAGGAGAGGGAGAGAGAAGGCAAAGAGACAAGGAGACAGATTAGAAGAGGAAATAAGACGAATAAAGACAACCAACGAGCAAATAAGGGAGCAACTAGAGAAAGGATAAAAGAGATGGAAGGCAGAGAAAGCAGAGATATGGGGGGGGGGGATATGGATAATAGAAGAAAGAATGAAGGAGAAGGAAAGGGAAAAGGAAAAACAGAGGCAAAAAAGAAAATTAAAAATAAGGAGTGGACACTGGACGGAAAGGATGAAAGAGAAATATAGAATGGTAATAGAGCAAGGGACGAAGGAGGGAGACGAACAGACAATACAAGAGATGGTAGAAAGAATGAAAAGAGCAATGAGGAGAGGAGAGGAAAACGGAGGGAAAGAAGAAAGAAGAAAAAGATGATGATGGTGGGAATACGAAGAAGGGAGTAAGAAAAAAGAGGAGGTAAGAAGGGAACTAAGGAGATGGAGGAGAGAGAAGGGAACAAGAGATACCTACAAGGAGAAAAAGAGGGAGTATAAGGAATGATGTGAAAAGAAAAAATAGGAAGAACGAGAGAGGGTGATAAGAGAGATAGCAGAAGCAAAGATGGAAAACAAGGTGTGGGAGGTCGTACATAGGGGGAGAAAAAGTAGAAAGAGGGTAAACGACAATATAGGAAAGGAGGAATGGAAGGAGCACTTCAAAAGGTTATTACGAGGAATAGAAGTAGGAGGAAAGACCGAAGACAAAACAGAGAGAAAGGAAGATAACGAAGAAGAACTAAGTAAGGAGGAAGTGAGGAAAATAATTAAGAAGATAAGAGAAGAGAAAGCGATGGGGAACGACGAAATACCAAATGAAGCGTGGAAATGTGGAGGGCAAAAGGCAGTAGAAATGGCGTGGGAGGTATGCAGTAGAGTGTGGAGAGGAGAAAGATGGCCAGAGGGATGGAAGGAGGGCTTAATAGTGCCAATAGTAAAGAAAGGAGAAGGGAGGAAGGCAGACGAGTACCGGGAAGTGACATTAATACCATCGATATATAAAATATATATGACAATACTGGGGAGGAGATTAGAAGAGGAAATTGAAAAGAAAGATAGTTCCGGCAAACTAGACGGCATTCAGGAGAGAAGTGGGAACGATCGACAACATATACGTACTAAACTATATCATAGGAAAGCAGGTAAATAAAAATAAAGGACAGTTAATTGCGACCTTCATCGACTTCAAAGCAGCATTCGATAGAGTAGACAGGCAGGTATTATGGGAAGCGCTCCGGGAAAGAGGAGTAAGAGAGGGACTAAGGAGAAGGATAGAAGAGGTATACGAGGAAACAGCTAGTAGGGTAAGGGTGGGAGAAGAAGCGGGAGAAAGATTTTGGCCGGAAAAGGGAGTAAGGCAGGGGTGTCCGCTGAGCCCAGCGCTAGTCAACATTCTGATAGCGGACATGGAGGAGAGGATGCAGGAAGGATGGGGGGGGCGGGGGAGTGCAGGTAGTAGGAGAAAGAATCTGCACGCTAGCATACGCGGACGACGTGTTAATGCTAGCGGAGGATGAAGAGAGAATGCAAAGCATGATAGGGAAAGACAAATGTGATGAGATTTACGAAAGGAGGAGGGAGACAGAAGAAAATGGAATGGAGAGGAGAAAAGCTGGAAGAAGTAAAGGAGTTTAAATACTTAGGGTACGTGTTTAAGAAAAATGGGGGACAGGAAGCACAAATAAAAGACAGGGCGAAAAAGGCAGGTGCGGTAATGAGACAGGTATGGGGGATAGGGAAAATAAAATTTGACAGAAATTGGCAAAGAAGAATATGGCTATTCGGGACACTGGTTTGGACAGTGATGGGGTACGGCGCAGAAATATGGGGATGGGAGGAGAGAAAGGAAATGGAAAGGGTGCAAGAGAGGTATATAAGATGGACGATGGGAATAGACTGGAAAACGCCAGGATATATGGTAAGGGAGGAAGCGAAAAGGGGAAAGATAAAAATAAGGGCAGGAAGAAGGACATGGAAATATGAGGAAAAGCTGGAAGCGGGGAAAGGGAGCGAGTTGGCAAGGATGTGCCTGGGAGAGATAAAAAAGAGAGAAGAAAAAGGAGAAGAAGGAATATCGGAATGGGAAAAGAGGAGGACGGAGGTAAAACAACAGGGCAACAGGGACGAAGGATATGAGAAAAAAAGGGAATACGAGGAAGTAGAAAAGAAAGAGAAGGAAAGACAAGCACAGGAGAGAAGAGAAAGAATGGCCAATTCGAAGTACAATAAATGGTACAGGGAAATTATGGTAGACGAGGTACCAAGGTATTTAAGGCCTTACATACGTTCAGAATTTAAAAAAAATTATTTTTGTTTACAGATTATTATTCTCTATAGTTTTAGGCGTATTTCTGTGAAACTTGATTGTAAAAATTCCCCATAGATCGAAAGTTACTATAAAAACCCGACCGCCCATGGAAAGGGCCTGATGCGCGCCTACCTGCGCAGGCTTGTTTGAGGCAGCTGGCCTTTGCCGCCAAAGCCTTTTAGGCTGTCGGTTCTTTTGTTATCTGACGGGGTGTGTAGGGACGTTTATGAAGCATTGTGCGAGTGTATTCCGGTTTGTGAAATTCAAGGTTAGTTCTCTCTGATCGTTCGAAGCGAGCAGTTGTGTGTCGTATTTGTGACTTCGAAAATGTTAAAACGGCGTAGTCTAGATCGTAAAGGGAGTAAAAATGAACGATATTCACGTCCTAAAAAGAAGAAGCCTCCTCAGAGGCCAGATAAAATGGAGAGTGAAACAAACTACGCGAGTGCGGCTGCAAAAAAATTATCAGGACGATTACATGAGGTTTCGTTCGATTCAACCTTCCCATACTGTATTTTCTAGTTTACTGCGGTTTTTGCAGCTATTTCGGAGTGCGTGGTCTGTCGTACATGTGGTGGCGATATCAAATTTTTAAAATCAAGTCCCCGTGGACTTGGTTTTAAATTGAATTTTTGTTGTACAAAGTGTGACGATAATATCCAGAGTGTTTATTCGTCACTTTTGATAAACACGGCATACGAGATAAATCGACGCTTCACATTCGCTTTTCGACTGTTAGGAAAAGGATTGAAGGCAGTGCAGCTTTTTTGTGGTGTCATGGATTTAGCATCATGCATCGCACAAACAAGCTTCGATTCAATTAAGAAAAATATTGAAGAAGCTTCCACATCCGTCGTTAAAGCGTCTATGCAAGCTGCTGCTGAAGAAGAAGTTCAAGAATGTGCCAATCAAGATCAATTACAATTATCTCAGAATGGAATCATTGTATCCGGCGATGGTACTTGGATGAAGAGAGGCTTTTCTTCGCTTTTCGGTGTTACAACATTGATTGGTCATTTCTCGGGAAAAGTTATCGACTTCGTGGTAAAAAGTAGATATTGCAAAGAGTGCGAAATTCACGAAAAGCAAAAAGATACGACTGAGTATGAATCGTGGTTAGAAAACCACCAAGAACATTGTGCAGCAAATCACACAGGAAGCTCTGGGATACTGGAGCCTAGTGCTGTCGAAATGTTTCAGAGATCATTAGAAAACTATGGGATTAAATATGAATATTACATTGGTGACGGTGATACAAAAACTTTTGCAAGCATCAGGAACGCTCAGCCGTATGAAGACCTCGAGGTAAAAAAGAAAGAATGCGTGGGACACGTCCAAAAACGTATGGGTAAGCGTCTCCGCCAAGTCGTCAGCGATAGCAGAAAATCGACGTCAATTATCAAAGAAGAGGACTCAACGACTAAAAAGAAAAATGCCAAAACTACATCGAATCAAAGCAAACGAGTTAGTTTGGGAGGACGTGGAAAACTTACTGCTAAACTAATAGACGTCCTAACTATTTATTACGGTTTAGCAATAAGAAATAATATTGAGTCTCTGGAAAACATGAAAAATACCATATGGGCGACATCCTACCATAAATCATCAACGGACGAAACACCTCAGCATACTTATGGTATTGTCCACCTGGAGAAGAAAGTTGGTGTGATTGGCAGAGAGCAAAAGCGGAAGGTACATTAGATACGTACAAGCACAAAGCCGCTTTACCTGAAATTGTACTGCAGGCAATAAAACCCATCTATGAATCATTAAGTGACGATCAATTACCGGAAAAATGCTTGGGTGGATTTACACAAAATGTCAATGAGAGTCTCAATTAAAAAATTTGGAAGATTGCACCGAAATGTAGTCCAGGTAGCAAGAGAATAGTTGATATAGCTGCCAATGTTGCTCCATGTACTTTTAATGACGGGGCAGAGGCTTTATTAAGAATAGAAAGATTACTTGGAATAACAATTGGATACGAGGAGTACCGCTATTGTCTTGAAGAAAATGCGAACCGGCTAAAACACGCACGAATCAACGCGTGTAATGCAACAAAAGAGGCCAGAACAACTCGTCGATTGGAAAAAAATAAACAGCAACAATTGTTTACTGACAAGGAAGGCATACAATATGAAGCTGGAATGGGAGATTAGACGTAAGTAAACAAAATAAATTTAAAAATTCATAAAGTTCTTGCTTTAGCTGCGCGTGACCTCGAGCGAAACGCACTTGAAACTTTAAATGCATTTTTCTCAAAACTACTTTTCTGGCACGGTCTGCATGATAACTCATACAGTTTTTAATATTTTTCAATGCTTTTTTTTTAATATTCGAAATTGTTTTCTCTATAGTCTGTCGAGTCGGATTTTTGATATTGTAATTTAAAAAAATTATAAACATAATTGAAGTGTGACATTTATGTCACAAAATATACACTTTTTTGAAAACTGCCGTGAATTGCAAAATTTTTCGAATTTCGCAAATCCGGCTCAACAGACTATAACTATAACTTTATTTTACAAGAATCTCTTTACACTTTATAGATTTATCAACATTTCAAGAAGGGATGATGCAGACCGTGGAGCAACTTTTTTTTCACTGTGCTTCGGAAAACGTGATTTTTTATGTTGTAATTTTTGAAAAAAAATGGAATCAATTTTTTTTACAAAGTTTAATTACTAATAAACAATGTGTAAACATTATTTTGACTATTTTCTATTGCTATCTCTCCTAAAAACAGTTTTTCTTCTAGCGCGTTTTAGACACTGCTGGACGTATGTAAGGCCTTAAGAGCAGGATGGCCGGAGGAGAGATATAAGAGGATAGCAAGGTTCAGACTAGAGAATGAAATGAGAGGAGGACGATACTGGAAAACAGAAGAAGAGAAAGCATGTAGGATATGCAGGGAAGAGGAAGAGACGTGGGAACATATATTAGACAGATACAGAGGAGAAGGAGAGAAAAGGAGAGGAATAGGGGGAAAGAATAAGAAAAATTCTGGATGAGAGAGGAGGAGGGGAAAATGGATGAAAGAGATGGAGGAAAAAAGGAAAACGAACGAGGCAGAAAGAAACTAGAGAGGTGAGCAGTAGGAAGGAACGAAAGAAAGATTCAAACGAATGATGCGGAAACGGAAGTCGACGAAAAGGGAAGAAAGGATTAGAATAGAACACTAGGATAAGCGCGACATGTAAAAGAGAGAAAAGGAGCGAACGAAGGGATAGATGGCGGAGAGAAAAAGACAGAGAGAGCAAAAGAAACAATGACGCGAGCAAAGAGGGAAGGACAATAAAACCGAGGAAAGAAAGAAATTGAAAAAGAGAGGAAATAGAGAATAAGGTAGATTAAGGTAGAATAAGGACAATGTAAATAAATAGAATAAGGAAAACATGTAAAGGAGACGGAAGTCGTTGTAACCCTAAGGGGAGGCAATAAACACACATACATACATACATAAGAAATACCGCGAAGAACATTGTTTCAAGTTTGTTCTCTTTTTTGTTTTGCTCCGCGGGTTTGGACAATTTGTTCTAGTTAGACAAATATATGGACCAGATAGCGTGTTGTTTCAGCTTCAATTTTATTTTTTATTTATCTCTTTGTGTGAATGTTTCGCTGCGATATCCGAATTTTAATGTAAAAAAGGTCCGTTTACCTTTGGTCGTCGATATCTCAGCAACCAATGATCGCACAGAAAATTAAAGGGCAGTTTTTAGAACTTGAAAACATTTCCAATAAGATAATTTTATAATTGTTAGAAACTTTTTTTCTATCTTCCACTCCGATTTGAAAAAAGTATAAAAAATGTAAGGGTATTCCGAAACGGACTTAAACTAAGAAAATTGTTTTGGCGCGCTGACGAGCAACTGAATGTGTCGTGTGGCGCTACCGACGAGAGAGCGAGGACAAAGCAGGCTGTGCCAGAGTCTTCCGATAACCGCCGATGGGTAACGACATGCTCGGCCGAAAGCTCAGATACGTTATTAATAAAGTTAAATCTAAACCATAGCGTAGAGGTGTATTGAGTTTGTAGGCACCTTTAATAAACCATCCTTACAAAATCAGAAGTGTGATTAAGACCCGAGTGGCGTAAATAAGTAGACGCGCCCACAAGTGTGAGATTGCATCAGCCGCGTGTGTCGTTGATGGCCATATTCCGTTCTTGGTTGTATCAAGCACGTGCGGTGAAATTATCGCGACTTAGTTAAATATTGGTGCTGTATTGTTTAGGCTGTGTCCGTAAATTCAGTGTCCGTAGAGCTGAAAAAATCGAAGACAGTAGTAGCCACTTTCTGTCTCGTTTTATGTACGTGTGTCAAAGCATTGTGCGTGTATGTAAGTGTAGCACGCCTTTGTGACGGGTTTACGCCGCAGCGTAAACAAGGAGACGAGAAAGGACGCTAGCACGCAATACGTTAGTCGGTGGTCGAGCGCGGGAAGTATCGTGTCGGTAATGTCGGAAACGATGGATCCGATGAATTTCAGATGCGACGAGTTGAAAGTCGAATTAGAAAAGCGAGGTTTACCGACGGCAGGCCGAAAGCAGGAGTTAGTCATACGACTGCACGGCGACGATCCAACTGGACATTGGATGCAGGAGATAACCAATCGGAGGAACGATGTAGCAGGCGGAGGGGCGGTAAGACGTCGAGCGGACAACGCCGAGGAAGAGCCAGAGAGTGAAGAGACTGCACATCGGAACAACCTGGAAGATGTTACGTCATCGCGTGTAGGAGAAACACGAACGACACCTGACGAATTAGAACGGCGGCAGCAAGCGATGCACTTCGAATTTATGCGTCGCGATAATGAACTTTTAAGATGAGAGTTGGAGCTTGCGAGGCGCGAATCTGATCTCTTGCGTCAAATCCCGGCAATGCCGTTCGCAGGATCGCGAAGAAGAGAAAACGTAAATGCGATGCTGGAATTAATCGGATTTTTCGATGGTAGCAGTGGTACGTTTCGAAACTGGGAAACTCCGACGTTTCGAAACTGGCTAACTCCGACGTTTGTGTACCACGTACGAACTCGACGACGATCGAGCAAAATTGCTTATAAGCAATAAGCTGAAAGGGAAAGCAAAGTCATGGTTTCAGACGGAAAATACGATCGCCATGAATCTCGAGGAAGTATTAGGAGGATTTAAAAAAATGATTGATCACCGTCCGATGTGTGTCGCTTTGCGGAAACAAATTGAAGCTCGAGAGTGGAGCTCAACGGAGAGTTTCGCGGATTTCTACCACGATAAAATTATTCTGTCGAAGGAAGTACCAATAGCCGAAGAAGAATTGGTAGATTATCTTATCGATGGCATCGCGAGTGAGCATCTGCAGGATTTGGCAAGAATGAAGGAATTTGCCGAAAAGGAAGATATGCTCAGGGTGTTTGATAAGCTGTCGTTGCGTCCGAACAAAAAGAATATAATTGATTCGAGAGTGAATAAACCCGAGATAAAATTCAGCAGTGGGGAAGATAAATCGGAGAAAACTTACGTTAAGCAGAGAAAATCGGACAGTGTGAAGAATGCATTACCTCGATGTTACAATTGTAACAAAAGCGGGCATCTGGCTGCAAATTGCGATCAGCCGAAACGAGAGAAGGGTTCCTGTTTCAAATGCAGCAAAATGGGTCATTTGGCAAAGGATTGCCAGAAGAGAGAAGCGGCGGTAAGGCAGGTAACTGTCGTCATAGATGACCACGCAGAGAACGAGATCGCCATCGTCGCAGAGGAAAAGGAAGAAGAGACGATTTTTCGTGATATAGGATATGAGATAAGTTGTGCCAATGTAAAGCGTAAATTTACTCTGAATACGTTAATGGATACAGGCAGTGCGGTTAGTTTCGTGAAGCAGAACCTGATTCCAGAGCGAGCTATCGAGCGGATAGATCCGGATAAAGAGTATCGCGGCATAAATAATTCGCACTTGCGTGTAATCGGGCAGGTACGTATGAATATTCATCTCGATGAAGTAACGAGAGAGAACGTGAATATTCTGGTCGTCCCGGATACGACAATGTCAAGCTCGATAGTACTCGGTCGCGAGGTATTAAAAATATTCGGATTAGGACTAAGGAGAATAGTCGAGCATGCGGTAGACGAGATCATGAATATTTGCGTTACCGAAAGCCGGGACTCAGATGTAAAATTGTTAAACATAAATCCCGAAATACCTAGTACAGTTCAGTCAAAATGTAAAGAGTTATTTGAATCCGAGTACGTTAAGCCCGTCAGACCGGACATCCCGAAAGTAGACATGGAGTTGAAGTTGACATTGAAAAATCCGCAACCGTTTCATTTCAGTCCACGACGAGTATCCTATTGCGAAAAGGAAAGTCTTAGAAACATATTAGATGATCTTCTCGAGAAAAAGATCATTCAGCCGAGTAAGTCGGAGTTCGTTTCGCCGATAATTCTTATCAAAAAGAAAACCGGAGAATATCGTCTATGCATCGATTATCGAGTATTAAATAAAAGCTTATGTCGGGATAATTATCCGCTGCCGGTAATTGAGGATCAAATTGATATGCTCAGAGATAAGAAATATTACAGTGCATTAGATCTAAAGAATGGATTTTTCCATATCAAAATGGCTGATGATTCAGTGCAGTACACGGCGTTCACAACGGCCCACGGAGTATTTGAATACTTGAAAATGCCATTCGGGCTCAAAGTAGGCCCGTCGCGATTCCAGAGATTCGTAAACGAGGTGTTGGAAGCGTTCATTAGATCAGATGACGTCATTGTGTATATGGATGACGTATTGGTTGCAACCGCCACCATGGAACACCATCTAGTGGTATTAAAACAACTTTTCAAAGTTCTAGTCGAAAACCTGTTGGAGCTCCGGATCGATAAATGTAAATTTATGTGCACTGAAGTAGAATTTTTGGGGTACATAATATCCGAAAAGGGAATTAAACCAAATTGGAAGGGAGTCGAGGCAATTGAAAGTTACCCGATCCCGCAAAATGTTAGGAGTGTTCAGTGTTTTCTAGGGATGACGTATTTCAGAAAATTTATTGAAGGGTTCTCGGTAGAAGCTAAACCGCTTTATGACTTAGTTCGAAAAAATGCTGAGTTTACGTTCGGTGAAGCTCAATTAAAAGCGTTTCAGGCATTGAACAAGAAATTAGTCGAGGCTCCAGTACTTCGCATATACAGTCCTCACGACGATACGGAGCTTCACACAGACGCCAGTTCGCACGGTTTCGGTGCTGTACTCATGCAGAAGAAAAAAGATCTGAAGTTTCATCCCATTTTCTTTTATTCAAAGAGGACAACCACACTGAAAGCCGCTACCATAGCTTCGAGCTTGAGACACTCGCAATAATTTACGCGTTGAGACGTTTTCGCATTTACCTGCAGGGTATAAGATTTAAGATTGTAACAGACTGCGCGTCACTTAAAATGACATTAGATAAAAAGGAGATAAACCCTCGTATCGAACGATGGGCGATCGACCTCATGCATTACGATTACGTCACGGAACACAGAGCCGGTTCAAGGATGAAGCATGTTGACGCCCTCAGTCGCGCAACGAATATTCTAGTAATTGAAGATACTCCGCTCGAGTTAAACCTCGCACTAAGTAAAAGCCGCGATCCGAAAATTCGTGAATTACATGATAAGCTAGAAAATGCTCAAGACAAGTATTATGAGATGCAGAATGGGTTAATTTATAGGAAAAAAAGTAACAAGTTATTGTTTTATGTACATGAAGGTATGGAGAGTCATGTTCTCCGAAAATACCACGACTAATTAGGTCACCTGGCCGCAGAAAAAACCTGTGGCGCTATTGATACAAATTACTGGTTTCCTCAGATGCGAGCAAAGGTGAAGAGCTACCTAGCAAATTGCTTAAAATGTATTGCGTTTTCGCCACGCACTGGCAAATCGGAGGGATTCCTGCACAATATACCCAAGGGTACACTTCCGTTTCAGACGTACCATATTGACCATGTTGGCCCGATAGAAAAAAAACGTCGAGCAAAACAACACATTCTAGTCGTTGTAGACGGATTTACTAAGTTTACGAAATTATATGCAACAAAAACGACTGCGTCAAGAGAAACAATTGATTGTTTGGAAAAGCACTTCGCGAACTACAGGCGTCCCCATACGTTAATCTCCGATAGAGGAACGAGTTTTACGTCGAGCGAATTCCAAGAATTCTTAACCGAAAATAATGTACGTCACGTGAAGGTGGCTGCTGGTTCCCCTAAGGCGAACGGACAAGTAGAACGAGTCAACCGCATGTTAGTGCCGATGATCGCCGAGCTAGTCGATAATCCTACCGGAAAGTATTGGTATAAGGTAATTACGGATGTAGAATTTGCCATTAACAATACGACCAATAAATCCACTGGAGATACACCGAGTCGATTGTTATTTGGAATAAACCAGCGCGGATCGAACATCGACGGAGTCAAAGAGTATCTAGACGAGAACGTTCGATCGGATGATCGAGACCTCGAGTCGTTTCGCAAGAAGGCTAAGGCAAATATTACAAAAAGCCAGAAGTACAATCAACGATATTACGATCAGCATAAAAAGGCTGCGCATCACTACGAAGAAGGTGACTTTGTCAGTATTAAGAATTTCGATAGTACTCCCGGAGCTTCTAAAAAACTTATGCCCGAATTTAAGGGACCGTACGAGATCGTTAAGGCACTCCGCAACGATCGATATATCGTTAAAGACGACGAAAACGCACAATCGTCTCGACGGCCGTATGAAGGCACGTGGGAAGCCGCCAATATGCGGCCCTGGCGAGATCCCAATGTAAAATAATGTTAGCACAAGTATTGTTATAATTAAACTATAAGACAAACTATGTAACCATTTTGTATTTATGTCCGGGTCGGACATACGTCAGGAAAGGCCGAAACTGTAAGGGTATTCCGAAACGGACTTAAACTAAGAAAATTGTTTTGGCGCGCTGACGAGCAACTGACTGTGTCGTGTGGCGCTACCGACGAGAGAGCGAGGACAGAGCAGGCTCTGCCAGAGTCTTCCGATAACCGTCGATGGGTAACGACATGCTCGGCCGAAAGCTCAGATACGTTATTAATAAAGTTAAATCTAAACCATAGCGTAGAGGTGTATTGAGTTTGTAGGCACCTTTAATAAACCATCCTTACAAAAAGTGACTTTTGTCCGTTGTTTTAGTAAATGTACCGCGTATTGACAAATATTGATGGCGAGACTAAGACTTTCAAAGTTTTTACAGCTCAATGGACCCTCAATAACCCTGTAAATTTTGTAATCGTTCGATTGAACCGTTTTTTCGAACCGATTGATCAAAGTTTACAAAATAATTAAAGGCGCAAGAATTTTATTCCTAAAAATTGCCTAAAAAATACCTTTTTTTTGGTAGTTGAACATTCTGGGATTGTATCTCTACATATATTCTCGGTGTACATACTTATATTCTTCGATGCTCTTATTACGTTTTTCGTTTCGGTTGGCTGAACAGTCCGCGCCTACATCTGTAAAAATGGTTTCCGGCTCGTTTTTTCTTATTGCGTCTCCACTACGATTTGCTTCATTAATTTGCATTTGCTGAGATTCAATAAAATCGTTGCTCCCTTGCTCATTATTTTTCTTGCGCGTGCCAAAATAATAATCTGCATACTCTTGCACATATTCAGTTGCGCTATCCTCTCCACTTGGCAACTCGTTGGAAAGTTGTTAGGAGGTCGCAGCAGCAAGATAATCGTCATTATAGATATTTATTAAACCATCCACCGTAGGTTGAATAATTCTTAGGCCTTATTCAACATCACATTTTCAGCAAAACGACATTGTCCTCCACCTATAATTTCATTGAATAAGCTAAATTTATCATGGTTTTATTACATACTGTGTAGGGTACAACATACAGTTCGCATCCCCCAACCAGTAGTCGGCCTCTGGCTATACTTTTTGTATGAGTGGGAAGAGTACAAAAGATATACCTCACGCTCTCCCCACTCGTATAAGTTCGAGTACTGGGTGTTTTATCCTACGTTGAAAATATGAAATGCTATTATTTTTTTCTCTCGATACACATATACGAATCCAAGCAAAAACATTCGTCATTATAGACAGTAATGAATCTCTCACCGGTTTTGTATAGTTCCTTTTTTTGTTCGGCAAAACGTTTTTGTGCGCTTTTTGATATTTTCGTGACAATTCCGAAGACACCGTGATGTTCGTGAATTACTTGACGCACTATTGAAGTTTGTAGTTGCTTCTTCTCAAAGTTTGTCTTTCAGAAAAATTGTTTCGCTATTCGTTTGCTTATTTTCCAATATATTTTTATTTTATGATACTAGATCAATGAGGAGCGTCTTTTCGGCTTCAGTGAAATTGGCCGCTCTTTTTTTCAAGCTTCGCTGACCAGCTACCATTGTCTTTGTCGACAATTTGAAACATAAAAGAGTCACTTTACTTTACTATATCAGTCGAAAACAAAAGCCTTCATTTTTTCCCCCGGCGAACTTTTGATTGACCAATCATAGGAGGAGACGATAATACTATTTCGATTTATTGTGAATAGGGTATAGGTTCAGCTGAACCAACCTCCTCGATGCTTGGAGAAATGCATACTTTCTTGAACTACGATCAAATCGAGATCTTATGCTTTTTGTTGCGTCCCAACATGTACGTGCGAGAGTAGAGTATGAATTGGTGTGGCTGACGCGAGAGCAAGGCGGACTCGCATGGCCGCGACGTGAGATGGCGGCACTGATCACGCCAGCCTGTCCCGCGCGACCATGTGACCACGCGATGTTCGGGAGGGGAGAAGGACGAGTGTCCCGCTGCCGCGGGAAAGAAAGGAATACTCACTCCTTCTTCGAAAACCATCCGAGGTAGTCGACTACCGCGATCAGGAATCACTGATTCCTCGTTACCCAGTAACGCAATTTATATCCATAGCAGGAATCCCGGATCCCTCGTTACACCGTAACGTATTTATTTCCTCCGCATATTTCCACGGTCTCGAGTGTGAATGAATGAATAGCGAGTCAAACGTAGTCGTACAATAGTGTATAACGTGTATGACGCCGGCCGCAAGTGTAAAACAATAAACTTGGGTTTTTTATGCCAGTAAGGCTTTTTCCCCAATATATTGGTGTATAGTGTAATACTTATTTCCTCCATCCAAGCAGACAATACATCGAAAGTTTTCTCGTCGTGTCAGAATTCAACAAAGCTGTACATGCCGCCTACGGCATGGCAGCATCATCTAACGATTTAACACTTTTTATCAAAAAAGTATAAGAGATCTTTTTTGTAGTGCATTCAATTCTCTATAAGAATATGCCCGAAGCTTGTTTGTACAATATGACATGACCGTGGTATAAAATTCGAAACATAAATGAAATTTTCCCATTTAAGTGTTATTTAAATGGGAAATAGAGATGTGTTTTACGCGACCTCTATATATTAATATTAATAGCTCAAATTATGACAGGCTTCATTTTTTACCTATCTGTAAGTTTAAAGCCTGGTACCAAGATGAAAAAAGTTGCCCAAAAATGACAGCCTAATATATATATATATATATAATTTAGCGATCCGTATACGCCAGTCTGAATGAGGTAGGCGTGCAATGGTGACATATGTCTATATATTCGTGGCTCGTACGCGTTGCTTGAATGTTCCTAGATTCGAGCGAGTGAATTATATATAAAGTTCCGCATGTAAATCTTGCGTAAAGCCCCTAATGTTTTTTTTTATTTTTTCGGCTATCGAACCAGCGATCAAATAGATAAATTCGAAATTTCTTAAAGAAAATGAAATAATATGGAGACAATATAATTTATCATCGTCAGTACAGCTCCATTGAAATAAGCCTTCAATGTTTTTTGACATAGCAGGCTAGTAGTTTACAGAAATAGAGGAGAGTTGGACTAGCGGCGCGTACCTGCGTTCATTATTTTTATACATTTCGATTGCCGTCAAAAAGTACGAAGAAGGGTGCATTATTTCGCAAGACTGTGACTGGACACGGACACGGATGAGCATGCTTGGCGAAAGCGCTCCGCATCAAGAGTTACGACGAACACAGTATATCCGACACACGGTGTTCATATACCATACATATAGTATTCGGTATTCAATATCATAATCAATCCTAAAAATCTCTGATTTGCACTGAAAATTGTCACAAATGGTGATAATCATTAGTCAAACGTTATCGACACATAGTGGACTAATTCTTTGCGAGTTAATAATTCAATTTTCAAAAGGAATAAAAAACGAACGATATTTGTCGTTGAAAGTTACACCGGCTCGCCGGCCGTGAGAATTTTCACACGTGCTTCGAAAAGTGCAATTCATTAAAACAAACATACAAACAGTCTCTAGTGCATCCTTATAAGTAACACGTAAGTAAGGAACACTTCAATAGAAATTGTCTAACATTTTGTGTGATAACAAGTGGCAAATGGTAATCTGAAAAGTTTCGACGGCACTCACCTGTCAATTTCCCGAGTAGTTAAATTGTACGACTAAACTAATTTAATTATACATTGTAATGGTGTCGCCTGCGCTTGAACGGCGACCACCGAAATTGTAATCGGCGTTGTCCGATCCCCCTTCGCCTCTACCTGCGCCACGCGAATAGAGGAGAGAAGTCTTAACGGTCACCTCGAGGCAGTCGATCGCGACATATAGAATAGCTTGGTCATTGTACCGTGTATTGTCTAATTTATTTCGGCGTTCTCGTCTAATATATTTCGGATACCCGAAATTATAATCGTCTTATTTATTGTAAGCGAGCCATATCGTGTTTCCGAATTATTTATTATGTCCTCTCAATTGTCGTTATATTATTCTTGTGCCCATTTATTGTAATCGTCTTAATTAGTGCGAAATCTCTGTAATGCGTGAGTGGTGAATTGTTATCGGCGTGCTATAAGTTATTTTTATGTAATCATATTTATCGCGAGCTAATCATTGTGTTCTGTTGAAATAATCTGTTAATTCTGTCTAGCGTGTTCTCTAGTGAAAACCCATAACGGCCTCCAAATATATAATTGTACCTACCTACAGGCTTATATTGAATGAAAGAATTTTCCTTGCCATATTTTGCAATCGACGAGAACTAAAAAATTATTACAACATGAACTGTATACAAAATGTTAATTAATTAGTAAAAACGATAACTGGTGTTATAGCGTGTGGCTAAATATAAAATATAATATTACTCATAAAACTAATGTAAAATAGTAATAAACATTTTGTTTCTCTCGAACATTCTGATCGACAATCACAGTGCGACAATAAATATTCTAATTTTGTAAATCAGGGTTTTTTTTTAAACAATTAATATATGACCCATTTTCGGACTCTTCCTCGGGCGATCGATGGAGACGCACGCGGTTTATCGTAACGAGCAAGTGAAGAGAGAAAAAAGAGAATAAAAGTGAACGGTTCAAGGTGAAAGTTGGGGAGAGGCTGGGGGAAAGGGCGAAGATAGGGTGGAAGTGTAGGGAGCAAAGGGACTGCAAAAAGAGTGCAGTGTGAGATAAAGGAAATTTTGGGTGAAAAACAATGGGGTTAGGAAGCGAGGAAAGAGAGAAAGCAAGCGGGAAGGACGGAGGCAGCGACAGCGACAACGGTGGGAGGCGGCGAGCAGCCGAAGCTGAGAGTGAGGGCTACAGATGTCGTACCGACCCAGGAGAAAAGGAAGATGACGGGAACAATCAGCTGTCACAGCTATCACAGGCATCGGAGTGCATCGACACAATCTGCGAGACGCCGACGACACACAGGAGTGTGATAGTGAGAGAAAGAGAATCGGAGGAAGGTAAAGAACCCGAAAAAGAGTCGACAGGCGAAATACTGGAAACAGGAAAGAGGAGAAGAGGCAGACCAAGAGGACTGGCTATCAAGAAACAAAAAATATACGGCGCAAGATCGCTGATGGACTGTTGGGGATCGGGAAAACGAAAGAAAGGAAGTAAAGTATTGCTGGAGGAAGAAAGCCGGGGGAAAAAGAGGAGAGACAGGAGGAACGGGAGAAAAGTATGTACGTGACGAGCATGAGAGAGAAGGAAAGCCCCAACAGGGAAACCGAAATGAGGGAGAGAATTGCAAAAATAGAGATGAAAATGGCTGAGGAAAGAGAGGAGGAAATCGAAATTAAAATAAGAAGAATCGTAGAGAGGACGGTGGAAGAAATGATGACCAGATGGGAGAAGAATCAGAGAAGGAAACAAAAAGAGTACGAAGGGAAAGAACGAGATGTGATTCGGAGGGAGAAAGTGGAAGAAATGCTAGTGGGGGAGCAGGAGAGATGGAGAGAAAGATTTGAGAAACAGGAGGAAACAATACGGTGGTTAGAACGAGAAAACGAGGAAATGCACCGAAGACTGGTGGAAGCCGAACGGGCGGAGAGGGGGAGAAACATGATGGAAACAAGAAAACAGGACGAGAATAATAATAATAAGAGTTATTCGGAAGCGACAACGAGAGGAAAAGAAATCTACGAAGGGACGAGAGGGGCCGCATCGCCGCAGAATGGCGGGGAGGTAACACGGAGCGAGCGAACGGGAAGGAGAGACAGGACGGAGAGCCCGGCGGCACGGAGGGGATGGACGCAGCCCAGCGAACGCCGGCACAGCAGGGAGACGCAACGAAAGCCGGACGCGCTGAGCAAGGAGGAGTGGCGGTTCGAGGCGCAGGAACGGAACAGAAGAAAGTGCAGCATTGTCGTCAGGGGGGTTAGAGCAAGCGGGAACGAAAAAACAGTAGCGAGAGAAATCGGCTCAATTATACGATCAAAAATGGGGATTGCACCGAGAAGTGTGAGGGCGATGCGTACGGGAGGGGGAACGGTGGTCACGATGGATTCGCGCGAGAATAAAATTAACATTATGAAGAAAAGGGGGAGTTTGAAAGGATCAAGGGTCCGGATAGGGGATGATTTGACAGAGCGAGAAAAAAGTGTAACGGAGCGGTTAAAAGAAGAAGCGGAGAAGATGAGGAGGTTGGGAAAACGGGTGCGTCTAGGATACATGAAAATATGTATAGACGAAACCTGGTGGTACTGGGTAGAAACGGAAGGAAAAATGGAGAGAATGCCATTTCGGAGTAAGTGAGGGTGAGAGCACGGAAAACGAAGGGGGAGCAAGGGGATAAGAGCGATGACGTGGAATGTGGCAGGATACGGAAAGATGTTAGAAGCGCGGGATTTAATAAGCGATTGTGATATAGTTCTAGTGCAAGAAACGTGGATTGAAGAGAAAAATGAAAAAGGGGCATTGAGTCGACTGGAAAAAGCATTTAGGTGGTGGGCGAAGGCGGCGGTGCGTGACAAAAAGAGGGGAAGAGTGGCGGGGGGGGGGGGGGGGGGCACTTAGTAGAGATTTGAAAAAATATTTGCGATAGATGCATGGTTGAATAGTGGCAGTTTGGCCTATTGATAAAAATGAAGAGACGGAATACGGAGAAAGAACTGTGGATTATAGAAATATATGTGAACGAAGGCTTCAAGAGGGTAGAAGAGGAACTGAAGCAACGCGTGGAAGAGGGAGCGAAGACTGGGGCAGCGGTAATAATCGCGGGCGATTTGACCGCGAGAATAGGGGGGGAACAGGGACTAGTGAATTGTGAGAAGGAGGGGGGAGAAGAAGGGAAGAGATGCTAGCAGGACGGGGTGGTAAATGCAGAGGGAAGAAAACTATTACGTTTCTGCGAAAATCAGGAGCTGGAAATACTAAACGGAAGAACGAGGGAAGACGCAGAAGGAAAGGTAACATATGTGGGGGGTGGGGGAACTTGCTCGGTACTAGATCTTATAATAAGGTTGGAGGATGAAGAGGAGGGGGTGGTAAAAAAAATAGAGGTCATACCGCGGACGGAGTCAGACCACCTACCGGTGAGGTTCACACTGGAGGGAGGGGAAGGAAGAGGGCGACCAAAGAAAACGGAAAAAGAGGGGTGAAACTGGTGCGGAAGGAGGAAGAGGAGGGGGAATATGAGGAGGAACTAGACAGAGAGTGGGCAGTGGGCGAAGAAAGGGAGGGAAGATGGGAAGAATTAAAAAGCGCGATATGGAGAGCGGCGGATAAGGTGGGCATGAAGAGGAATATAGGAAGAAGTAAAGAGATAAGAGGGTGGTTTGATAATGAGTGCAGAGAGCAAAAAACAAGTGTGGGGGGCATTGAGAATCTTTTTGGCCAGTAAGAAGAGAGGAGGGATGGACGGCGACGAAGCGGATCGCACAGGCGGGGGAGGGGAGATTGAAGAAGAGAAAAAGAAGGAACTGATAAAGGAAAGGAAAGCGATGAAGGAACTGTGTAATAAGAAAAAGGGGGAGTGGTTCGAAGAAAGGTGGACGAAGGGAAGGGAGAGTAAAAATATGGCAGAATGGTGGGCTGCGGTAGGGAAGTTAGACTGAAAAGAACTACAACCGGAAACGGGACCAGCAAAGAACAATGGGTAAAGTATTTCGCGGGGCTATTGGAGGATAGGCAGGGGGGAGGAGGTAAGGGAGAGCGGGACACAAGGGAGGAGGGAGTGGTGAATGAGGACGCGTCGGTGGATCCCAGATTGGACGAGGAAATTAGCAGGCAAGAAATCGAAAGAGCGTTAAAGGGCTTGAAAAACGGGAAAGCAGCGGGAGAGGATGGCATTACCGCGGAATTTATTAAGGGAATACCCAGAAAAAGGGAGGAAGAGCTAAGGGGGATAATGAACTACATCTGGATAAAGGGAGAGGTACCGGAGGGATGGGACAAGGCAAGAATTTTCCCGATTCACAAAGCGGGGGAGAGGGAAAAGGCGGACAACTATAGAGGGGTGGCATTACTGAATTTAGGGTATAAACTGTTAGCGAGCATCATGGTGAAACGATTGAACGGATGGATTGAAAAAGAGGGTATAATAAGGGAAAGCCAGGCGGGATTTAGAGCGGGGAGAGGCACGAGAGATCACGTGTTTGTTTTAAATGCTCTGATAAATAACAGGTTGAAAAATAAAAGGGGGAAGTTGTACGTAGCGTTTGTGGATTTTAAGGCGGCATTCGATAAAATAGACAGAGAGAGACTATTTGAGAAGCTAAGAGGAAAGGGGGTGAGAGGAAGGATGCTGAAAATGATCAAAGGAATTTATAAAACGACAAGAAACGAGGTGATAGCGGAGGAGGGAATCACAGAAAGTTTCGAAACGGGGAAAGCAGTTCTACAGGGGTGCCCCTTAAGCCCGACGCTATTTAACATAGCACTGGATGACATAGACAATATTTGGGAAAGAGCGGGCGTAGGGGGGTCGGTGATGGGCGGCGTTAAAGTCTATGCGCTCAAATACGCGGATGATATTGCACTGGTGGCGGAGGATGCAGGAGAGATGAGAGAGATGCTGAGGTTGTTAGAGAAATATGTGGAGGGGGCCAGAATGGAAGTGAATATTTAAAAAAACAAAGATGATGGTGTTCAGAAATGGCGGACGGAGGAAAAAAGGGGAGGAATGGAGTTACAAGGGAGGGAAGATAGAGGTAGTCAGAGAATTCAAATACCTGGGATTCTGGTTCTCGACGAAAAACACGATGGGGAGACACGTGGGGTATATGGTGGCAAGGGCGCAAAAGGCGGCAAACGCGGTGTGGGGGGTAATGAAAAGGACGAGGGTGGATGCCTTGAGGAGAAGACTACAGCTGTTCGACTCGCTGGTAAAATCGGGGGCTCTGTACGGGGTAGAGATTTGGGGGTGGAGCAGGAGAGAGGAAATAGAGAAACTACAGGGGAAGTTAGTAAAAATGGCCCTTGGGGTGGCAAGAAATACGCCGAGTTTTTGTATGGAAGCTGGAAGCAGACAGGAGGAGTGTGGAAGTGGATGCAAGGAGAAGGGTAGGGAATTATATTGTGCAGATATTGAAAATGAAAGAGGGAAGATGGCCGAAGGCGTGCCTGAGAGAGGAAGTAAGAGGTATTTTGAATGGGCAACCGTCGAAATGGGGAAGAGAATTTAAGAAGGCGATGGAGGAGGTAGGCGACGGAAGGGTAATCGCCCTGATGCGGACAGACGAAGGAGGCACAGCGAGAGTGGAGCAATGTTTGAACGAAGGAACAAGAAGGAAAGAGGAACAGGACATACAAGGAGACTGGGTAAAGGCCGACAAGTCGTCCTACTGCCCCTGGTACAAGGAGATAAAGACAGGATGCGAGAGAGAGGAATATTGGGAGAGCAGAGAAATAGGGGGGGGGGGGGGATGCAAAAGAGCAGTGGGCCAGACTAAGATGCGGAAACGTAGGGAAAGTCGGAAAAAGGGCTACGAGGACTGGAGTTGCGGAATGTGTGGCGAAGAAAATGAGAGTCTGGATCACATTTGGGAATGTGCGGTAGCGAGAGGAAGGATAAAGGAGGAATGGGTAAAGGGGGTGGACGCCTGGAGAGGAGGGAGGGAGGGGGAAGCATTAGAGCAATGGACCAAAGAGACGTTAAGAGGGGAGCCGTTGAGGGCGATTTGCGGGTATTTAAAGGAATGGGGAAGAATGAAAGAGGAAAAGTAGTGGTCGGGTAGTTTTTTTTTTTTTTTTTTTTTTTTTTTAGTTGGTATAGTATTTAGATAATAGCCTGTAAGTAGTAGTAAGGGATGTAAAAAGTAAAAACTGTACAGATGGACCAATAATAATAATATATGACCCATTTTCACGGGACATCGACTACTTTTGAACCCGTCCATTTTTTATTTGGCTGAAACTGTTGTGCTATACTACCTCACTAAAAACATTTATGTGGATTTTTTTACCCAACCGTAAAACTGTTATGAGACTTGAAAAAAAACATCTTTCTTTCAACCATTTTCAAACTCATAACTTTTTCAAAAATTGGTTAATCGAGACGTTTTTTTTCAAATTGTTCGTTTTTAAACGCGCTTTTCAGAAAAAAAAACAAATAAAATATTCAAGTCATATTCTATGAAATTTTTCAGTTTCTTTTAGAGAAAAATCTCCATTTTTTATTTTCAAGTTTTTTTTTTCACTTTGATTTATTCTGAGTTTAATGCCGTAAGATTCATAGTGGGCAGATTTTTTTCTATTGTTGTTTTTCGACTGAAAACAAAATTCATTTTTTCGTAATCTAACATTGTTTAGTCGATAAAATAAATTTAATAATAAAAAGTCCATAAAATAAAAAGTCGATAAAATAAATTTAATAATAAAATTTTTTTCGGAAAATTGATATTTTTTTCTGAAAAATTAGAAACAAAAATCTGCTCACTATGAATCTTATGGCATTAAACTGAGAATAAATCAAAGTTTAAAACAAAAATAGGAAATAAAACATAGGGTTTTTAGAAAAATTAATTCATATTTTTCTCAAAAAAACTGAAGCCATTTTTTTCAATCGAAAAAAAATCAGCCCACCATGAATCTTGCGGCATTAAACTGAGAATAAATGAAAGTTTATACGAAATAAAAAAAAATGGAGTTTTTTAGAAATGGAGATTTTTCTCTAAAAAAATTTAAAAAATTAATAGATTTGAATATTTTATTTGTGTTATTTTCTGACTAGCGCGTTTAAACACGAAAAAATAGAAAAAAGTCTCGATTAACCAACTTTTGAAAAAGTTATGAGCGTTTGAAAATGGTTGAAGAAAATACGTTTTTTTTTTCGAAATTCATAACGTTTTTGCGGTTGGGTAAAAAAGTTTGAAAAATTCACAAAAATGTTTTTAGTGCGGTAGTATAACATACAATTTTCAGCAAAATTAAAAATGGTCAGGTTCAAAAGTGGTCGATTTTCCGTGGAATGGATCATATACAACAATTAATATTTTAGAAGTAGAATTTGAAAAATTCGCTGCCTATGTCGGAATTGCGAACCCCGAGTAACGAGCATGTGAAAAACCAATGGAAAAGACAAATATTGACAAGGAATTAATGATATCTAATGCAAACAAAGAAACAACAAACTGTAAAAACAACGTCGCAAATGATGACCAAGAGGTAGACGCGGTCCTCTAAAAAAACAAAACGACAGACATGCCAGTAAGTAACCGGCCTAAGACAATAAAAAGAAAAATGGCTCTCGCTTCTGCTTCGACCACAAATAAGAAAAATCGTAGATTGTCCGAATCCGTCAACAGCGACGAGGAGTCATGCATCACCGACTCGGATAAATCATACGATACTTCCAACATAGAAAGGTACAAGTTAATTCTTTGACCAATGTTGATGTACAAAAACTACTCGAAGAAATCGGCACTCTGCGAAAAGAGATCGCGAGACTTAAACAAAAATGTATCATCATCATCCGTAACCTCGTCTCGCAAACGGAATAAGAACGTTGCTTCAACATCGACGAACTTTAATACTTCAAACTGCTTCGAAATGCTCACAGACACGATTGACAATATAATCGCCGTCGACGACGACGATGACAATACAACCGCCTCTTCGGATCAACAGAACTTTCTTGAAATTGTGAAGAAGAAAAATTCGAACCCCAATATCAACAAACCACCAGCACCGAGCGCAGCATGTACTCCGAAATCCGCACGAACATCGACACTGCAAAAATCACAGACTTCAGAGAAACCACCGAGAACCACCAGACCACCACCGATCTTCATAGCCACCCAGGAGACAAAAGACACTGTAAAGGTTTGTGTCGACACCGTAAAAACCAAAAAATTTCATATTAAAAGTTATAAATTTGGAGGTCACATACTCTATTCTCATGATCTCGAAGAGTACAAAAAACTAAAATGCACACTCGAAAACCTTAAATGCAACTTCTTTACGTACACTCCTAAAAGTGAAAAAAAAGTCGTACATTCTAAAAAATATCAATCACAGCTTTAACGAGTCAGACGTCGAAACCGAACTTAAAAACTTTAACTCTGTGAAACTAACATTCACCAAAGTAACACGATTCACCACAGCTCACTCACACAATAACAGCACTACACTGCCTACGTTTGTGGTCCAATTATCCCATCACAGCATTCTATCCAAGGTGCAATATATCCGCTACGTTCTCTACCAATCGGTAACCTGCCAAAAATTGAAAAAGAACGGCTCCATACAGTGCATTGGCTGTCAGAAATTGGGCCACACAGCGGCAAATTTCCAAATGCAGTATCGCTGCGTAAAATGTAACAACCAATACTTGCAACAAATCGATAGGGAGCAACTTTATTGTGCTAACTGCCGAGAATACGGACATCCAGCATCTTATCGATGCTGCCCCAAAATCCTGAAATAAAAACAAAAAATCAAGATGCATCCAGCAATAACAGGCCAAGGAGGCCTGCATAGCCTCAATGAAGCTATATCCTCGACCAGCAGTCAATTTCACCAACGTGGTTCACCAACGTTCGCAGTGCTCTATGTGGGGCTGCGTAAAGTTGGCCGACCGACTTTAACTTTTTCAACTTTTTTTTTTACGAATCGTTTGTTCGTCGTTTGATACCGTTTGATCGTTAAAAATAATCATTTGATCGTTAATAGTTTTTTCACAAAATCGAAAAAAAAATTGACCGTAAAGTTGGCCGACCGACTTTAACTTTTTTAACTTTCTTTTTACGAATCGTTAGGCCGTCGTTTGGTGACGTTTGATCGTGAAAAAGAATCGTTTGATCGTTAATAGTTTGTTCACAAAATCCAATTTACTTTCGCCAAGTCTGGCCTAGTGACTTTTTACTGGTGAACGTTGGTACATCCAGTTCTTAAATTTTTCAACTTTTTCTGTTGCTATCGTTTAATCGTCGTTTGATACTGATGTATGCCAAGTTTCATCGTTTGATCGTTAATAGTTTTTTGGGAAAACGCAATTTACTTGCTCCCAGTGTGACCTGAAGATGGCTTCTAACCGTTTACCACGAAAATTTGGACGATAGCACCTTTTGTAATTTTGAACTTTTTCAATATTTTTCTTTTGCTATCGTTTGATTGTCGTTTGATACTAACGTGTGCCAAGTTTCGTCGTTTGATCGTTGATAGTTTCTCGGAAAAACGAAATTCAAAATCGAGCGTAAAGATAGCCGACGACTTTTTTGTTTATCAACTTTTTCAACTTTTTTCTTTTGCTATCGTTTGATCGTCGTTTGATACTAACGTATGCCAAGTTTCGTCGCTTGATCGTTGATAGTTGCTTGGGAAAACGCTATTTACTTACTCCCAGTGACCTGATCTGGAAATTCAAAATCGAGCGTAAAGGTAGGTGGCAATTTCCCGAGGCAGCTACGAATCAGCTGATTCAATACATCGCACAGCTAGTAATTCTCCGTGTATTCGATGGATTTGGAAGCATTCAAAGTTTTTTAGTAATGCAAAAACATTTGATAGAGTAAAAAGAAAGAAATTTATTGAATCATTGATTGAGTACATTGATTAATTAAATATGCCAGTGCCTTCCGGATTGTGTGGTCACCAGCAAGACGTCGAGAAAGCAAGTCTTTCGAGATAATTCGCTAACACAAGTGTTATGATTTCCAAAATAATTGTACAAAGAAAATAAATCCATTACATACACGTTATAAAAGACTTCTTTATCAAAGAAAAAAAGCCTGTCTAATACTAAATTTTCAGGGAAGGTAAGTTGAAAATTGAAATACATTAAAGAATTTATTTTTTCATGACTCGTAGTACACCAAATATTATCGCAGATTCGTGGCAACCTGTGGAAAAAACCGAACATTAGTTATATTAATTTAAATTATGAAAGACATATCTATCTAGAGAACACAAAAAGTCAAACGAACCTGCCAGTTTGCCTAAGCTGTTATATGTAGAAAGCTATCGTACGATAATCTTCGACGACGTCAAGCCCGTGTGGAGTCGATATCGCACGATGAGAGAGTTGCCTCGAGAAATGTGTATCTCCTATCCAATACTCCTTGTCCGCCCATCGATTACTATGGATGTTTCTAATCTTCCGATGTACATTTTCGATAACCTGTCGAACAAAAATCGAACATCAGTAGTTAGTTGATCAAATTATGGGAAGTGAAAGCTGTAAGCTATATACCTTTTCCACAGCTTGCTCATGATGCGTGGCATGTAGAAAATTACCCGCAGGATAATCTTGGATGAGCGTTATTATGCGTCGCTCGTATACATATCTTGGTACAGAGCATCCAAACTCCAGCGAGATTAAGACAGGTTCACGCTCGAAGGCACCATGCTGACCAGAGGAAAATTCAATTATTACAGCGAGTGGCATGTTCTCATGTTCTTGATCACATGAGAACTTCCGCTCTCTGAGAACTCCGATCGTCTGAATAAAGTTGGAACAATTTTTCGCTTGTTGACATTCGAGCCGATGCATTCGTCATCTGAAATTCATATTTCCATGCACCATGGCAAACCGAGATGATCCTGAGCGTGCCAGACTTTTTGGTACAGGTGGCAAACTACTGGAAGCACTCAAGAGATTGACAAAAGGTCTAAAGAAATTTAGATGTCCTGAATCCATTGATCTCGTGCTGGACAGTAGAGAAGCGCTTCATCTGCTAGATTATCTCTGAGCAAACTGTGAGCAGACTTTACAAAAATTAGTCTTAATCAACACAACGAGATACTACTACCCTCTCATGCACATAGGCACATTTCTAAACCTGAAAGTAAGTTCAAGATTTATTATTCCAGAAGTTATCTGTAAATGATAAACATTATTATGCCTTATCTATAAAAGGGCTGTACAAAATTAGTACGGTCTGCATGCTCTCAATGTTTTTCATATGCAACTATAAATTCTCAGGTCCTTGTCGTCAGTCTGCAAAATATAGATGAGGATGTACTCGAGCTCCTTGGATACACAAAGCTCAGACACCTGCATATCTTACAAAATCGGTACAGTCTTATGCATGCATCAATGCTGTTGGTAAATATATAAAAATTACGTATGAAGGGAGAATGAAAAGTTACATCACCGAGTGTGAAGAAGGAACCAACAATATGAGCTTCGTTTTCACAATTTATATGAACCTACCGGTGGATCTTTTACGATCTTTCAGCTGAAGATAATTCATCTTTAAAATTTCATCATCTACACGTCAAAGTTGAACGCAACAAGCCCATGGATCCAATATTACCTCTTGATCTCTTAACATACAACGTATTTAGGTTTTACCATTGACCATTATGACACATGGTGCACATTTTCGCTACACTCTAAAAGTGTATGCGATGAAAGGTCTGTCAAGGTATTAACTGCACGGGAACTTTGCCAAATGACTGGATGAGGCACTACTAGGATTGTACAAAAGTTGCCCGAATCTGCATACATTGGTAGCTGGTCTTTGCGTTTAAGATAAAGAAAAACGCTATGTATTGTTTGCACCTTCTTGGACAATGGCAAAGAACAACGCAGCGCCGGCAATGCTGTAGCGCGTTTTCAATGTACGAAGAAGCATGCATCTATTTTTTTATGTGAGTGACTTGAATCTTGAATCCCGTGAACAACACTCATCTCCAATGCTTCCCAATCGTAATCCAATTGACCTTACGGCACGTTTGCGGCTTTACATGAAAACATGTCCGTACCTCGTGTTTCAAGTTCTTTTTGATATTTTAACTATCGAGTCCTCTAAATATTTACGTCTCTCCGCTCTCTGTTGTTTGAATTTCTCCACATAAAACTATTTGTTTCTACTCGTTTGTGCAATGAGTACAAATCTATAATTGGTTTGCCAATCGATAAGACTGGATTGTCATTGTAGATGATTCGTGACAAAATATCAACGGCTATGATACTCCAAATAGTCACAACGGCAAAGTCGTTGCGATGCTTGTATGTGCGACGAAAGGTAGGCCTCAAACGAAAAATATCAATGCATGAAAATCAATAGCTGTTCCTACGAAAGTACCGAAAGAGAAGTTACGAGAATATTACGCTATCGATGGCACATGCTGTCTGAAAAAGAATTCAAGAATCGAGCAGTCAACTTGCACATCTAATTCAAATAGGTCGGTACTTTGGGCAACCAAAAATTTCTTCATAACAATCTTCCATATTCATTATTATATATATTTTTATTTATGCACATGATTTAAACGTGTGTAATACATTCTGTGACCTGTTCGAGAAGACGGGATGACTTGCAGCAATTGGCGAATAAGTCGTAATAACGCCGTTAGTTTTGCCTCCTTTTACAGCAATTTTGCAAATTTGCAAGTGTTTTGTTGATACCCTCAAAATAAATATCGCAATCTGAAAGAATCAAAAAGTTTTGTCTAAAGCAGGCTTTTTCTGCCATTAAATAACAAATGTATCATCGAGTCATATTAAATTTCAACAATTTATAACGTGCACAACAAAAAGTGATGCAAACGGTAAACAAATTTGTACCAAGTACATCGCAAGTATATAGTTTAATATTCGGAGTAGTTCGTCACCATTTCTCGTCGAATGTCAAATTGAATAGTATACAATCAGCTATGCATGGACAAACGTTTAATTTTTAACCTTATGAATGTGTCCATATGTACGGACAGTCCTGTATAATCGTCGTGTACAAATTTCCATGACCAACAATGCTCCATTTCGGCATCTTTCCGAAAGGACAATTAACGGTCCAGAAATTCATAAACTATACAAGAAATTGCATTTCCAAGCGAGTGTATGTGACTTTGATGGGATTTAGAAATTTCGAAGCAAAATTGGGGTTTCATTGCAGCAAGCTTGTTACGATAAATAAAATATAACAATAATTTAGGCACGTATAATATATATATATCTATAAATGTCCAGAACGAAGCACGAAAGATTCCCAATGGTGATGGTGGTGGTGAAGATCCAAATTCGGGTGCAAATAATTACTGGGATATAGCAGCTGAACACTTATCACGACACTTGTTCCGCTGTATGGTGCGTGCTTTGAATGCGGCTGCGTTCATCAGTTCCTGGAAATTAAATCGAACGTTGATTCCTATAAAACTCGTACCAATTAGGATTCGTTACAACACGACATAGAACATTGTGAGAAAAGAGTCAATGATAAATTCGTGATAGATTGTATAACATTCCATATTATTCAATTATGCTATTTCTCTGGTCAAAAAATATGAAATTCAATAATGATGTTTAATTTTCGACGAGCTTCACCCATGAACTATTTTTAAATGTACAGCAAATATTTTGACATTAATATAAAAAAGTATATAATAGAATATGTCTATAATGAAATTTGTGAATATACACACTGTAAAAATAAAGTTTTACGAATATTATCTGGAGAATTAAATCAGGAAGACATACCCGCTCGAGCTTGCTTCCCTTTTGCGACGATGGCACAGGGAGAGCCTTGTTTCCCAGTTGAAAAACTTCGCGAAGAAACAAGTTTTCAGCGAGATGGATATTTATACCAGGTCCGAGAAGCCGACAACCATGCATGGTACCGCGTACGTGCGCACCATCCTTCCAAATATAGTCTCTTGACCGAATCTGTCGTTAGTCTCCGGAATGATATCCTCCTGTATTAGTCACATACATACATGGTTATTAACACTGCCCTCCCCTGTCTAGCGGTATTTCCATGCTGTTTTACCTCGATGTACCACAAGATATCATGGACGCTAGCACGTTGCTGTTTGCGACCTTTCTTAGCCTTGTAAGACAAAAAGAATAGTTAAGATATGGAAAAAAAATTCCGTATTAAATGACGAGGAAGCCACGCGGTCGAGAAATCACTTGAAAACACCTGGGGCTTTAATCAAGCTCTCAAGCTTCAGAAGAAAGCTTGCGAAATACACAAACGCGGTCGCGGCAAAGACGTGTTACGAATCTTAATTGTGATACGAATGAATTTTAATAAATTTCAACACGTAAACACAAGTGACGAAAAAACGCGCGAGAATGGATATCTAGAGACGCGATTAGACAATGTTCATAGATTGTGCGTCGATCATAATCAAAGACGAAACGCTCGACACGCTCAACGCGGAAACAAGGCGTATGATAATATTCTTCCTAGAAGCATTATCTAGGGAGAATCTTATCATATCGCCGAAAGTATTAGCGAAAATTGCTGCAATTATAAAAAAAAACATCATACCTATATTTCGTCTATAAACCCGAAATTATAGAAAGACATCGTACCTAGATTGAATCTCCCTTTCAATAGACCGTTGATCGTTGATCATAAGTAAAGTGGACCACCGCATATTTCTGATATGAAAATGATTGAAATACCGGAAAGACGGTGCCGTCGTATATCGTATATGTGCTTGTAACCTTGCAACCCTTGCAACCGTATTGAAACATGAGCATGAAAATATCTTCCTCTCGTAGCAGCACGATCGGCCAATTAAACCGGGTTTCCAATCTAATATTGCAATATATTTTTTTTTACGATATAAAATCATTTAACTACTCATTCCATTTCAAAACTAAGTGCAATCTCCATAATAACATGTAAATGTTTAACGTTCGATGGTTGAAGGTTATAAACCATTTCTGGTGCTGTCTGTTATTATTCACATATAAAACTTTCTCAAAATCTATATGTGTATCTATATGTATAATGTTAAATATGTGAAGTGAATCTCTATGCATGATTAGATATAAGAAGTTCGAAAGGAACAACAGATGTGAGAATTGCCAAAGTTGCATTTTATTTTCAAGTGTTTTCTCTGAAGCTTTGATATGTGGCAAAAGAAAAAAAATTATCAAGGGCTTACCATGTTGAGCCATATTAAGAGACCATCGTCATTTGGAAGAATGGACAAACTTAAAATGAGCAATGTCCTAGTGCTGAACGAGAACTTTGCTGCGTCATCCATTATGTACTCCGGCACCTTCCTTTGTGATCTACTAAATAACAACCTCCAGTGTGCTGAAAGAATATGAACATAATGATTGTATTAGAACCAAAATCTGCCTCACCAATCAACTGCATTCTTGACAACTCCAGTGTAAATGTATTAGACTAATACGTAATTTCAAAGGAGCAGCATGGCGTTGTAAGTAAATCAAATTTTTACTTGACGTTGTAACACTGTCAAATATTGTCTTATCATATCATCACAATAGTAACAGAATTGTTATATGCTATGGTCTGTATTATTAAAAGTGCAATTTAATCATGTACTATATTCTGTGTTATTTATAGCACGTCATGTACATGGAACAGCACTCTTATATTCGGCAGAATAAACATTTCATAATCAATCTGTTGGCAATATTGAAACATGTGATGAAGATTGTTCATTACCTGAAGAACATTCCATTCTGAAAGTTTTGAAGAAGTCTTCGGATGCCTATACTGGCCTTGAGCAGGACGGATATGTCTTTGGCACAGCTGTCCCATGATACAGAACTCGTTATCCATGACAGAGGCTGTTTCTATCTTTCTCTACCTTGGATACATCGCATTTCTGAAGATCTACCGAACAAGGTATCGTTTCAAATTTATGAACTATGTGTGAACAAAAAAACGATCAGTTGCCTTCTCAAGTCCATTTTTAAGCACTTGTTCACTTTTGAATCGCTAACTGCTGTCCATGAGGAGGTAAAGAGTGAACACCTGCTACCTAAGAGAGTTCCACTGGCTGTTGCAGTATTGCAACGAATTATGATGCGAATGTGTTAAAAATATTGCATTTCCTGTTATAAAAGAAGGTAAGATTGTGTAATATAACAGACAACTCAAAGTAAGAAAAAAAAAAATGTAAAATGGGACATCATGCATATTTACCTTGGTTTTACAGTAAGAATGAGTCGACAGTGGACACATCGCAGCACCCAATGGCAAAACGATAGACCATCATGAGGAGTTTGTAGTTCTCATCGTTGTCAGCGTTCTGTCTGTCTGCTTCATTAGGCCGAGCGGTTTTCATGGTCATGTGGTTAGATGTAAATTGAAATGAAGCCATCTTCACTGGTAATCTCATAACTCTGATCGTTCACAGTTTGCCTGCCCCTCTCTGTGTCTTGCTCGCCTAAGCCCTGGGCACTTTGTTAGATACTCCAATCAATTGGAAAAAATAACAATTGCTTTGGCCAAAATAGTACAGTCGACTCTTTCTTAATGCAGAATTATCATAATACGTGACTAATACATTCTTTACTTTTTTTAAACTGACTGTTTCACAGAAAATACAAATCACTTTTTGCAAATATCTGTCAAATTTGACTCAGCCTGCTATATGCAACACTCCAACATGATGTGAAATACGTTCTATGTATCGCATCACTTTAAGGTTATTAGAGAGACGCACATATCTGCAGTAATTAAATGATATATTCACAAACTATCCATTTATTTTCCAATTTAGCGATACAAAATATTTTATATAGACTATCGTAACTATTAGTAATGGAGAATTTACTTAACAAACTTCCAAAGGAATTTACTCCAAAATTGTGTGCTCAATTAAATTATCCCTCGACATTGGCAATGTATACATTATATGCCAGTAGCCATCATATAAATCTATTAATAATGTAAACCTTAAATGCGTTCGTAATAAACGTAATAATAATGTTCAAAAACTAACACTCCAGTTATATTCTTTCAATTGTTCCAAAAATTTGTCACCAAGTCACTTCCGCAAGCGTGATCACGTAATTAAGCACCTACCGCTACCTTTCACCGAACTATTAATTTTGTGCGACGCGATTCAATATATGTGCGAAGAGACCGGTAGCGCCATACTCGACGAATCCCAACAATTTTAGCTGGCACTGCTACATTATATTTACATGGCTGATGATGTTTTAGATGCACATTAATGTTCACGTGATTGAAAAATCGATGTTATATAAAGTGCTTAGATTTATAAGATTCTATTTTTGAACGTCGCAGCATTTATTATGAATAATGAGACCCTATATTTGAAAAAATAGAGTAACTAGGAACAACTTCAGCCCTCATTGCTGAATTGCACCGAAGGTGGCGCTACTTATCTTTCAGCACGTACCGAATCGCATCGCACGGAATAAATTATTCAGTGAAGAGTAGGGGCACATACGAACCCCGCGAAAACTTGGTTGTCAAATCCCCGACTTGTTTCAACATTTTTTATTAACAACAATTCAATACTCCGGTCTTATAAACGAATTGTTAACTATTATGTATAAGCCATTCTCTGGGTTGCCAGAAAAGAGAATGGTTCGTAATCATTATCTGTATAGTATTCGGGTTCTCAGCTAATATTACATTCAATATATCCTTGCTTCCAGGCTATTCGGAGTTGTAGCATACCTACGTGGCACTGGATTTCATATTATCGGCGATCTAAAGGAGAATGCAAATCATACGATGGTCTAGAATCGCAAGTCACAACAGATTCAGATGAAACAGTAATGAAATCATATCTACTGGCATATATGCGCCAGTATATAATAGAATAATTGAAGCGTTGTTTCATCGCATGTATCGACCCCGCACGAGCTTGACAGCGTCAAAGATTATCCTACGCATAATTTTCTACGTGCCACAAATCATGAGCAAACTGTGGAAAAGGTATGTAGCTTACATCTCTCATTTTCCATAATTTTATCAACTAAATATTAATGTCCTATTTTTTATCGACAGGTTATCGAAAATCGGAAGATTAGAAACATCCATAGTAATCGATGGGCGGACAAGGAGTATCGGATAGGAGAGGCAACTTTCTCGTCGTGCGATATCGACTCCGCACGAGCTTGACGTCGTCGAGGATTATCGTACGATAGCTTTCTACATATTACAGCTTAGGCAAACTGGCAGGTTCGTTTGACTTTTTGTGTTCTCTAGATAGATATGTCTTTCATAATTTAAATTAATATAACTAATGTTCGGTTTTTTCCACAGGTTGCCACGAATCTGCGATAATATTTGGTGTACTACGAGTCATGAAAAAATAAATTCTTTAATGTATTTCAATTTTCAACTTACCTTCCCTGAAAATTTAGTATTAGACAGGCTTTTTTTCTTTGATAAAGAAGTCTTTTATAACGTGTGTGTAATGGATTTATTTTCTTTGTACAATTATTTTGGAAATCATAACACACAATCCGGAAGGCCTTGGCATATTTAATTAATCAATGATTCAATAAATTTCTTTCTTTTTACTCTATCAAATGTTTTTGCATTACTAAAAAGCTTTGAATGCTTCCAAATCCATCGAATACGCGGAGAATTACTAGCTGTGCGTTGTACTGAATCAGCTGATTCGTAGCTGCCTCGAGAAATTGCCAGCTACCTTTACGCTCGATTTTGAATTTCCAACTTCAGGTCACTGGGAGTAAGTAAATAGCGTTTTCCCAAGCAACTATCAACGATCAAACGACGAAACTTGGCATACGTTAGTATCAAACGGCGATAGAACGATATCAAAAGAAAAAAGTTGAAAAAGTTGATAAACAAAAAAGTCGTCGACTATCTTTACGCTCGATTTTGAATTTCGTTTTTCCGAGAAACCAACGATCAAACGACGAAACTTGGCACACGTTAGTATCAAACGACGATCAAACGATAGCAAAAGGAAAATATTGAAAAAGTTCAAAATTACAAAAATTGCAATCGTCCAAATTTTCGTGGTAAACGATTAGAAGCCATCTTCAGGTCACACTGGGAGCAAGTAAATTGCGTTTTCCCAAAAAACTATTAACGATCAAACGATGAAACTTGGCATACATTAGTATCAAATGACGGTCAAACGATAGCAAAAAGAAAATATTGCAAAAGTTCAAAAATACAAAAATTACGATTGTTCAAAGTTTCGGGATAAAAAGTTACTAGCTAACTTCAGGTCACACTGGGAGAAAGTAAATTGCGTTTTCCCAAGAAACTATCAACGATCAAACGACGAAACTTGGCACACGTTAGTATCAAACGACGATCAAACGATAGCAAAAGGAAAATATTGAAAAAGTTCAAAATTACAAAAATTGCAATAGTCGAAACTTTCGTGGTAAACGGTTAGAAGCCATATTCAGGTCACACTGGGAGCAAGTAAATTACGTTTTCCCAAGAAACTATCAACGATCAAACGATGAAACTTGGGATTGGTTAGTATCAAACGACGATCAAACGATATCAAAAGGAAAAAGTTTAAAAAATCGAAAAATTTAACAACTGAATATACCAACGTTCACCAGTAAAAAGTCACTAGGCCAGACTTGGCGAAAGTTATTTGGATTTTGTGAACAAACTATTAACGATCAAACGATGAAACTTGGGATTGGTTAGTATCAAACGACGATCAAACGATGTCAAAAGAAAAAAGTTGAAAAAGTTCAAAAACAAAAAAGTCGTCTGCTATCTTTACGCTCGATTTTGAATTTCGTTTTTCCGAGAAACTATCAACGATCAAACGACGAAACTTGGCATACGTTAGTTTCAAACGACGATGAAACGATATCAAAAGAAAAAAGTTGAAAAAGTTGATAAACAAAAAAGTCGTCTGCTATCTTTACGCTCGATTTTGAATTTCATTTTTCCGAGAAACTATCAACGATCAAACGACGAAACTTGGCACACGTTAGTATCAAACGACGATCAAACGATAGCAAAAGGAAAATATTGAAAAAGTTCAAAATTACAAAAATTGCAATAGTCGAAACTTTCGTGGTAAACGGTTAGAAGCCATATTCAGGTCACACTGGGAGCAAGTAAATTACGTTTTCCCAAGAAACTATCAACGATCAAACGATGAAACTTGGGATTGGTTAGTATCAAACGACGATCAAACGATATCAAAAGGAAAAAGTTTAAAAAGTCGAAAAATTTAACAACTGAATATACCAACGTTCACCAGTAAAAAGTCACTAGGCCAGACTTGGCGAAAGTTATTTGGATTTTGTGAACAAACTATCAACGATCAAACGATGAAACTTGGGATTGGTTAGTATCAAACGACGATCAAACGATGTCAAAAGAAAAAAGTTGAAAAAGTTCAAAAACAAAAAAGTCGTCTGCTATCTTTACGCTCGATTTTGAATTTCGTTTTTCCGAGAAACTATCAACGATCAAACGACGAAACTTGGCATACGTTAGTTTCAAACGACGATGAAACGATATCAAAAGAAAAAAGTTGAAAAAGTTGATAAACAAAAAAGTCGTCTGCTATCTTTACGCTCGATTTTGAATTTCATTTTTCCGAGAAACTATCAACGATCAAACGACGAAACTTGGCACACGTTAGTATCAAACGACGATCAAACGATAGCAAAAGGAAAATATTGAAAAAGTTCAAAATTACAAAAATTGCTATCGTCCAAATTTTCGTGGTAAACGGTTAGAAGCCATCTTCAGGTCACACTGGGAGAAAGTAAATTGCGTTTTCCCAAGAAACTATCAACGATCAAACGATGAAACTTGGGATTGGTTAGTATCAAACGACGATCAAACGATATCAAAAGGAAAAAGTTTAAAAAATCGAAAAATTTAACAACTGAATATACCAACGTTCACCAGTAAAAAGTCACTAAGCCAGACTTGGCGAAAGTTATTTGGATTTTGTGTACAAACTATTAACGATCAAACGATGAAACTTGGGATTGGTTAGTATCAAACGACGATCAAACGATGTCAAAAGAAAAAAGTTGAAAAAGTTCAAAAACAAAAAAGTCGTCTGCTATCTTTACGCTCGATTTTGAATTTCGTTTTTCCGAGAAACTATCAACGATCAAACGACGAAACTTGGCATACGTTAGTTTCAAACGACGATGAAACGATATCAAAAGAAAAAAGTTGAAAAAGTTGATAAACAAAAAAGTCGTCTGCTATCTTTACGCTCGATTTTGAATTTCATTTTTCCGAGAAACTATCAACGATCAAACGACGAAACTTGGCACACGTTAGTATCAAACGACGATCAAACGATAGTAAAAGGAAAATATTGAAAAAGTTCAAAATTACAAAAATTGCAATAGTCGAAACTTTCGTGGTAAACGGTTAGAAGCCATATTCAGGTCACACTGGGAGCAAGTAAATTACGTTTTCCCAAGAAACTATCAACGATCAAACGATGAAACTTGGGATTGGTTAGTATCAAACGACGATCAAACGATATCAAAAGGAAAAAGTTTAAAAAATCGAAAAATTTAACAACTGAATATACCAACGCTCACCAGTAAAAAGTCACTAGGCCAGACTTGGCGAAAGTTATTTGGATTTTGTGAACAAACTATTAACGATCAAACGATGAAACTTGGGATTGGTTAGTATCAAACGACGATCAAACGATATCAAAAGAAAAAAGTTGAAAAAGTTGAAAAACAAAAAAGTCGTCGGCTATCTTTACGCTCGATTTTGAATTTCGTTTTTCCGAGAAACTATCAACGATCAAACGACGAAACTTGGCACACGTTAGTATCAAACGACGATCAAACGATAGCAAAAGGAAAATATTGAAAAAGTTCAAAATTACAAAAATTGCTATCGTCCAAATTTTCGTGGTAAACGGTTAGAAGCCATCTTCAGGTCACACTGGGAGAAAGTAAATTGCGTTTTCCCAAGAAACTATCAACGATCAAACGATGAAACTTGGTATTGGTTAGTATCAAACGACGATCAAACGATGTCAAAAGAAAAAAGTTGAAAAAGTTGAAAAACAAAAAAGTCGTCTGCTATCTTTACGCTCGATTTTGAATTTCGTTTTTCCGAGAAACTATCAACGATCAAACGACGAAACTTGGCATACGTTAGTTTCAAACGACGATCAAACGATATCAAAAGAAAAAAGTTGAAAAAGTTGAAAAACAAAAAAGTCGTCTGCTATCTTTACGCTCGATTTTGAATTTCGTTTTTCCGAGAAACTATCAACGATCAAACGACGAAACTTGGCATACGTTAGTTTCAAACGACGATGAAACGATATCAAAAGAAAAAAGTTGAAAAAGTTGATAAACAAAAAAGTCGTCTGCTATCTTTACGCTCGATTTTGAATTTCATTTTTCCGAGAAACTATCAACGATCAAACGACGAAACTTGGCACACGTTAGTATCGAACTACGATCAAACGATAGCAAAAGGAAAATATTGAAAAAGTTCAAAATTACAAAAATTGCAATAGTCGAAACTTTCGTGGTAAACGGTTAGAAGCCATATTCAGGTCACACTGGGAGCAAGTAAATTACGTTTTCCCAAGAAACTATCAACGATCAAACGATGAAACTTGGCATACATCAGTATCAAACGACGATTAAACGATAGCAAAAGGAAAAAGTTGAAAAAGTCGAAAAATTTAACAACTGGATGTACCAACGTTCACGAGTAAAAAGTCACTAGGCCAGACTTGGCGAAAGTTATTTGGATTTTGTGAAAAAACTATTAACGATCAAACGATTCTTTTTAACGATCAAACGTCGCCAAACGACGGCCTAACGATTGGTAAAAAAAAAAGTTAAAAAAGTTAAAGTCGGTCGGCCAACTTTACGGTCAATTTTTTTTTCGATTTTGTGAAAAAACTATTAACGATCAAACGATTATGTTTAACGATCAAACGGTATCAAACGACGATCAAACGATTCGTAAAAAAAAAAGTTGAAAAAGTCAAAGTCGGTCGGCCAACTTTATGCAGCCAGAGTTTCGAGCTACGAAGTTGGTATAGAAAATCTAACGAACTCCGTCTCGACCAATCAGCGTCGTGTCAAATAACGTGGGACCCTTTAGCATTGAGTGTCACCCCCCTGCATAGTACAGCTTTCGGGCTCCTTTACTCTAGGTTCCATGAATCTGTCATTCAGGAATCAACAATAAACCACCGTGAGTTTTCTAACCCGTTCGATTGAGAGAGAAGCGAACCGAAAGTTTTTCATCCCCATCAAATTTGTTAGAAACTTATAGAAACCAATTGATTGGATATTTGAACACAGAATTTATCAAAACATCATCTTTCAATCATCACAATTATAATAGCCTTGCATTCTTAGAAAGAGCAAAAAACAAATTATGAGAAAATCGCGAAATCAATGAATTTTAATTTGTATTTTTGTTCATTTTAATTCACGTTATTATTCTTCCCCTTTGAAGAGCTAGAATGAAATCAATTTTTTTGCCCAGACAGTGAAAAAAAATGTCCGGTGCAAAAGCAGCGCTAAAGGAGGTGCGCACTCATTTGCGTGAGCGACGTTACATCGAAGCCATGAAGCAGTGTCAACAAATTCTCAAGGAGGATAAAGAAAATTACATGGCTCTGGTTATGCTAGCCGTGGCACTGCAAGAGATCGAGGAGCACAATGCTCAGACGCCTCTCGCTTTGCAAAAAGCCATAAACTTATGTCCCGATAATCCACTCGCTTGGCGAGGTCTCGTTGCCTTTTATGAAAAGGACTCGGATAACCCTACGAATTGGCCATGGCTCATACCTGCTTATTGGAAGCTATTACAGTTCGACAGGTAAATTTATGAGAATTTGCACAATAAACGTGACATAGTCCTCTTCTATTTCTCAAGATTCTTACCATTAATGAGTCGTATATTTTTAACTCGTCCACATTTTCCTGAGCTATTATCACCACTTCCTTCTCGTGCTCCTCTTGAAACGTTTTGATGCGGTTAAGCGTTAACTCCGAAAAAGCTGTAATTTGATAGATGTAGAAAATTGGGGTAAGAAAGCTTTTTTGATTAAAGAAATTGTACACACGAGTACATTTTTAATATAAAAACAAAAATATGCATTTGAACAATGCTTGAAGATCAATTATCGTTCGTTAAATTATACTTTTATTCATGTACTACTTTCTGAGCTGGAACAATTTGAATAACTTATAAGAAAAAAACTATATTTTATTTTTTCAGCGAATCGCCAAAATTCAATCACTATGCGACAGAGGCATCGCGTCTGTCGATACGTATGAACGACGTTAAAATCATTCAGACAGTGGTCGATACATTAGTAGGATTGAGAAAAGAGATCAACGACGACAGAGCAAAATTCGTGGAAAATGCGCTCGTCGCTATATTTGCGAAACATCCAAAAATTTCCAAGGAGCATGGAGATTTGTGCGAGGACTTATTGGCTTCTGTCGTCAAGGACGTGACTCGCGGCGACCTTCAGGAATGTTATAGACAATATTTGAAGATACTCTACAACACTAAAAAATTCGAATTGCTTTTGAGCACAGCCCTGAAGATGTACGAACAATTTCCAAAGGATCCTTATTCACTGGGTATTTAGATGGATGTTATATTTAAAGCGCTTCATAGGACGCACAGCGTTCGAAAAGTTAACAAAAATAATTTCAGAATGGATCTGTCGAGTTTATTCGGAGCACACGGTCGTGGACGGAGGTTGCGACGGTGTTGAGATCGAGGAAATTCATCGAGCTCTTTTCGTTCTCGAGCCGTCCTCGTACTTGGCTACTTTCGCACGAGGATGTCAATTTTGGCAAGAAAATCGTTTTATCGAATCTCGAGACGATCTCAATCAATCCGTTTTTCTCTATCCCAGACTCACTCACGCATGGGTATTGCTGGGTGAGTTAAATCTTCGACTACACTGCTGGTCCGAGGCTGAAAATGCGGCACTTAAAGCACTACCACTTCTTGAGAAGGAGCAAGTTGAACAGCTTTACGAGAGAGTCGATCTCATGCTTGTCCAAGCGATGGCTCGAAGTGGGGACGAAAAAAAATGGTCGCGGGCGGCTCGAGGATGTGAAGAGGTAAGGAGTTATTTATAATTTTCATTCTTTACTTTTCTGCACTTTTTTTCGATAAATTTGATTTGGGCGATACACGAATAACGGGGTACTAAACAGCCGTCCAAATTTTTACTTCTTTTCGAGTATTTGAGGCAAAGGTACTTTATAGTTCAATCTTAGTATTCTTTAAGAAGGCAAACCACTCTAGAGGCCGAAAAATAGAGCAAACTTTGGGACTTTTTTACCAAAAAACTAAACAATATATCAAAATTCGGTAAAAAGGTCTTATACAAGTATTGAACACTGTTTATAAATTTTATCAGAGCTGTACTAAACAAAACGACGGCTCCCAGCATTTTCCCAGCTGCGTTTTTTTTCATAGCTGCATGGGCGAACCCATAACTGCTGCAATTTCAAAGATACAATAATGAATCAAAAAAATCAATATAATATGATAACAGCTTCGAACCTACGTAGGATTCTTTTTTAAATAGATTTTTGCAAAAGTGGCGTGTTTTAAAACAAAAATTTCGAAAACACGCAAAAAAATGGTTAATAACATTTGAATTATGCAATATAAAAAAAAACGTACTGTCGTGGAGAAAGTAGTTTTGAATATACGGTAAAAATTTCAAGTCAATCGAGCCAAAATCGTTCGAGATATCGGTTCGGTCGACTTGAAATTTGTTGTTTTGCGAAAAACGCATTTTTAATTTTAAACGCTCGCATAGACCAGTGAAAGGGACCGCACTGCGTTCAAAATTCGAGCTCTTACAGATGTTTCCTGTGCATGAAACTTTGCCGCGTGCTTTTTACGATATTAAGGTACAGTTTAAACTAAAAAAAAACAATTTCGATTTAGCGAAAGTTTTAGAATGGTTTACCCCCTTAAGTTGCCTTACCAATTTAAACGTTGTAATAGAAGTTCGCGCTTGGTTCGAGTACTCGTGCTTCGTACTAGCGCTTCATACTTTCTATAAATACTTAATACAGTGCTTTCAATATCTTGTACAAGTACAATGTCTTGTATAAAATTTGTTTTCACTGTACTTCAAACTTTGTAGTAATACTTCGTATAGTGTACTGACATTCTATACGGTTTATAAGGTATTCATGTGGACTTAGTGATACTTCATACGGCGTAATAGCATTTTAGACGCATCACTAATACTTCAAAACGTTTGGTCAATTCTTTACAGTTTACATTTAGTGGTTCGAACTTTGCACCTACAATCAGTACTTGATACTCAGTGCTCTGAACTTTGTACTATATAAATTGTATTTTGTAATTTGTACCGAATAATTCCGTGCTCAATCTTTGTTTTTAATATTTTAACTACCGTATTGTATTTCGACCATTTCTGAATTCGAATAACACATTTGTAAAATTGATCATAAATGACCTTTATCGATTTTAGATGCTTGAAAAAAAGGCGACCGATCGGTTGAAACTTCTTCTCGCCCGTGTTTACGTTCTTCTCGAGGATTCGCGAGCCGAGAAGCTCCTCGAGGTCCTGGAGAGTGAAAAAGCAACGCAAATCGAGGCGACGATATTGCGAGCATTGGGTCTAAAGAAGCGTAAAAATTACGAGAAAGCGATGGACGTATTGGGTTCGGCGCTCGAGACTTCCGAGGCTTGGGCAATTTTCGGGGAGATGCATTGGCTCATGAACGAGTACGGTCACAGTCTCATGGCATTTCTGAAAGGGATTCACGCGGATCCGTACAACTGGAGCTGTCTTCTCTATCTCGGACATTATTATCGCGAGCATGGAAACGATCTCGAGAAATCACGTAAATGTTATCAAAAGGCATTACGAATAAATCCAAACTCGGACGAGGCTGGTGTTGGGTTGAGCACGGCTTTCAGGCTTTTGAAAAATGCGGTGAGTCCAGATTTTCGTTCCCAAAGAATTCTGTTATTTCTTTACGAAAATGTTTCGTCGAATGTATATATTATTTTATAGGAAGCAAATATGCAAATGCTACTGAGGGTGACGACACCGGAGGGTGGTGGGCCCAAATGGGCTTGGCTGCAATTGGGTCTTCAACAGTTGGATCAGGGCGAGGTCAACCAGGCGATAAAGTCGTTGCGTTACGTCATTCAAGCCGATCCAAACGACAAGTAAACCAGTTTATTGAGATAAAAAGGAGAATTTATAATTACGCGAATTTTTTTCACGTATGAAAAGTTGAATGTTTGAAGTTTTACGCGAAGTTTTTCATGTATGAAAAGTTAAATTTTTGAAGTACAAGGTGTTATTGCATGAGACATTTATCAAATGTTTGAGAAATCTTGAGATCGAAGAAGTCTACGTTTTCAAGCTCGCGTCAACTATTTTAACGATTAATTTATCTAGTTACTGTTGGGAATCTTTGGCCGACGCTTATTTGGCACGTGGCGCTCACGAATCTGCTCTAAAGTCGTACCGACGGGCCTTGGATTTAAGTCCAGGTTCTCTCTATCCGATGATCCAACTGGCTAACATCAAACTCGTGAGTTTCCTCAAATAATTGAAAGAATATTACTGATCAATCGAATTACGGAAAAATTGTGTACATTTTCTTTATCGTTCAGGTTCTCGGTCACCACGATGAGGCTAAAGAAGATTTTGGCAAAGTTCTCGGGCAAGAGCCTCGTTATATACCCGCATTGAAAGGCTTCGCTGAAACGTGTCTAGGGTTTGCGAGAGAAAATTGTCGGCAGCAATTGATTGGTCGTGCGCGTCGGAATATCCAAATAGCTGCTGATCATGTCACGGACGCCATTATCGAGAATAGCGAGCTTTCGTGCATCTGGAAGCTTCTCGGCGATGCTTGCTACAGAGTCGCTGTTATGCCTGAGAAATATTGTTACCTGGAGATTGCAGCGAGTCTCGTAAAGTCCGATAGCAAGGAGGAACGTGTCGTTATACGAAAGAGTCAATTATTTAAAGTGGCCGCGCGGTATAGAAGAATCCTTATAAATATATATAAATCGATCGAACCGAATCAATCTTCTTGAAAATGGACTCTTATCGTTAAATATACGTCATCCTTTACTTTCAGATGTTTCTGCCGCGCCCTGAGTCTAGCAAAAGACTCTACACTTTTATGGCACGATCTCGCGTGTTGTTACCTCTCCCAATTGAAATACGATCCAATTGCGAATCGTAGTGACTTGTCGAAAAAGTGTTTGGCAGTGGCGAAACAAGCGGTCATACTTTGTCCCTCGGCCTGGGTACATTGGAACGTTCTCGCGGTAGTTTGCATGACCGAGGAAGTGAAGAATTATGCGCTCGCTCAACATTGCTGCGTTATGGCTATTGACAGAGAACCGAACAACGCGATCGCTTGGACAAATCTCGGGACCTTGTATTTAAAGCTTGGTAAACCTTGTTTGTTTTTTCTTTTCATTTTCGAATTTTTCCGGAGGTTTGCGAATGTGAAAAATACACATTCACATTTAATTTGTTTATCGTTTATTATTTTTTTAATACGAACAGCCGACGCCTATAAAGCGAACGAAGCATTTTCTCACGCTCAACGCGGTGATCCCGAATATGTCAATAGTTGGATTGGCCAGGGTATGATTGCTGAATCGGTACACAGAAAAGAAGCAATGGACCTCTATCGTCACGCTACCAGTCTGGGCTACCACCAACAGGCGGCGATCGGTTACGCTCATTGGGTTCTCACGACATTGCTCGATCCAAAAGCCAAACAAGACCCTCTCTATACTTACACAATCGAGAATATGCACGCTGTTACAGTCGCCAACGATGCAATGACGTGGTACATCGGTGAGTTCGGAATAAGTAATTTTTCTCCGTAATTAAAAGACAAACCGCAACAATGACCATTTAAAAAATTTTAAATACAAATCTGCAATTCGATATTTCTAGATCGTTTCTTTGCAATTGTCATCCATTTCGAAATATCCGTCTATGATTATATGACTTCGCTGATTTTTACTTGCTTTTTTCCCTTCAATATAAGTCACGACAAAAGGCTCACACCCATTTTTATAAAAGCTCGAATGATCGGATGAGATTCATCCTTTCCCCAATCTTATGGATTTGACCGACTTGTGCTCAATTTAATAATTAACAGTCCAGTTCTGTAAAAAATGTTCATGATATATTTGAAAACTTAAGACAACGTGACCATAATCACAGACTTTGTTCGAAAAATTACAGATCGTTTAAAAGCCTTAAATTTCACGTATACAGAACATTTTAATGAGGTATTTTACAAAAAACAAAATGATAATTGTAAATAAATTTTAATATTCATTTCGCAGAACGAATCCCCAACGATCCTTGTGGCCGTAACGTTTTTGGTCTTTTGCTCGAGCGCAAAAGGCTGTACAGGCTGGCGTCGTGTGAATTCATGGAAGCCTTGAGACTGGAGAACAACAGGAAAAATCAAGATTCCGCGAGGATAAATCTAGCTCGTGTCCTCGTACAATTGGGCGAGTATGACAAAGCTGTCGAAATCTGCAAGGAGATCAAATTGGCGAGTTTCAAGTCTCATGCTCAACTCGCACTCGCATTATTCAAAGGTCAGGAAAACATTAGTTTGTTTTCCGCAGTTTTATGAACTTCTCGTAATTTGATTTTCCAACATCTTTAAATTTGCATTCTGATCATTCTAGTACTCTTATATTTAGTACTTTGTTCAACAGTTTTCAAAATGTTTAATTCTCATACCATATTTACTATCTTTTACGATATTATCAATTTAACGAATTTCACTAATTTTGCTGCTTCGAATAATTTTAATAATTTTAGGATTGTATTTATTGAGAAACTATTTACTATAACTAACATATGAAATGTTTATTTTTGAAGCCGGCCGTTTCGAAGAGTCTTACGCGGCATACGAGGCAACGTTGAACCAGCTCGCTGACAATGATTCGGACAAGGCTCACGTACTGTGCGCGATGGCAGCGATGGCCTACATGTTTCAGGAGGTGGACGACGTCAAGACTCTTCTCTTCCAGTGTATACAGATACAACCGCCAACAGTCGCTGGTCTCTTGGCTGCAGCGGCTCTTGGCTTGCTTCACGGTGATTCGAATCTTACGGGACTCGTGCTGCTCGAACTTGAACTTTACAAAGACGATCCTAATTATCGACATCATGTCGCCATACTATCAGCTTACTCGTGCCTCGTTCGCGAGGACGTTCCCGGAGCTATTAGAGTTCTCTCAAAAGCAATTCATCGACATCCAGGTATGATTTGATTTTTGCAATGCCACGTTTTGTGTAATAAATTATCCCGAGTATAGCTTAAACAACAATTGTAACGAGCTAATTTAATAATGTTTATAATTTAATGATTTCGATAATTAGATGATAAATACTTATAATTTTTAGACGACGTTGGTTCCTGGGTTGGTCTTGTGAAAATTCTTCTCCGGAGCAATTCTCGTGCGTTCGCTCATTGTGCTCAAAAAGCGATGTTCCTGGGACGTAAAACAACGGCGGTTGGTGTACCTCAAGTCGCGTGTATCTCCTCACTGGGTGATCTGAGCGCCGAATCTATGGGTGGCGAGAGAACATCGAAAAATTCTCCGAGACGCGGACTTAGATCGGTACAAAAAACTGTCTTCTCGTTTCCCGGAAACGTCGAGAGCTGGGCGAATTTAATCGTTTCCCTTTCGCCGAGGTAAGAGATCACGAGTATCTAATAATTTACCTGCGTTTCTTGTTTTTCATTCCGTTCGAATCTTTGCTCTCACTGTTTTGTTTTCCCGCAGACGCGAATACTACGACGCGAAGCCAAACGCAGCGTGGATAGCGCAACTCGTATCGATAGTGCGAAATCAATTTACGACAACTAAGTCAATGGACGATTGGCTGCTAAACAACGAAAAAGAAGCAACGAGAATCGCGTCGGTCGTTGGTTAGCGAAGCGACGAATTTCCAAGTTTCGCGATTAGAAGCAAGTAAGATTATAAGAATTCTATCGTAATTTAAAGAATTGTAATGTAACAGAGACATTTTTTCAATAACATAAGGAGTATAAAACATTTTTTGTATGAAACGTATAAAGTGAAGAGATAAATTGCCCACGGCAATGCAGATTGATCAATCAAAATCACTTTTTTGAACAGAAATAATGTGAAAATCGTCCTTACAATAAAAATCTTGGAGTTCCCAATTTTTGCCTCGTACTTTTTTTTAGCCTTGCCATCATTCGTTCGAAGGCGTAATTTTCGAACGCGGTCATATTTCCGGACGCAAGAGAATCTTCGCTGTATGACTATCAAGAAACGAGAGAAAACGGTATGGAACGTCCCCGTGGATCGCGTGCAACGCCATATAATCCGTTGCATATTCATTTAGTCCCTTAGCTGTACATAACAACAATAATCACTGTTTATAGAAGAAATGGCAATTTTTCGTGCAATAGTGAATATACTTGTCATGTAAAAAAAGTAATTACCATTCGGTTGTTAATGATTTTGTTACCGTTTTATCTTTGGGGATATTTTATCAATTCGGTGGTGATGTGCCGGTTGTGAATTTCAAATATAACAAAAGATTAAGGTAACTAGGATTATATATAGATATAGAACTTAAATGAAAGTAAAGTTTAATAGACCTCGATCAATCGTTTGCGTATCGACTTTTGACTATCGGCGGCTTCTGCCGTTGCACTCGAAAATTTAGGTAGCTCTCTCTTTTTACCACCGACGTCAAACAGTCCTCGTGGCATTTACTCCACCTTTCTTTCTCTTTTTTTTCTGCGGATAACCACCACTCATTGTCAGTTAAGGTTGTCCCTCTCTCTCTAACACACCGTTAACTTTTTCTATCATAGATCACTTCCCCTCTCTTTCGCATTCGTTTTCTAAATGCCACACCCTCGTTCAATTTTAGCCACGAAACTGCGTCGCAGCGGTCGCAGCGCACCTCCTAGCTTCCCCGCGAATATTTGAATCGTGTATGTTATTTAAACTAAAATATGTGTGAAAATAAAAAAAATATTGAAACACTTTGTACATTTCAGAATATTTGGACTAATCTTAACTAGACTCAAAAGATTCGTTGCCCACTATTCTCTCAATATTTGTGAGAGCAGTCTTTTGAGAAATCAAAAATATTATGAATCAAACTATAAATCTGTGGTAGGACAAAGAGACGACGATTATTGAAATAAACGAAACTTTATCTGCCATGATGATTGCCTCTATGTGAGGAAATATTGGGTAATGTTTCTTCGTTGACAGGTCTTCACTTCACCACTGCCATGTTTATATGCTTAACATTTATTACTTTTTCTTAGCCCATAATGTATTTTTTGTCCCCTTTATGAAAAAGACCAGTTTTATTTCGTATATATAATTGGTTCACGTGCTCGTCTAATTCTTTTAGAGTTTCGTCCTTCAATATTTGAATCTAAACTTTTCAAGTCTCTGTTATATCGATAACTAATATAATTATTTAGATGAGATCTCGAAGTCCCGGATTGCGGAAATATCTTGGACCTGTGGTTTCCTCGTTTTGTCGGGTATGGCGATTGACCGATCCGTGTTGCATGTGAACCGGCAGTACGACTACTATTTGAGTGTCGATATGATCTTCCAAAGTCTGAAAGAAAAAAATTGAGTTTTTTTTTCAATATAGAAAATTTCATTTAATAATGATACTGTGAAAATAATTGTTGAATATTTGTATTAAATCAAATATGAATTACTATTTCTTGCACATGGTCGATACTTTTGATCGTTTTCAAGAGGTTCACAATTTCGGCTTCAGGATCGAGATTCTTTCTCTTGATCGCTTCTTCAACTTTTTCAATCTGCAAAAAAACATTTTCATTTCATAAGGATAATTCATTAGTTTCACCGTTATTTTTAGAAATTTACAATTTTTACAGAACCTTTCGTTTTCATTGTTCTTTTTTGTATTTACCGTATCTTTGAAGAAAGTCTCCTTTCGCTGATGCGGCATATCAGTTTCAAGAGCGGCTCTGAAAAACGGAACGACATCATCTAGTCTGTCTAGATCGACGTATGCCATTATCTTCAAACACCTCATGGCGATGTAACGAGACTTCGTCGCACCGTCAGTAATCTCGAGCGCTACCTCAGGGTGTCCTTGTCGTAAAGCAAGCGCCGCGAGATGAGTCATTACTCGTCGAACGCTCGGATAGCCACGTATACTCAATTCATGCGAGAGTTTCGTCGTCCATTCGTAGGCCTCTGGAGTATTCTAAGAAAAATAGAATTTATTATGTTCAATATTTTTGTTGTTATATTTAAGGCATTTTATTCGAGGAATTTTTTTCTATTGTTCTTATGTTCTACTGTTGCTTCTATTTTTGTTTTGTTATGTGAATTTTAGAAAATTTATTTTACCTCTTTGTAACAAGCTGCAGTGACAAGGATCAGAGCATTTCGTGGATGAACTTGTCCTTCTGGTATTCTTTGCTTGATAGTATTATAAATCGTTCTCATTTCTGGGTATTTCTTGTTACAATAGAGAAGGTCGAGAAGCAGTTGATAGCTTGACAGTTGATCGAAGAATTTAGTCATTTCCGGATCGCTGTATACCTGGAGCGCAACCTCGGGTTCATTTAGGTTGTGCAAGGCCCTCATGACAACAGGACCAAAGGTGAAAGTTCCAAATCTCATGGAGCTACTTTGACTATTGAATTTTTTTATCATTTTCACCAGTAGTTCTAAATCTTCGGGTGTTTTATTGGCGATATGCAGCATTGCTTTTAAATCTTCGGTGAATATCATACTTTGCCCTCCGTCCTTGACGTAGGTTTGCATTTTTATACGAAATGAATCTTCGAGATGGAGAAATTTTTCCTTGTAGTCCTGTTTCCTCTGTTCGAACGCCAAAAGGCCCAGACTCTCTTTGCTGAACAAAGTCCGCACTTCTACAATGTGAGAAAGATAAAATTCAGTTTTTAACTAGAATAAAAAATCGTTTTACGTCGCGTATTTAACATTTTATATCGTGTATGACTGTTCTATATTTTTTCTACGTGAGAAGTAAACGAATGAAGCGAGACGGAATTTTTTAATTATTTCTCTGAATAAAGATACGAAAAAACTGAATTGTATTATTCTTTATTCCATTCGAATTTACTGTTACTTTCATATTGTTTGCGAATATAGCAGATAGTATAAAGTATATTGGTATAAGAAAATTTACGATTAATTTTCAAAGTCAACGATATAGGCAAAAATTAATTCTTAACAGCTTATTGACCGGCTATTTCGAGCCAAAACATCTTATGCGGACGAGTATGATCGGCGAAACGAAAAAATCACGAGAATATTCGTGGCCGATCAGCAAGGAACTGATGTCTTGTAGTCTCACGACGTAGAATAATAAAATCAATATGGTAAATAAATTTACCTACTATCACTTCTGATATTCTGTATTACTATATACATAAATTGCCATATATTTACGGTCGTAAATGTCTAAGAAAACACAAACAGGAAAGTGCGATTAGTCGAAAATTTTATGCTGTTTCCGCGTGAAATTACTCAATTGATTTTTTTGTTTTTTTGCGATAAGAATGGAAAGAGTTATTTGTATGGTACGGACGAAAATCCGTCGGAAATAAAGTTTCAAATCGAAGTGTAATTTCGAATAATGTAGCATGGAATTTTTTAGGTTAGATAATCAATTTACTTACGATTTTGGATACTATGTCGAATTACCTTGTTGGTAAAAACTCCCAAATTGAGCTTCGTAAAGCATCTCGCACTCCACGCCATCTTTAATTCAATAACAATAATCTGTTTTTGTTATTCAGTGAAGTTTTGGATCTCGATGGAATTGATAGGGTTACTGTGAAACCGGGTAGGCTTTTATTCCGGAAAGACAGAATTCAAGATGGTCGATAACGTAGAGGAAACCGTGGAAACCAAGAGAGAACATGTTATATATATTGTCACATTTTATTCGATAATTTATTATTTCCATATGGCGTGGATTAAACATAAGATGATCATTTTAATGAAATCAATATTAAACCTTTATTTAGTTTTTTTCATTGTTTAATTACAATCTTATATAAATTATTTAGCTTTGAAAAAAGCTGCTGCTTCTCTTGATTCCAAGCTAAAAATTCTTATATAATACCTAATCTCACCGTGGTATAGGTATAATATTTTTCGACCGATGCTACAAATTGGATCATCGACCGAAAGTTATTGTCATCAGAATAAAATACTGTAACAATGTGGAATCAATTTTTGATTTCATCGATTCCACTTTTGCCAGTTTTTTGCTGTCTAGAAAGAGTTCAAGGTAATGTGACTAAGTCGGTAAAAAACATTTTTGGACAATTCTTCTTTGGAATGCCTGAAGTTTCTGAACAGAAGCAGATTATTACCGGATGCATTTGTCAATTTTGCATTTTTATTAGTTTCAACCTTTCATTGGTCTATCGATACCTTATTTATATTTTTGTATTACTTGTTTTCATAAAAACAACGATTTCGAGTTATTTATATCACCGATATTCAAAAAAGTTGTCAAATCATATTTCAAACAAATGTTGAGCATTGCGCGCGTGTGTACTTTCGTACATTGACACCACTCAAAAGTAAATAACTCGACTACGAGTTACTAAACTGATTCGCGTGAAAAAATTTACACTTAATTAAAAGAACTTATAATTTTATTTTTAATTCTCGTGTACCTATAAGGTTTAACATTTTTTAATTTAAAACTATGACGCTCAAATCTTCCACATAAAAGAATTAATTTGTATGTAACATTGATGGAAACATATACTATTATAGTATACGTTTTCATTCTCGTGTTAGTATATCGTTTCATATTATTAGTATGTACGAGCAATCCAACCAGTTTCGTATTTTTTCATGGCAGGACCGAAAATATAAAAATAAGGAAGCCAAGTCGGTCGGTTATTTATTCACGAAATATCGTAAAAAGTGAGAAAAAAAACATTCATGTCGGGGCTCTAATCCGCTTTGCTGACATTATCAGTTGGAGACTCACAATATAATGCACCCGAATTCGTACTTTTTTCATGTCAATCGAAATATGGAAAAAAGAATGAAACCAGGTGCATTATTCGATAAAAAAAAAATCCTATACGGATGTGATAAATAAAAGAATAAAGGCTTAGCGGCTTTATGCAATTTGTACGCGCGAATACTTTGTATGTAATTCGTTCGCTCGATTTTCGGAGCATTCGAAGAACTCGAATGTAACTCACGATCAGATATAGATATATTTCGTCATTGGACAGTCTGTATTATTGTTAACCGCAAAAACAGCCGTACACGTCGCTCGGGTGAAAACACCCGAGTGGTGTGTATGGTTCAGAACATATAGGGGCAGGGAGGGCAAAATGGAAAAAGCAGGCAAGATGGAAAATACCTACAACTTCGCACCATGTGACGTGACGGTCGAGTGGCAGTGTACAGAGAGACATGCGGTCACCTTGAATGTACGACCAGAGTTGTTTTTCGAAGTGATATTATTTGTACAAGGTAAGTATTATTGCTATTTCTTTTTTTTTTATAGCAAATTCCTCCTAGAAATAGATTGTACGAATCAATGCGACAATAAACAAAATATATTGAAAGCTTAGGTGTGTTACGCAAATGGCTTGAAAAATGACTCGAATCCAACTGGCGTTCTTTATTGACTCTGCCCTTGTGGAATGTATACGTCACAAGGTAACTCGCCGTATAAAGAACTCATGGTTTTCGAATCGCCAGGTTAAGTTTTTTGCTGAAGCCTTTCCAGGGCTTTATTACGGCTGTATTACGTCAAAATAGTAATACGCGTAACAATAGGTCTGTTGCCCAACGGTGTTATTATTAACTACGCAGTCTTCCTCCTTCCGTAGTCAGTATCAGGACCAATATGAGGAGTGGAGAGAATATTGTGTGTGTGAGGATATTTATCGAAATGTTGATCACTAATAGATAAGTAGCGTCTCTCTTCTTCAGACTTCGTTCGCAGCAGCTGTTGATGTCTTTGAAGAACGAGAGCGAACCTTGATAAGTACGATGTGCACATGCGAAGAATCAGAGCTTGCTTAGATGGAACAAGGTGTCTTCGGGTTAACACAAAGGCGATGATCGCGAGTGTTGGCACGTAATGATTTATATAATTCAATTACAGCGTTTGTCACCCGATGCGAATAATAGTTCTTCGGTTTGAGACTATTGTCCCGTTTGTAACGCGCGGACTACAACTAGCGTAGTAACTAATTATACAGAGTTCCAGAGAGATGACCTCTCTGCACGAGTTACAGTTAACGAATCTACCTTCGAAGTCGCTCTATGAGTCGTCGATGCTCCATTATTTTGTTGGAGAGTGATGGTGGGGGCTCAGTTAGTTTATTGTAAAGCGATGGTGGGGCAGCGGTTGAAATAACTTTTATCTGAATTCGTGAAACTAAGGCTCGTTGGTATGTTTACTTCTCACGGGTATCCAGAGTGACCGTCTCGCGATATAGGCGACACAAGATTAGATGATGATGCAGACTAAACACTCGATGTTTATAATATATACGTATGGAATTTCCTATGTATACTATTCATCTATCGATAAAAGAGTATGGCATTTCTTATATATACTATTATTCTACGGATATGAAAATAAAGGATCTGCTTTAATTAAGGCAATTTTAGGCAGTTGGCTTAACAGGTGGAAGCGTTGATATCATTATTGGCAACGGGTGTGAGCAACATGGAAAATTGAATTAGTGGGCAAGATGAAAACTGTCCCATTTTGCCTGCTCGTGAGTATTTTGATTATTTTTTTAATTTCTTCTATTAATTGAGCACTTTTTTTCTAGATGGTGTTTAAATATAGGACAAAGAGCGCCATAGGATGTTGGAGTGAAGAACCGATGGATGAAAAAATGAATGAATGGAAAAAACGGCAAATACAGATAGAATAGAAGAAAAACAAAATAAAGAAGAGCCGAACAATTTTGATATTTTGCTTGAATGTAGTCAAAGTCTCGCTGACATTAGTTTGAAAGAACCATCCACGTCATACACGATTTCTCTTTATAAGTACTTTTCAAATACTGATGGTAATAAAACATTTATATTCTGTTGTTCTATGTTTTTTTACATCGTAAAGTTAGCTGATACACTATATCTTTAATAAGAGTAATGCTGATATAGGTACAAAATATGCTTTCGTAGTTCGTAGTCTCGCGGTCTCTCAACACTCCCTGCCTTCCGTGTAGAAGGCGGAAGACAGGGAGAGTCAACGCCATGATAGGCCTGTGGTCGTTTGGTGAACCAGCAGGGCCTGGTCCCGTCTCCGTGGGGTTAAGAAGGTGTCGATGGTATCGACATTGTCGACGCCATAACACTCGGAGGGTTCGACTTTTGTCCAAACGAGCTAACGTTTCTCATTGGTCGAACGATAACGTTGTCCTTAGCGACAATTTTCGTTATTCTACGTAAACGTGTCGCAAAGTCTCGCGAAAGGGAAGAGAAATAAATTTCTCTATCTCTTTCTCTCTCGACAGAAAAAAAGGAGGAGAAAAAGAAAATTTGGGAAAATGTCGATAAACGATTTGCGATTGAATAGAATTTGTCTGTCTCTCAAGTCGGAAGACAAGAGTCGTCGTAAGGAAGCTCTGCGAGAATTGCACTCGACTTTGTTGGAAGACTCGTACGAATGGAATTTGGAAATGTCTTTGAAAGTTTGGGAAATCGTGGAAAACGATTTGACAACGCATTTAACGGACGAGATGGAATTTTGTCGTAACACGTGCGTCGACATTTGGAAATTCTTCATTACAATTTTGCCAATATCGGAGAAGACAGTCGTTCGTTTGATTCCGACATTGTCGAGACGATTGGGTTCTCAAGAATTGTTAGAAACGAGCGAGGAAGTTCGTCTTAATTATTTGAAACTGTTGACTCACCTCGTTGAGAAATATCAGAAAATTTTGTCGATTTATTGCGACGATTTCGTTGCTATAACGTCGAGAACCGTCACGGACAGTTATCCGGAAATAAAGCGCGAGAGTTGTAATTTGATCGTGTCTTTTTCAAAATCCATGCCCGCCCAATTTTTCGCCAAATCGGAAAGTCTCGTTCATCCGGTATTGAGGAATTTTACGCACAACCATTGGAGAGTCAGAGTCGCGAGCGTCACAGCGATTGGCCAAATTTTAATTTCCGGAAATAGCAAATCTATCGAGGACGTCGCGACACCGATGGCGGAGAGATTGTTCGATCAAAGCGCAGCCGTCCGACGGGGTAAAATAAAAAAATGAATTTATGTTCCCAGTTTCGTTATTTCACTCATATTTTCATTAATTTTTTTCATTCTTAACTCATTTCCGTATTTCGTCGATTATTATCTATTGTTTTTATCGATGTAATCGATCGTCCTTCGGCTGTAACTTTAGTTATTCGTTGATATATTCAAACATGAAATGTTTACAGGATATTCTAGAAAGATTGGGGAAAAAAATAAAACGCAAAGATCGTTTATTTTTAAATCTGTAAACCCGCGTAAAACCTTAAAATAAATATAAATTTTTCATTTTTTCTTGCATCTAGCGGTCATCGACGTCGCTGGTATCTGGCTTCTCGAGCTTCGGGATCGTTACAGTTGGTGGCACAAATTGTTGCCACTTCTCCTGACCGGACTTCACGACGAGATCGAGAGTATAAGAAAGCGCGCCAATGACATTTGGAACGAAACCGGCGAACTCTATACGAGCGAGAACGAGAACGACGAAAAGTTTAAGGACAAAAAGGATTTTGAGGGGCCAGCTATTGAGCATTACCCGTCAGATGGTAATAAGGAAAACCTCATCGAAATCGTTTTCAAATGAACGTTTGTTTTATCGATTTCGACCGCTTTTTAAAATTGTTTCCAATACTTTTATTCACTATTTATATATATGTTTAATTTTTTTCAATTAGATTCTATTACGATACTGCGACACCATTTTTTTAAAAATACTATACGATTCTTCATCGAGTCCATATTTTTTTTGCCGATCGAGCTTTTAATTATGTGTGTAACGTAATTTTTCTTTCGAAAATTTTTCACGAATTTTTCGTTCATTATTGCTCAAATTTTTCCAAAACATTATTCAATTAACTTTTCGTTATTTTCGAATTTTATTTTTCGTAAAACTTATCAATTTCGTATCAATTTTACTACTCGATCTTTCCATCACGTGTACAGTAAATTTAGCAAATGTTCCTATTTAAAAAAAAATAATTATAGTTTTTATGGATTGATTTTCAAATCAATTTCTTCATATTTTTTCTAATTCGCTTTTCAAATGATTTTTCAATTTTTGTTTATAAGACAATAAATTCTGTTCGTATTAATTCCATATTGAATAAACCGTTCGATTATTTGTAGGGGCAATTTCTGCAAGATTGTCGTCTTCTTTTTCACGTAGATTTTTCATGAAATTTTCATATTACTTTTGCTTATATATAATGTGGGAGTTTATTGTGCATACCCCTCGCCTTCGGGGGTTTTTACACACCTATATTCCTTTTCAATCTTTTCCTCTCATTACCTATCCTCCGACATTCTTATTTGCGACCACGGCTGCAGCCGTTTCGCATTTCCCGTACCCTCCCTGTATCGCATTTGCCACGGACGGAGGGAAACTGCAGAAAACCTCCGTCGATACAGGTCGGTGCCTACCTAGTCTCCTCCAGTGTCAATGCGAGTAAACTCAAGCACGTTCACCAGAGTCTCCTAGGTCGGCACCTCCTCATCTGTGATAATATGGGCCGCCCATGCACGACCAAGGTGTCACCATCCGCGCGATGAGAACCGCCTTGCGGGAGCACCAAAGCCGAGCACCGACCCCCCACTCATCACAGCGAGGTATTTTTGGACGTTTGTTTTGGTGGAATCCGAACCGCCAGAATAAACACAGAAAAATTTCTTTTCCCATTGATGTCGGCTGCGGGAATTGAACCCGGGTCCGCTGAGTGCGAACTCAGCGCCCTATCCACTCAGCCACTGCGCTCCTCCCTTTTGCTTATATATATATTTTGTATTTATTGTTCCATCTGTACAGCATTGCTTTATACAGCCCTTACTACTAAGTACAACTTATTAACTAAATACAATAACCAACTAAAAACTAACAGAACCCTATTTTTTCTCTTTCAGTCTTCCCCATTCCTTTAAATATTCGCAAATCGCCCTCAACGGCGCACCTCTTAATGTCTCTTTGGTCCATTGTTCTAATGCGCCCCCCTCCCTCCCTCCCTCCCTCCCTCGCTCCTCTCCAGGCGTCCACCCCCTTTACCCATTCCTCCTTTATCCTTCCTCTCGCTACCTCACATTCCCAAATGTGATCCAGGCTCTCATTTTCTTCGCCTCAAATCTCCAATCCTCGAAACCCTTTTTTCCGACTTTCCCTACGTTTCTGCATCTTGGTCTGGCCCACTGCTCTTTTGCTTCCCCCCCTATTTTTCTGCTCTCCCAATATTTCTCTCTCTCGCATCTTGTCTTTATCTCCTTGTACCAGGTGCAGTAGGACGACTTGGCATTTACCCAGTCTCCTTGTATGTCCTGTTCTTCTTTCCTTCTTACTCCCTCGTTCAAACATTGTTCCACTCTCGCTGTGTCTCCTTCGTTTGTCCGCATCAGGTTGATTACCCTTCCGTCGCCTACATCTTCCATCGCCTTCTTAAATTCTCTTCCATTTCGACGGTTGCCCATTCAGAAGAATACCTCTTACTTCCTCTCTCAGGCACGCCTTCGGCCGTCTCCCCTCAATCATTTTCAATATCTGCAAAATATAATTCCCTGCCCTTCTCCTTACATCCACTTCCACACTCCTCCTTCCTGCTTCCAACTTCCATAAACAACTCGGCGTATTTCTTGCCACCACAAGGACCATTTTTACCAACTTCCCCTGTAGTTTCTCTATTTCCTCTCTCCTGCTCCACCCCCAAAAATCTCTACCCCGTACAGAGCCCCCGATTTTACCAGCGAGTCGAACAGCTGTAGTCTTCTCCTCAAATCATCCACCCTCGCCCTTTTCATTACCCCCCAAACCGCGTTTGCCGCCTTTTGCGCCCTTGCCACCATATTCCCCAAGTGTCTCCCCATCATGTTTTTCGTTGAGAACCAGAATCCCAGGTTTTTGAACTCTCTAACTACCTCTATCTTCCCTCCCTTGTAACTCCGTTCCTCCCCTTTTTTCCTCCGTCCGCCATTTCTGAACACCATGATCTTTGTTTTTTGAATATTCACTTCCATTCTGGCCCCCTCCATGTATTTCTCTAACCACCTCAGCATCTCCCTCATCTCTCCTGCATCCTCCGCCACCAGTGCAATATCATCCGTGTATTTGAGTGCATAGACTTTAACGCCGCTCATCACCGACCACCCTACGCCTGCTCTCTCCCAAATATCGTCTATATCATCCAGTGCTATGTTAAATAGTGTCGGACTTAAGGGGCACCCCTGTCGAACTCCTTTTCCCGTTTCGAAACTTTCTGTGATTCCCTCCTCCGCTATCACCTCGTTTCTTGTCGTTTTATAGATTAATTCGATCATTTTCAGCAACCTTCCTCTCACCCCCTTCCCTCTTAGCTTCTCAAATAATCTCTCTCTGTCTATTTTATCGAATGTCGCCTTAAAATCCACAAACGCTACGTACAACTTCCCCCTTTTATTTTTCAACCTGTTATTTATCAGAGCATTTAACACAAACATGTGATCTCTCGTGACTCTCCCCGCTCTAAATCCCGCCTGGCTTTCCCTTATTATACCCTCTTTTTCAATCCATCCGTTCAACCGTTTCACCATGATGCTCGGTAACAGTTTATACCCTAAATTCAATAATGCCACCCCTCTCTAGTTGTCCGCCTTCTCCCTGTCCCCCGCTTTGTGAATCGGGAAAATTCTTGCTTTGTCCCATCCCTCCGGTACCTCTCCCTTTCACCAAATGTAGTTCACATTTCCATTTTTCAAGCCTTTTAACGTTCTTTCGATTTCTTTCCTGCTAATTTCCTCGTCCAAGCTGGGATCCGCCGACGCGTCCTCATTCACCACTCCCTCCTTTTCAGTCTAAACTTCCCTACCGCAGCCCACCATTCTACCATATTTTTACTCTCCCTTACCTTCGTCCACCTTTCTTCGAACCATTCCCCCTTTTTCTTATTGCACAGTTCCTTCATCGTTTTCCTTTCCTTTATCAGTTCCTGCTTTTTCTCGTACTTTTCCTTATATATTTCCAATACATTTTGTTTACGAATAGATTTTGTTGTATACCTTCGCGAATATTTTGATAACGCGTTCGATGATTTTTTCAGTGACCAGAGCAAATATGGGTTGTCGGGTTTTAGTGCAGCAAAACTTTTGCAAACTGATCGGCGGTATAACCCGTGAGCTCGGGGATTGGCTCGCCGATATTCGGGTTCGTTCCGCACAATTGTTGTGCGTTCTCGTGGTCAACGCCGAAGCTGGCGTTACTCAGCACGTCGAAAAATTATTGCCTGCTATGTATCGGTAAAAACAAATTTTGCACCCGATCTTTTTCTTTTTTTCAATGCAAATCTTTTAAAAAAATCAATATCCATCAAATTCCCACTATTCCTACAAATCTCAAAAATATCCAGACAATTATTCTCAAATTTAATGCCAGTGCTTATTTTTACATTTGTCACCATATTTTAGAGAAAAACAAAAGGAATTAACGCACGAATTGATGAATCAATCGATTTTGAAATATATTCTCAAAATGTCATTGAATTATTGAGTAAATCGTTTATTTTTATTTCATAAAGAAATAAAAATAGAAACTAAAGTGTTTTTTTTTTAATCGAGAAAACAAAAGAGAAATAATAAACGAGTTAACAAAAATTTTAAGAGCCTGCAACGACGAGGATTCTCGAGTCGTGGACAACGTCGAGCTGGCCGCCTACTACATGGCACATTTCGTGCGGCCTTCGATCTGGTGTCCTCTCGTTCTTCCGACCCTCGAAGAGACGATAACTTCCGGACATTTGCGAGTTTTGCACCATTTAATCTGGGGTAGCAAGTTAAACGCTCTGAAAGACCGATTGCCCGAAATCGTCAATTTTTTGCAACAATCGCACGTGTGCACAAGCAGCAAGCCGGGATATCGCGAACAGTTGGCACTGTGCCTTTATGCACTCATGGAAGATTGCATTGCGGTAAGTTTTCAAAAATCTATTGACAAACATTACGGCGAAAGAATGAAAAATAAAGAAGAATTCAAGAAAATATAATCGTCAATAATAATAGATTAAATAATAATTATTTTTTTACGTTTCGATCGAATGTTTCAGATTTGGCCCCAAGTTTCCCAGGGCATTTTTACAGTTATTTTGACACTCGCCGCAACGTCTCAAGAAGATTCCGTGCTTCTTACCATAGAAAAATTACTCGATGACGTCGTCAATTACCAATTGGCGACGAACAGAGACGAGTTTATCATTCTCCATATTCGACCGATTTTTATCGATCTCGAAAAGTCGTGCGACAGTTGGACCTTCCACAGCGAAGAATTGAAAATTTTTCGCTTCTCGCTGAATTACGCGAGTGTCGCGTGTTGGAAGAATTCCGATCTGATATTGTCGATCACGAAGCGCACGATGAACAACGAAACCGATCCCGAAATGAGATTACAATTGTTCATTTCGTTGGCCGATTTATTGGAAAATAAGGATTGCGTCGAGAGGTTTGACAGCAACGCCGCCTCGATTTTGTACGAAATCGTTATTGCCGAGCTCGTATGGAAGCCTGGAAAAGTCGCCGAGACGATCAGATGCGTCGCTCTTTGCTGTCTTTGCGAGATTCTTGATTACAGGCCTAAAAAATCTCGGATTATCGAAAAATCATGGGGAAAGAAGATATTTGAAAAAATTCAAGTACCGACGTCCGTTTGTATAAACGATGAAACAGAATCGTGGGAGTTGATGAAGAAGGGTGGAATTTGGGCAACGAACGAGGAGACGATCGAGGAAGATTATTCGAGTTTAATTACAAAACTCATTCCGATTCTGACGAGTCTCCTTGACGATCATGCGAAGAAAACGCGACTCTATGCTCTTCGCGCGATCGGTCTCCTCTTCTCGGTTGGAAAAACGTTGGAGGTCGTTAAGGACGTGGAAATTCATGAAATTTATCCGCCGGTATTGAAGAGACTCGACGACGGTTGCGACGATGTCAGAAACGTCGCTTGCGAGGCTCTCGTTTGTATTTGGGAAGCGCGACCGAAAAATTACGACGTCATTTTTAGCCGAGGTCAAATCGATTATCTTTACACGTCCGCGATCGTTCATCTCGACGACCCCGACGACGATTTTCAATCTCGCATGCTTGGTAATGAATCATTTTTTTCAATAATTATTTTTGTTTTTTGTTTTTTTTATCGAACGATAAACATACATGAAAAAGCGTCATGTTCTTATGGTTTCAGACGCTCTCGTTAAATTGGCGAAGGTTCAACCCTACTTACTTGCAGAAAAAATCGAAAAGTGCATGGGAAACTTTCGCAATCGAGCAGGACTCGACACCTTATTGAAAACATGTCACGATCTCCTTAAAACAAACAACTAGAATTGTAATGTTGTGTTTAATTTTTATTTTCTTAGATGATAATCATTTAATTAATTAAGGTGTATAATTAACATAATACTAATTGTAATTCTTCTTAATACAATTTAATATTCAACATAAAATAGATTAGTTACTTGATTAAATAGTTTTGTAACGATACAGAAAATGTTGAAACGTTGGTTTTTTTGTTCTATTTGCAGAATATTCATTTTTATTATTAAATTATAACTGTGTGCTTTTGTTACAAAGTGTAATCTCGTATATCGAGATTCAAATTTACGCGGGTCGCCGAAAAACTAACGGAAACGCCCGAACCGTCATCGATTTGCAAAGACACCGTCGTAAGATGCGCGCATCACCCCGTAATGCCAATCTAACATTCTTTCATCCATGTGCACAATATCGGCGAAAAAATTGCACGGTGCTTAAGAACGTTAATGAACCTGTCAATCAACGGTGATTAGCCTGCGAAATTGTACTCTTTAATTGCGACAAACGTCATTTATATTTTTGCGAAAATTTGCGTCTCGTGCATAGATGAAAACGCCATCTTGTTGTTTCCCTCGTCTGTCGTCCCCCGAGAGACGAGCGAGCCAGACCCGCGCGTCGAACGCAAGGAGCGGCTTTTTCTTTATCTCCCACTGGCAATAAAAAAAACGCGTTATTTCCAGTCAACGCGATCAAGAGTGCGGAAAGTGCTCGAGTCGAAAGAATACGCAATTTTTTACGGACTTCGGTGAACAGATTTTCTCATTCGCCGGAAATATCTTTTGCGGAGTAAACAACATACGAAGACGGTGAGTCGAGAAAATTGTCTATCACGTCTTGTCGCCGCACTCCTCACTGGAGAATTATTTCTCGCGTATTTTTGTTCGTCCCAGCCAAAATTATCTGTCGAAGGTTCGATCGATCAAAATTGACCGAAACAACGATTTTGAGGTTATAATTTCGACGTTTGGCCTACAATGATTCGAATTTCGAATTTTAAAACGCCGAAAGTCTTTCTCTTCATTTGTTGTATGTATATATTTTGCTCGCACTCCACTTATCATTTAATCTTTTTTCTTCGTAAAGTGGGTCTTTGTTTAATAATTTTTAGAGCATCGGCGAGAATGTGACAGGAAATTGTAGAACTTCCGTCCAGGGGGTCCAAAAATTCAATCGGGCGCAATTCTCGACTCTAATTATAATTTTTTTTCTTTGCTCGAGGTTGGAAAACGTAAAATTGGATTGAGAATATTCAGACGGAATGTGCGACGGCGAGGTAGAGGGGAAGAGAGAGAGAGTGTGAGCGAGAGAGAGAGAGAGAAGATAAAAAATGAAACTCGAAAATGTACTTGCCTTTGTCGTAATCTAAAAATGATGAATGAAATAGTTTCAACCTCGACAACAATTACATATTAACGAGTAAAAATAATTCATTTGGCTGTGTTGTTTAGTTGAATTATATTAAACCCTTTAAGCCAAAATAGGGTCTTTTTTATCGGCGTCCAATACTGAAGGATGGTCGGTAAAAATTCTTTCTTACTGGCTGTTTATACCTTTTTTTCGAAATAAATTAAAAAACTTAAATATTGTCCCAGTTTTTTTAACGAAATTTTTGTATTTGGCTTGGTAGGAATTAATAATGGCGGAGACGGAACCAGAACGTATCGAGGCAACCGAAGAAGAGCTCGAGGCCGAGTCGAACTACAAACCACCGCCAGAAAAGACAATCGAACAACTTCTCGACGCCGACAAGGAGGATGAGAGCCTCAGGAAGTACAAGGAAACTCTTCTCGGCGAGGCAAAATCAGGGGGAATAATCGTTGGTGAGATTTCAATCGTATTTTATAAACTTATTTTCAAACTAATCATCGGGTCCTATGAATCGAACGAAAAATGACAAATATTCCTAAAATCGGAAATGCGCGCATAACAAGTTTGTAAACGAATAAAATCTAACAATACTCAATAAAAATTTATCGAATCGATCATTTTATTTTCAGATCCCGATGACCCACGCAAAGTAATTGTGAAAAAATTGGCACTTTGCGTCGCTGGACGGCCGGACATGGAGCTTGACTTAACGGGCGATCTGACCCAGCTGAAGAAACAAACTTTTGTGATCAAGGAAGGCGTCAGTTACAAAATACGAATTGATTTTGTCGTTCAGCGTGAAATCGTTCACGGCTTGAAATACGTTCAAAAAACATACCGACTGGGAGTTCTCGGTGAGTTTAACTTTGGATTTTGGAAAATACAAGTTTTTACTTTTATTTAGTCAATATCCTTCTGAAACTGTGAAATTACCCCTTTTATGATTTCACGAGGTAGCCGCTCGCTTTTCAATACTTTGTAAAATTCGGTATTTCGTTTTTTTCTTAAAGTTTTGTCCCGGTTAGAAAATTTTGAGATAATGAGATCAGCCAATCATCATTCTTTAAGTAAATAACCGAGGGATTTTCAAAAGTGTATATCGACCTCAAACCAGCCCTAGAAAAATAAACTTATGGGCGTTTGAAATTTGTATTTATTTATAAGTTATTCAAAAAAGTGTAAGAAACATTCGTAACTTTGTTTTGATCTATCTTTGAACATAAAATTCCTTTTGAATCGCACCATTCTCGCTGATTGCCAATCATCTCGTCCCAGGGTTTTTTTTAAAATCTTTCGCCAAAAAGTGAAGAAATTTCGAAAAAAAGTGAAAAATTAAACTTTTATTTATTTTTTCTTATTCTGTATTTTATGTTCGCTTTTAGTGGACAAAATGACACACATGGTGGGTTCTTATCCACCGAAAAAAGAGATTCAATCCTACACAACACCATCCGAGGATGCTCCTGCTGGCATGATCGCACGTGGTTCGTACATCGTGAGCTCGCTCTTCACCGATGATGACAAGCACGAGCACCTCAACTGGGAATGGTCCTTCGACATTAAGAAAGATTGGAAGGAATAAATATAAGAAACGAAAAACACGAGAAAGAACCAATTTTACACCAGTTTTTTCGAATTAATTCTATATATAACGAGCGCGAAAACGATTGAGAGAGTAAAAAAAAGAGAAACAATATTGTAACATTTCGAATTTTTCTCACCGTCAGAGAATGTTTGAACTTTTTTTTCATTAATTTTTTTCGCGTTCTCTCAATTTTAAAGCCTCGCTGGTCCAGCGGCGATGCGTCAATAATCATGAAAAAAAGTTGCTCGTAATTTCAACCAAGTCGACGATAAGAGCGAAAAAAGTTGAATAAAAACTATTGAGCATTCGTACTTGGTTTCCAAAATAAAAAAAGATTAACAATGTCCCCTTGCGACAAATTTTTGTTCTACATTGCATTTTGTACGAATGTTCGATTGTTTTCGAGGGTTTCCGAGTATTGTTTCTTTTTCTTCTTTTGTCGAAGCCCGAGAAAGATTTAATCGTTAAAAATCGAGCGAGAGAAAGAGAGAGTGTGGATTGAATTTTTTCACTTTCATACGAAATTTTTGTAATTGCCCAAATGTCTAAACGAGTCTAAACTGTTGCTTCCTAGCTCGCGGATTTAAGAAAAGAAAAGAAACGTATTCCCACTTCCTCGAACGAGTAAATTTTATGTTTTGCAATTTTTTAAATAATTATTCATTGCCGCTTCAAAAATAATCGTAGAATTCGTATATATTATTATAATTAATGCTGAAATGGAATTTCGTGCTTTTCACCGAGAAAAATAGGATGAAAGAGAGACCTCGACGATTCGGGACGAGTAAGAGAAAACGATGCATTTGAAGACGACGAATACAAAGTGCAAACACAAAAAAAAGATGTCAAGAGCGAACGAAAGAAAAAAGAGATTAAAAAATGCATTAGCAAACCTCCCTATACACGTATTATTGTATTACTATGTACATTTGCACATAACAAATATCTTATACTTGTAGTCTGGCACATAGAGAATTAATGAAGCGGGAGTGTGAAACGAACAAACAGAATATGACGCGATTTATATTTTCGACGAGATTAAGTGTGTGCTTTGTCGTGCTGATGAAAAAAAAGTCGAGGGAGTCGATGAAATATATCATTGTCGAAAAAACGAAATCGTCATTTCGACGCTGCAAAAACATAATTGACGATTTATTTTTCGAATCGTCGCATAAAAAAAAACAAAGATAAGTCGACACTCGGCATTTTTTTCGCGGTACGTATACAATTTTCCTGCTTATTGAATTTTTTACGATAAACGTTTTCGTTTTCCGTACCATGCCAGCAAGAATGCCATTTACTTTGTAAAAATATATATATATGTATATGTATAAATATATGTATATATACATATATATATTATATATACATACTATAAAACGATTATTATCGATTTTGAGTGATTTTTCAATTCAATCAAAACATCGTTTCCTCGAGAGATCGTAACGTTTCCCATAATACGATCGAAATCCTTCCAAGCAAACAATTCCGAAACAGGTGAATCAAAGAAATCTTTTTATTTTCATTTTTATCGTCGATTGCCTCGGTGCTTTAATTTTTCTATTGATTTTCAAATTTTACAGAAGAAATACAAAGAGCGGAGGAAGGAAAGACCGGAAGAAAAAATGAGAAAGCGATAAACGGCGATAAGAAGAAATATCGATGATACGAAGAAGAAAGAAAAAAAGGAAATAACTTGAAAAAACAGGAACGAAGGAGATTCTCCAAGCACAACTCGGTCACGGTCACGGTCACGTAGTTACGGTCTGGCTAGCTGGCTCTTCTTCTTCGGCTCTCCGCCGTCTTTAAACCTTTCATACATAATATGAAAATACTCACTCGACTCGACTCGAAAACAGGGAACTAAGAGTCGTCGTCGTTCTCGTCGTCGTCGTCCGCTTTGCAACGGTCAGCGAACTTACCTCGAGGCCGTTCGGCCTATCGCGTTCTCCTTCTCCGGCTCCCTCACCGGTACAAGCCGTTAACACGCCAACTATAGAACTACAGAAATTCTCGGATATCAACGTACTCCGGTAATCGACTCGAATCGAGTCGATCCTTTGACTTTTTGAGAAAATTGGGTTGATTTTCGTGCAAAATTTTTACATATCCGACTATTATTGCTCGAGTTATCGTCCGCGCAGTTGGACAAAACATTCGAATTCGTCTCGACAAAAATTTATTATACTTCAACTATTGTTTCTTATTTTCAATAAACATTTATTTGAATCTACTTTCACGTATGTGAGATAAAATATCTTCACTCGAGCAAAAATAACAAAATAACCATTAAGGGAATGAAAAAAATTCATGAAAAAAGCTGATTTTTAAGATCGTCACAATGGTTTCACGTACCCTTGTCAATATGAAAGACTCGATTTTTAATTTAATTTTTGTCTCGATCGTTACTAGCTTTCAAGAATATTCCGAGAAAATTACGTGTTCAAATATTAAGAAATAACGAAGATATATACGATGATATAAACGACGTTTTCATAACCGGTAACAACAATATTTTCCAAGCTATCGATCCAAAATAAATAAGATTGTATACAGTTACACTATTATCAAGTATTTGTCATAGATTTTTTCAATTCATGCTTCATTTTTTCTTTATAAATAATATTGTATTGATTTAAACGTTAGAATTGTCATTCGTTACTTCGGATATCTATTACTTTTCGAAAAATCAATATTTTCATAAGTCAGCTGTGACAATTTTACTGAAATATTTGTCAATAGAATTTTTCCATGATTATATCACATATATTACAAATTGTTTTTGGGATAAAACTTAATTTCACCGATTACGAAAATAATCCAATATTTTTAATTAACAATCGTATATTTTCTTCTTTCGGTCTTTTCCGATTTTGACTTTTTCGTGGCCAAAGATTTTTGCAAAACGGGTGAAAAGTATAAAACACGATGCATAAATTATTCCCAGCGACCATTCGACAATCTAATTCCCAACGAGGAAAAAAGTACGCGAAGAGTCGTTTGGATTTAAATTTGTTATATTGTTTGAAATCTCGATAAGAAGAGCGGAGTGTTATGAGTTCCCGCACGATTATGACTTTTGTTTTGATATTATAACGTCCTGTGTGATCAAACTATAACCATGGATCCAGATATGGTTATCTTAATATAAACAGAATTTCTGGGCCAGTGACGTAGAAGTAATTTTGCAACGATGCATAAATGTTTTTCTTTCATTCATGAATTTGCGACGATAACAAGACGTGACTCAAGCAATTTTACCGAGAGCTGCATACATGTACCGATGGCGTACAATTAATATTATCATATTATAAGATTAATTATTTCATTAAACATTAAATATTGAAAAAAACTCGTGTTTATAGAAACGCGAGTTTTTTTCAAATGTTTTTATTTTTATTCTAATTCTTCAAAAATTGTTATATATTTTATCATTTATTATGTTTATAAAGATGTTTATATTTTTTTCAAATCTCGACTTGCTCGAATGAAGCGAGAGAAGATGAGGAGGGTCGAGAAAGCCAGACGGCCTTAATGTTTCGTTTTTTTTAAAAAGATTTACGAGGCTTCTGTTTGATGCACTAATGACTATTAAATAACGGAACGCGTATGTTCTTCTAGAAAGGCGAGCACGAGCAGATGTTTCGTTTCCCGAGACACTCCGTGATTTTCTCTTCCATTATACAAATTTCTATATGTCCCCGTTTGCATTTCTTCGGTGCGGATGAATTATATAAAAAAAAAAGTTATTAAAAAAAGCGATTGCAATTCGAGGAAGTACGACCTTCGTGAAAATATTATTTCGAATTTTTCACATTGAACTCGAATTACTAACATTTTTCCAAAAAGTAGAAAAATTATTTAGAAAAAATCTGTTTGTTCAATTAATTTTAAAAAAGGCGGATAATTTTTCAAATTCGAATGCCGTTTCAAGATATGTACTAAATCTTCTTCGGTTCTTGCAATTCACCCTTAAAATCACTCGAGGATTTTACATTTTGGACTTTTAAATTCGTTAAAAAAATTCATGAAGGCAAACTGTTCTCAAGAACTGTTCGACATTGATTTTAGTCGCGATCGATCGAGGAGAATGATTTTTATAAAATTAACAGTTTTTCGAACATTTCATTTATTTAATTCTCGAAGTCTTCAAATTTCAAACTTCTTAATGTCATGTTCTTAAAGTATGTATTTAAAAGGAAATTTAGAATGTTCCAAATAAGATAAAAATGGAAATCCCACTTGTCAATGGAGAATTATTTTCAGCAACCGAGAAATCAAACTTACCGACCGAGCGCCGTCCGGCGGTTGTTTTGAACCCAATTGTCAAGACGCAACCTCATCAAAGAAGCCGAAGGCATATGCGTTCGATTAAACTGGGATTACTCGCTTCAGAAGATACGAAAAGATGCTGTAAAGTTCGTGGTCTGATAATTTCCAAATTCTTTTATGAAAAAATTAAAACGGCGCTGTTTATAACAATTTTAAGCCGAACCTCGTATAATTGAAATCCACCCTATAATACGCAGATGTACACTGCTTCGATAAGAATTGCTCGGCAAAGCAGCTGGATGACGCACGGATAACAACCGAGGCCTGACAGTCGTTATACATCGTGCCCGATTAAGGCAAGATGAAAGCTGCGTCACACGTGACCCTTTATTGCGAGTGAGATAGCTAAAATTATCGATCGAAACATTTTCCAAAATGATTAACGTTTAGCCCAAAAGCGAAGCAGTAACCTTCGTCTAAATTCATTCTACAGAGACGAATGTTTTCCTTTCGTTCCAGACATTCATTGACCAATATTCGAGAAATGGCGTGGTTGAACATTTGTAAGGTTATGTCGTCCTTTCGTATTACGATAAGAGCCAATGTGTCGCGCTCTCACCACTTCGAAAATACGATTCACGAATTTATCGCGATGACGCGGTCGATCGGTAGGAGATTTGGCTCATTGGATATTGAATTATGGCAAAAAACGGATAACCCGCGTTTTCCTCTAATCGGTTGAGCCGTGTTGGAGAAATTGCAAATGGCGTTCTTGTATCTATGTCCGTAGACGCTCTAGCGGGGTAAACCGCAAGTAATCCTTCATCGAGCTCATCTAGGTTAACTTTAACGGTTAATATATCAAAAAGTTCCATTATATTTCGGTATATTTATAAGAGAAACGGGGATACGCACGAGAGGTTATATGTATTTGTGGGTTCGAGCTCACCTCGGAAAATACGAGGTCGAGCTTGTATGGAGATAATGCGAGTACCTATTCGGCTCACCAGATGGCGATTTAACTCAGGCGCTGGTTCGTGACGATCGCTCATTGCCCATGGACTCATTTGGCACGGGGGCACTCAATAACCCTTATAAGCACGCTTCTACGTGTTAGCGTCACCCTATCGGAGTTTAAGATCGACGACGTCATCATTCTCGGAGCTGGGGTCGAGGGTGACGTGGCTCTCGAATCCCCGGTCGATAATGACAACGTTCTCGGGCTTTGAGTCGACGAGCAGGATCGTTTTCGGAGCTTATGTCGATGATGACGTAATTATCCGTAATTACAGGTCAACTCGGGTATTCGTACAGTTCGAAGGGTTTGAACAATTCGAAGGATTCGTACGGCGCTAGGAATTCGAAAGGGCAAAAAGATTGAAGAAGTTAAAAGATTACAATAGTTCCGGGGGATTGGAACAGCTCAACGGATTGGAATATGTAGTCCGAAGCGTGCGACTAGATTGGAAGATTAGGGCGGTTTCAAGGATTCGAAGAAACCGAAGGCTTTGACTAGTCCGGAGGCGAAGGATTCGAATAGTTATAAGGAAGGACTTGAATGACCCAAAGGTCTCTGGCACTTCGAGTCATTCGAATAGTCCAAAGAATCCAAAGAGTTTGAAGGATTCGAATAGTCCCAAGGGTTCGAATAGTCCAAACGTAGGATTCGGACGATCCAAAGATCTCCGGCAGCCCGAACCATTCGAATAATTCAAATGAATTCGAAGAGTTATTTCAAATATCCGAATTAAGGATTTGAATAGTCCAAACGACTCGAACAGATCGAACGAAGGATTCGAACGGTATAACGCAGTTTTGCCTATCCGACGTCGATTCGCCAAAATTACGTACGCGAAACGTGTTGCGTATAGATTAAATCCTAATTTGCGTAGCAAAAAACATTTGTGTTTTATGGGATTACATTGTGAAACAGAGCAAGGCCCGGCTCTCCCAGAGTCCAGTAATGATTCGGGATGCAGTGGACCTTATCTGGGGCTTAGGCGGCTTAGCTAGGGAGCATTGACCGGGCATTGGCCGGGCTCTAGCTCGTTAGCCTGCCAAATCGTGACGTCTTTTGCACGATGCAAGGATAATGTCATCGAAGACCCGAAGATTGCCTCAAACATAATCGTCCGCGTTATCGAGGAACTTGGTAGAATTTTTATCCGGACGACGTTTAAGAAGTTACGGTACAGGCTCGAAGCGAATCTGATTTGGCGATTAAATAAGAGAAACGATTTATCAATTATAAAGAAACTATTATGTTTTAAGAAAAATTTTATATTTTTCATATTCCGATTCATTGTGAAAATTATTTTTAAATTCATCATGGCAGTTGTAATCATCCGCGAAATAATATTTAATTCGTATGAAAAATAATTGCTTAGTCTTTAGATTAATTAATTAATTAATTAATTAATTAATTATGACAATTAACTATAATTGGTAAACATTTCTTTTTATTTCACTAAATCGTCTACTTTCATCGTCGCGTCTTTCTTCTATTTTTCAACCCTTCAATTTCGAACTAGGAGAAATGACGTTTAACCTTGAATGGAATAAAAAGATGCCACGTAAAAAATGAAACGGGGCGAAGTAAAAGGCATCGGGGTTCGTTTCGACGCTACGCTCTTAAGTAAAAAACCATACTCGAAGATCGAGACAAAGTTACGCTCAAGGCGTCGAGGAACATTGGAAAATGATAATCTAAAAATGTCTCCGAGAATTTTGAGAGTAAACAAAGATTCTGAAGATTCGAGCTCCGAAAACGAAATGTCGCTTAAATTTTTGTCCAGCAAACAAAACGTCGAATTAATGAATTTTGAGAAAATCAACGATTTGCCAATTTTTAAAAAAATGTCCCACAATTTTTCAAAAAAATCCGTATCCGTCGGAAATATCGTGGATGCAAGAAGAATCTCGCGCAAAAGTCTCGTGGGCGAAGAAATTAAGACGAAGAAAATGGAAAAAAATTCTAGAAATGAAAATCTCGAAAAATATTTCCAAAGTGAGGAATCCAAAAATTCAGTCAATACGTTTTCCACTGGCTTTCGAGATATCGAAGAGCATGAAGTTTGTAATGACGAGAAAAAAATTCGCAAGAAAGTTTCTACAAATGATATTGAAAATTCGAAAATGTTGGAAAAGGTTGAAACCAGCAAAAAACGATCCGGAAGTGCTGCTTGCATTCGTGTGACTAAATGCACGAAGAAGAAATTTCCTCGAGATTTGCCTATCCGGATAAAATCCGGTCAAGAAATTTCCGAAAATGTTCAAAATTGTAAAAATCCTCCAATTAGTTTGAAAATTTCGAGAACCACCGAAGTTTTAATGCCTTTTTGCGACGAATTGTCGAGTACAGAAACCATAAGACAAAGTACATTAAACAAAAAAGAAGAAGTAGACAAATTAATTTTACTTAAAAAAGTGTCAACAATTCTTCAAGAAACGAAGAGTTTTGACGATTTGAAAAAAAATTATCCGAATGAAATGGAAAAGATCGAAGCGAAAAAAGATTTGAAAATATCTGCTTCAAATCGTGATATTTTGAAAATTGACGAACATCGAAATTTGAGTTTTAGCGTGGAAGGTGAAAAAGAAGAACGTCTGGTACCGAATGAAAAAATAAAGATAACGTCGCAATTGGAAACGTGCGAAAGGATAGAAAAAATAGACATTTTCGATGAACAAAAAGTATCGCCAACAAAATTTCCGAAAAAACGTGAATTCAAGTGGGAAACGATTTTGGAAAAACGACATCGACAGCTTCTTGTAGAGAAGCCGGAAAGTCTTAGAAATATGTCGGAAATTGACGAAAAAATCGAGGAAGATAAATTCACATTTCGGGCGGAAAAAGCCAGTTTTTCGAATCAATTTGCGAATAAAAAACCACGGAATTTCATCGATAAGAAAATTCTCGAGGCTCGCAGCATCATACAACAAGAATTGCCGAAATTGCTGATGAAGAGAAATTTGGCCCAATCGATGAACAATAAAAAAATGGAAATTTTAGACAAATCGACGAATATGCAAAAAAATTCCGGCATCGATTCTCAAACATCAAAAATAAATTTTCAATCCCCCGAACGATCAAATTGGAAAATACCACATGATTTGTCTACGAGAACATTAACCGATTCGAATTTGGAAAATATTGAATTTTGTGAAAAATGTTCCTTGAATAAAAAAAATTCAAAAAACTTCGTCGAATCCAAACTCGTTTGCAGAGCATCGATCCTAAAACGAAGAAAGAGTCCAAGGTCTCGTCGAGTGACTTTTCGCCTTCCCGGTCGAGTGATCGATGATAAATCGTCCCTGAAAAAAATTGAATTTTCGAAAAATTTGACGATTGCGGAAAATCCATGGAAAACTTCGAAAAAAGGAGAAGAATATCTTGACAATCCGAAATTTTTTGAAATAGAGTCTCGAGCGTCTCCGGTAAAATTTTTTGACAAAAGTGAGATCGAGAATAGGAAACATCCAAATTTTATGACGAAACAAAAACTGTTTTCTTGCGCTGAGAGAAACGCTGGAATATCGCAGGCCCAAAATTCGTTCAAAGCATCAGGTGATATAAACAAATATTAGTCAGAAAATACCTATTAATAACTAAACTAAAAGATAACAAAAGTATTTTTTAAACATGCGATGATTTTCAGTAAATTACTATTCAAATTTCTTTTTTTTATTTTCACATTGTAAAATCGATTTGATGCAGAAACACAGAGCCTTCCAATTGCTCCGAGGTTTTTCCCATTGGAGGAAAAAGATAATATTCGCGAATCCGAAAATTCTGAACAGGATTGGGAAACACCAACGACCGAAGACGTTCGTGGGGTCTCGAGGGACATTAAATTCCCGAAAGAAACTCGAACCGCTATGAAAATACTCATAAGAGCGCAAGAAAACGCAGCGCGATCCGACAATCTCGGTAATTAATATTAATTATTATTAAACAGATAAAAAATCTAACATTTATCATCTAATTTTTTTTTAATAAAAAATAAAAATTAACACTATATAATTTCTTTGTTTTAAGATCATTGTCAGAATAGTATAATCCGTAGAGCAGAATGTGGTACGAGAGACGAAGACTTGAGACTCGAACGTTTTCTGAAGCGAAGTTTTACGGTTTCTAAATTTTTAAATTAAATTATAATCAATCAATCAAATAAATTTGGAGTAAAGTTAAAAACATCACAATCATTCAATTTTATATTCGCGAAAATAAAAATTCAGGATTTCCATCAAATCATCACCGAATCGTATTTATTTTTCCCAACAATTGCGAAATGTTTCAATGATTTTCGAAAAATCTCAAATTTTTATTTATTTACGAATTTTCATTCATCTAACTTGTTATATGCAAATATGTCTACTGACTTATTTCATTCCGTCATACATCACGGCTTTGCCTAAATTTCAGGAGAGCCGCGACCTCGATCGTCACCCAAATATTGCTAGAAGAACTAGAGGACAACGTCGACGATCTGGGAACGGTGACGTGGCTGTTGGTAAGTAGAAAAAGAAGAAAAAGCACAACAAAAATTTGATCGATACAAAATCTCATTGTTCCAATAATAATAATAATAATAAAATGCATTTTATTAGCCTTCGGGACATACAATAACAATTCAGGTAAGGCTAATAATAGGCCATTGACCGAGGTTCTTCAGCCTTCACATTCATTTCGTCCTAGCTTGTTGCTACTAATGAAAAGGAGAAGAAAATAAAAAGTAGGGGAAGCATAAATATGTTTATAACTCTACTCTATTGTTCGATTGCGGCGGATATAATTTCATCAATCATCCTCGTCCTATGTTTGTATTTCGGGACAGTATTCGCTCGACGTGTTTTACAAAAAGCAGAAATACTTTCGGCGTGCTGGCGGGCAAAGTTAAAACTGATTGTGAATTTTTTTGCTCTCTCTATGATTGATATTATTTTTGTTGTTTCATATAGCATTTGGTTCTAGGGGTCGTGTAACGGGTTGTTAGGGTGACGAAATTTGGTAAGGCGATGCAATGATATCGTCTCGGTGGTTGATATATTTTTAAGAGCTGGGTTTTCGTGGTATGTTCATTGTTCCATTAAACTTCATTGGCTTAATTTTGTCCAACTAATAATAATATTATCGTTGGAAAGAAAATTCTTTACGAAATACAAAATTATATTGCGGTGTCGCTTTTACCGTAACATCGGTGTAGCAATTTATCTTGAGAGAACTTTTCAACGAAAACTGTCGCAGCGTGGGCGAATTACAGTTTTTACCGTAGGCAACTTCTACTAAGGAATAATATTAACAATGATAATAAAAATATTTACTATTATTAACTTATCATTGTCATTAGTGCATCACAGTCGTTGCGTTATTTCAATTTCTGGATTTAGCCGCCCCTGCTTTTATTTCCTCGTTCTGCTATTCTCCTTATCGTACTTTGCAATCCATGAAACACGAGATAGCTGCACGATTCTACTTTGTGTCCCAATTAATTTGGCGTGAGACATAATAACGTTTACTTCCGCTTTCGCGAAAATCTTTCGCGGCTCCCATATGAGATAGGTTTACTTAGCGAGAAGCCTTGCTCGCGTTATATCAATGCCTCTTACCGAGATTAGCGCATAGATTATGTACTTGTTAGACACGGTCCACGTGTTACCACGGTGCGCTCGCAGCCGCACACGAAGCTTGGAATCGAATTATATCGTATTGTGGTTGGTGCAAGGAGAGAAGCTTTAACGATCCTTTTTAATTGGTCGGTTTCATTCCTTTTCTCGGCAGTGAAGCTTACGGAACTCTTTCCGGTTTTTTCATTCATCCTCGGAAATTTTTCGCCCATTTTCATGTCACTCGTCTCGTTGGATAATCATTAGGTTGCAGCTGACTGGACGCCAGATAAGTCAATTAAGGAATGAAAAGGTGTTGGCTTTCCATTCTTTTTAAGGACTTCTTATTTCCTAGGCGCGACTCACTTTTAGGACTAAACCCTTGAAATGTTTTCAATGGCGTTACCTAGGAAACTTATTCTCTATAGGATCTCCTTCTTGAAGGATCCCTCATTCCTCGGAGGACTCTAGGTCTTTGGCACCTTTTCCTGGTATTTATCATCTGTTGAGTTAGTCGAGTCTTTGCATTCTATATAGGAAATCCGCTATTCCCTATTGATTCTAGAGGTCTGCCTTTCGTAGGAACCTCATCACGTGGGTCTGACATTTACTAAAAACCCCTATTTACTAGGAAACTTTCGCTGGATCTTCACCTTGCCTAGAGACTTTCTACTCTAGAGTCCTGTCTGTTGAAGGAAGACGTCACCCCCCAAAGTCTTTCCATTCTGGACCTCCTATTCTCTCGAAACTTCTATTTAACGACAAGATCTTTCTTATGGTATCACCTGCTCCACCGTCTTTTCATTCTAAAGACCTATCTTTGGAAGGGACCACATCTACCCAAGATGTTCCATTGGGAGCTTCCCATTCCCTAAAAACTTCAATTCACTAGGAAACTTTTGCTAGAGCATCACCTGGCCTAGAAGCTTTCCACTCTAGAGACCTGATTTCCACTCTAGAGACCTGCCTTCTGTAGGAACCTCATCCCCAGCGGATCTCCATCGTAAGTTTCCCATTCCCTGAAAATCGTTACTTACTAGAAAACCTATATTAGGGCCTCACATGATCCCGTGACTTTTCACTCTCGAAGTAACTTCCAATTCCAAAGTTTGCCTCTTCCAAACGAACCCCTCAGCCAAGGAACTTCCTTCAATGTTACCTCTTCAAGTTACTTGTCCGTCCGGTTCTCTATTCTCATTCATGGCCACACCATCAACGCACACCGCGCATTTCTATCGCATCTCAAGTTGCAGAATCGGTCTACTCCGCTTTCATTCTCTCTTCCGCTGCCTCGTTCCCAATTTATAGTAACGGAATATATTATACGGCCCGTAATATCTGTAGCCCCAACGGAGATGCGTACATTTGTTTCAAGAGCTCGCCTCGGTCGCGCATTTCCCTGCCAGGCTCGTATTTACTCGCATCTCAAATGGACACGACAAACACGCCTCGATTTCTGATTCCTTCCAGGTTTTGATGCCACCCGCTTATTTATCATTCTTTTTTTTCAATACAATGTTATCACGATAATTACACAAAAGAAGAATTAACATGTAATTACGATTTGTTTAAATGTCAGGTCTAGTTTATCGGGTATAACTAGTCGATAAACTATAGACCTGACATTTAAAAATAAAATTATCTGCTATAACTAGCAGATAAACTAGCGAGAATTCATGATTGCGTGAAATCGGGGTACAAGCTTGTAGATTCCGACATTATATTTGAACCCGATGCTGGTAAAAAAAAAGAAAAAAAATCGTGCGATCTAGCGGCCAAAGAGGAAGCGGTGACTTCCTTACCGCAGATTATTATCCAGTATAACATCAACACACGGACTCGAGGAATCATGGCGATGGGCGGGCGAGCGAGACGGGTAAAATAAGAGCAGGAAAGCATTAATTGCGTGAACGCGTTATAAACATTCCTTCAAGGACTATTTAATCGATTCGATGAATCTACGAATGCGAAGAATTTTCGTGGGAACGAGATTGACGAAAAGACGGGGAAAAAATCACTGAGAAGATTCGTAGATGAGACCAAAAAATCACGATTGACCGGGACGTGTAACGTCTGGTCTTTCAAGGATTAAACAAGATTTTCTGAAAGCAAACAAAAATATTTTTTAAAAAGCGTTTATAAAAAATTGACCGGGTCTAGTGCGATGTATTTTCTTTTCTTTTTTTTTTAATTGCGTCAATTTGAAACATCGATGATATTATATAATTGTAAAATTAGTTCAAAATGACGTGTGAAGTCAAAACCAAAATGAGTTCTGAAATCTCAATGAAGGATTTTTCTAGAATCGAAGAATACGATACAACACGATAGGCCAGAATGTACGTGTGTTGAGACAGGAGCGTGAGAGTTAGCGCAGATTGCCCGGGAGTCCGGGGAGTTCACCGGCCCGCGTTTTCATCACGGCGAGAGGAAGAGAGTCTCGCCGCCGCGCGTCGGGCGGTGCGAAGGGAAAGACGAGCGGGCGTCGGCGTCTCTCGCCGGCTCGTCGGCTCTCCATGCTCGGCTCGATGTGTATGCCCCGAGAGTTCCTCGCTCTTCGATTTATTACTTTTTTTATTTTTTATTTTTTTTATTTTTAGAATTTCATTGTGTATGAATGTAGATAATTTCATAATTTCGAGATACCATTAATAGATCATTTTTTCATCGCTCGAGGCAACATTTCGTAGATAATATCGAATAAAATTTCACAACTTTTACAAAAATGTTGTAGATCGCTTTCAAAGATTTTATACGATTCTAGATAAATTTTGTTCGGATAAAAAATTACGTTACCTTAGATATCGTAGATGATATTTGGCACGACAAAAAGTATTCAACATAATTGTAGATAATTCAGCCCATTTTCAGATAATCCAACAATCTAGATTTTCAGATAAATCTTCGTCATCGAAAAATAATTTTTGTAGATAAAACCCTTGACATCGCATTCAGACGATAGTAGAATATCTCTAGATAATTTCATACATATAATAGCTAATAATTATCGGTTATTAGAGAAGAACAAAAAACGGCTAAAAACGTTTCGAGATGAAAGATAAATGGAACAATACCCCTAGCAGCGAACGCAGCGAAAATGCTACGGTGCAGCTTCCATTTATTCTTCTCTCTTTTATATCTCGTGTCTCTGGCGTCTTTCTCGGTCACTCCCCCGCGTAGTCGGTAAGCCTCGGCTATCCCCGCAATTCCTCGTCTACCCGGCACAATAAACCCGCGCTATATCTATACGTATGGTCTTTCCCCTTACGAAGTATCGCTCTATCCCTCTGCGTACCCCCTCCCCTCCTCGCCCCACTCGCCAATCGCCGCTCCCCACCACTCCCTTTTCCGAGCCGAGTCAGCCACACGCCGGTCTTCGCGCACTCGCACTAGCTCCTTCTCTCTCCCTCGAGACTTTCGACCACAGTGACTCGAACTCCCGGCTCTCGCTCTTGCCCAGTCGCGCGACAAGCGTCATTACGTGAGGTTCTCGTTACCGAAACGAATTTTGAATGTTCTACATTTTAATTCGCCAATTACTATAAATAACGAAGAAGAATCGTAATCAACTGTTATCGATCTGTCTATTCGCTCGTAAAGAATTTACGTGAATTCTGGCAAAAATTTGTCATTCTATCGTGCATCGACGATCTTTTTTTTGTGTAACGGTGTCAATCGTCGCCGGGATTTCCACGAAGATCAACGGAAGGAGAGTAAATAAACACAAAAAACGTGAGTACAGAAATCGTCAGGAAAAACGTATTTGTTTATTTTTTGTATTTCGTTAATTTTTCGAATTTTCGTGAAATCGGGACGGAGAGACGTATACGGTTTTTTTTCTCCAAGGGTCGGTATTGTGCGATTTGGGGGGTACGTGCGACGATCGATTCCAAGGATGGGCCCGCAAGGAGCGTCGTCGAAACGCAACAAAAGTAAAAAAAAAATGTTGCGGAAGGAAGAAACGTTTTTTTTTTTTTCGAGAGAGAGAGAGAGAGAGAGAGAGAGAGAGAGAGAGAGAGAGAGAGAGAGAGATCAAAAATTAGTGTGACAAGTGACGAAGGAAAAAGAAAATGGAGTGTCAAAAGGCCGTGTTTTGTGAAGGAAAATTGGCCGCGTCGTCTCAGTATTTTCAAGGACGAAAGAGTCGAAGGACGGAAATGGGTGTGGAACGATCGGAAAAATAATTTATAGTTTTTTATGTTTTTTTTTTAATATAACAAAATTAATTTCTCCGAAACGATAAAGAAAAAATCAAACATATTTCAAATTTCGAGGACAATATATTTATTTTTACAACAAAATTATCGTTCGAATTTTCATTCGATCGAGAAATTCAAAATTAAATGATACGCAAGAAAATTATTTAACAAAAAAAAATCAATATAATCCAGCAGTAAAATATTCTCGAATCGAAAATTTTTCAAAAATTATTAATCGACAAATTTAACTACGAAAATTCGCATTCCCGTGTATTTCTTTGTTTTAAACACAAATATTTTTGTAAAATTTATCATCTCAAAATGTAACGTGTAAATTCCACTCAAGTTAATAAAATTGAATATTTTAATATTAGAAATTTTTCTTTTTGTTATTTAACATTAAATTAACAAATTGATTAAAGAATCGATAAAATTTACGGAAATGGATTTTCATAGAATACACAGTGTGGTATATAGAGACGTGTCCGCAGACTCGATCGAAGTTTCTGAACCCGGGTACAAAGCGTCAAAACTGCGTATCGTATGCGTGGCTCGTGCCCAGCCAGGATTGTCCAGGCCGGAAGGGAGGGCGGAGTGGTGGGGGGAGTTATTATATAGCTATACCGTACACGCGTATATACATGTATATTTGTACATAGAGGGAGGGAGAGAAAGAGTCTTCAGGGTCAGGGTCGATTTTGTCTCGTGTGCACCGAGGGAGAGGCGAAATCCTCGGATAAACCGATGAACAAGCCGAAATCGACGAAAAACAGGGATAAATTTTCGTTGGAAAATTCAAGGACAAAGAATGAAAATAATGCTATTAATAATATTATTAATAATAATAATGTTAATAATTAAAAGATTTTGTATAGAAATCGATGATGTTCGGTCGAGGTTTATTACAATCGTTATGTTCAATGAAAGGCTTGAACGAACGTCATCATTTTTTCATTTTGAAAGAAATAAAAAATATTTATTTCGAAAAATTATATTGTTATAGGAGGCAAAGAAGGCTTTGATCGATTTTAGTTTAAGTCGATACCATGCATCGATATCGATTTGACAATTTAAGTCATCGAACATTTATCAAAATTCTGGTCGTTAGGAATATTTGAAATTAAACAAAAAAATTGGCAGTTTTATAAAATCGAAAACGTTCGAACGATTCCAGCCAAACTCAATACCGAGCATGGTCGTTTTCTAGTCCGTTTGTATCGAAAATGTTGAGTCGATGATCGAAAATTTACGAAAGTTCGAGCGATCGCGTATTATTTTTGAAAAATTAACATTTTCTTACAATTCAAAACGCTCGAAGGATTTAATGAAAACATAGAGCTTTTCTTTTTTCACGATAACGAAGCTTTGTGAAGCAAAAATATTTTGAAATAATTTCGTATTTTTTTATAGAAAAATGTTCGAAATTTTGAAAAAAAAAAATTGCTAAAAATAAATAAATGCCGGAAGTAGAAATTGAACGCGAGCTCGAAAGTTCCCATTGTCACGGTCTTACGAGCTCCTTCGAGCCGCCCGTTCGCCATGATGCATTTTTGCATTTTTGCAAAATAGACAACGAATCTCGGACGTGGAAGTCGGCACGCATAAAATAAAATATTCGGTCGAGTAAGAGAGAGAGAGAGATAGAAGATAACACGAATACGAACAGAACAAGGAAGGAATAACGAGAACTAATAATATTTTTATTATTTAATTTGTCATTTTTATTCTTCATTATTATTATTGTCGTAACAAATATTTTTGCTGTTTTTTTAAGGTCTTTGGTTTGCGAGAAAATTACCAACGCTCGAAAACTCGATATTTATAAATTTGTTAACATTTCAAAAAGATAGTATTCACGTTATTTGTGTTTCTATTTAAATTTGTTTTTATTTCTTTATTTTTTTCCAGTTTTGCAATCTGCATCGAAGCCCAAATTTTCGAACCATCCAAAATTTTTCTCGAAAACCCAAAAATGCGAATAAATTATGGTATTGAGAATCGAACAATATAGTATTATGATGATTAAGTATATAGGTCGAAATTATACCTGTTAGCAGAGACCATAAAAGAATTGCAAAATCATCGGCAGATGTTCCCGTTCCTAATTCACCTTATTAGAACTCGAGGATTTCACACACTTGAATAAGTTCACACGAGAGTGCTCGAATAAAAAAAAAGAAAAAAAACCTTTTCTCACTCTGAATCATCGACCGGATAAGGACTCGATTTTCTCTCGTCAATGAAAACGCTCCGTAATTTTTTGTCTCGATAATTTTTTTTTGTGTCAGTAAAAACTTATTAAATACTTAACAAAAAATATTCCATTACAAATCATTAACCTCGACCTGTTTCTTTTTGTACAAAACAATTCTGGACACGTGGGAAACCGGTGTTCATGCCAATTTCTCTTGTCAAAAATTAATTTCAGAAATGCGAACAAAAAAAAATTGCACATCTTCCGCGAGGTTAAAGTTTATGCAAAAAAATTGTAATAAAGAAGTATTTTTAGATATTTGTTTATTGGGTTTTAAAAAATGCGTTATTTTTTAAGTAATTATCATAACAAAATGTGTTCTACGGCCAACAATTTGTCGACCTCTACCACGGTCGGCAACACCGACTGATTCACAATTAATACAAGTTGCATTTTCTGTTTCAATTTTCTATACAGCAGTTGGCTTTTCGGATAAAATATTAGAACTGTGAACAGTTGAGTAGCTACAGCCACTTTGTCGTTCTCTTCTTTTGCCCGAAAGATTAATCTGCTCGGACAAATTTGGCTTACAGTTTCTGTTACCGACTGAGTCGGTTGCCCATAACTTCGAATAATATCAGTCTTTCACAAAAATTGAAAACAAGCTGCATGCGGTAGAGATAGTTTTAATTACTTCTTAGCTATGGAAGCTATTTTTTATTATATAAATAATTTTAAACGTAGGCCGAGCAATCGGACAAAAATGCCTGCAAAGCAGCTTCCCACACCGGCTGTGGAACCATGACGTTTTCTCATCCGCTCTCGTTGAACAAAAATAGCAGCATTTCCGTTTTGCCAGTTTGTCGCCCCCCCCCCAAATTTCTTGGATGTTCAGCCTCATGATTTTTCTCAGAACCAAACGTCATTATTCTTTCATTGATTTGTCGCATTGAATTGAACTAAAATGGCCATTGTTTTCAAACAAATGTCTTCGGTCTGTAGTTCATTTTATTTTGCCGATTTACATTATGTAGAATCACGGGAACCAGGTGATTCGTTCACCTTGCGCATTGATAGAAATATCAGAATTGCAACTGTGTAGTTGAACGTGCTGTTGCAAAAAGCCAACTAGCTCAGGTTTCTCGAAATTAAATCCAGGGTTATATTACGTTTGTGAAGAATCGAAATTTTTTATTCCACAAATAATGGTTTAAATTTTTATATGGCAAATATGGGGAACGGACTGTGGCGTAGTTGGTTAGGTGTCGGACTTTCACGCAGGGGGGTCGTGGTTCAAATCCCCTACCGGCAAAAAAAACGGATTTTTTCCATAAATGTTTTTTCTGCAAGTACGATAATCTGGAATTTAATGTAATTGTAAAAGTGTTAGGGAGGCCCATTGACGATATACATTGACTCGGCGTTGGATTGGACAGGTTGTAAAATAACAAAACCTTGAGAATGGGCAAGTTTCAAAATAAATAACAAAACTCGTGCCTTATCTACGAAAGAAATCTTAAACTCGGCAAGGCAAAACAAAAGATGGCGGTATAGTACAAGATAGTTAGATAAAAAAGTGGCAAATATCTACAAAACGGACAAGCCAAATTTTTTAGCACAAGTAGAGGGTCATTAGAGATACCTAAATCGACTGGGATCCAACAAAATTTCCTTCTGCTTTCTCCGTCATTTTGGAAAAACTGAAAAACAGATAATCGTCGATATCTTGGCTCCTACTGGTTGTTTTTTCGTTATTCTTTTTAGTTTTGTAGGGAATATATATATTCTACGACTTTTGTTCGAAGAATTTTTTGATATCTGCGTAAGAAAAAAAGTTACGATAAAAGAAGTGCGACTAGGTAATGTTAATCATTTTGTATTGTCAATTATAGCGCCCCCTTTCGATTTTATCAAATTTGTTTTCAAATAAAACTAGTAGACAACTCAATTTCCAACAATTTGTGTGTGACTGATTTTGAGATACCTCAAATATTACGCGAGATAGAAAGCGTCGAAGTTGTCTTTGTTCACTATAATTGTAAGGAATCCAAACGCAATTGGCATCCAACAATGCAGGAAAACCTTACAAATATTATAATTTTATTATTATAATTATAAATTTGTTATTAATTATGTAATTATATTTATTATAATAATAATATAAATATAATAACAATACAAAATTATAATAATAAATAAATTTATTATTATTATTATTTTAAAAAATTCTAATAAAACGGTTCAAATTCATTAGTTATATAGGTTCTAAAGTCATATATTTATTTAATACTAGTATTTACCCGCTACCATCTTGAAAACCATAACATCTATGCGTTGCCACACTAATGACAGTTAAATTTAAAAAACAATAATATTCTTGCGATAATAAGTCAATTACAGCCATCCCTTTCACAAATTGTGACGAATTTTTATTTGAGTACAATAATTTGGCCACTCGCTGTATTTGTCAATACGCGGTAGATTTATCAAAACAACCAAAAAAAGTCGCTTTTTTTATACTTTTTTCAAAAATATGTGGAAGATTAAAACACAGGTTTTTTTTCCCTCAACATTACGAAAGGATATTATAGGAAATGTTTTCAAGTTTTAAAAACTACCCTTTCATTTTCTGAGCGATCATTGGTTGCTGAGATATCGATGACCAAATGCAAAACGATCTCTATTCATTAAAAGTCGGATATCTCAGCCAAAATTTGACATAGAGATTTCAATAAAAAAAAAAATTAAAGCTGAATCAATAGTCTATTTGGTCCATATATTTGTTTAACTAAAAAAAGTTGTCTAAGCCCGTGGACCAAAACGAAAATAAACAAAATTTGGCAAAATTTCTTCGCGCTATTTCTTATGATTGCGTAGTAACCGTAGCTCATTAAAATTGTTCGCTAGGAGATCTCAAAGTTAAAATCTTGGAGCTTCAAAATGCTTTTTTTATTATCTTGATACGACCATTTTTTACTGACAATGAGATACAGTCTTTCAAACATCACTAACAAAATTCAAGTTTGAGTATAATAATTTCGCCACCCTCTGTATAGAATTACATAATTTATACAAAATTAATAACAATAACACTAAAATTATAATATTTGTAGGTTATCCTGCATTGTTGGATGCCAATTGCGTTTGGATCCCTTACAATTATATTGAACAAAGACAACTTGGACGCTTTTCGTCTCGGTTAATATCCGAGTTATCGCAAAATCAGTTCTACAAAAATTGTTGCAAATTGAGTTCACTACTAGTTTTATTTAAAACAAAATTTGATAAAATCGTAAGGGGGTCTATAATTGACAATAAACAATTGTAAACATTAATTAATCACACTTCTTTTATCGTAACTTTTTCCCTTACACGGATATATAAAAATTCTTCAAACAAAAGTCGTAGAGGATATTTTTCCCTACAAATCTAAACAAAAAATGCAACCAGTAGGAGTCGAGATATCAACGATTATCTGTTTTTCAAGATGGCGGAGGAAGCACAAGGAAATTTTGTTGGATTCCAGTGGAGTTAGGCATCTCTAATGGTCTTCCACTTGTCCCCAAAAATTTGGCTTGTCCATCCGTTTTGTCATTTTTAAGTCTAACTATCTTGTCCTAGTATTCTCTTCCAATTTAACCATAAAGTAGACCGGGGTTAATTGCATCAGAAGGTTAATTGATTTAATAGAGTTCCTCGGTCGGTGTCCCATCGCATAGACTCAATGTCTAGTTCCCGTGTACTATAAATTGTTATCTGACGAAAAAGTATTTAACCCTCCGAAGTTCTTTCTGTTGACGCCCTCTCTCCTCTCTTTCCATGAGAATAGACGACTGAAGAAAGAGCCCCTACAGGAAAATCTTTGTTCGAGTAACACCCAAAAAGTAAGATCACGTTACAACTGATAACCTATCGTCACTATAGTTTATTATCGGTAGAAAAACTTGAGTGTTGAGATTGCTTATTAATCGTTTACATGCAATTTGCGTAACCTACCCCGATCCACCGATGCAACTGGGTCCGGTGGTAGAGTCAGTTCCACGACCCCCCAGCAAGGGTTTTTGAAGATAGTAACGAGTCTACCATAGTTTACTAACGGTTATCAGGTTTTTTCGTACCGAAAATAGCTAAATGAGAAAAACTAATGCAATTGACCCCTTTCTACCCTACTAGTATCGTTAATCACTCATAAAATCTATCCTATCGATGGTCAATGCTTGTTAACTTAGTTTAACTACTTTTAGATGTTCCTAGAAACCTTCGATACAACTATTTTATAGGGGCCATTAAACACGCCTCTCCCACAGCTGACGTATCTTTATCGTCGAATCGCAAACAGGAAACGAGACTTTCGATACAACAATATTTCATTAACGTTCTGAACACTATCAAGCTAAATTTGACGCTCTTCGTCAAACCAGAATTATGCAACAGTCCGTTAAAGCAAGATGAACGCTGTGCCACGTGACACGCGAATGTGAGAAACACACCTGCAATTTACGTTTACATGATTTTACAAGGTAATTAATAATCAATGCAAACTCAAAGTATTAATATCTGTACAAATTAATGCTACAGGAGCTAATGATTTACTTTCACCTAAAATGTTAACCATCTTCGAGAAAGACTTGGCTACGAATTTTCGAGCTTATGTCGATACTCCATTTCGTCTTAAATCCGTTGGAATTTCATGGCAGTCTTCTCTCTCTCTCTCTCTCGCTCTCTCTGTTCCTCTCTTAATTTTATACCGTTAAATTCGATATTTTATTTCTCGTATTTCATCCACATTTTTTATTACGATCTGAAGCAGTACGTCTATAAAACGCAGCACGAAAGTTTGCTCGTCATATTAACAGCAGCATTGTTCGGTTCAGACGTACGGCCTCCGATGATTAAACTCGATCGTGGTTCTCCAATTTCGAAAGCTTTAACAGACTACTACCGAAAAAGACTTCTCCGATCCACTTTCCGACTTTTCACCTTCGGACATAAAACTTTCGTCGTCAAAGGTTTCTTCAATATCCTTGCTAGTCGACCGCGACGTTTTACCGAGGTCGATGTTGATCGGTCAAACGTCGGAAAAACGTTAAATTTCACAGTTTTTTTTTTGTGGAATTTGTCCTCTCAATTTCGAACGATAGAAGAAATAACTATGAATTTCGTGGTGTGCGGAAAATTTCCGATAAAAGTAAGGGCTTTTAAAATCAACTTTGTGAAAAAGAGATTTCCAGGCCAGGGCCTGAAGAGCTCGTTCTTCAGGCCCTGGCGAGCTCTTCAAAAAGTTACTCGTTAAATTTTCGCATTGACGCTTGCGATATGTTCCACTCCGGTGAATTTTAATCTTTTCTCAAGTTCTAAGGACTGTCAATCATAAATTTTCCGTACATCAAGAAAATCACGGTAACGTTTTCGATTTTTCGGATTTTATCGACTTTAAGTGGGTAAAACGTTGTTATTGTTTTGTGCGTTTTTCTCCTAGAGTTTTTGAGATATCAGAAAAAACAACGTGATATTTTTCATCAGCGGGAAATTTCCACTCGAATAGGACATCTTGTAGTTTCCTGAGGCCAAAATTTAATTTTACCCCCCCCCCCCGTTGCCTGGTTCTTTAGCTTTTTGATTTTTCGATTTTGCTTTTTTGTCACTTTATATCGATGGGAAATTTCCCCCTGATCACGAATAAATTAGTATCTTTTCTCGTTTTGTAAAAAAACTGTAAGAGTTGTGCAAATAAAATTCTATATATAGTCTCTTTTCTCTCGCATGAGAATTGATAGGTGAAAAATCAAAAAACCTTAAATTTCGCTGTTGTCTCAGGTTTTCAGCTATTAATTTCGACCTATCGAAGAAATTACCATGATTTTCGTAATGTGCGGGAAATTTCCGATAAAAATATACCCATTTAAAATTATTTGTGAAGAAAATTCATTTTTTCGCGATTGTGAGAATTTTGTTTTTGAGGCTTCGAAATTTTGTTATTTTTTTCCACTTAAAAAATGACGAATATCACGCTAAACTGTTCATGGTTCTGTGACCTCGACGCAGTTATTTTTGGCGATTGTTGAAAAAAAGAAAGCAGTTCGTTAATAAAAAATTGAGTAATCGATCGATCGATTGCTTTCTATATATTTTTCAATTTTTATATTTCTCTCTGATCATATCAGTCATTAAGCAAAATAACTATATAATAAATGTTCTTACAAATCTTTTTACTAAATTTTTAATTTTACAGGAACTGAATTCTACTAACAATGAGTTCTAAATATTCACTCAATCTTTTCACTAATTAATCGATTATCGAGAAACATGAAGAAATAATGGATTTGATTGTTTATTACGAAATGTATTAATTGGACAATTAATCCTTTGTTTTCAATAACAATAAAAGAACATAAACCAGTGTGGATTTAGATGAAAAATGTGGCCGAGTTCGGTTTTTATGAATCGCCGCGATTTCCACGGATCGGAAATTCGCACGCAAGTGAGAACCACCTCCGGACGAAATAATAAAAGGAATGCCCTCGTTAACGTACGAGAAAATAATTCGTGGATGTCGCGGATTGTTTTCTGTTTTGTCCAAATCGGGCAAACCGCGAATAACGATTTCTGTTTCCTCGAAGAAGTAACAGATTTTGGTTTAAGGAACCGTCAGCTTTTTTTTTTAAATCGATTTCAATGATTCATTCAATATTATAATTGGATCTTAACTAAAAATATATATATTATATATATCACCGGTGAGATCAAATAAATTTTTCCAATTAAATTCGCGCAGTATAAATTAAGAAATCTTATACAGTTTCAAAATTAATGTTTTCGAATTTTTTTATTCGCTGGACCCTCCGTTCGAACATCAACGTTTCAAACCAAACCAGAAGTTGATATTTCGCATAAAGTCTCGATTAAAAAAAAATCAACGACGAGGAAAGAAAACAATACGAGAAAAAAGAGCCGAAACGACTAACTACCAGTTTTCCACCTGTTTTCCAGTCGCCCACAAGTTCAAGGTATTCCGCAAACGGGTTTGTACCGAGAGGAAGAAGAAAAAGAAACTTTAACGGTGATCGCGATGATGCTCGAGAGAACATTTCTTCTCGGCTTCGTTTATCACCCGTGCAATATACTGTTATATCAAGAGCTTCTCTCGCTCTCGCATTTATGCCTTAACGGTGTTTTTCATCGACACACACACATACATATATACATATATGAGAGAGAGAGAGAGAGAGAGAGAGAGAGAGGAACGAGCGTATCAAGTAAAACAGTAAACGAAACGCAACGATTGAAGTTATTCGAGAGAAAAGCCCCAAGAAAGACCGTTACGTACTTACGGATGTTTTTTTTATTCACTCATTAATCAAATTTCTTGAATAAACTCAAGCAATTAAATTCATTTAACGAATCCAAAAAATCTTATTTCGCCGTTAAAAAAATTTAATCGTTTTTCGATTCTCTGAAAAAGAAAACGGATTCGACTTTTATAAAAAAATGTTCGCTTGAAAATAAAACGGTCGTGAAACTGTTTATACTTATCAACATATTATTAAAAATTGAAATATTATTATGTTTATTTTTCGTTTTTTTTGGTGTAATTACGAACAAATAATTTTGATTAGCCATTAACTTTTGTTATTATAATGAAGACTGAACAAATCATCATTTTCTGCAACCCAGTAATCACAATGTTCTCTCGACGATTATCTCCAAAATTCACACAAAAACGATCGACTATCGAATGTTAATTATTCGAAATTCGACAGTAAAATTAATTTCCCTTCGTACAATCATCTTTTCAACGCGAAATACATTTATTTCCCCTAGACTAAACCCTTCAAATCTATTTCCCCTAGAATATTATAACTATTATTCTCAGAGAACAAAGGTTACCAGAGAGTGCAAAAAAAAACAAAAACAAACTCAAGATCTTTTCATTCGTTTCGGTAATCCTCTATTTGGGACAACCGACGGATTATCGAACGATAAGGGATGACGATTTTTGCACTCTATGCCGTAAGGGCTATCGAGTTCTAAACTTCCCTCTGGCAAACGAGCCAAAAGCCAGGGGATCAATACCTGCTTCGCGATACCCGTCCATAGTTAGTACGTATATATAGATGTGCATACACGTATATAAATATATGGGGCTTTCCACGCCAAATCGGACAACATTTAGCTTTGGCATCTCCGATTTTTTGAAACTTTTTATTTCTTTTAGTACTGGTTGAGACTTGCCTCGATGATTTTTTTCAATTTTTGTTTATCAAGCCATTCAAAAACTAAATTTTGTTGAAAACTTACGTTTTTTGACAAATAATGTTTTTGAAATACTCATAACTTCGCGAATAATCGGCCGAATTCCAGTTTTCTTTGTTCAAAAGTTTCGTTTTTAAACCTACTTTTCGTAAAAAAAATATCGAAACAAAATTTAGACGAGATTTTCAAATTTCAACAAGAAATTATCATTTTAAACAATGTTTGTTGTCATCGATTTTCTTCTCAATTTTTTGTAAAAAACTATTGTTAATTTAACAAATTTTAAGCCTAGTTTTAGAATGGGCAAACGATCAGATCTATTTTTTTTCGAAATTTCAATTTTCCGTTTGTAGTTCATAGTTTCATCTTGTAGTTTCATCCGTGTTGAAAAATATCTGAAAACAAATTTTTATACTCAGGAGCTACTGTAAATAATTATCCTGGTGACACCTGGTGATTATTGATTATTTTACAGAGTGATTTAAGAAAAAAGGTATATTCAAAATAAGGTACTTATTATTAAGGACTACCTGGAGGAGATCAGGGCAATTAAAAACGGAAATCCGTCAAGGTGGGGGGAAGATTTGGTGAAAGTGGTAAAGGATATGGGGATAGGAAATTTAATAGAAATGATATGGGAGCGAAAGGCGGGGGAAGAAATAGAGGAAAGGATAAATGAAGGGTTGGAAAGGCTAAAAAAGAAAATATTAGGAAAAGAGGAGTAGAAAATAGAGAGATCAACATACAACGATAACTATAAGTATTTGGGTAAGAAGGAGGAGATGCCGTGGAGCTATTTGGCAGAGGAGGGAGTGAAGGGAAGGAATAAGGAGATGTGGGCGAGGATGAGGTGTGGAAACACAGGAAGGGCGGGGAAGAGAGGGGAAAAGGATTGGATATGCAGGATATGTGAAGAAAGGAATGAGACGCTGGAGCATCTGATAGTATGTAAGAAAGGATGGGAAGAAGTGACGGAGAAGGCGAGGGAGGCAGTGGAGGGGTGGTTGGAAGGAGTGGATTTACTAGCATTAAGGGGGGAGAATAAAAGAGGATATATGTGAGTATTATAGGCAGATTGAGGAGGTGTGTAGGAGGAAAGGTAGTGAGAGGAAAGAAATTGATAATAAGGGGGAGTAGATTTAAGGAATAGTTTATAAGACTTTGTAAAAAACTTCATGGAAGTTATGCAAATAAAACAAGTTACTACTACTATTAAGGACTACCTTACATAAGATTTATACAAAAAGATACAAAAATATATACACATTCATGTTTTTCCTTAAAAAAAAAGATCGGAGCTGCCAAAGACTAAATGGTATCCGATTTGGCGTGAAATGTCCCATATATATATCGTGTGTACTATAGATACACTGAAAGTACAGTGAACGAGAAAGACCGAGATGCACAATGTATAGTACAACTTTAGTGAGAAAGGGCGACTCCCTTTATTCGCCCTTCGTGTCACGTCCCTTTGGAAATCCCTCCGCGACCCCCATTTTCCACGATAAACGAACGAATTTCGAACGTAAATAACGTTTTCAAACCCTCCGTGAAATTATTCGAATATTCGATAGGCTACAGAATTTTTTTTTAATCGATCCGAGGGATGGAAACGACATTATTCGAATTTTCGTAAAAACAGTGAAAATTAGTTTTGTAAATTACGTAACGTAATTATTGTTGAAAAAGTATTTATTACGTCATGATTCCAGTGGTTGAAAAATGACTAGATAAGTCGTCGTTTATGTCGGTTTAACGAAAAAGTATTTTTTTTTACTATAAATTTACTATTGAAGTATGTAATTTCTATTCATATAGTCGAACGAAAATTACTATTTTTTGAAACCCCGATCGAATCGCAAAAAAAAAATTATATTTAAATTGAACTTTTCTTTTCGATAGAAGCAACAAAGTTACTATTTTAATCACTGTGCAAATATTGAAAATCTCTATTTAATTCGTCAATTGAAGAGCAAAAAGAAAAATACTATTTAAATCTCGAATTCAATTGCAAATAATAAAAATACCATTCGAATCTTCGTTACAATGGAAAACGAAAGTAACCACTTAATCAATATGGAAATAGTGGAAATTACTATCTGAATCACCGATCGAACAATTTTGAAAAAATACTAGTTACGTCGCGATTTCCGTGATTAATACACGATCACTAATTAAACGATCTCTCGAATAGATTTTTTAAAAAAGCAACGTATGTAGTTGAGCGAAAATATCATTTCTATTTTCGATTGGGAAAATGGCGACGATGGCAACAACACGTGTCAGTTAAGCGTGCGGTTGAAAGTAATAAGTGAAAGAGTGAAAAGAGCACAGTGAGGAAAAGAGCAGGGGGAGTGAGGGAAAAAGGGGCGGCGGAATACGTGGAGATAATAGAAAAAGTGGAGAGAAGGTGTGAAAAGTCGGAAAAAGGAGCGAGAGAAAAGTGAGAAATCGTGGTTAGCGGAAGGAGAATAGCTGCGAAGATGGAGACTATAGAAGGCAACACTAGCAGCTGGAATGAACTAGAGGAGAGTGACATCTACGAGCAGAATGGAGAAGTGGCGGTGAGCGAACTTCAGAGAGGTGACGTGAAAATAGGGAGCGACAGTGGCGGCGATGAGTGGAACCAGAGAGGAAGCGACGATAAGGAAGGGCGCTCGAATGACCACGGAGATGGGAAAGCAGCGGAGGAGAGCGGGAAGGAGGTGGTGTACGCAGCAGAGAGAGACGAGAACGGTGAAACTCCGAAAACATCAAGGATAGACGAGGAGGAAAAAGAATCAACTGGAGAAATGACAATAACAGGAAAAAGAAGAAGAGGGAGACCGGCAGGGGCATTGGGATTCAAGAGAAGAAAAATGCTGGGGGTAAGAACGTTGATGGAGCATTGGGCAGGAGGAAAAAGGAACAAGGGGGGGAGAGAAAGAACCGAAGCAGAAGGGTGGAAAGGGGCACCGATGAGCAAGATGACGACGGGTCGGGAAGAAGAGAGAGAGGGATAATAGAAAGAGTTGAAGAGATGATAGTGACTGCAAAACAAAGATGGGAGGAAGAATGGAAGGGGAAAACGATGATAATGATAAAGGAAACGGTAAGAGAAGCGATAAGGACAATGGAAAGAAGGCAGGAGCAGCAAGAGAAGAGAGGGGCACGGGAAGAGAAAATAGAGAAGAGCAGGGTACAGGAGATGTTGATAGAGGAACAGGAAAGGTGGAGACAAAGATTCAAGGAACAAGAGCATCGGATGGAAGAGATCAGGAAAGAAAATGAGGAGTTGGGCAAAATCATACAAAGGTTGCAGAGAGAAAACAGACAGCAAGAACCAACCCGAGCAGAAGGAGAGCGGAAGAGGAGGCAGGAAATAGAATGGGATGAGAACCAGAATGAAATGATACCAGAAGAACAGTACGGGGAGGGGGAAGGAATAATACAAGAGAAAAGAGGAGGAATGCGGACAGATGCAGAGGAATGGAGAGAAGTTACTAGAAGGCCAGAGAAGAGGCGAGAGGAGTATGTAAGAAGGAAACAAAAAGAAAGTAAAAGACCAAGAGGATTGACTCAGCAAGAATGGGAGGAGGAGGCACAGAAGAGGAGAGAAAGAAAAAAGAATATGGTGATACAAGAGGTGGAAAAGAGGTGGAAAGAAAAAAGAATATGGTGATACAAGAGGTGGAAAAGACCGAAAATGGCCCGGTATGGGATATAGAAAAAACGGTATGGAAAAGGACGGGAATAAAGCCAAGGATCCAAAGATGGCGGGAGATCAGGGACGGGATACTGGTGCAAATGGTCTCAATGGAAGATAAAATACGAGTCATGAAGCGTATCGGAAGGAGAACGGGAGGAGCAGAGGAAGAAAAAATAAAGGAGGACACAACAGCGAGGGAGAGGGAAGTGCAAAATTGGATACAAGAGCAAGGGAGGATAATGGAGCAAGAAGGAAGAGAGGTGAGGATAGGATATCTCAAGATGCAGATAGACGGGATATGGAAAAGCTGGAACGAGAGATGCGGCGTTCTGGAGGAAGCAGGCCGCAGAAGACGAGCGGATCGAGTGGGAAATCCAGGACCGGGGTTTCCACAAAGGCAGAGACAACGAAAGACGGCATGGTACGGCAGGAAAGACGAGCCGTAAAATGGAACGTGGCAGGCGAGAGGAAGGAGTCAGAGGCGGGGGACGGGCGACAGGAAAGGGATATTAAAGTGATACAGGAGACGTGTTTAGAAAAGGGAGGGGACGAAAAAATGCTGGGAGGGCAAGACTGGGAGGGCAAGGGGAATGCGAAAGGGGGACAATTAGTAGGGAGCAGAGAAGGAAGAAAACAAGATGGTGGAAGGAAAAGAAATCGAGAAAATACGGTAATAATGTGGAACGTGGCAGGGATGCATAAGATAGGAGACGCATGGGAGTTCCTAGAGGAGGCGGATATGCTGATACTGCAAGAAACGTGGGTGGAGCAAAAAAACGAAAAGGCGATAGAGCAGAAATTAAGTGGGAAATTCAAATGGTTTTTTTAGGCAGCTAGCAGAGAGAAGGGAGCAAAGAAAGGAAGGGCAAAGGGGGGGGGGCAAATGATCGGAATAAGAAAAGAGGAAGGGGCCAAGTGGAAAGTGGAAGAGTGGAGGTATGGGCTAATAATTAAACATAGAGATGAAAAGGAGTCGATAGCAATAATAACGGTATACAATAATGAGGGAGTTAGAAAAATAGAAAAGGAAATGAAAGAAAGTATACTGGGGGAGGCGGAAACGAGTAATAGGGTGATAATTGTGGGGGATATGAACGCAAGAATAGGGGAAGAGTAAGGAAGGAATGACGGGGATACGGAAGAAGGAGAAAACGAGTATAGAAGATCGCAGGACAAGACAATTAATGCGGAGGGAAGAAGACTGTTGGAAATATGCGAGGACCTGGGTTTAAAGATTATGAATACTGTGGATCGGTATTAGATTACGTGATAGTGGTGGATAGAGGAGAGGGAGGAGAGGTAAAATGGATGAGTGTTGAAAAAAGAATAGAATCAGACCACTTACCGATAGTGTTTGGAATAAGAAAAGAAGACAGAAATATGGAAGAAAGGGAGGAGAGAGAAGAGAAAGAGGAACAAAAGGTAGGGAGGATAATATGGAAAAGGGATAAAGCGGAAGATTTTCATGAGGAGTTACGAAAGGAATGGGGGAGGGAAGGAGAAATAGAGGAGTGGGAAGAGTTGAAAGAAAGAATAATCAAGGTGGCGGAGAAGGTGAGGCTAAGGAGCAAAAGAAAGAAAGGAAAAAGGAGAGGGCTACCAAGGTGGTTTAATGAGGAGTGTAAAAAGCAGAGAAAAGAGGTGTGGAAAAAGCTAAAAGGGTTCATAAAGCACAGGAATATAGAGACAAAAATGGAGATGGCTAAGGAACGTAAAAAGCTAAAGAAAACATACAGGGAGGCAAAGGAGGAATGGAGGAGCAGAATGTGGGAGGAAGTGGGAAGAGCAAAAGATATGGAAAAATGGTGGGAAGCGATAAATAAATTTAGAAACAAAAGAAAAGGGGGGGGGGAACATAAAGAGAAAGCAGTGGAAGGAATACTTCGGGAAGTTGTTGAATGGAGAAGAGGAAGGAAATATCGAGAGGATTGACCAAAATATAGAGGAGGAAGCTGTATCAGAAGTGGGCGAAAGGAGGGCAGAGGAGGTAGACGAAGAGAAGAGAGACTTTTACAGAGAGTTCGAAAAAAAGGAGCTGAAAGAGGCGCTCAGGACAATGAAAAACGGAAAGGCAGCAGGAGAGGACGGAATGGTGATAGAAATGTTAAAAGACATGGTGGAAGAGCAACGGGAAGAGCTGAGAAAGGTGTTGAATAAAATGTGGATGGAAGGGAAAATGGCAAAAGGATGGGAAACGGCAAGGATTGTGCCGATATTCAAAGGAGGAGAAAAGCAAAAGGTGGAAAATTACAGAGGGGTATCGTTGTTAAACAGCGGGTATAAGGTGCTGACGAAAATGATGACTGAAAGATTGGGTAAATGGATAGAGAGAAATGGAAAACTGAAAGAGAGCCAAGCAGGATTTAGGAAGGGTAGGGGGGCAAGAGACCATATTTTCACGCTAAGTTCAATAATTAATAATAGATTAAAAGTGAAAGGAGGAAAATTATATGTAGCGTTTATTGATTTTAAGGCAGCGTTCGATAAGGTGTGTAGGGGGAGAATGATAGACAAATTGGAAAGAATAGGGGTGGAAGGGAATATGCTGAAAATGATAAAGGCAATTTATAGGGATACGAAAGCGGAGGTGCAAGTGATGGGGAGAATAACGGAGAAGTTTGAAACAGGGCAGGGAGTGAGGCAAGGGTGTGCTTTGAGTGCACTGTTATTCGACCTATATATTGATGATTTGGAGGACAGTTGTGAGAGAAAAAATGAGGGGGGGTCAGTGATGGGGAAAGAAAAATTGTATGCAATAAAGTATGCTGATGATGTTGCGGCGGTGGCGGAAAATCGTGAAGGACTGCAGAGCATGCTGAAAGACTTGGAAAGGTGGACGGAAGAGAACAAAATGGAGGTGAATGTAAAGAAAACAAAGATAATGGTTTTTAGAAACGGCGGTGGTATAAAGAGAAAGGCAAATGAAGGGGGAAGAGGTAGAGATAGTAAATGAGTTCAAGTATTTAGGATACTGGTTTACCAGTAAGAATCGGATTTGGGCGCATGCAAAGTATGTAAAAGGAAAGGCGCAAAAAGCGGCGAATGCAGTGTGGGGAGTGTGGAAGAGAGCAGGAAGAGATGTGATGGAGGAAAGGATGTACTTGATGGATACGATTGTGAGAGCGGGAGTAATGTATGGAGTAGAGATGTGGGGACTGGGAAAGATTGGAGTGATGGAGAGAGTACATAACAGATATTGCAAGATGGCGTTAGGAGTGGATAGGAGGACGTCAAGATATGTGTGGAGAAGAGAGCTGGGGGTGAAAACGATGGAATACATAGTACGGGAAAGGGCACTGAGGTATATAGGGGAGGTGCTAAGAATGGAGGAGGAGAGATGGCCAAAAATTTGTTTGAGGGAGGAAATTAGAGGGATAATAAATGGAATGCCGAGTATGTGGGGAAAAGGTTTGGAAAAGGTGCTGGGGGAATTGGAAATAGGAGAGGTGATCAGAATGATAAGAGAAAAAAAGAGGGAAGAGGAAATTGACGACAAAATAAAGGAAGGACTGGACACACTAGGAGGAAAACACTGAGAGAAGAGAGGGAGGAGCTGGAGAGGTCGTCATACAACACAATTTATAAGGAATTAGTTGAGAATGTGGAGGAGCCGTGGAGGTATTGGTCGGAGGAAGGAGCGAGCGGAAAGGACAAGGAAATGTGGGCAAGGCTAAGATGCGGTAACGTGGGAAGAGCAGGGAAAAAAGGTGAAAACGAGTGGGGATGCAGAGTGTGTAGTGAGGAGGAGGAAACTATGGAACACATGTTAGTATGTAAGAGAGGAAGAGGAGTAGTTAAGGAAAAAAGCAGGAGAGGAATTGAAAGTTGGATGGCAGGAAAGGAGGAAAGTTTGTTAAAAGAGGAGCTGGTGAAGGCGTTAAGAGGAAAGTTAGATAAACGAATATGTGAGTAGTATAGGGAGATGGAAAAGGAGTGTAAGAGTGGGCGGAAAACAAGAGGGGAGAAGGATAAGGAAAGAGAATGAAAATGAAAAAATGTAAAAACGGGGGAGTTATTGTAAAAAACTGTAAAAGTTGTGCAAATAAAACTCTATTATATATATCATTTCTATTTTCCATCGAATATCAAAAAAAAAAAAACGAAATAAATTTCGATCTTCACTTTATTTTTAAAAAAACGTTACAATATTAATCGCGGCGCAAATATTAAAAATCCCTTTCAGGATTTTCAATTAAATAGTAAAAGGGAAATATTATTTCAATCTCGACTGAAACAGCGAATTATAAAAAAAGATATTATTCGCATAGCGAAATAAATAATGAAAACAAAAATACAATGCGAAAGTTAATACCAATTGGGAAACGAAAAAAAATATATATATTAAAATCGCCACTTAAATTCGTAATTCGATTCATGACGATAGATTTTGTGCATCGTTATAAAACAAGATGGTAAACGTGTCCCAAAGAGTTAAAATAGCGGTATCGTTTTTGTCCATCCGTCTGTCCGTCTGCTGCGTACTAACCGCCCCCTCTCGCACTCTCCGTCGAATACAAAAGAATTGGAAACGCACAAAAAATACAACGAGGTAAAACCATCGCGAGAGAATAATGTAATACCGCGGAAGAGCGAGAGGCGAGGGGTAAAGAACGAGGGAAAAATGGCTCGAACACATAAACGGGACTGCTTGAATAGCGAGAGAAAAACGACCAGTGAAAAAAGGTGGGGGAGAATAAAGAAAAAAGAAAAACGCAACCTTCATTCTTTGTGTTAAGTGAACGTTTCTCTCTCTCTCTCTCTCTCTCTCTCTCTCTCTCTCTCTCTCGTGTTCTCTTTCTCTTTTTCTCTTTTTCTCTCTTTCTCTTCTGTCATCAGCACTTCCCAGCTCTTTGACTGCAACTACCATAATGCCCGGCCTATCTCTCTCTCTCTCTCTCTCTCTCTCTCTCTCTCTCTCTCTCTCTCTCTCTCTCTCTCTCTCTCTCGCTCGCTCCCTCTCTCTCTCCCCCCCCCCCCTTCCTTCCGCTGTCCCTCTATTACTCCGAAACTTTACCCAGACTTTTTTAATCTGGCTAATGGAAATGGGATTGTTTTATTTTTTATGCATTATTATAAGAGAGATTTTTTAAACGTGAGTGCCGACAGCTTTACGCATACAAAAATTATTCTTATTCTTATTTTATTGATAGCATTTTTTTAAACGATTAGTAGCTGTCGCAGTTTAAATTAAATTTGATATAAATTAATGTTTCATTGGTACTTGTTTTTTTTTTTTTTACTATTATTATTTACTAACGATAAGATTGGTTCACTGATCGATTGATCCATCACGACATTTTTTTAGCTATAGAACTTACAATTAGTAGTGACATTTGTTGTCAATGGCTATGAATGGTGTCGGGCTATTTTAGTAGATTGTCGAAGTTTCGTATTGAAATTACCATGTCATAAAAATATTGAATTGTTTAATGAATTATTTGATAAATATTTATGTCAAGTAATTGTCGTAATTACTAAAGTAATTACTAAACAATAAAAATAATATAATTTTAATCAATATTTCTTCAACTTTAACGTTTATTTGTGGGAATTTGTCAATAATTGTAATAAATAACAATCGAGTCGAAGACCCGTTCGGAGCTTTGACAAATTTGAAGCGATAATCATTGAAGTGCCTAGAATAATTCGTTCGAATAAATAATAACGATGAATTATAAATTAATATTTTTCCTAATATTTTATTGTTGCAGAGATAGTCCGGGACGAGGACAGTGCCAGAGGAAATAAAAAAAATCGTACAAATCATCGTGAGTACGAGGTTGAAAATTTGTAAAATCGTTCGATCGCGGATACGAGAAAATTTCGAGACACCGCAAAGCAACGCGTTACCACGACGACAATGCAGAGCAACGGTTCGGAGAGCGGAAATTCCGAAAATGGGATCGACAGAACCGGCTGGACGGTAATAATAATTTTATCGATCAATTTATCGACGATAAGCTTTTATATCGAAATTTGTATTCGAATTTTCGGAATGAAATAACAAATATCGAAGTGAAGAATTAATTTCTTTAATTTATTTTTAATTAAAACAATTAGTTTTCTACTTTTTTTTGTTCGTTTAGTAGTCAAACCGATTTTTCTCTCACGATATTTATCTTATTTAAACATTCTTCTCTTTAAGCGTGACATTTTTTTATCGCTGGAGAAAAAAACGATCCTTTGTCATTTCCCTCGAGGAAAACTCTTCAACGTAACTTTTCGAGAATAATTTCTCCCTCGACTTTATCCCCAGGGGGAATCGGTTTTCGTACCCCGAGTATAATTTCACGCCGGATTTCATCGTTTCTTCTCGCCTGATCCCCTTCAATTTTTTTGTTTCGCATCGTAACCGACACGTGCTGGGCACACGTGCGAGCTAAAGAATATTTCTTCGTATATGCGAAGTTATAGCAACGTAATCGTATTAAACATAATTCGATTCGTTCAAAACATTTTTATTTTAATTTTATTAATTTTCGTTCACAGAATTCGAAAAAATTCGAATGTCTTCACTTTGGATTTTTATTTATTGTGGAATTAACGATAATAATGCTCGTTCTGATTTTAATTTACTTTTTAAAAGAAACATTTTTTTGGGGATTTTTCAAAAATAGGTTTTAAAATTTTTCTTATTTTCGAAAACAAAAATCCTTCAAATTAGAAATGTCTTGGTAATTATTGATATCCCGTTGATTTAATCTGTTTGTGATAATAAAAACGAAATCTCCAACATCGTCGATAGAAATTTGGTTGGTTTTTTAAATTGTTAATTAAGTAATGAATTTATATTTTTTTCGAATCTTAAGGTTGGACTGATAAATGGAAAATTCAAGTACCTGACCGCCGAGACGTTCGGATTTAAGATAAATGCAAACGGTGCTAGCCTGAAGAAAAAACAGCTCTGGACCCTCGAGGGTAGCGAACACCAGGTTTATCTTCGTTCTCATCTAGATCGCTATCTCGCCGTCGATCAATTCGGCAATGTGACGTGCGAAGCCGAAGATCCGACGGATCCTGGCTGCGCTTTTCAAATTCAGCTGGCATCCGACGGTAAGCGAAAATAAGATTATTTCTTTCGTTTCTTGATTTCGGAATAAAAATATCAAAAAATTAAATTTCACCAAGTTAATTCATAAAAATAATAATAAAATTCATTAATTAATCGTCACACCGATCAATTCTTCATTTTCGCCAGAGTTGATGAGTCATTAATTTCATTTTGTTTCATTGTATGATGAAAATAATCGCGTATAAACACCGTTCACTTAAAAATAATGGAAAACTCTCTCGGTCGGTAAGAAAAAAGTCAGCCTCGGTCGGTAGGAAGAAAATGGTAATTATATTTTTTTTCCAAAAGGCAGACGAATTTGAGAAAAAGAAAGGAACGTCCAAAATAAGAGCAGAATGTTACGGTGTAATTAGTATTGTTAATTAAGGGGTCACGTACAGTTAGGACTTCGAAAAAAAGGGGTTTTTTGCGAATTTTTTTTGGGGACACATTTAAATAATTAATCGTAAATCTTTTTCCATACAAAAGACATATATTTTAAGTAAATAATACAATTTTTTCATTGCAAAATATGCAGAAATTTTTCCATAACCGCACGTAACGTAGGGGTCCCAAAAAAAGGTCCTCCGCGGTGATCAGTGCAGCTCGTCACCGGATCGTCCGAAATCAAAATAAAAGTAGGGATCATTAGTTAATGACTCAATGCTCCGGTTGATCGAAGGATTTGAAAATTTTATGATTTTTCACAAAATGGTGGATGTTGGAAGTCAAAGTTGTGTTTTCGACCCAAATTTTGCTCACATTTTCAGCTATAAAAAAAAAAATAATCGCATAGAAAAATCCTTCGTTCGTCCGGAGGACAATTATGTCTAGAAAAAGTGAGCAAAATTTCAAGTCGATCGGTAAAGCCGTTTCCGAGATACAGTGATCACCGTGTTCGAAAACATAATTTCGAGAAAAACGCATTCAAAGTTTTCAGTACGATTTACATACAGAAGAAAAATTTCCGTTCAAAGTTACATATCTCCATACCCAACAGTCGGATTCGTCTAAAATTTTCACAGAATACTTTTCAAATGTGCTACTTTTAGAAAATGTAAAAAAAATCGATTTTTTGAAAATTCTAACTGTACGTGACCCCTTAAGTATGAGTGACGGAAGAGAAGATTTATGGTTGACGTGGTTTTTTGTTTGTTTGTTGCCAGGAAGTGGCAGGTGGGCGCTGAAGAACGTACAGAGGGGATATTTTCTGGGTTCGAGCCAGGACGAGCTTAAGTGTATGGCCAAGGCTCCGGGCGAGGCAGAATACTGGCTCGTTCATCTCGCTGCAAGACCTCAGGTAATTAAAGGACAATCATAATTATTAAAAGTTGAAAAAGGTTGCGACACGAGATGGAGACGTTTGTCAAATAAACCAAAGCAAGAATATAAAGTGGTAACTATTTGAATTATTACTATTTAAAATTATCGTTGAAGATCGCCATGGAAAATTCACTAGTGAAGTTTGCCATTAAAAGTAACTAGGGAAGTTTTTATCGTTATAAAAAAACTAGGGCAATGTATCATTAAAAATTACTAGGGCACTTTACCATTATTAATGACTAGCGAAGTTTACTCGTAAGAAATTACTAGTGCCAATTCACCGTTGAAAATTACTAGCGAACTTTGCAAGTGAAAATGACTCGTTAAACTTAGCCTCAAAGAAATTGCTGGTGAAGATTTTCATTTAAAATTACTAGCGAAGTTTGCCTTTGAAGATTACTAGTGAAGTGTGCTGTTGATAATCGCTAGTGATATTTATCGTTGAAGATCACTAGTGGAGATTATTGTTCAATATCATTAACCAAATTATCCATCGAAAATAACTAGTTCACGTCTAACATTGAAAATCACTAGGGTCTTCCCTAGTGATCCCACCAGATAAATTAACCATTGTAAATTACGCGAGAAAGTTAGCATCGAAAATTTCCGAAACAAACCCCAACCAAAAATATCAAATTGAAATTGACCTTTTCTAAAAAAATTGTTCGTAATAATTTCACTAGAAGAAACAAGAACAAACAAAACGATTTGTAAATACTTTTATTATAGAAATGAAGAAAATCATGTAAAATTACAAAAATCGATGCAATGAGAATAACGAAGAATTTTTTTGTTCGTTGATTCGTAGAACGTACGATTAACAGTTTTCGATATATCGTATGACACGGAGACTGACATCGAGGCAATTATAAATAAACAATTACGAAGACCATATATATATATAAATAATACACACACACGTATATATTTATCTCTATATATTTTCATATACAGATTTTACAACCCATTAAAAAAATGTTATCAGATCCTTGACAAAGAGAAGGCTGGGGGGAGAACAAAAAATCATTAATAAGAAAATTATTTACACGAGCTAGAGACAAAAGATGCGAGATCCGAGAGAGAGAGATGGAAAATGTTGTAAATCATTCGGGGGGACACTTCAACGAGTCGATTAAGGCGCGCCATAACATCGGTTACGATCGATTTAGAACCACAATGGAGTCGTGTACAGAAAAGAGAGATAGACGGAGGGAGGAAGAGAGAAGGAGAGAAGCGAGAGACCAAGTTCTATAAATATACATTGTAACGCTGCAATTTGCCATGAACTCCAAGTACGCAAGACCCAAAGCGAAAGTATTGACTCGCGAAGAAAGTCAGAAAAAAAGAGAGATCAAGAGAAAGAACAAAAGAAGAAATATTTCTTTTTTAATCACATATTCTATGTGAAAAAAACAAATATTCCCGAGTAATTATTTATAGATATTTTTCAAACAAGAAACAATAACAAAGACCCGGTTTTTCGATTGCATAAATTTATTGCTGTTTTTCTTTTAAATCAATATTTTTATTACGTAAATCGGAGTTCTGCCGGTCACAAGGATTTTCTTTGGCGATTAACATAACATTTTATTCGCGAAGACGAAAAATCCCCAGAGTATTTGTCGTGGGAATTATTTAAAAGAAAAACAATGACATAATGTTTACAAGCATTTTTTATTAAAAATTTAATCGTTTAATTATTTTGATAATTTTTTGTTTGTAGGTAAATTTGAGATCCGCCGGTCGCAAGCGTTTTGCCCACTTGAGCGCTAGCCAGGACGAGATTCACGTCGACGCGCCTGTGCCATGGGGCGAGGATACCCTCTTCACCCTCGAGTTTCGCGCAGCCGCACTGGCCGATAACGAGGCCGGACCTGGTCATGGGCATGGTGGCAAAGCCGAGGGTGGCCACTATGCTCTCCACACCTGCAATAACAAATATCTAGCGCGGGACGGCAAACTTCTCGACTCTTGCACTCGCGAGTGTCTTTACGCGGCTGAATTTCACGCCGGACTACTCGCCCTACGGTGAGAAAGAGCGAAAAACGTATTTTTGTTTTTATTTTTTTGCTTTTCGTTCCTCGAGTCGTTTGGACCGACGGGAAACCGCGAAGGATCTTTTTTCAATCGTTGTTTTTCAAATTTTTAGTATTAACAATTTTTTTCTTTTTGCATTGAAAATTATTTTTTACCCTTAGTTTTGTTTACTTTTTCTTCCATTTTTCGACGATAGAAAATGCTTTCCACTATTATGTCGTTATCGTGAATAATTTGTTTCGTTATGAAAATGATTTTTACCATGTTTTTGGTTATCGAAAACGTTTTTTCTCTTTTTTTTCGAATTCTCATAAGAGCCAATAATGTTTTCGTTCGCGTTAAAAAAGAAACAGTTTTATTTTACTTTCAGTGACATTCACGGAGCTTATCTGGCGCCAATCGGTAGCAAAGCCGTGCTGAAATCGAGATCGACAACCGTGACGCGAGACGAGTTATTTTCTCTCGAGGAATCGTTGCCACAGGCGTCATTCGTTGCGGCACTGAATCAGCGTTATGTATCCGTCAAGCAAGGTAACGCGCGCACCAAAACTCCTATTCCCATCTGTTGATTAATGCTTCCAGGCTCTGAGCTCGTATGACCGGAAATGGCGAGCATTACGAATTCAACCGTGATCGTTTGGCTCCGAGATAAAAAAACGATCGTGGCATATTAATTTGCATGAGTTCCGTTCGACGTCGATGGCCTCAAGAATACACTATATATATACGGTGGTTCAAAAAAGAAATTTTTAGCTTTTGGTATTCGAAATTCTCGCGCATTTTTGTTTATATAAAAACAGCTCACTCGAGGCTCGAGTCCTTGAAATATATTTTCCACCGTCTCATAGAAATAGCAATTTCGAAAGTAGAAATATCGCTGGATAGCAAATTGAAGGGATGAACGATTTTTCTTATCGCTAGTAAACGATGGAAGATTTTGTTTCCTGAAAATATGTACAATGAATAATTAATTATTTTATTAATTACAAGTTCGAAAAATGGAATTTGAATTTTTTTTCCATCGATTTTACAGTATCAGGAAGTTTGCCAATATTTACCATTTCAATATAGATTTCGATGAATTTAAAAGGGGAACGCCTTGTCAGCACCTTAATATATGTATCTCTAAAAAAAGAAACATTAAGGATGTATGTAAAATATATCAACTCGTGTAACTTTCCATAAATTTGAAATATATGATAGAGTTGATGACGCTGCATCGATTGAAAAAAAGAAAATGGCACTTGCCCGATGATTTGAAAGAAATATTTAAGAATTAAAGCCTCATTTAACTCCGTGTTATTTGTAACGGAAGTTGACAAAATCAAACTAAAATGATAAAAAAAAAGTATATGTATCGTAGTCAATGCATGGCAAAAAAAAAGAAGAATATGAGGTTTTCAGAAACTTCATACATTTTTTATTTTTTCACGGAAAAAAACCACCGTTCTCGATGTCGTTGTGGAGATATTCGTGGTTAAATTTTGACGTTTCAGTAGCGTTCTGTGAACTGCTGTTCAACTTAGTACGCCCACCATATTGGACACGTAAATGCGGCAACGCAGCGCTTGACAATATATATATATAGCTTGCCGGTCTCGGAATGATCAGCTGTAGCTGACTGTCATGGCTGACTGCAGCCTCGTTGCCACATTTTCTCGGGACAGAAATAAAATTATTTGATTGGCTCAACTTGTACTCGGCCACAAATATCGAATTGCATATTCATTTTATTAAAAATTGCAAATTATTATACAAAATGACATAAATTTTTCATTAAATATTATAAAATGCAAACAGAAATGATTCGGCATTAACATTTCGACATAAAAATTAACCTTAAAAAATAAATAGATGTACTGCGGATTTGACCTTACATACATCCTCAAATATCACCAATAGATAGGGCGACGCACCGGTCCATTTACTAGAAGTTTTTTGGGACGTCGTGTTGGAGGTTATGTGTGTCGCGTGAGTGCGAGAGCGATAGTCGAAAAACGCGATTGGTGAATTCTTTGGTTCGGCGTAACCGATGAGGATCACGTTTGTTTCAGCAATTTTTTGCCACGATTCTGCATTGCCTAAGCTAAATTTCATCTCGATCCGTTGCCGGATATCGGAGAATTTACCGATCGTATTTTCGAAGTGGTCGGAACATAACGTTTTGAGGCATCCATTCACAAAAGAGGCGATCAACAGTGATTGGTTCTCAAAACTCCGTCTTGTCTAATCCGCGAATGCGACGCGAAATAAATAAACTCGCGGGTAATTCAATTTAAAATACGAACGAATATGTAAAAAACGATCTCAAAAATAAAGATACGATAATAATCATCGGAATAAAAATCAGACGAAGATGAATTAAACGTTGAATTAAGAAAAAAAAAAAAATAAAATCAACTATATTTAAAAAGTGCTTTATATTGTGTGCTTCAGGCGTCGACGTGACGGCTAATCAGGACGAGATATCGGGTCATGAGACATTCCAGCTCGAGTTCGATCGCGTGACGAAAAGATGGTACCTACGAACGATGCAGGACCGTTACTGGAGTCTCGAGGCTGGCGGTGGTATACAAGCGTCCGACCACAAGCGTTCGTCCAACGCTCTCTTCGATCTCGTTTGGCAGCCCGAGGACGGTACGGTCGCTCTGAGAGCCAATAATGGAAAATTCCTCGCTACCAAGCGTTCTGGTCATCTGTACGCGAATGCCGACTCACCGGACAGCGATTCGGACGCGTCCAAGTATTACTTTTATCTGATGAATCGGCCGATACTCGTACTCAGATGCGAGCAAGGTTTCGTAGGGCCCAAGAGCGCCGCTAGCCCCAAACTAGAATGCAACAAGGCCGGTTACGAAACCATAAGGGTCGAGCGTTGCGAGCGCGGTATCGTCAGATTCAAAGGTAATCTATAGCAATAGAAAACTTCATCCATTCGTCAAAGTCGACTGAAGTAATTTCACTTAATATAATACTTTGAAAAAAATAATTCATCAATCTAACAAATGGCAATTTGAATTAACGATGGCGGCGCTGGGATCGTTTCCAAGATGGCACGCGTCAAGCTGTGCCACGCCATATTTATTTTAAGATCGAGTATCACACGTTACATCCACTTCGAAAACGCAATTCGTAATTTCTCCGGCATTACCCAACGGATTGAGATGAAATTTAATTTAGCCAATGCAGAATCGTGGCACGAAACGATTGACTTAAATTTCATTCTGATCCACCGTCTCGTGTTGGAGAATGTACGAATCACATTTTGACGACAAGAGTCAAACGTAACCTGTAATACCGCGTCTTAAAGTATTACCGCATAAGATGAGATAATTTATTTGCTAGAATGTCTGATTATTTTTTATAAGTACGAGTGCGAGTGAGATAACTACATTGTTCCATTCCAATTTTCTCCAAGACGGTTGGCCGCTCGGGGCAAAGATAATATGTATTAGCGCATCACAGTATCTCTACGCACAGTGCTTTGCTCTTTTCTTTGTCTGAAAGATCAATCTTCTCGGAGAAAATGAGAATACAGGTTTTGTTACCAACTGAGTCTTAACGCATATTACATAAAAATGAATCTTTCTCAGGTCAAAACGGCAAGTACTGGCACGCCGACAGCGAAGGCGTTACCGTCGACTCGGATCTGCCCTCTGAAGGATTTTATCTCGAACTGCGCGAACCGTCGCGTCTGTGCATCAAGTGTGCCGACGGTCGGTATCTGACCGCCGGTAAAAACGGTGCGTTGCGCCTCGGCGACACCGATCACGATTCGGCCACCAAATGGGAATTTTAAAATTTCTCGAAAAAAAAACAAAAAAAAAACAATCAAATTTGAACGATCGAATTTTGTATCTCGTTGACGCGAATGAGATAAAAAAGAAACTAATATCGCTCAATCACGGCTGCATTTGTACCACGATTTTTTTTTTCAACAATCGTGAATGAAAAAGAAAAAGAAAATCGTCACCCACGAATCTCGTACTTAAGTATTAAACGTATCGAAGAAAATGATATAAAACAAAAACATAATGGAAGACAACGTGGGCGAAAACAAAAAAAAACGAAGGAAGAGAAAATTCTCGCGAACTATTATATCGCAAAGAGACGTTTCGTAATTTTTTGTTTTCCTTTCTTCGTCCGCGCTGACGCAAGTTTGTTTTCTCAATCTCCGTCGAGGGGGACAAATTGCTAAAAATCCGATTCGAGGATTGGACGTTTCACACAATTTGAAGAGAGAAAGAGAGAGAAACAAAAACTTAATAACAAAAAATCTTCCATTTTAACTCGACCCGAAACTTGTTCATTTTTTTCAAACATATTTATATAAACATGCAATTTGTGCACTTTTATACCGAACGTTTGTATAACGCAAGTATGATAATTATTAAAAACGTATTTATAACGAAGACAAAATAATGTAAAAGTTTTTCCAAATTTCGATATTTTACAATATTAGGATAAATTTTGTTATCACTTTTTTTTTACAATATTTCGTGAACGTCGCTTTTTACGTATTTTGGTCCTCCAACGGAACTTTTCCATGAAAAGAACGAACCGAAAAAAAAATACAAAAAAATATGAAAACAAGCCAAAAAAAAGTCGCACAAACTGTCGGAATTTCTTTTTTTCTTTTGTGTAAATAACATAAAGATTTGTACTCTATTCCTATGATACTATTGTACCACATATTATAATACTATAACGATTATCCAACGATCTAGCTCCGTTCCCTATTTCGTTGTTATTTCTACGTAAAAATCGATAATCGACTTTTTTTTTATATATCAACGATCAATAGCCGGAGAAGTATATTATTAATATTATATATACTTAATTAATACCATAATATTATTTGAGCACGGATAGAAGATACTTTGACTCTTTTTTTTTTTTAAACTGTATTTAAAATATTTTATTTTCATCATATTTTCCTTTGTTCTCCGACTTGTCCTTCCAACATCACCGTCAGGGCGTTAAAAATTATAATACAGGAGAAAAAAGGTTTTGTTTTTTTCTTTTTTACATTTACACGACGTATATAAATAGAGGCGCGCTCGACGAGAAAAAGAAGAAGGAAACGTCGGACGAGCGATGAAAAAAGGCAATAAAACATTTTTTCGTCGATCGCAGCGAGAATTTTGTTAGTTTTTCTTGCACTGTCCTATAGAACGAAATTCCCAGATTTATTTTTTCAGGATAATTTCAATGAAATTTCTCCAGAGCTTTATTTCCGTAGGTCAAGTCAAACAGTCATCGGAAATGCTTCCTGGTTCTGAGATTTATTTCTGGGAAGATATCTTTCTCGTATCGATTTTTGTTTTCTTTACTGAGAAAAATTCCTAGACGATAACAACCCCATAGAAAATTCTCAAATTTCTTTTTCATTCTCCGGAGAATTATTAGTACTTTACACTTTATTGAGAAACATTCGTAGAGAATTTAAAGAAAATCCTGTGCCATAATCTTCCTACGGTAATTTTACATAGCCTTTAGGGATAAAAAGATCTAGGAAACTTTTTCGCACGTCAGTATTTGTCGTGCAGTCTCTCTCTCGAGACGATGTTGTCGTTTGACAGATTTTACTTCGAGCAAATTGCAAAATTCGCTAAACATCAATTTCAATCCTGGATACAAAAGCGGAAGAAGATCCAACTGGGATAAGCTGACTTGCATATTGTCATAGGCGATACCAACGTGACTGAGATTCGGCGAGCTATTTTCATTTTTCGGGAAGTGAGGAATTTTTGAATAACGCTGACTAAAGTGCGTGAGAAGAATAAATTTGGCCTTCATTCTTTCTCCAACGTCGATAGCTTGTGATACCGTCGAGTGAAGCTTCAATTTTGCTTCATCCACCAATTCGTCTGCCATCGTCGCTTCGTGAATCAATAAATCACAATCGGCTCCTAGTTTTACGAGATTATCGCATGGCACTGTATCCCCGCTGGGAATCACGAAAAAAACAATTTTATCGAATGTTATCGATAAACCGATAACGTTAAAAATGGATTTAATACTATTGTCGTACCTGTATACAATTTTACGGCCATCTTCCAGAGTGAACGAAACCCCAAAAGCGTGAGGGCAATGCTGGACATAAGTTGTCTGTACTCGAATTCCCTGTAGAACTTGGGTGAGTACCACTGGCGCGATTGCCGTGTTTTCTTCGCTCGGCGGAAAGAGACTTCTGTTCGAGATGATAATATATTTCTTGGCTATTGGCTCGAAACGTTTATGATAGACGTGCAACCACGAGGATATTTGCTTGGGTGCCATAATTAAGAGTGGCTCTTTCGTAACACGTTCTCGCTCGTTCAATAGACCTACGAGTCCCAGATGATGATCGGCGTGAAGATGCGATACGTAAATCGCCTGAACACAAAGAGGTTTCGATTTTGTTAGTTTACTATACATATATATAAATATCGATGGTTAAAATGCTATTTGACTCGAGCGCCATTTGGATAATTTTAAAAGAGAGCAATTTAAAGGTTTATTTTTTAGAAAACAAATTTTTTTTCCGAAATGTATTAATTAAACTGAGCTCGACCAGACACAGAATATAAAAGAAACAATTTTTTTTCCAAAAAATGAATCTTTAAATCGTTCTCTTGTAAAATTACCCAAATGGCGCTTGAGTCAAATGTCGTTTTAACCGTCCATCTATATATATATAAATAAGGCTGTGTAATTTTTGGGCAACTTTTTTTTCATCTTGGTAAGAGGCTTTAAACTTGCCGAAAGGTAAAGAAGAAGCCTGTCCAAATTTGAGATTTTAATATTTATATTTAGAGGTGGCTAAAACTTGTCTGTATGCCCCATTTAAATAACACAGGGGAAATGTATTTTTATGTTTGGAATTTTATATCACGGTCATGGCATATTATAGAAACAAGCTACCGGCATATTCTTATAGAGAATTGAATGCTCTACAAAAAAAGGTCTCTTATACTTTTCTGATAAACTTAGCCATTCAAATGATATTCGAATTCAAAGTTTAAAGTGTACGAAAATTCATCGTTTTTTTACTACTACATCGAAACTATTGACTGTATTGAAAAACATCAAATAATTTTTTTTGTAGATCATTAAATTTCCTATAAAAATTCGTTAATTAATAAATATTGATAGATAGTGTTTTAAAGCTTTAAAAACTTAATTTTTGTCAGAAAACTGATTAAAAAAGAACTTGTTGTAACAATTTTGTTCACGGTTATTGGGAATAAAGAATGATACGTGAATATTTTGTCCATTTTTTGTATAGATATTTCAACAAGTACTAGCTCATCAGAACCAGTTTTCTGACATAAAATAAGGTTCTATTTAATGATCTACGCAAGGGTCATTTGATGTTTTTCAATACGGTCAATAGTTTTCTGTAATATTAAAAAAAAACGATGAATTTTCCTACATTTTGAACTTTGAACTCGCATATCATTTGAATGGGTAATTTAATGAAAAAAGTATAAGAAATATTTTTTGTAAAGCATTCAATTCTCTATAAGAATATGCCAGCAGCTTGTTTCTATCATATGCAATAACCGTGGTATACAATTCCAAACATAAAATACATTTTCCATGTGTTATTTAAATGGGAAATACAGAAAAGTTTTGGCCACCTCTAAATATTAATATTGCAATCTGAAATTTGGACAAGCTTCTTTTTTATCTTCCTGCAAGTTTTAGGCCTCTTACCAGAATGAAACAAAAGTTGCCCAAAAATGACACAGCCTAATATATATATATATATATATTTCAAATTAATTTTTTTACCTTAATAGTCGAAAGGACCTTGTCGACTTCCGTTCTTCCATAAAATCTGACCAGTTGTCCAACTGTGCCTTCCCCGCAGTCTAATACAATGCTTCTCTCCTCGTCAATTCTGAGCAAAATTCCACTGGTGTTTCTCGTTTTGTTCGGTATGGAAGAGCCGGTTCCGAGCATGACTATCTTTGGATATTCGGCGCGATCTCCACTATTTTTCTCACGGGCATTTATCTCCGTTTGCAACTCGGCCAATGTATCGAGAAAACCATCGTTAGCAAAAGCTTCGTCCATGTATTCACGCGGCGTTATGACGAGCTCGTTGCTTCTATCGAAACCGTCGAGGGGACGAAGGTGAATACTGTCGAGAGTTTGGGCGCGATGTATTAGAGGAAATTCTTCCTGGACCCCCTAAGCTCGAAAGAAACATTTAATTCGAATTATTATTATATTTATGGCAATATATAATCAAATCCAACGTTGTACCAAATTTTGACCAAATATAGATTTGTTTGTAATTGAATTTGGAAGAAACGTAGATGATGGTCAAATCGAATCTAAATCGTATTTACGTCGCAATTTTACTCAGTCATAGAAAATTTCGATGAAATCATAATCGATTCTGGATAAAGTAAAACAAAAAGTTAAGGAAATATAGATGAAATTCGTGTAAAGTAGAATTGTAAAAAATCTTATACCTCGATGTTTACTTGATTTTCTTCTCTTTCTTTCGTATTTATTATGTTCTGTTTCTCAAGAAGCGTGTTCATTCCACTATATTCTTTGTCAACCTTGATTCCCTCTGTATCCAAAATCGGAAATATATTTGGATGCAAGAGATGCAATTGGTGCTGAATTCGGTGAATGGCCTCGCTGCCTGAACAGCGATTTTCCTCATTGATTATCATGTGCCTCGTGGTCGACGGAAATTTTTCCATCCACCGACGGTATCGCGGATCGCTCAGTACATTCTCGGGAGTGAAATGAACGACGCAACTGGCCATTTCAGTCTTGTCTTCACCAGACGACTGATGTTTCACGAAGGCTTCGCAATTCGTTAAGGAATCAAGATAATCCTTGCTGGGGCATTCGAGTACTGGACAAAATAAAATTCAACATTAATTTAAACTACTTGTTGCCACTAGGTAAATATAAGTGATTTATAATTATTAATATCATTATTTTATTCATATTCGTGTTCCTTCTTCTTCATAGAAAAGGCTTGGGTTTTGATCATTCTTTTCTCTTTCTTCAAAAGTATGAGGTGTTATTATGCGAGAATGAGTTGAGATATCGAGCTGAAACTTTACACGCGACTAAGAATATTGCAAGACGGCCATGCGCAAACATGGTTTTTTAAGTCAAATAATTTCATTACTCAATATTGATAAATCATTTACCTATAAAAACAGGTCCAGGATCCATAGGAGCGCAAACATCAGAACTAAGTACGACTGTGCCATCGGGAAGTGTTACATCCTTTCCAGCCTTAAGCTCGCCTAGTAAAGGACCAGGGGTAATTCCCTTGTCGACGCATTTCTCGAGTAGCAGAGTTCCGGCTTTTGGATGAAGTTTGCAGATATAAGCCATGGAATCTATAACTCTTCCACCTTTTACAAGACTCTCGAGTTTGGCGATTTTTCGTATATTTCGTTCTTGCGCCGAGGATCTCTTTCCGTTACGATTAACCTCGTAGGCATAATAATCTACATCGTCCAAGGTGACCGTATCGCTCTCTCCGTCGGACGAAAATTGAGCATCGCCGTTGGTCAAGCGAACATATTTTATGGCCATTGTCTGATCGACGAAACTATCATCCTCGGAGCAAAGAACTTCGCTGATGGTCAGATCCTTGAGAATGACGAAAGACTCGGCGGCTTTGAAAAGATCGGCGCTGCCACGTGGACCGTGAACATGAATGTGCGGAACTCCATTGTCCTGTACCGTCAGGGCTATTCCCGGCAAACCGCCCATGTTTCTCCATTTTGGAGTCGTGATGAATATATGCTCAAGTTTTGATAATCTAAGATGATGTTCGTGAGCCAATCGCTGAGTTCCTTCCCCACAGTTGAAGATATACTTTGTGTGATCGCTAGAGACGTAGAGAGACGTTGGAGCTCCTCGCGCCCCACTACCAAGAACCTTTTTTGAAAATGAACAAAATTGAAAAGAATTCACATATGGAATTTTTTTTGCACGAGTAACAATGAGATCACATGATTATAAGTCGAGATTTTCTTAAGAAAAATAATTATTAAACTAGATTATTGTATGATAATATAGCGATAAGAAAAGGTTATTGTAGTAACATTTTCACTGGTTAAAATGTATGAAAAATTGTACTTGATACGATTTAAAAAATAAAAAATAACCAGTAGAATAATAGATATATTTTACTTGTAGTATTGCACACCACTCTTCTCGAAAAAGGAGCCAATTAATTCTTTTTTCGACTAGAATATGCACCATTATGATGCAACTTTTACAAAATGCAACTGTGGAAAGATTAAAAATAAAAAATTGGCAAATTCCATTTGAAATTCATCGTGCAAATAATTATGTAACAATGATCTAGAGCTGTATGGGCAGAAAATAAGTGTAACAAAAAATTGTACCAAAAAAAACTACTACAGGTACACAATCGTTCCCGAAATCATTGATTTTATGGTATCTTAGATATGGAAAGTGGATATGATCTTTCAACTATTATAATATAATAATGGATTTTGTGAAAATTTGTTAATACTGTTTGGATAAATTTGCTAGAATAGTGTAAGATGTGCAGTGTCATATTTAATTAAGAACAATCATTTTTAACATTGGGTCCAAATGATAAAAAATCAATTTCTTTGGACCAATTTGTCGACCGACGGTTCGAACTTTTTTGGGACTTGTAATGAAACGTTTAGTAATCGGGCCGTGTAGTAGCAGTTTTTAAGTTATTCATGCAATTATGAGTATTTGTGACGAAATTTTAACTAATTTCCTTTATCATTTCTAGATTTTTTAATTATCCGCAAAGTTTTGCACCAGAAAGAATTTATGGTATTGTTTATTGTTAGAAATTTTTTATTTTCTTCATTTACCTGCAACGTAACTTTACTTGGCACATAACGCTTGGTCTTCATCTTAATCTTTTCGCGCTGCCGCTGCATCATGTACAGATGTTTGTCTTTCGGCATTAGATTTTTCACTTCTATGTCAATGAACCTTCGTGGTACGTACTTGGCGTAAAAACGATATTGTGATGTATTTCCGCGATGGTAATACAATTTCCAAACGTTTCGATAAAGTATGTTGTTCATTCGTGAAAATGGTATATATATATTTTTTGTTAACATTCACTTATTCACGTGGATTCATGGACCAATATTTTGCATCCCCTTGGCTCCGGAATACCCAATCATTGATATCATCGATATCCTGGTACCGAGTTCTAACCTCAAAATTACAAACGCAGGTTCTCATCGTCGCGTGCGTGATACCACGAATTCACACGACCCACAACCGACTATAGAAGGAATATCCCTATGCTTCGATTGGAGCGAGAAATTGAGTACCCCACTGTAGTTTGGTACCTCAGTCACTGGCGTCGCTGGGGTCGCTACAAGAATGTGTTGGGTCACACGGACACGCTCCCGTATGCCTACCAACTCATGACGTAGCTCTGTCCCTCTCTCACCAATCACCTACTAGCCGGCGCGTGTCTTTTACAGTCCATTTCATCCATTTCATGTTTTCTAATGCCCGGGACAGAGATTAGAGGGAAGATCAACAACGCTCGACGAGTTGGTTCGACGCGGCGACACCTGAGCGACCAAATGTCGAACTGTAGGTACTTCTGTACCCATGACCCGAAGTTGGCTCAGCTATCGGAGTCATATTATGACCGGCTGTATCTGTAATTTTGTCTACTTTATTCTTTTTCATAGCTAGATACTTTTGTAAAAACCAAAAACTACGCAAAACACTTTGTTATTGACGCTAATCTCCTACGAACGGTGAATGTTTAAGAGAATTTCTCTAGAATGTTCTTTTCGCTTTGGACACTGTCGAAGTGTTGTTTGGTAATAAGTGCTAGGACGATCAGTGATCAATTCATGTAAACTCGCGATTATCGCGCTACTCGGAACTGTCATCTGACGATAAGTAGTTATTGATGTTGGGTTTTTTGTTGGGTTGACGCAGTTTCATCGACTTCTTACATCTCTCGACGTTCTCATTATTCTTTGGTTGTTCAGCAACAGAGCTTATGCAAGATGCTTACGGATCCGTTCTCTCTTTTGATTGTTAAAATCTTCGTCTACTTTTTTTCAGCCTCGACCACGTCAACTCCCATCCCCTCGATATTAATCGGTGTAATATCAATTTCAGAATCTAAAAAAAATCCAAAGAAGACCATTATTTGAATTATGGAATCATTTGAATGATGGATGAGCCCCTTGCGAACATATTAAGGTCCCAACACACGCCGTATGCTCAAGGATTTCTTCGAGCACCCTTCGATATCTATTAACAATAAGACTTAAGAAGCATTCAACCAAATATTTAATTTAATTAGAATAAAGTTATAACATATCATTAGCCTATGCCCATTTTATCTATCATTATTCTCATAAGAAATACAATACAAAGAGAATGGGTCCGACCAATACATTAAAAACCATAGAATCCTAAGAACTGACGCGGAAATAAAAAAAAAGTATGATGCATCGAATAAGACTATGTCACATTATTTTATTTATTACTAAATTTAATTTAAATAAATCGATATGTAATTGTAATCGAAAAATTCAACCGATGACACATACGAAATTTCCACGTTTCTGTTTCTACTGTTCAGAACGAGGGATACCGACAGTTGGTAAGAACAAAAGGTAATCAAACGTTTCCGGAAATAATGGAAGCAACGTTATGCCTCCAGTTTTGTAGGGTGTCAAAATTGCACAAGTGAGATGATATCGAAACATATTTCGAACGTGTGAGCACTGATAACAAAATTGTGATATGCAAACATTCTTTTATCGCACAGCAAAAATACATTCGACAAGTTTGTTTTACGAAAGAGAATTATAAAAATTAGTAATAACTGGCGACGATCATACGATTCACATCGATGACACAAATATTAGAAAAATTGGCATTTCGCAGGCAAGTTTGAGTCTAATAAATGTTGCTTAAAAAACATAACCTCAAAGAAAAAACGCTATTGTCTATTTCTATTGATATATTTGCAGTATCCGTTTTGCCGTGCCTCGTAGCAGCTGTAAAACGAGTTCATCTAGATTATTGAAGACTCTGAGCGTCCGGGAAGTTCAAAAAATGAGTCGCGACGAAAATATCGAAAAAATGCAAGGTCAGCTGAAAAATATTTTCCATTCCGCCGTTCACGCTGTTCTACCGGCCTCGATCGTTGATAACTCTGTTCACGTTGTCGGAGACGAGTTTCGAATAGGCCAACAAATTATGAAAATCGGGAACGACGTTTATCTCGTTGGTTTCGGTAAAGCTGTGATGGGTATGGCAATTACGATGGAGAAAAAATTGGGTTCTCGTTTGAAGCGCGGCATCGTCAGCGTCCCCCGTGGCTCCGGGGACAAGCTGCCTGCAGATATTTATCCAAATTTCAGTGGTCCGATTGATTACCGTGAAAACTCAATAAATAATCAGCCGGACGACGACACGTTGATAACGAGTCACGACATAGTTGATCTGGTAGAAAGTCTTGGAGAAAATGATACCCTAGTGGTTCTTATTTCTGGTGGCGGTTCGGCACTGCTGTTCATGCCACGTGCAACGCTAGCGCCGGAAGCGAAGATCCAGTTTTGCAAAAAAGTTCAAAATTCCGGCGCGAGTATAAAAGAATTGAATGTTTTGAGAAAAAAAATGTCCATGGTGAAAGGTGGTGGATTAGCTCATATGGCACTTCCAGCACGTGTGATTTCTCTGATATTATCAGATATTGTCGGCGACCCGATCGATCTCATAGCCAGCGGACCGACAATATACAGCGAAAAATCACCAGAACAGGTTGCCGCCATATTGAAAAAATTTAATCTGCAAGACGAGATAGACGGCGATCTGAAAACCATTCTAACCTCAAAAGAGACAAAAATCGATGAAAAACAGTTATTGAATGGCAAAAAAGAATTCAAACACGTCGATAATTTCGTAATTGGCAATAACATGATCGCGATCAAGGCTGCGAATCGTCAGGCACGTCGAAATGGTTTAAGTGCGATTGTACTGCGGAATGACGTGATCGGAAATGTCGAACTCGTTAGTGAATCGTATGCACAGCTCGCGAGTCTCGTTTGTCTTGCCTGGGATGGGAATATCGATAGAAAATCATTTTTTAACACGATTCGTAACGATCCTATTATTTCACTGACCGAAAATAAAGTCTACGAGATTTTCGATGCGCTGGAAAACGCAACCAATGGAATTCTATTGATCGGGGCCGGTGAACCGGAAGTGATAGTCAAAGGTCCAGGAAAAGGCGGGAGAAATCAAGAATTGGCTTTGACTTTCTCACTAGACTTTCTTAAGGAAGTAAACAAATCACCGTGTCTAGTGAATTTCGAGGTTGTATTTTTAAGCGCTGGAACCGATGGGCAGGACGGGCCGACGGATGCCACTGGAGCGTTTGGATATCCGGCAATCTCGCCGATTTTTAACTTTGCTCTAAATAAATTGCGCAAATTGCGCAATGAGGAAATACTCGCAGGAAAAAGTGGAGAAGATACGAAAATTTCATCAATGTTACGCGTGAGCGAAACGATCGAACCTCGAAAGGCATTAGCAAATAACGACAGTTACAATTTTTATTCTCGGTTTCGGAGGGGTCGAGATTTACTTAAAACGGGAATAACCGGAACTAACGTCATGGATTTGCACTTTTTGTTAGTCAAGAGACGGGAATGCGGTTGTCGAATCGAATTCGACAGAGGAGAGAAATGTCCAGAGCCAATAGACGAGCATGATTTATGCGAGGACTCGGAGGAAACGGAACGACGTTTGAAGATGAGGAACGAAGAAGTGGCGGGAGAAAGAATGCGTTTGAATTTGAAGATTTTTGATTCGAGCCTCGAACGACGCTGTTGTCAACATAAATCAGATTAAATACGTTAATTATTATCTTTATAATAAAATTAATTTTTGGCAATGAAAAAAAAAATCTCGGGAATATTATAAGAAATCGTTCGAAATAGCTCATACGCAGTTCCTATAATATCGATAGTAACAAAGGTGATAATAATTATGAGAAACGAAAAGGCGGCGAATATGATATTGTGGAAGGCTATTAATGCAATTGTACGAAAAAAGTTTAATGAAATTAATTAAAGATAATAATTAATTAGTAAATTATTTGCAACCAATGGGCCTGGTCAGATTCGGAGAGGATTGACTGCATCTGGCACAGGTTTTCTAGGAGTCATAGGCGAACACGCGACACACCGTAGACAAGTTGGTGGGGATGCCCCGTAAAGTTAGATAACTCGGAAAAAGAGATTAGACAACATCGAAAAATGGGAACGCATTGTGAAAATGTGTCGGACTGTATACGCAGAAAAAAAAAACAAAAAATACAAAATATTAAATTATTTCGGTTTTATCTCGATGCTTAAAAATATTTTTATCGCGCAATAAATTTGGGAACGAAATAATGAAAGCGAAAACACGAATTTTTTATTTTTTTATTTTCATAAATCAGATACATATATTACCTATAATTAATGTTTCTACTCATTTTACATAAATAATATACAATTAGTAAATTTTGAAAATTTGATCGAAGAATTTGTACAAAAAGAAATATCGAGGCTTCCTTAAAAAATATTTTCCAAATTCGTCATTACCAATGAGGGAACTGTACAAGGAATCGTTGAATTTCGTCAAAGTACCTCTGGAATAATTTATATAAGAATTTTTTCAAACGTTGCGTACACCTTATTGAATGTATTATTGAAACACCTGTGAAATTTAAACGAGAGATTTACCGCTTTCGAGCCAAGCTAATGACGATGAAGCTAGGGAGTTCAGCATGTTCTCCACGTAATAAGTCAACGATAGGTCCCCACCATTGGAACCTCTAACCCAGATTGAAGAATTGAACTTTTTAAAAAAAATTAAGCATAGTTTGTCGTATACTTCTTAAATCCCCGGAATGGAGTTTTAAGAACTGTACTCTCGTGTATGTCCATCAGCATGGACATTTATCTATCTGTAAGAGTGCAAAGAAATTTTGACGAACAAAGTATTATATATCAATTTACGGATAAAAACGGAGTTGTTCACATTGACAACATTATAATGAGATCATTATTTCGCTTTTAAAATACTTGTTGAGGTGTTTGGATCGCATTCGTCGAAATTTTGCGGCAAAAGCCTAATTCTAACTTCTGTTTGAGACTGTCATGGAGGTACTACCTTAAAACAAAAGTAAAAATCGTAGTTTACAGAAATTCTCGTAGAAAGGCTTTCTATAACGATACAAAGTACAAATTCTAGATATTCATTAGTTAAAACGAACGAATGTGTCGAGAAAATGGTGATTTAATAATAAAAAGTAGTAACGATGTGGGTGCAGAAAAATTCAACGAGATCTCTAGAAGTTCATACCATGTTTTTGTTGTTTTATGGATTAAATATTTTTTCACGTATTTTCTCTTCATTAACGTACATCAAACTAAAAGGACGGATGCTCTGCACCTAAGAAAATATGTATTCCTGTATATAACGAGTTCTTCGTTCAAAAAATAGGAAAAAAAAAAATATTTTTTTTCAGTCGCATAATCGACTGAATCTTCCGACGGACGAAGGGGAAGCCATTATTCTTTGCAGGTACTGATGATATTAATCACCTAGTCGAGCGTGTATTAATTATCATCGTTAATATTTACAAATTATTGTTCGGCCTAGATTACGCAAATCTTTTCTCGTTTTTCCCATTCTTTCGATGAAAGAAATTCATAAGTTTCCGTACATGAATTGTGTCTTCGGAAACATTTTGTTATTCTTCGATTTGGCTCACTGCGTTGCCCTGTCCTTCCTACAAATCCCAACTAAACAGGTGATGCTTGACCAACATATCGCGAACGCCATCTTTTAAAGGCTGCGAATGTTCCTTCTTGGGCGGCAATTCCCAATCCGGATTTAGACTAAATGCGAATTGGCTCAATATCCTTAGCTCGCATTTTATCTGCACCCATCCTGGACTATTTATGAAACTCCAAGGTTGATACCTGCGATTTGAAAAAAGAAATGATAGCAATATCCGGTTATAATGAATATAGATCGACTATTATAAGTATAGATCGTTGATTATCCACAGAGAAGAGAATACTATCGATATAGATCGATTATTACCAATATTGAAACGTTTATTATCGATTACTATCGATATTAAATCTATTCGAATCGATACAGGTTGATTGCTGTCGATATTGAATCGATTACTATCGATTATTGTTGATAGAGATCGATAGAGATTATTTACAATCGAAATCAATCTATCGATCGATATTATTCGATATTTGTAGATTATTAATGTTATAGTTTCATTGCTTAATTAAAAAATTTAAAAATTATCGTAAGTACAAATACCATTTTTGGACGACTTCGACACACGAGCACAAAACTTCGAGCCATAGATGCAAGACTTGTTCATTGAGTCCGAGACAGATGAGAGAGCGTAATTTAACGTCCATTTGTGCGTGAGCATTGTCGTGGGTTAAATTGACAGCCTGCACGCAACGATACAGAAGCTGAAAGGTTTTGGGAATGCACAAAGACTGAGAATTACTTCACACGTGTTAAAAGAAAATTAATGAATTTTCAACGAATAGTCGAGCGATTGCTTACGATGTTCGTTGAGTTTTCAATAATAAAAATGTACCTCCTCGGGCGTGAGAACTTTACCGTCCTCGTCGAGCCGATAAGTTTTGCACAGTACGAGACGACTGTAAACGGAATTGAAGTCTTTTTCGACCTCGCGAGTGGATGCTTCCTCAATGAAGAGCCAGGGATGACAGGGACCACCGAGAAAAGTCGGCCGACGCATACCATGCTCGAGAACTGCTTTCACAGCTGGACAGAGACTACCTCGGACGAGATCGGTGACGGCTTCGCTTACCGCGTCGTCACCGGCACATGTGTATTGTTTACTTCTCTCGTCGAGTAGCTCGACGAATTTTGCCGGGAACCAGCCTGTAAGTAAAATTTACGATTAATCTTTTATCGTCGGTTCGCGTAAAAAATCATCTTTACTAGTTCATCCAAATTTTTAATATGCAATTAGACACCTTTGGGATCTACGCTAATCGAATTTTCCGGTACTATTTAATAAATTTACTCTAGAGGGAAAAATTCGTTTGAAATGCAACGATAAATTTACTCTCGACCGAATTTTAAACTCGCCTCGCAATCCATTGAGCTCACCGACCCAACAGTGCTCGTCCTTTTGGCTTATTATCGTGATAATGTCATTCTTCCGAAAACCCAGTTCATCGTCATCGTGTCTCTCAAAATCCAACAGAGCTTTGGCGCGTCTCTTTCGCGTACGCGAAACGTTAACGTAATTGTCGTGATCCTTCGAGTGACTCTCCATCGTGTAGTCCGCTATCATCGTGACGTTGCTTAAATTTGGATCGACGTTTATGAAATGTCTCGCAACTTGAAGAACCGTTTCTCGAAGATCAACGAGTATTTCTGAAAACAATAAAGAAAAAATCATATATTCATCATGATTCTTTTTCGAAGAATCATTTTCTATTTTGTTCATGGACTGGAAGTCTTCCACCGAATACTTTCTAATTGCTATATCGAGAGTCATCGAATTCTCGACGGGACATCGACTCCTGTGTAGTGACAATTTGATTCTCGGATCGCAAGAAAGATTCGAGTCAGCTAATTGGAACGACTCACTCGTTTTTGACCCGTCACCACACAATGATAAAGTGTCAAATTTTCATATATCAACAAGAAATTGATTATTCTGAGATCCCTCGGTACACCACTGCAAGGTTTCTGTAGACCTTTATTTCAGCTATCGAGAGTCTTAGACTTGATATTTTAATTCAATGTTTCTAAGCAATTCACAAACGGGAATTTTTGCAATCGGTGTGATTATTTATAGTCAAGTGACCTCTTAGCGGGTCTTCAAAGTCATTTTATCGATCAATATTCAATCAATCAATCAATCAATCCATCAAACAATCACTTAAAGTCAAAATGTCTTGTTTTGCTCGCATAACGAGTCTTTTGTATGTATTACAGTTTAGCGAATTAGACAGCATCGAATTTTTAATAAATCGTTTTAAGTTAACAAAAGCATTTTATATTCGGTGGGTATCTTCGATGAGAATTTATTATTTCAAAAGAAGAATTTGACGTGACAAATTAGCTCGAAGGTCCTAATTTCATTTTTGATTGACCACCATTTACAAACTTTTTGTTTAATAAACTCCTGGTGCCAGAATAAGCAGAAGTAGTAAATTACGAATTAGCAGATAACCCAGGAGGTAAATATTTATTTTTAAATCTCAAATGAATATTTCCCACCCGTTTGTCGAATATTCTTAGATTTTGCGTCGTCCTCGCTTTCGTCACTGCCGAATAAAAAAGTTTGCAGTACAGATTTGTTTCTTTTCATTTGGCGTCTGTTGAGATGTTGCTTCGGTAAATTCGGCGCGGCGTCGGGATTTCCAACGAGAGCACCCTGATCGGCCATCAGATAAGCGAGATGACGACGCCGATGAGTCTCGATGAGAACATCGGTCAACGAACCACCAAGCTCCAACGAAGTCTCAAACAATTGTTCAACGTCATCCACGTCCCCGGGAATATCGGACAGTGCGTTGAATATTTGAGCCGAATTTTCCAACAAATTAAGCTCCGACTCTGGAACGAGCGAAAACAATTACAGTATTTTCATTTTTTGTCTTTTGCCTTCTATCTACATATTTTATTTTGTATTTTCCGTTTGCTTATGAACAAGCTTTTTTATAAACATGAAAACAAATCCGTTCTTTCTGTGAAAGCTCTCAAAAATTTGTATTAATCGATCGATTGTGAGTAATATGCGAGGGTTAAAAACTTTTTCATTAATTTACCTCTATTTTTAAGCATTCCCAAGGTGACTTGAAACAATACGATCGAACCATCGAAAAGAAATAGATCCCAAATTCTCAGGAGTATCTTCATGTGCACGACAGATGCGAATAAAGTAAGAAACCAGTGCAAGGATATTAGACTGAGCTCTATGTCATGCAGAACGAGCACATGATCGATGTCGGGCAAATAATTTACTATGAGAGTTCTCAGTACTCGCTGATCGGCTTGGATTCCTGAAAAAAATGCATTTTGAGGTTTCTTCGTACTTGTAGAGATAAAAAGATTATAACCGTTTTTTGCATCCGATTATAATCGATTATCGGTTACCCAATAGAGTCGAGGAATAATAAGAAGCCGGCAACAAATCCTCCACGATAGTTGCCATCATCCAAAAAGCTTCCTCCTCCTCCAACAGCAGAAGCAAAGATGCCGCCATCGTTCCTGTTCCCTGACAATAACCAATATCCGGATACAACCAAGCAAGCCCCCTCATAACGCGTCTAAGACGCGGAATTCCCGTGCTGTGAAGATGACTGAAGCAGGCATTGGCCGGCATTGTTCTCAACAGATCCTTCTCGATTTGTTTACTCGTCATCAGAGCATCGTTGCTCGATGCCTTCACGATGTCCTTGTAAGTCATTTCCGAAGCTTGTCTCTTGTGCTCGGCTCCTGATAAAAATATTAAATGAACATAATTTTATGGTTCTGCCAACTTTTTCGAATATAAATAATTGTGCAAAAATTCACTGTTTTTCTATCGAAATAATCATAGTTGGATATTTTTCCATTTTCGTACCCGACATTATCATCCAAATTCTTGGACGCAACGAGTGTGGAATTCCGCGTCGTACCATCTCCCGCAATTTTTCAGTTCTTGGTAAACGACGGTCCGACCTTGGCCTTGGTGAATCTGACGAGACCTCGTTGTTTTGACTAAACTCCATTAACGCTATCCATTGCAGTCTGTGCTGGGGATCCTCGACAAATGGAACACCAAGCAATTTTTTCGAACTCTGTTCCGGACCATCTTCCTCCTCGACACGAAAACCAAATTCGTCAAATCTGTAGATAATTTCCAATACTTATTGTTAATACCAGCATGTAAGTATTAGTATTACCATATTGTACGAGTGTTAACACGTTTTCTTCTATATTTTATTCCAATGTATTTCCTTTCAAATTTTTCTAACCATTTTCTCTTCCCAATGCACCTCAATTTTCATATTTCATGAACCACTAATCTTGAAAGCATTGATAGCTGATTAAAATCTCACCATTGAATCAAACGTCTATAGGGCACAAAGGAACTGTGAAAAACCTATACCAATGTCCTTCCAAAACCAACTATTCCTGGACGGAACGACAAACTCCAAAAAAATGCCTGCTTGTTAATGCTTTCATGTTGTAACCAGTACGAGGCTAAACGTTTGTCGTTCAAACTTATGGGACGATACAATGTTGCTTAACTTCCATGACCACAATAGTCACACTATGACGATATACCTAGCATTAACGTTTTTCTAGCATTTTATATTGTAAAATTGCTAAACACGACTTTCAATATCAAAATAATGTAGACCGTCTAACCATTAGCCCCCTTTTGTAGCTCGACCTTCGGTAATAATACATGTTTACATGTCATAGTGTTTACGATTATCACGAGGTACATAAATTACTTTCTAGTGTTAATGAGAGTTAGCGTTTCGTCATCCTATCATTATAACTATGATTATTATCAGTATTTCTATCAAAGTACCTGTATTCTGGTTGGGAATTGGGATCATCAGGCTGATTAAGCTTGGCAAGAATATCCTGCGGCCACATTGAAGGTGTCAGAGCTGAAAATGGACCACCCGGCGCTGGCAATATTTGATCCTCGTACAGGCTTGTTCCTTCATTATAGAACTCATCCTCAGAAGCGATAGCTTGTAATTTTTTCTGTTTTATTTCAGAAGTTACATGTGTTATTGCGAGTCCCAGAAAATTATCAATGATAATTATCACGGTTTTGTTTACACGTATAGAACAATTATAGTGATAACAATAATGATAAATGTAAGTAAATAATTACGAACTTACGTTGTGATCATCTTTGCCAACATAACCTTCGTGGTCCCGCACGTTGAAGAGGGACTTTGCAATTTCCATTATTATTCTGTCGCGAGTAAAAACACGACCAAAATTACATTTAACAATCACGTCGATCGTTGTGACATTTTGAAAAAATTATTGTTTTATAAGTTTTTGCGCTAATAAAAATTCGAGCCCTGCAACATTGAAATTCTGACAGCTGTGGTGGTGCGAAGTATTGACGGATCTGCGGGACACTCCGAATGCTCCGAATTACCCGACCGAGGGCGCCACCATACGGATGAAAGTTTTTCGAACGTCTGCAAACAGCGCCATTTGGACACACGAGAACTTGTCATTGGGTATATTTGAATTTTCAATTATCGATTGAGCCATGAAACCCCTCAATCAGTAATAAAAAATCAGAAGCTTAGGCACAAGAAACGAATTGTGAATTCCACCAGGAAATAATGCGATTCATTATTCTGATCCTCTTTTCAACGTGTCATGTCATGTTAATTATCTGACATCAATTTGAAACCGAGAATTACAATCATAGTTTTCGAGACTCTACAAAACGTATGACCTAAATTCTTAAAATTTAAATTCGATTTCGTGGCAGGACCCGTATCACAGGTTGTGTGCAGGCAAGACCGTGCGCATGGTGCTGTCGCGAAATGTTATGATCGATAATGGCGCGCAAACATGCTTGCGGTGTTTTTCCACGACGCGCAGGGGGCTGTCTGGCAACAACAAAAAAGGCTCAGAGCGTTCATAAATGGTAATGAAACGGTCTGATGATCTTTCGCCGGATGATAGGGCCATCGCGCGGCTCCATCTCAAACTAATCGCCTACGTTGCTATGCATCGGTAAGATAGACGCCGGTGAAAAGATTCGCCCTAAAGTAAGTTGTAAACCAGTCAGTAGGTTTGCGCTTTGATGTCTCTGCGACGTGATTGGTCATTGGCATCGTCGAAGACGACTTCCGGTGTACGGGAGCTCGTGTAATTGGTCGAAAAGCGGTAAGCCCTCGGCCAGCCAAATGCGACTGCGCTCAGCCGAAGCTGCTCGAATATTTCCGTAGAAACGCGACAACGAGGACAAGCACGTAAAATATTATTGATAAATAGCCGAGCGCGTTCTCGGCCTCCCCTCCGGGTCGTCGCGAAATCGTTAGTGTGTGCGCGGCATCGTACAAAAATCTGCGTCGCGTGTGTTTTTGTTCATCTCCGCCCCACCCCCTGCATCTGCGTACGTGTTGAAGAGAAAAAAAATCGTTCTCATTTCCTGTGCTCTCGTCGTGTCCATTAGGCACGAGAAAAACCGAGAAAAACGTTAGGCTAACGTATATAACAACGTACTACTCGAGCCAAAAGTGCATCGCTGCCTTCCTGCTTCGTCTCACCCCCCGTTCCTACTCTTTCTCAATACCACCCAAGTAAAAATTACGTTTGATCAGGTGGACTGCGAACGAAAAAAAGAACGAGATTGTGCACGGTTGCGTGGTTCGACTAGTTCGTCCGTACCCCACGTTCCTTTCTCGTCCTATTCGGGATAATACGTGTGCGGCCAAACGGACGGGAAAACAAAAAAAAAAGCTCGGTGAAGAACGCGGGCGAGTGAGACGCCCAGAACCGCCTTTGGCCGAGACCCGTGCTAGAGTTTATGTACGTTCGCGAGAGAGAGGGAGAGAACACCAACTATCGGCAGTGTCATACAGGCAAGAGAGAGACGCAGTGAGTAACGTTTCCGTGCAAAGTGCGAGTGCGAGAGAGAGGGTCAGCGTGCGAGAGAGACCAATCGCTAGTGCCCGCGCGCGGCCATGAGAGCGGGGACGGACAACGCGCAAGAGTGGTGGGAGTAGAAAGAGAGAAAGGGAAAATAAGGAGTGACGAGTGGAAGCGAGAGGAGGCGGCGCGGCAGTACACTACGGGACTGCGTCAAGTAAGCTTCGTTTCTCGAGTGGCGCGTCGAGCTCGCAACGGAAAGAATAATCGAAACGAATCTATATATATATATACATACATACACAAACATATATATACATATGGGTATTCTGCATCGATGTATATACGGTGAAATGTGAATAGTTCGCGATTTTGTGTACGTGTAATGGTGATGGATAAGTGAGAGAAGAAACAAAAAACGGGGGATAAAACGAGCGAGAAAATTCCGTTGCCGTAACACTCGTCGGTAAATCGTTGTTCTTCTCCTTCCCTGGATGGCTTCAGGCTTGTGCTTAAATCGTTGTTAAGTCTCTTCTCTCTTTCTTTTTCTTTCTTTTTTTCTTTCTTTCTTTCTCTCTCTCTCTCTCTCTCTCTCTCTCTCTCTCTCTCTCTCTCTCTCTCTCTCTCTCTCTCTCTCTCTCTCTCTCTCTCTCTCTCTCTCTCTCTCTCTCTCTCTCTCTCTCTCTCTCTCTCTCTCTCTCTCTCTCTCTCTCTCTCTCGCTCTCTCTCTCGCTCGCTCGCTCGTTCCGTTTCGTGTGTCGTGTATAGTGGCGGTGCGCGGCTTCGCGAGCGCGTGTTTTCTCGTCCCGAGAACCTGGGTGTGACGGATCTTCCGAGTTTGTGCGTGTCCTGTGCAAAAAGTTCCAGTTTTGTGAAACTAAACAAAAAAGAAAAGAAAAAGAAAATTGATGCGCCTTTTTGCGTGCGAGTCAAATAATGGAAGCGCAACAAGGTGAGAGGGCATATTTTTTTTCCAAATAATTTCTCAAAGATTGCGGCATTTTCTGTGCGTAAAAATAGGTTTGCATTTTTTTTTCGACGATCGTCTGTTTCGTACACTCTCGATGATATTAATGTTGCGCGCGTGCGTGTGTATTCAGTGTTCTATTCTTAATGGGGGAAACAAAACCAGGAACAATTTTTGCATATGCTTTCGCGATACAACGACGTCGATGTCGGTGAAATATTCTTACCGTTCTTGGTCGATTATTCGCGAGTCGTGCTTAGTGAACGACTGAAGCGTGACGCGGCGAGCCGCGAGAGTCACCGCTAAGGTGGTCGTCCGTCTCTCTCCGTACATCTCTTTCGTTTTCTTTTTATAATCACTCGCTCTCGCTTGCTTGCACCGTTCGTCAGCTAGCGCGCCGCGCCCCCCTCTTGCGGCACTTTGGCCAACTGCGACGGAGAAAGAAAAGAGCGCGGGGAGCGGGCGATGGGAGCTCGCGAATTGGAGCGTCAGTGGGTGCGACGGAGAGAAAAGATTCGACAGAATGAAGAAACAAAAAATACGCGAAAAAAAAACAGAAGCGCGAGCGAAAGCGACGATAAGACAGGGAGCGAGGAGCGGAAGGACTTTGAAAAGGGCCCGAGGATAAATAAACGACTGTGAAATGCCGGGTAGAGGACTCCGTGGGTCGTCGGAGGCTTCACGGGAACTTTTTTTTACGACGCCATTTGTAAAACTTCTTGATCGCGCGCGGCCCCGGACATAGTACATATTTCTCTCTCTCTCTCTCTCTCTCTCTCTCTCTCTCTCTCTCTCTCTCTCTCTCTCTCTCTCTCTCTCTCTCTCTCTCTCTCTCTCTCTCTCTCTCTCTCTCTCTCTCTCTCTCTCTCTCTCTCTCTCTCTCTCTCTCTCTCTCTCTCTCTCTCTCTCTCTCTCTCTCTCTCTCTCTCTCTCTCTCTCTCTCTCTCTCTCTCTCTCTCTCTGTCTCTGTCTCTGTCTCTTTCTCTCTCGCTCTCTCGCTCGCTCGATCTTTGTACACATAGAAGTTTGTGGCAGACATGCGTTTACGCGATAACGGCCGAGCGACCGAACTAAACATTTTTTTGCTCGATCGCTTGTGATTGTCTTCTTCCTTCATGATTTGTCTCATTGTTTGATGGAAAAAAATCGTGCCATGGGTTTTTTTTTTCTTGCACGTCTCGAAAATATACGTAAGCAGATTTTTTTTGTAATTTGTCAATATTAACGTACTTAAATCTTGTGTATAAAAATTAAGGTTTGAAGAAGAAAAATATTTGGCGCCAACTTGAAAAATCGTTGCGACATGTCGCGTTTTATCGGTACCACGATGTGTAAGAATGTAAATAAATTACAATAATATTTTTTTTAATTTAACAAACCCTTTTTTTAATTCGGCTTTTCGAGGGGGAGATGATTTTATTATTCATAGAAAAATTACAAAATCAGGCCATCGGCCTTCCTGTTTATTTTTTCTATTCTTTTTTTTTTTGTTTTCGTTTCGCGTTCCAAGAAAAGAAAACGAAATTTGTGACAAAAGCGGATGCTGAAAGGTCTCGTAGCCTTTCCATCTTTTCATGAATAGATATAGCTATATATACATATATAGATCTCTTTTCATGTATATTATATTGCCGGTTCCGCGCGCGCGCGAGCAGCGCAGCCGGCAAAAGACAGCCGAATTTCTCGCAGCGCGTCATTATGCAACGAGGTTCGTCCACGAGGCTTGCTTTTATTTCGTCCTCTCGACAAAACGCCGAAACTTACCTCGGCGTTTCACAAATATATTAAAAAAAAAAGCATTTCAAAACAATGTTCAAAAAAATGTTATCCAAACGGTCCGATAATATAAATAAATATAATTCAATTCGGAAAGTCGATACTTATTTGAAAAATTTCGTAATCATTTTTTTCGTCTCACGTAGAAAACACCGACGGTTTTTTTTTTTTTTTCGTTGAAGGGACGGGTTACGAAATTGATTCTAAATTTGAAAAAAAGCTAATTAAAATAGAACACTAAATAAATGATTGAATAGCCGTGTTTCGATATATAGTCGAGACGATAAATTGTTTGAAAAAATGATAAAAAAAAAAAGAGAGGAGGAAAGATGTACGACACAACGACGCACCATCGTCATAACGAATCACGTGGTGATGCGTCAGACCGCGAGCACGCCAGCGACACACGAACGGATAGAACAAGAGTGAACGAGTCTCGCGAGTCTCTTCGTCTTCCTTCGTCGCTCCCGACGAGAGAGCGCTTCGTGCGTGTTTTAGAATCGTTGCATGTGTTCGTGCGCCTGTTCGTATCGAAAGTACCGATTGCGTGGTCTTCGCGCGACTCTCGCACCGGGTCCGCGTGGCCCGAACCTTTTTTCTCACTCGCTCTCTTTTTTCCTGCGCTAATCGAATCTTTCGTGACTTATTATTTTAGAGTTTATCACACGATCGTCGGGATTTCTTTTACAATGATTTTCGGGCGGTATATACAATTTAGTATTTTTTAAGGTTTGGAGTTACTTTTATTTATTTTTTTTTCTAGAAGGGAGAAGAATTTTTCGTTACCATATCACTTAGGGAGGGTTGCATTTCAAGGGTTCATAGAAGGTGTAAAGATGATTTACTATAAAAAGTAGAATTTTAGTTCTATTTTCATGACTTTGCTCGCTGACGGAGAAAGCTTTCTTTTTGAAAAAATAAATCCTTTTTAAAGTGGACACCAAGTATATTTAGTACGAGTTTCGAACGGAGCATCCCCGTTATATTATTTAACATTTTAAATCTCATACCGAGTATATTATTTAACACTTACAAATGGGACACCCGGTATATTTCGAATCGTGTCAAAATCACGAACTGGGTTCGTTCGTTGGTTTTGTTAAAGAGCGAACCAACAATATTCTTTATTCCTTTTTAGCCAGACGGTCCGCGTAGTCTGCGTCCCCTTTTAATCCGACACCCGGTATATTACCCGTCTCTTTGAAACGGAACACACGGTATATCGTGTATCTCTATTAAATTGGTTACACCCGGTACATTTTGTCTTCCTTTTTAAACGGGACCTCGAGTACACTATGTACGAGTTTCAAACGGGACACCCGGTATATTGCAAATCTCGGTCAACTTTCGCTTTTGGTATTTCTGCCCATTCCTGTTCGAACGGAACATCACCGGTATATTATTTAACACTTTTAAACCTGACACCGAGTATATTATTTAACACTTAAAAATGTGACTCCCGGTATATTTCGAAGCGTAGGAAAATCACGAACCGAATATCTTGTCTCTCTATCGAATTGGTTACGCCCGGTATATTTCGTGTTCCTTTTAAAAGGACACCCGGTATATGAATTCCAGCAGCGTGTTACAACGGGACGAGAGTAACGGCAGCGATAAATTATTTTCATTATGTGCACTAGCGTTTTGTATCTAAAAAAAAAAGAAGGAAAAATAATGCGAGTGGAAGCTCGCGAATCGCTGCCTCGTAAATTTTAGCATTTGCAAAGCTTTCCGCGTGTAGAAACTTGTTGGCTTTTGAGCCTCGAACGCTCATAAAGATGCACGAATGGCGTAATTGTCAGGAAAAACCTTACTTTAGTTACGAATTACCTTTTTCATTATCGACCCATGATTTTTTAAATGGGTGAAATTTTATCTCTTTTAGAGTTAAAAAATGTTTTAAATGAAACGAAAATACATGTATATTAATTTTTATAAAGGCACATTTTTTTCGTTCGTTTAAAAAACACGTTTTAAATACGAAAGTGTATGTTAAATCTGTTTTTTTTAACTTTCGTTTTACCTTCTTTGCGTCAACTTTTGTTCGGATTTCTTTCAACGTTGTGTTCATTATTCGTAGGTTGGGCGAATTCCGTTGCGACCCTTCGAATTAGCTTCCGCGACTTCCAAGTCCATCGGCTCGGACAAAAATTATTAGCGTTGTTTATTTTACAGTCTCGAGTTTAAAAAAGAGCGCGACATTTGCTTTTCTTCCCCTTCGAATTCGAGGGAAAAAAATATACGTACTTTCCACCACTTGTATTAGAGGGGTTCGTGGAGCTCTCGGGGCTTCTACTGCCGTTATTTTCGGGACACCCGGTACATTCGACATTTCTTTACAATGAGAGTAATTTCAAACTTCAATAAATCCGAAAAAAATATACATAGGACCGCCATCTTGGTCTCGTTTTAAAGAGAAAGAACGAAAGTTTATGCCAATACCGGTAACGCCATTTCCGGCATTCGTCGACGTTGGGAATTGCGCGCGCAAAGTTGACCGACGTATCTCGACTTTCCGGGTTCGACGCGTGTACATAAACGGGATCATATCTCGATGACTAAGCGTCCAATTCGAGTGAACCGAGGTTTATTTCAAAGAGGAAGGTATGGGTTAAAAATTGTCTCGGGGCGCCGGATCTTTGGCTCAACAAATTCAAAAAGAAATTAGTCAGTGAAGTTGAAAAAGTTCGAAAATATATTGATTTTTTTTTAATATCGCGATATACGAAGGCAAAGTACAAGCAGAATCGCCAAAAATTGGGTATGATTGAGTAGCGTATAAAATTTCAAAGAGAGCCAAATCGAAAACACCAGGCTTGAAATAAAAAAACAACGCGCAATGCCGCTGCAGGCAACGTAATCAACGGCCAACGACATCTGACGAAGCGTTGGTCAAGCACGAATGTTTTAATGTAATTTAATTTCAATGTATTATAACATCATTGATCTTTTTTTTTTACGAAAATAACTGCTGCACTGTATACTGCGATTTCTTTTTTTTACCTCAAAACCAAAAGTTTCACCCAAGATTGCAGTTAAGGATTTTTGAGATTAAAAAAAAGTTCCTAATAATTCAAACACATCGCTACTAGATAATAGAATGTTTCGTTGGAGATTTAACGCGCGTAGTTAAGAGATCATTCCAGTGTGACTGGCTTTAAAATTACTGATTTTCACGATTTTATCTTTTTAATAAATTTCCATAATCGGTCCAATTTTGTTTCACTTATTCCAATGAGTTATGTTGCATTTAAAAATATTTTTGAATTCTTTAGTTTTATTTTTTATATAATTTTGTTGATCACTGCAACAGGATGTTCATAAAAAATAGCACCTGACGGTAGAAAGTCCTGCCTCTCAAAAAAAATGTCTGAAAGGAAAAAAACAAAAAGATCACTAACCAATATGAAAAACTGTAGAGGTGTACGGAGAATTTTGTTTTTTTTCGTTGATAATTAACAAAATAGAGGCTATTTTTAAATTAAGTATAAAATTAGACTCTTTTTTCGCGAGTTTTTCATTTTAAGAAAATGAACGTACGGAAAATAAAAAAAACGTTTCCGTACGACGTTAAGGAATGTCGTGAAGAATGATGTGACAATGTTTGAGACGGATAGCTTGAAAACTCTTCGTTCAAAATCTTCCACCGTTTTGAAACACGACGTTTCGAAAACAATAAGTTTAATGTTTCGAATACGAGGTCTAACGCAGCTGGGTAAATCAGTTTTTTTAAAAAAGGCTGTAGCGACCGGAATAATATGAATTTCGCGACAAAAATTGAATAGCATTGTAATGAAAGTTCATATTTTTGGATAATGCAGAGAAAAAAAAAGATTTCTCAAAAAGTTTACACTGCAACGATCCCTTAAATAGGAATAAATATTGTCCGATATCTACCTAGTTTTTTCAAAACAAAGATCCTTGAAATCTTTAAATTTGATTTAGGATCTTTTGGTAGACATTTCTGGATGTTAAACAAATTTTCCTTTCTCTTCGTTGAAAGCCATGTTTTCATTACAAAGTCACCGACGCCGAAGGCCGAAAGAACCGTTTCTAGAAACTTTACAAATTTTTATTTTTACGTTTCATCACATTTTATATATTTAATTTATTGTTTCTAACGGATACGAGCCTTATATGGTATTCCTGTTGAACAATAGACAGAGCGCATTGTTCCTCAATCCATAACTTTTTTTTTTCAACGAGAACAACACGAAACTGATCCTATTTGTACGATAATTAATACTCGACTTTACGCTGATGTAGATTCGCACGAGAGAAAGTTTGAAAGATTCATACAGAGGAAGAATTGTCCTTTTCTAAATGTTTCTCTAATTTTTATTTCGATGTTTTTTAACAATGTTTATTTCGCAACAAATTATCGTTTCCCTTTCTGTTTATTGTTTTCCCTTCTTTTTGTTTATAAATAAACTCAAGCTTGATTTCCTCCGGCTCGATTGCCCCTAGGCAAAGAATGTGCGAAATGCATTTTGCAACCGTCCTTCTCTGACACACCCGTGCCAAACTCGACATGTAAAAGAGCTTCTTAAATAGTGCCGTATTACAAATTACTTAAATGTGCCGTATGTACAAAATAAGGAACGATGATTTTATCACGTTTACGTTGTTTGTAATTTAAATTAAAAAAAAAAAAAAAAAAAACATGAATGATTCGTCGAGATATTATTATTCGAGGATTCCGCCGATCTTGTTACATTAATTTTGTTCTTAAAGTGAATTTTGTTGTTAAGTAAAGTTAAACATCGAGTATATTATTGTATATTCTCGTTCCCTCGATCGGCCAATTTCCTACATATTTTTGAGTTTGTTGTTTTTTACTCCATTACCTTTTGTTACTTATTTACTTATACATTTAAATTATTCATCGCGGTTTGCACTAAATTCTACATTGGGAATAAATTTGTTGTCATAGAGCATTCCGATTTGATTGAGTCAAAAGTCAAAAGTTGGCGCGGTTTGTTGATTTTTCTTTATCTCCCTAGATGGCGTACAGTAGAAATATATGCGGGCTTAGGAACCGCTCGTCAATATTTACATGGAGCAATATTTTTTAGCATAAAAAATGTCAGGCCGGGAATATTTTCGTTTTTTTTTTGGCTCGGTAAAAAAGCATGGGGGCTTCATTAGTCTAGCGAAGACGAACAAAGTGTCTTTGAAGGCCTATTTGTATGTTATACACGTGCTTGACTTCTACGCAGGCGTAGCGCACGGTGACGACGTCTTTGGCGCCATCTTTTACCAGAAGATGGAACTCGGGAGATACGCGCGATTTTTGAAATGTGATTTTAGAAATTCTTTCTTTTGCACCGTGATATAGAAAATACGCAACGTAAGGGTTTTTTTTTTTAATTTCCAGAAATGTTAAGTCGAACGGAATTGATAGTACAATGTAGCTTCAAAAGTGTAATTGTCGCATAGCGTTGGGTCGTGACTTTCATCATACGTTTTAAAAGGTTCGCGCACTTCGAAAATTTGATCAGCAATCGTACGAGCACTAAACAACCGATCAGGTTCAAAATTGACATGTACACAGAGAATTGTGGCAAAACGTGGCTCTTTGTTTTTTTTTTTTTTTTTTTTTAATTTCGACAATAGTATTGCAAGCGACGAGCGATTCGAAAACGTCGTCCGTACTTTCTACGGTACTGAGAGTTAAAGTTTTCGAGGGTATTTAGAGAATTATGCAGAGAGAATTATATAATTCTCTCTGAATAATTCTCAAAACTTGCACTCGCCAATTTTTAACCTGATCGGTTGTTTAGTGCTCGTTTGATTGCTCATCAAATTTTCGAAGCGCACATCGCCTGTACCACTGCCTCCTAAGGAGGTTTATCTGGTACCGTGTAAGTCGAAAGAATTTGTTTTGTGACTAGCGTAGTCAGCTTAGTACGTTTGACAACGCTGCGATCACATAACTCGTACAGTTGCCATAGAACGAGAATTTCGTTACTCGTTGTTGTCGCTTTATCATCGAGCCATCGGACAATGGAAGACAACCCTACTACATTGCCATGATCAGAGTATTGTCAAGCTTAGCCCCACGGTAATCAGCATTATTCGAGACAAATTAGTTTATTACGAATCTCATGAGTACTCAATCGATTTTATGAAGCTCTTCAAATGTTCCTTAGCTATGTTTTTTATTAATTCTGCAATTTTCGTCAAAAAGTGTTTGTCAATGATTATGAATTTAATGTTTATAGACGGCAAAATCAGTGAAGCCCATAAAGGCCCGTGTTAATTTAGGAAATATGTTTTTATTTATTTTTCACGAACAAGGTATCCTCGGGTCTTGAAATTTTAAGAGATGACTTTTTAGATACTGCTAACTATATTCTGATTTTTTCATCAATATCTGTTTGTTAATTCGTTAACCAGTAAAACCTCCTTAAGCTCACGACGAGAGTCTCGATTCGACGCAGACTGTCTGTTTTTTCTTGTTGCAAAGCTTTAACATGCTCATTTATCAACAAAATAAACTTATCTACATTGTTTGTATTCATATTGCCAATCGTTCGAGCTCATTAAAACATTGAGAAGAGTTTTTACACTTTATAAGAAAATCTCTCTCTACAAAAATAATAATAAAAAAATATATCCATACCGGTGAATAAAAAATTCGATTAACACGAAACGATAATTATTTCTTTCGCAGTACCTACAGTAATTTTATTTTCTGGTATTTCTTTTAAAATAATTTGTCCGTTCTCGTGAATTGTAAAATATAGCTCGTATACTTTTATATTAAGTAAACAAATTGTTTGATATTTAGAATACCAAGAAGCGAATGATCCTGGCAATATACGTTATTGGATTTTATTGATTCGTCTGAAAGTCGGCGTACCCGGAACTACTACTATCTTATTCCCCTTCAATCGCGTGGGACTGCCACGAATGTTCTAGTGAGGGGGCGCTTTTCTTCGAGTTTTTGCACATAAGCATATAGAATTTCGTCGGTAACTGCTCGGGACTCTCGTTCATTTCTATTTCTATTGTGAAACGTGGGATCTAAAATAAAACGAACGCAAGATTATTGCGTGTGTAACGACATCGTGACGTCACTACCGAGTCCGAGTGAATTCGGATCATTCCGACTCGGTTAAATCGTAAGTCGATGGACGGCTTCGTTGAATCGCTATAGCTCTTTAATTATCGAGTATTAAACGAGAAGCAACTAAACACGATCGATCGCTACTAGTATATGTGTTCTATTCAATGACGATATACGTTTAAGCCGAAAGTATGGACCTATGAACACATCGGTAGAAGAGAGATGACGGCAATCGCTCGACCCGATAATTCTACGAAATAATCAAATTTTCGGACAAAAACAAAATATTAGCCTCTGCGCAAGTTCTTCTGTATCCGCTGATACTTTTATTTTGTCCTAAACGTTTACTATCTTCGAGAAATATTTAACTAAATATTTGCGAGGTTATGGCGGTTGTAAATTCTCCGGCATGGCGCAACCGATCGAGACGAAATTTAGCTCGGTCGACGCAGAATTGTGGCAAGCGTGTCCTAGCCAAATTTCATCTCAATCGGTCACGCCGAACCGGAGAATTTACGAATCGAGTTTTGTCGTTGTCCCTCTCGCGCTCGAGGGTCAACCGTAACCTTTAATACTTCATCTTTCAATAACTAAATCGTTTACTATCTTCCGAGTTTGAAGGTCTTGGATATTGCGAATGAGCGTATCGCGAATTTATTAACGTGTAAAACAAAAATTTTGGCGCGTACGAATATCGACACATAGAGAAGTTGGAAGTTTAGTCATTTAACGTGGGATGTATAAGGTAACGAGTGGGCACTACCGTTAGCACTAGAAAATATACATTTATCCGAGTAAACCGACGCCCCGATAGGCACGCGGTCAGCGCACGGTTCTGCTGATTCCCGAGGTTAAGGCCTTAGGCCACCCTAGAGGCTGAAAAAAATAGGCTTTTTGGGGATTTCTTTTCAGAAATACTACAAAATAAATCAAGATAACAGAAACGTGATTTTATTATCTATATCAGTGACTGCTTATAATAATTTTTTTCAAGCGGATTATTACAAAATGGGGGCTGTGCAGCGTTTTTGCGACGACGTCTTTTTTTCGGGGTTCACGGCCGGACTAACAGCTCCTGTAATTTTTAAAATAATAATGAGCAAATGAATTTTTCGATTCTGCTATTTCGTAACTGCTATAGAAGTACGTAGGATTTTTGCGATATATTGATTTTTGGCCAAATGGCGCCCTTCTAAAGTGAAAAGTGAAAAACTTGCCTAAAAAATTGCCAGATAATTGTTAATAACAAATGAACTACGCAATATAAAACAAAAATCCTACGTACTTCCATAGACAATGTATATTTCAAGATATTTTCACCATTTCAAGTTAATCGGTTGAAAATTGCTTGAGTTACGAGTTCGGCCAACTTGAAAAATACAGTATTGAGATAAACGCGTTTAAAGTTTTGAGTAGTAGAAAATCATGAATAATTTTACAATACCTTTAATCTGCGATGCTTGCACCATGCAATTGGCCTTCCAGATTACCTTCCTGCTCTTGCATTTCTTTTCTGCTTGATCTTGAAGCGATTCTTGCCTCTTTTACCCGGTCGGACAGCGATCTTTCTGCAAGCTTTATGCTCTGTTTGTCGATCTCCAGGCACATCTCGTAGCTGTTCGGGCCGTTTTCCAAGTTCATTGCCTTGATTATGTGCAAAATTGAAACAGACCCGTCATTGAGCACACAAACTGCAATATCCGTGGCTACATCCAAGATTGTTTTACCACTTGAAATGGATTTCGGGGCCAATGCCCACACAGTGGAATTGAAGCTTTCATTATTGTTTTGTGTGTAACCACCGATGCACCCAGTTAGAAGATCTTCACTGGTCAGTTCTTTATAGATTGGTTTGATAGCTTCACAGACTTCAATTGCAAGAGCCGGCTTATGTTTGTACTCAGCCAAAGTATTTGCAGCTTTAGCGCGTTGCCATGAGCACCATGCGGACCAGACGGCCTTGTACTAAAATTCGAAAACCGAGTACCTAAAGGTTTTTCCCGGCCATAATCTTCTGGGACATCATTTTTGAGGTCCTCAGGGACCATTTGGAATTTAAAAAAAAAAATCGATTTTTCGAAAATTCTAGGGTGGCCTAAGGCCTCAGCAGCATTTCACGCTTCCACTACTTGGTGCGGTGACCGCTTAGCCGCGCAAGGCATATGAGTCGGGGATCACTTAGGCCTTAAGCGAATACACGGTAACGGTGTTATGGAAAGTCGTTTGCAGCACACCCGAAAAGTTAGGTTAGGTGAAAAAGAAAAAAAAATGAATAAACAAAATTACAAAATTGATATATGCAGAATCATTCTCCGAAAAAGAAAATCTCTTGTATCGTTACACCGCACATACGTACGACGGGTAAAAACTATTGGAATCGACCTGTGCCCATTTATTGTGAAGAGATTTTCGAGTACGCTCTTTAACCTTGTACATAGTATACTTAGATATAAATTTCTACCCATACCCCGGGCACTCTCCTAACGCCATTGTGAGGCTATGTTACGCCTTTATTCCAAAGATTGACCTCAATCACGACCGTTACTATTTCCAATCGGTCTAAACGTCGATATTTCATTTCCGATACGATAAATATACATATAAAAACATTATCGTTATTATCTTCATCTCGAAATCTTAGATCATTTTCAACAGTTTCTCGTCACGAATAGTGTACGTAAAATGAGCGAGTATATTTACGATTAATAAATAGAAAGATGCGATTCCATTGACATTTTTTTTTGTTGGAAAGGAAACATCTTTTATCCGTTTTGATCGTAGATTTTATTTTCGTTGATTTCGCATTTGGCTCACCGAATCGACTGCGTCGTAACTTTGTTTTTTTTTTCTAATTCCAGTCGTAAAAATCAGTCGGTCGAATCATGAGTAGAACTTCCGGGGTATATGGCTTTAAACGAGCTTTTTTTTATTGATCCTTTTATTAAAGTATATGTGATAAAATAATAATAATATAACACATATTTTCATTTATTCATACGATAAAAAAATATCCCTATAATAATCAATCGAAAATATATGCTGTATTATTATTATTATTATTATTATTATTATTATTAGACTATATGTGATAAGAAAAAAAAAACATCTTCGCTAATTCATTTTCGTTTCAATATTTGCAGAATTGACCACCCAGCGCGCCACCACGTGTTTTCTTTGAACGATAGGATGAACACTGACGATCCTTCAGCAACTTGAACTTCGCTGCGAATTAATCGTCATAACATAAAGAAAGATTTTTTTTTTTTTTTTTTTTTTTTTTTAATTATAAATCTAATAAAACCGATTGACAAAAGTGTTTTTGAATCGAATTCACTTATTGAGCGAGAGAAAATACCGCAGAGGAACGTTGCAGCGAGGGTGGCAGAGGAATGGATGAATGGGAGTGAGCACGGCGCCCGAGCAGCGCAGTTGCGGGCGTAGCGGTGACGGTGGGTTGTTGCCTCTGGATGTCGAGGCGGCAGCACCTGCATCGTCAGTGGCAGTGATGGCCCCTGCTCTGACGGAAAGCGGTCCACAAAAGCCCGAAGATTTATTGAACCCCCTACCGGCTGGCGGATTTCTATCCGCTGATCAGGCTGCCCAGGTGAATTAACAATTGCTCGTACTTTTGGTAAATGACGCGTTAATTTCAATTTAAAAAGAAAAACAGTAGCTTAAATAGATGAACACGGGACGAGAAAATAGGAGGGAAAATTTTGTAAATGTTAGAAAAAATATTTATAAATGAAAATGTTGAAATTGCACTATTTTTTAAATTACATTTCATCATAATAAATAGTATAAAAATGTTGATAATTGAAACTTAAAATTATTAAGAATTTTGATGAATTTTTTGTTTCTATAATATGAAATAAGATGAATATTAATAATTTTGAAATAAATATATATTGGAAGGCAATTAAATTATCATTTATTTATAATTAATTAATAATAATAATGATAAAATAATTAAGAATAAAGATAATATTGAAACGAAGAGGGTAATAACGTCGTTATTGTTTTCTAGGTGTGCCAGAATCGCGAGGTACTGGCAAAATTCGTCGTATCAGCGAGCGTTCAGCCCTCGAAGATCGACGAGCAGTGTCTTCGCGGTTTACCGAAGGATTTACTTCGTGATGTCATCAATTCGTCGAAATATTCAAACGGTCTCGCGAGTCTCGCGTCTTACGGGCAAGTCGTTAGCGCGAAAACCGAACTGCTAGTCGCCTCGATATCCGAAGCGTTCGGCGGTGTCGTCGAGGAGGAGGAAGAGGACGACGAGGCCAACGAGGACGTCGAACGTCGTACGAAGAAACGAAAAACTACGACATCGTCATCGTCCTCATCATCATCCTCGTCCTCGTCGTCATACGACAAATTTTCCGTCTCGACGAATAAGATTGATACTCGGAACGTGGAAAACGCGACTGGGGGAGGAGAATATTCGACGAATCAAATTGAAAATTCTATGATGAACAATTCACAAATGGGAGGATCAAAAGTTGCCTCGACTTCCGGCGATAATTTCGAGCTCTTGGGCGAGGAGGACAAATCGTCAGAGAAAAATGGAGCCGCGAACGAGCTCGATTCGTCGATCGATTTCTCGTCCTGCGTTGGTCTCGACGAGAAAGACGCGAATCTCGACGTCGACAAAATAATGGGAACTCTCGCCGATCTTCAGCCAGAGGTTACGGAAATTTCGGGTATCGAGATCGGACAAAATGTCGAGGACATTTTACGTGTCATTAAATCGATGGAGGGAGAAAATTCTACCGTCGAGCAACAGAACGTCGGTGAAATATTTCCTATATCCGAAACTTTTTCTTCGTTCGATCGCGATTATTTGAACGACGTCGACGACGTTATCGGCCTTTGTACCGATAATTTAAGCATCGAGCCTGCCGAGAGCAGCGTCGTCGAGACGGAAAAAATTGATTTGCAAAAGTTGCAAGAGAACGTCGAGAAGCGTGAATACGAGAGCGAGAAACGTTGCGCCTTTTTATTGAGAAGACTGAGAAAATTGCAAGCTAGAATTTTGGGACGACACGTTGCCGAGGAAATGACCGGCGTTCTCGAGCTCGCTCATCACAGCGTTAAGAAATATTTTTTTCAAGAAATCGGAACGAAAAATTTCGGTAGAAATTATCCGAGAGAAATTGGGGGAAGTTTGAGCGACTTTTTGGCAAAGATCGAGAAGAGCTGCGCGGTACAGAGCAACAGCGTCGGTAACAGGAGAGGAAACGTTTGTAGATATTTCGGTGGTGGCTCGCGTGAAATTTCGAGCGCGACCACCGCCACCGGTGGCAATGGTGGAAGGCTCGGCATTTTTGGGAATCCCATGATCAAACTCGATGGCGAGGAGATCGAGAGCGTGGCCGGTGGCCTGGAAAAGGAGATGGAAATTATCGAGAGTAATCTCGATTCCGATTGCACTGCTTCGAGTTCCGGTGGGGAGAGCTGCGACGAGATGCAAAGCTTTAATAATCCCCATCAGGGAACTTTGCCCATGTGAGTTTTATCGCTTTTACTTTTTCAAGGGCTCGAGAATTTCATGATTTTTTAGTCGCTGTTTGATGCTTTCGAATGTCTTAATTCGTCGTTTTGTCCAAATGTTTTTATTGTTTTTTCTTATAACTTTACAATTTTTTCTTTCGTGATTGCGTTATTTTCGTTGGAATCGTTGAATTCCTTGGATCGGGCTGTAAATCTTTCTTTCAATTGCTTAAACAGTTGCTTTTGTTTCGTTTGAATTTGATGATCGAGTTTTGGTTTCCATAATGTTTCAAACGGGTTCACATTTTTATATCGACAGTTTTCGTTCGCTTTTGCTCCGTTCTTTTTCGATCAATTTTTATTCAATATTTATTTTAAAGTTTCAATGTTTTTCTGAAATATGTTTTTGAGATAATTGAGTTCTGACGCCATTTGTGTTCGACCACTCGAATCTTTGGCACAAATTTAATCATAATTTTGTCATTCGCTCAATTCGGAAAATAACTGAGGTTCATTCAAAATTTTTCTCGAATTACTCGAATTTGTAAACAAAATCCATACGTTCGTTCTTTACTAGAAAACTTTGTGCTCGTTGGAGTTTCTAGAAAAACTATCAATACTGTCGATATCGAAATAAGACTTGAAAAATCTTCAAAATTTGGATCAAATTCAAAATTCGAAGGGTTCCAGTGTTTTTCTACCTTCACATCAATGAAAATTCTAAATTTAATGGTAAAAGTTATTTTCTCTCGTGTATCGAACGCCAAAATTTTATCAACCTCGATCTCGTTAGAAATTTGATCGAACGGAATTGTTTCGCTGTCGCAACAACGTGTTTCACACTCGTCGCCAATTATTGCGTCAGCGCTAAACTAGGAGCCCACTGTGACGATCAGAAAAATAAGTTTTTTTTTCATGAATGTTTTTAATTCACTTGATGGTTTCTTTTCGGGCTCAATTAAAAATATATTATTTCACATACGTTAAAGTAGTAAAGATTCTAGTAAATTTTTATTTAAAAAAAAAAAACAATAGTTGAAGTACAATAAATTTTCGTCGAAAGCACGTTTTTCGAACTAGTGCGAACGATAACTCGAGCAATAATAGTCGGATATGTACAATTATTGCACGGGATTTTTTTAAATTTTCATAACTCTTATTGAGCGTAGCCGTTTTTTTTATTTTTGAAAATTAGTATTTTTTAAAGCATCTTGAATGAAAATATTTGAGATGAAAATAATACTTTTTATTTCGTGGCCATATTTCGACACATTTAAAAAAAATTGTTATAGCTATCGTTGGGCATAGCCCGTTTTTTTGTTTTTGAAAATTACTATTACTTAAAGTATCTTGAATGAAAATATTTTAGGTGAAAATAATACTTTTTATTTCGAAAAATGAACAAAATCAAGAACGACTACGCTCAACGATACCTATTACAATTACTAAAAATTGAATATATCGGACTATTATTGCTCGAGTCATCATCGGCACCAGTTTGAAAAATGTGGTTTAGAGAAAAATTTACTTGAATCAACTTAAAGGGTAACGACATTCTAAAGGTCCGAAAAAAGCTTTAAACTTTGAGAATTAATTTTGGAAGTATGGAAAAAGGGATCAGAATTCTTTTTAGACAGTTGATCAAACATGTATTGAAGTGTAAAATACATTTTTTATTGATATTTTGTTACAAATCGGCGGTGCCACAGTCGATCTTCGAAGTGGCCTTTTTTTTAAGTGCCTCCGGCGGGAGGACGAATTTCTCCGAAAGATTAAAATCTGGAACAAAAAACCTAAAAATCTCTTAATCTATATGACATTGCCTATAAAAGTACGAAGAGTTTCTTTTTTACATTGATTTTTATAACAATGATGCGCTTATAAAAAAATCGCTTTTCGGCAAATAAATGAGCAATAAATTGTTTATAAAGGAAAAATTTACGACAAATTGAAAAACGGCAACGTACTTTTGTAAAGAATGTAATTGTAAAGCTACTGTCTAAAGTTCAAACGGATCCATGCAATAGTCTCCGAGTAATCCATCCTCCCAGTTCGAAAAACATAGTTTCGAAATTATCGCGTTTAAAGTTTTCGTATCGTGTGCAAAGCGTGCTCCGAGGAGTTGCGGGAAACAAAAAAATTCAACCCTGTAACGTTTGTTTTTCGCTATGGGACCAATTATACATTATTTTTGTGACCCTAAAGTCTATTTAAAAAATAATAATAATAATTTTTCAAAATCCTGGAATGGCGTTACCCCTTAATGTATGTAGAAGAACATATCTTTAATTGAGCCCAAAAAAATCATTAAGTGAATTTAAAAAAATTATGAAAGAAAGCTTATTTTTCTGGCCGTCACAGTTGGCTCCTGCCTTTAATCCCTTCGCACGTTGACTCGGTAAGAACCGAGAAGTTTTTTTATTTCCGCGCCTCATTTTTGTTTATTTATTTTCCTCATAACAATCACTACCGTTTGTTTCATTACTCATTTAAAAAAAATCAACAATCCTCGGTTTCGTTGGTAAACGAGTTTCATGGAACTGAAGAAGCCGATGTTTAAGATACAATAAATTTTATTTCCTTATCACGAACAAAAACTAACAAATAAAATATTTCCGATTGACCGAATAAATTTCTCTGGTTCGGTTACGGACAGTTTTTCGATTTTCTCGGTTCCTTCACTAACGAATTATAACTAAAATATTGTTATAAATTTATTACAATAAATTAAAACCCAAAAAGTTATCTTTGCGATTCTCGAAAGTTAACAATTATTAAATCATTAATCCGGGATAAAAATAAATATAAATATTTCGGTTTTCGTTTTGGCTTCATTAAACTATTATTGAAAACTGAGACGTCTGTTCAACACCGTCAACAAAACTCATCTTTACGAATTTTACTAATGGCTATCGCATTTTTTTTAAAGAACAAAATTTGATTATTTGCTCTGCAGTCTTAAAGTAAAATATATGTATTTTTATTTCTACTGTTAGTACAGCAATTATAATTTTAAAGGTGCCAAAGAGCTTTGCTCGAGAAGAAAAAAACACCGATTAATTTTTTTTTTTTTTTTTTATGTCGATTTTATTATGAATTAAAAAAAATGATTCTAAATTCTATTCAAACGCTAATGACGTGGAGATAAAAAATTGTACAAATTGTCATCGCGATTAAAATAATAATAATTATTATATTTTGTATACAAATTGTTATTATAATTCCCATTATTTCCCAAAGTTTTATGTTTTTTAACACAGAAAAGATTGTTAAAAGAGTTTTCATTTCCGCTCATTTTTACCAAATGTAATTACTTGTTACAATAATTAACAATATTAATAATAAGAGTTATTATAATAATTATTATAATCCATTTCGAAAAAAAACAATTATTTCAATACCGCAATTAAAATAATAATTATCTTTCATGTATCCTTTTTCATCGTCATTAATCCTGCATGATCGTATAAATGATTCTTGAAATTTCTATCTATCGCTATTCCCTATAATTTAATTTGATGTTGAACATAATAAAAATTGAAAAATAAAAAAATGTTAATTAATCGGAGTAATTGTGTTTTTCAGCTCAAAGAGGGCAAGCTGGCGTTACGCTCAGGACCGTGCGGGCGTTGCTTCTCGCTGGACGTGGCTACAGGCCCAAATATCCGATCTGGAATATCGCATACGGCAGCACAACGATCTGCAACGTCAAGTGAGATCGACGAAGGGTCTGGTGATACTGGAAAATTCCGAGACGGTAAACGGTTATAGCGGCGTATTGCCGGGTTCGACGGGACGTTGCAATCCCACCGGTGATATCGTCGAGCCAAGCGCCAGTCGTACGCGTCCCTTCGTCTGGGGAATTTATCGAAAGAGAAAATTGCTTCAAGTCGAAAGACTTCACGAATTGTCGAAGAGAGCGGCCAAATCGTCGACGATACGTTGCGACTGTGACCACGTTTTGCCTGCTTGCGCCCTCTGCACCGGGCGTACGGATCCTAGACAGCCTCAGGAACCCATCGAGTTGCTCTCGATACCCGAAAGGGTCGCGCGCGTCGATCCCTGCTTTCATCCGGTTCTTTCGTTTTCCGACGGTAAACAAGAACCCTTTTCTCTTTCTATAATCACTTTTAACGTTTTTAGCAATGTTTACCAATATTTCTCGTTACTTGAAATTATTTTTAATTATTTGAGCGACTTTTTGTATTTATAACAACTTTTTGAAATGCTTTTGGCAATTAATTATGGTTTATAGTGATTTTTCATATTTTCTAGTCTCTCGATACGTTCGACTTTTTCTACTGTTTCTTAATTATTTAAAGTAATTATATTGGAACTGTTTAAATATAAACAAGAACCCGCGCGCAACATTAGGGGCATGCGCGTGCGAAGTTCTAATTCAAATAGCATTATTTTGCGAATTATTCGAATAATCTCGCTCCAATTTGCCACACAAATTTAACCCCACCGAGACTTTTTCATTTACTGCGTTTTTTCGTCGATATCTGTCGAGAACTTTTTAGAATTTAGTATTTTATAGAATTTATTATTTTACGATAAATAATCGAGCTCTCTCAATTCTCTCAACTCTCTGACCTTAAAAAACGTAACAAATTCACAAGCAGCGAGTAGAATTTTTCTACCAAGGTGAATTACACGACCAACATAATTATCGACGAGTTTACTGAGAATACTGAGAATCAAAGCATTTAGATTTTGATATTAGAATTTTTTTATTTATTTACCAAAAACGACACAATCTTTCTAATTTATGTAATTTCAACAAATAACAATATTTTGTGTATTCAATCGAATCGATTATATTTGAGAAAATGTGGCAAACTTTCCAATCTTTAATTCGATGAAAAATAATTCAAGAATGGAAGACCAGACAATTACCGACAGCGTTGGTCGCACTGTCGATCACCGAAGTTAAGCAGCATTTTTTGCTGCCACTCCTTGCAGCGGTGACCGTTTGACCGTGGCGAGCGTATCGAATCTTTCAGTATTGAAATTTTTTTTCCCGCCAAGTAGAGTTCCCAATCGAAATTACTTCAAGTTAATACTCGTTCATACCACCAGGATTCGTTAAAAAGGTCTCCTGTATCCAATATAGGTTTTTTTGTGTTTGTCCTCGTTCAAAAGCGATACAGTATCGAGGTGCGCCGTCTACGGACGGAAATAAGGGTATGGAGGGTTTCCTGATAAGAAAACGTAGAATCAGGAGTACAAAAATCCCAGAAACTTATCATACAATGTAAAAAACTATCATTCAAAACATTAGTAAAAACCTTGCTAAATTGAAATTTGCATCTCGTTTCGTTATCACTTTCGCTCATTAGCGATGCCGACGCCATGATAAAGCAGAAATTGAGAGAATTACTTGGTCATAGAAACATATACGAGAAAGAGTAAAAATCACGAAGACGCGCTAATTTCGATTCGCACGATTTCACTAACTTTTCGAATATTTTCTAATCACTTTTAAATCATTTGTAAATTTTCCATAAAAATTGGTTCTGCAACCGTCAATTTTTAACCATTGTCTTTTTACGGTATTTTTTTCGAATACTATAAAACCTTTTTATTTTATTTTGATTATTTTTTCAGATATCGTTCCGGGCACTCACTTTGAGGCAATTATGAGATCGGTCGATTGGCAGCAAAAAATGTTGCGTGGTAATCTTCGTATGACTCGAATAAAGGACAAGGAAAGCGGAATCGAAAGAAGAAGCAAAAAACAGCAACAACAACAACAGCAGCAACAGCAGCAGCAACAGCTTCAGCAACAACCGCAATCAAATCCACAACAGCAACTAATGCAACCTGAGCACAGAACGAAATATACGTCGAGAATCAAGAAATCTTCCTCCAGTATTCTCACAGCGAGTACGTCGAAACGAAATTCTCAATATGAATTTTCGGTTTAAAATAAAATTTAAATGTTTAGATAAATTTTGCTCGAATCGTTAAAAAGTTGAAATAACTGTGTTGGTTTTGTTCTTGTAAACAATTGTTAAAACTTCAATTGTAGAATTACAAAAAAAAACAGCTATAAAATTTTAACGGTAGATTGTTTGCAAAATTTTAAAGTTTCGTGGTTTAACGTCCACAAAGTTTGAAAAATTTATCGTCGCAATTTTTATTTAAACTAGATATTGAAAATGTTGTTTTAAAAATAAAAAATATTCTATTTTTCTTACAATCCTTTTTCGAGCCTTTGACAATTCACAACCGTTTAGAAGTGGATTTATCGAGATTCTAAAAACGTCGGAATTTTCTAAAATCTGAGTTCTGAAGTGTCTTGCGCTAATTTCTGTTTTAATTTGATTTTAGGAATAAAGAGAAAGATGCTGAAGGGCAAGAGAGAACGTTCGAGTCACGGGCGCAGCAACGTTCACGGACTTCCTGGTAGAAAGAGAATCCCAAAATTGCCGCCTCAACAGCCCGAGGAGGACGATGAAGCCAGTGCGCTATCGAGCTCGAGCAAACATTCGTCACCAGTGCCTTCGCCGTTGCAACATCACGCGCCTGCTGCGGTTGTTGAGAAAAATTCGATCAAAGAAAAAAGCACGAACTTTCACGGGTACATTTTCATTTTTTTTAAATTCATCATTAATTACACGTTTTATTATTATATTTTTACAATCAATTAATTCAATACTATCTATCGACGGTAATATTAATTATGGAGATCTGTATATTTTCATTTTTCACTCTCGACACAAATGTCTCCCTCCTTCATTACTATTTTTCTTTTCATGTTCTCGTTGACTTCCCTATTCCAATATTCTCTCCTCATTCTTATGATACTCGAGAAAGTTTAGCATCGAATATCGTACTCTGTGCATTACAGAAACCTCTCGGTCCATAATACTTTCGCTGCTGAATCATTCGAGACGTTGCAAATTTCTCACACTCACAATTTTCCAAATACATAGTTACCCTTCTTTGTTTTATTTTCCTTAGCCTTAACGCTCTCCGCGTTAAGGCACGTTTCGTAATTCGATCAGTTACTAATGAGTAGCGAATCATGTAGTAACTACCTATAGACCATCATAAAGGAACACACCCTTATTTGAACTTGGTCGTGTCTTTCTGTCCTACTTTTGCGATCCCCTTGACTCGAGGCTCGTCGATGACGAACGTCCATCTTCTTTCTTGAGTTATCCTACGCCAACCTTTTCGCCGAAAAAAAAAAATTGTTTTGTCCGTCGCGAACCTTCGGTCGCCATTCAATTTTTGTTTACCATTTTGCTAATTACTCCTCGTTTGTACTTTTCCAGGCGTCTAAGACAAAATTCTTACGACATCGACAATATCGTCATACCGTACAGCGTTGCTGCTTCTACGAGACTAGAGAAGCTTCAGTACAAGGAAATATTGACACCAAAGTAAGAATTAAAACATTAATATTTACAAAAAGAATCTCAAAATTATCGTAAATTTATATATCTTTCTTGTCTTAGGTGGAGGGTATGCGAAGAGGTTTCGAGAATGGATGTGAAAAACGGTGTCGTGCACAGGCCTAGTCAAGACAGCGATGTAAGCACATCGAACGACAATCGCAACATTTTATCTCGCTGCTTTCTTTTTTTGTTATTACAGTTTTCTTCTGTTAAACAAATAAATAGGTCGAGGATGTTTCTGAAGAAGCTATTGCGATGAGACACGAGAGAAGCGAACGGGAAGAGAACAAAAGATTCATGACTTATGTCAACATGCCGTACCAGGGACGAATTCGTCATAATCGACGTGCCGACAGTCGTGCGGACAGTGGAGCTAATACTCCAGGTTTTTATTTTCATTTATAAACATGAGTTTACCAACATTGATAAGAACATACCGCATTTTATTTTTGATCGAAAAATATGGGCGATTCTGTTTAAAACTTGTAAGAAATTTCCATTATTAATATTCTTCGTGCGACTTACGGTCCATTTTTGTTCTAGATCCAATGTCACCACATCCGAGTGATTTCGGTGGCGACGCGACGTCGCCGATAATCTCACCGCCGGCGACGCCATCCTGCATGAATCAGGAAACGGATCAAAATCAGCAGCACAACACGAGTCTTGAGAGTCAGAGAGGTTCGTCTTTGCAAAACGCTATACGACGAAGAACGATCTCGACGATGAAAATCGTTAAAGAGGACACGGGAACGTCTTGCGTCGAGGACGAGCACGAGGTAAATTATTTTCGTTGAAGAAAACATTTTATTTCGGCAAGAGAGAAGATCGTCCATTTGTTTTATTTTATTTTATTTCGTACAAAATTTCACGTCACACTTATTAATTTTATTTTCTTTATATTTAATAATTAAAAACACAATCTCTGATGAAATTTAATGCTCAAAAAAGCGGGCATTTGAAATACAGATACCGCCTTACGATCCGCGGATATTTCCCCTTCTCGAGGAGGTTTACGACAAAATGTTGGAAGTCATGCCCGACGGACATTGGCAGCCTTCGACCGGATCACTGTGCTCCCGCGAAGACGACAAAGTCGACGAGGTGACTATTCTTATAACTTCAAAAATTCGAAGCATCTTTCGAGGAGACGAAAGTTCAACTTTTGGAACGAAATACAAATTTCTTGTCTGTTGACGAATTTTTCGAAGGCTGAGCTAAATTAAAAGTGATTTTTAAACTTTCACGATTTTACAAAATGTAAGCGCATACTCGATTGTTAACTTTATTTTGAAATTATTATAATACTCGCGTGTCTAAACTCTCAACCATTCGAGCTTTAGAATGGCTAAACAGTTAAGTTTCAAATACTTTGAAGAAACTAAACTTCCAAAAATATAAAAACTACACAACTTCAGACTTTTGGATTCGAAAAGTCTAAAAGTGAATAATGCTAAATTTTCAAGTTGTTTAAAATCACCAAAATTCCAGATTTACAATCTCCTGCAGACTCTAATCTTCGAAAAATGAAGATTTGTAAAAATTAAATTAAAAACAGAGATAATAATTTTGAAAATTTGAAAAACAATGTACGAATTCACTGAAAAAAACGATAAATTCGACAGGACCCCGAAGTGGAATCGCCGGAGTCGGATTCGACAGAATCCGCGTGTTGCGAGGTGGAAGGCGAGGATCCAAACGATCCAGAGTGGACGGTGGCGGATGATCGCGACACCGAGAAGGAGAGAATTCGACCAACGGCCATGAGATAGGAGAGAAGAATATTCGTCTATTCGATGATAATGATAATGATTAAAATAACGATAATTCAGCATCTCTCTGTAACGATAATACCGTTAAACGTAAGAAGTGTTGTAACGACGATCTCTTCGTGTTTCGTCGCAGGGCGAATTTCACGATTTTTCATTGACACAGACGATAAAAAGATCATGATTAAACGAACGAAAGACGGTAGAAATGAGAAAAAACTTATGCGAGATAAAAAAAAAGAAGCAACACGTTACTACTAAATATGTGGAAGATACCTGTCAATTGTTATATATACCTGTGGGTAATGTGACATGCACCTTAAGTTAATAGTATTATTGAATCTGTAAAGTGTATTATAAATATAAATTTTATAACTTCAGCTTTTTTTAATTTTAAATAGTTTGAGTTAGCGCCGCGCACTTTTCGTGTTGGTACAATACAAAAACTTCTTTTAAAACATTATATATAAGAATTTTTTTTTCTCGAATCGGAATCAATATTTCGGAAAATAACGATGGCCGAAATAAAATATGTATAACAAACTTTTTTAAATGAGATCAGTTCGATCCGAATGATATCGTTTGAGTGTCGAGAGTCTCGAGATCGACGAGCACGGCGCTGCATGTGGTAGAAAATTTCGGGACGCATATCAACCTAACGACCTGGCCATCGTCGCCTAAAAAAAATAAATCTGGAAATTAAAAAAAAAAACGAAACCAACAAATTTACGTGCGAAAACAAGAAATAAAAAAGAATAACCTTTCCATAATTTGGTCTCAAATTTTTCTGTATTGCTGACGAAATAGATATCCGGAGATCGTTTCATGATGAACAAATCCTTTTCGTAATAAGGATGCGAAGGGAGTGTGTCTGGCGCGGTAGGACACAAATGTCTCCAATTCAGAGTTTTTTCGAGCCACTCGAGTGGCGTTAATTTCACTTTAGAGCCGCAGACTCTTAAGATATCCTCGATTGGTTGTCCGCTTGAGCCAATAATGAAACGATCGTCGATTTCTCCGATCCATGGATTGCTGGCGCATTTGAAATTGGCATATCTGAAAGAAAGCGTTTTATCTATTTTTCCTCTTCTTTGTTTTCGGCCTTTATTCTTTTTTTTCTTTCAATTATACCTCAACGACTTTTGAAACATAAATCTATGCAACGGTTTCTGTGGGAGCATATAATTGGTTGGATCATACTGTCCGGGCATGAGAGTGACGGAACATTGTTGGAGCACTTGATCCAAGAGATCGTCCAATTTACCGATCGAGTCGGAAATTATAGCAACCGACTCCGCGTTGTCGGTCGTATTGATCAAAAAATCTTTCTCTTCCATCGCGTTCGTTGCCGACACGCTATTTCCCGCGATCACGAGTCTGATCACGCTCGCTTGATCGGATTGCGAAAGGCGATTTCCAGCCATTCCGGAAATCCATTCGATAAAAAGATTGATCGATAGGGAGTTTCCATTTTTCGATAAATCCAGGGTCGATATTATAACGAGCTTTTCCTTGGATTGACAAGAAACTTCGCGAATTGATTTTTTCGGGCAACCCGAAAAACACCAATCTTCCACCTAAAAATGTAATAAATACTTTCTTTGGTTTTACAGGAAAACAGTAATTTATTTTACTCGATTCTTTTTATTATACTACGAATATTACCATCATTGATTGATTGAGATTTTACGAATTTTATTAATATTATAATAAAAGTATTGGTCTTTATTTATTGTTACATGACTTACGTTAAAAGCTCCGGATTCAGTTTTATAGCCCAGAATCGCGCATACGACACCCGTGATTATTTCGCCGATATTCACTTTGTCACCGATCAATTTTATTCTGAGCATCTCGTCTTCGAGAAATGGCTGATCTTTATCATCGCAATAATCGTCTCTGTGCTCATCCGGTAATTCGATGTTATCCTCGGAAAGTTCACGAAGTATCGATGGTTTCCACTGTTGGTGTTTGTACAAAGTGCCGATTATGACGCAACGTTTGTCCTCCTGATGTTCCAAATCGGCCAATTTTACGATTGGAACGTTATCTTTAACGAAAACGATGCGCCATTTTGTTATGAAAAGAAAAACAATTTTTTTTAGAATTTCGTCCTGAAAAAAAGAACATTTTCTAAAATCCCTGTAATTATACTGTTGGAGCGTGTTGGGAGTCTGGCTTTTGCATAGTTTATCTTTAACGTGCGGCTTTAGAAATTATTCGAAGATCGCGGACTAGATTTTTTGTTATTAATAGGATAAGATACGTTCATGAGTATAAAATAGATTGTCGCATATGCCAGTTCCAAATTTGTCTCGAATGATTATTCATTGTGATTAAAAGAGAATAGTGAACCGTATGATTGCTAAATGTCTTCTCTGACAATACTCCGTCCACTCGGTTGGTAAAAATAACCGTGTTTAACAATTCTGCATTTCAGTATTATCATTTCTTTTTAAGATATCAAATTTCGTCTCGACAAATCCAGTTTGGTTCATGACTACTTCCAACGATTTCTTGTTCGCGCTGGAAGAAACTGTGTCCGAGTTTGAAGTGTATTTAAGGGGTCACGTACAGTTAGGGCTTCGAAAAAAGGGGTTTTTTGCGAATTTTTTTTGGGGACACATTTAAATAATTAATCGTAAATCTTTTTCCATACAAAAGACATATATTTTAAGTAAATAATACAATTTTTTCAGTGCAAAATATGCAGAAATTTTTCCATAACCGCACGTAACGTAGGGGTCCCAAAAAAAAGGTCCTCCGCGGTGATCAGTGCAGCTCGTCACCGGATCGTCCGAAATCAAAATAAAAGTAGGGATCATTAGTTAATGACATAATGCTCCGGCTGATCGAAGGATTTGAAAATTTTATGATTTTTCACAAAATGGTGGATGTTGGAAGTCAAAGTTGTGTTTTCGACCCAAATTTTGCTCACATTTTCAGCTATAAAAAAAAAATAATAATCGCATAGAAAAATCCTTCGTTCATCCGGAGGACAATTATGTCTAGAAAACGTGAGCAAAATTTCAAGTCGATCGGTAAAGTCGTTTCCGAGGTACAGTGATCACCGTGTTCGAAAACATAGTTTCGAGAAAAACGCATTCAAAGTTTTCAGTACGATTTACATGCAGAAGAAAAATTTCCGTTCAAAGTTACATATCTCCATACCCAACAGTCGGATTCGTCTAAAATTTTCACAGAATACTTTTCAAATGTATTCATTTGAAAACTTTTCAAACTTTTAGAAAATGTAAAAAAAATCGATTTTTTGAAAATTCTAACTGTACGTGACCCCTTAAAGAAACGTTCAATAGACTCAGTCGGTAAAAAAATCTGTATACCATTGTTCTTCAGGATTGACGTGGTCTCGAACAAAAAACTACTTTTAACGATGTCACATTTCATAACTCTGACCGTTTGCCTAAAAAACTACGAATTTCTTAGTTGTAAACTAAGAAATTCTTAGATATTGAAAAATAAGAACGCAAATTTTCGATCTATGGTAATCTTTTAATGATTAATAACGATAATCTTTAATAAAAATTCTTACCCCACTTTGCTTCGACTCTTTCGGTCAAAACGTCTCGAAGTTCGCCGAGTCTGCAGGCGTACATGTGAGCAAATTGTTTAGAAAAATCTGTCGTCGTTTCGCAAAATTGCGACGAGTAATCCGTGTACGCGGCTCTTTTTCTTTCTAAAATCACAGGTTTTCCATCCTTTGATTTGAGAAACTGCAGCACCGGGTCATCCTCTTTCGTGACTACCATTATTTTGGAAATATCACGTGGAAAGAAAGCACTCTAACTATTTATCACTCGTTGGACAGGTGTTTTCGTTTTCGAAGTATCGTTGACACTATTCTATGGCGAATCCTCCATATTTGTTTACGTTTCCCTCGGAGTTCTCCCGCCAAAAGTGTTCACAGGCTATAGCGTCTTACGTACAAAGAGAGTATTATTTACGTGCATCGATCGGCTTCGATCAAAGGGAACCTATTTCAGTCGATCAGGCAGCACGTTATTATTATTTCCACTGCCTTTCTTGTCGACCGATGATGTGCAACGGTTCTCCGATTGTTCTTTTCGACATATATATAACTATGTTAGCAGAGCCAACTTCATGTCGAAGTCATCAAAAAATGCATCAGTCTGGCCGCTCAGATGTCGCTCCGCCGGACTAACTCTCGAAGTTTTAATTTTTACTCGACGGTTCCGGATCTAGCTGCTCATCTTTGATTCGGTTTCTTGATATTTCATTTTCCTCTATACAATCATAAAAATCCGTGCTCGCATCTAGTTACTACTAACTTCAAACGTTGGTAATTCTGCTGTGTTTACGGCTTCCTTCTACGAGGCATTTCGTCCCTCGTACGTTTCACCCGCGCACACACAGCGATACGACAATTCTATATAGTAAACACGATATGAGATAAACACGCAAATTGCAATTAACAATTTTCGTTTAACCAAACAATATTCGTTAGTTCATGCTGTGTATGTTTGATAAGTTTTGGGAACAAACGCGAAGGACGAATCATCCAGGAGTAACCGCAGACGTGATAGAGCTTTTTTTCACGTTCGAATGGAAGTTACGACTGAACAACAAACGGCACCGGTTGCCGAAAACTTAACTCCGACCAACGAGCAACCACAGGAACATAATGATGAGGGAATGGAAGAATCTGAGGTTGATTATGGCTACGAAGGAGAGGATTACAGGCACTTCGTGCCTCGTGGAAGAGCCGGATTCGGGTAAGTCATACTTTTTCTCCCATTTCCATGGCCCCTCGTGAGCGTTTCCGCGTCACATTTTTGTGAGTCCAATATCCTAAAATTCTTGAAAAAAAGTACAAACTAATGGAATAATGTAATTTATATGTGTATGTATCCGACAGCGGTCGTGCAAAATTAGGCTTTTTTGATGATTAGTTTTCCCTGGTTACCGCTAGGAGGCGATAAACAATAGTTCTATGCTACGAAAATTGTAACACCTAACCTCAAAATGGTTGTCTAGATATTCTTCATTCTACATAAAAACGAACAATTTCGCTTGTAAATGAGAACAGAGATATTGTATTCATGTAAATACTTTCATAAATTTTATAATTATGATCTAATTGCAAAATCTCGTTCATACCCATGCTACCTTTGGTGAGGTAGCAGGGGATGAATCAGGGCAAGTCATTGGAAAAAACAGCGGGTAATTTGATTTTCTTTTAGATTTGACAATTTTCACAGTCGGGCTGCTTTTGAAAATTTTCATTAGCTTTTAAAATGTTAGGAAATTATTTCTTGCCGTTTACGAGTTTTTGAGTTTTCATTGTAGTCGGGGCTATGATTACACAATGCGAGGGGGCCCTCCACGTTTTCGAGGGCGAGGAGGTTTCGGTCCCAGAGGTCCGATGTTTCGCGGGGCAAACAATGGATATCCATTCGAGGGTCCGCCAAGGGCTAATTGCCCACCCGGCTCGGCTGGCCCGAGATTTCGTGGGCCACCACCATTCGATCCAAGCTGGGGACCCATGGGACCCCCGAATCTCATGGGACCTCCAAATCTCATGGGACCACCTGGAATGGTAAAAACATAGAGATCAAGCTTTTAACTTTGTTTCATTATTTCCCTTTTAATTGTCGTTTTTTTTTAGCCTCCGCCTCACATGATGAACGGACCAATGGGAGGAGGACCGGCCCCGTTCGGACCACCCGGAATTGGACCATCAAATATGAATAATGTAAATTCTTTTTTCGGGCAATAGTTTTTATTCAATTGATTGAGAATTTTAGAACTAATTGTAATTACAAACATTTACAAATAGATTCCAGGACAGCAGCAGCAGCAACAACAACAGGCTCAGCAGCAGGCAAACATTCCAGGTCTTGATCTCAATGGCGAGGTATGGGTCGAAACAAAGACAACCGACGGAAAGTCTTATTATTACAATATCCGATCTAGAGAGACAACATGGACGAAACCCGAGGGACCAAACGTCAAAGTCATGGTACAAGATCAGGTAAAAAAAATTAATGAATGATAGAACAATTACGAAATAACAAAAAAATTTCATAATATTAAGGATATTTAAAAAGTCGCAAGCAACAAATATCGAAAATGGAGTGAGATGGAAAAATTAGTGTCAAAAATATTCACGGATCTAAAAAGACTTTCATGAAAAACGTTAAAAAATAATGCTACAATTCGCAATTTACTGATTGGTTGATATTGATTTCGCACAATTTTCACTGATTCGCGATGACACGTTCATGGGCAGGTGAAAAAATAGTAATTTCGGACGTGAGCGTTGAAGTATTCTATTTTTTTGATCGCACGGTATTTCATGATTAGAACTCTTCCCGTCGAAAAAATGTTAACAAATATAACAAAATAGTGGCACTGGAGCTTCAGTGCCCTGCTAACCATGTTGGCAATTCTATTTTCTCTTTAAGAAATGTCCAGCTATATTAGAAACGTTTAAGATTTAAATAAGGTTCAATATTTTCTCAAATTCGACCACTTGAAAACGAATATTGTCGAACCCGATACTAAACATTGTTATTTCGTTGGTCGTTTAAGTAAGCAAAATCGACTTTATCGATACAAATTTACGAAAGCTCACGTGCGTTTTCGAAGCTCTGAGTTTGATCTGAGATTTCGATAATTTGGACAACATTTTAAGTACTCTTGCATGAAAGTCTCGAATTCCTTTATCGGCATGATCGAAGCATCGTCTATGAGGAAGCAATAACTTATTTTATAAAACAATTAAACACATTATTTAAATAAAAGAAAATAATTTCTCTTCTAGCTGGAGCAATTGGTGCAAGGTGCGACCAAACAAAATACGGCTGGTTCGACGCCGACGACGACAACGACGAACGCTGTTACGTCGAACGTTCCGCAGCAGCAGCAGCAGCTGCAGCAACAGCAACAAATGACTGAAAACAACGTAAGAGTCCCACAGGGAGGAAACGAGCAACAGTCAGCCAACAGCACGACGGATCCAATGAGTCAGATGAGCACAGCTCCGCCAGGTACAGGACCGCCACCGATGCTCAACGAGCCTCCGAATCCCGAAATAGGACAACAACCGCCACCAGAAGCTCAAACGAATGGTGAGAAAATTCACAGCAGACATCGTTTTATAAATAATGTTTGTTTTAAAATTGTCGCAATTTACTTTGATTAATTCAAATAATATAGCAAATAAATTTCTATCAGTTTACCTATTTCCATCGTGAAATTTTGAATACGTCAGTTTGATTCAATTTTATTGTTGTTTATGTACATTAGGAAATGTACCTGCGACGGTTGTTAACACGCAACCGGTGAGCACTCCGACGGCCGTAAATACGACGAATATGATGCAGCCACCACCTAATATGGTACCGATGCAGCATAGGATACCAAATCAGTTTGGCGGACCTATGAGTGCGCCATTCGGCGCTGCGCCTTTTGGAATGCCACCCCCTGGATTTCAGCCTTTCGGTGGTTACGGTCCTCCTCAAGCTAGCTGGGGTAAATACAAAAAATCATTCGCTTCGTTTACAGTTGTTTCATGTTTGTTTTTTAGTAATAGGGAAAAGATTAAAAATAACGAATTTGACTTTGAATTAGGAATGCCGCAAATGCCTCATGGTGTTATAACGCCCCAAACCCCGGCCGAGGATCCAGCGATTCTTGTCCAGCTGGACGCTGATCTCGTCGCCTCTGCAATGCTTTGGACCGAGCATCGCGCCCCTGACGGCCGACTTTACTATTACAACAGCAAAGCTGGAGAATCGGTTTGGGAAAAGCCACAAGCTTTGAAAGACCTTGAAAGTGCGTATTTGAAAAAAGTTTGAATAAACAAGACAAAAATTCTTTCATCGAATAAAATCGTCGATACATTTTTTCGTTAGGTGCAAAAATCGCTCTCCGGCAAAAAAATGAAGAGACAGCTGCGGCAGCGGCTGTTGCACCGGTACTGGCCAACGTACCAACGAGTACTGGCCCGCTAGAAACTCAAAAGCAGCACGAAAAACAGCCGGATAGCGGCAACGATGCCAAAGAAAATTCAAAGGAAAACGAAGGGGCGAAGACGACGAAGAAGGAAGATACCACTCCGAAAGAAGCCGCGAAGCCGCAGGACAAGTCGCGGCCTGTTTCGAGTACTCCTGTTCCAGGAACTCCCTGGTAATGTCCAATTTATTATTTATCAAAAGGTGGAAAAATATAATTACAAATAGAATTTTTATTCAAGAAACTAGTTTGGGCAAATATTACCTTTTTAGGAAATAATTACTGTTTATTTTAAAGTTGCATATACTGAAAGGAAAACTAAATCAGTATTTAAAAATTGGATTAAAGATTGAATGAAATAAACGAAATCTACCGAAAAAATAAAAATTATCGTGAAAAGAAAAAAGAAGAAAAGATTGCTCATAATTTGTATAGTTTCGGCCATTAAATTTAATTTTTATAAACAAATAGGTGCGTCGTGTGGACGGGAGATGGTCGTGTATTTTTTTATAATCCTTCGTCTCGTATATCCGTGTGGGAACGTCCGGAAGATTTGGTCGGACGTCAAGACGTTGATAAAATGGTGTCGAATCTTCCCGAGGCGCTTGAGACACCGAAAAATCCCAGGCCCGAGGACAGCAGCGAGAGCAGCGACGAAGATCAACCGACGCCCGCTAAAAAAATGAAACAGGAAGAGTCATCAAAACGTGAGAGCATTTTGAGGATCTATCGTTAGTCTTAAAATCGGAAAAACAAGAATCAACGAATTAATTTTCATTTTATTTGATTTATTATTAGCAATTGTCCCGAAGGAAGAGGAGGAGAAGGAAGGCAAGAAGACGATCGACATCGGCAAAGAAGCTGCGATCGAGGCCGAGGTCCGAGCTGCGAGAGAACGAGCGATCGTGCCATTGGAAACGAGAATAAAATCCTTTAAAGACATGCTGGCCGAAAAGGAGGTGATCTTTTTCATTAATTCATTGATTAGTCTAATGAATATGAATTCATTAGGTTATTCAATAAAATTTTTATTTTTTACCCAGTAACTTTTTATGTGATACACCTGTAATTTATTTTGAATCGCATATTTTCATTCGGGACTACTCCATATCAGATTCTTACTTTTGTCTTTACTAAAGCTCTTCGTTGCTTTATATTTTGAATAAACAAGGTCTCCGCATTCAGTACGTGGGAGAAGGAGCTACATAAGATCGTATTCGATCCGCGATACCTTCTGCTTACGTCCAAAGAACGGAAACAAGTTTTCGAGAAATACGTGAAGGAGAGAGCCGAGGAGGAACGACGGGAGAAGAGGAACAAGATGAAGGAAAGGAAGGAGCAGTTTCAAAAACTGCTCGAAGAGGCCAATCTACATGGAAAGTCAGTATTTTTCACTAAGTTCCAGTAATTAATTGGACATTTTTTGTTTTTTGTTTCAAATATTATTAATAATTTCATCATCCGAGGTCCTTTTAAGATACTTTTCAAACCTCTTGTTAAAGAAAATTGTTTTCCTGTTTTATTGCTGTGTTTATCAATAATTAAGGTTGAGAAATCACTTTACAAAATTGTAATTTATAGTAATTCGTAATGTTTTGAGAATTTTGTTATTTTGTTATAATAACTTTTGAATAATTTCCAGCGTTGTCTGAACGTTATAAATAATGTTTGTAAATGAAAATCGACAAACTTATAACTGTTTTGTTTTCTTTCGCTTCGCAGATCATCTTTCAGCGATTTTGCGCAAAAGCACGGTCGCGACGATCGTTTCAAGAACGTGGAGAAGATGCGCGAGCGCGAGTCTCTGTTCAACGAGTATCTCCTAGAAGTGCGAAAGCGCGAGAAAGAAGAAAAAACAGCAAAACGCGAACAGGTATGGATAATTAATTCTCAGGTGTAGAATAAGAACGAACAAGAGATAAAAACAAAATCAAATTTTCATCTTTTCAGAATCGAAATTCGAACACGTTGCGAACTTTTGTCGTTGCGATTCTTTTTACTTTTCTAATAACAGCTTTACGATCATAAAAATTGGACATTTTTGTTGCGTATAAAAATTGGCATCATCTCAGATTAGAAACCAATTTCTTTTTCGATGAAAAGAACAAAAATCATTTTTGATAGAAAACAAAAAAACAAAAACGTCGACACCGAGAAACACAAAAAGTCGGTCTCGGCGTTCCGCATGCGCTGCCCCGAGAAAAGAAAGGCAAAACATAAATATAACCCAAGATGACTTTTTTCTCCCTTTTATCGATTAAGTCGTAATTATATTTTTTTTCAGATCGATAATCTTTTTCTTTTCAGCTCTAATAATTTTCGAATCTCTCACCGCTTAACGCCGAACATCCGTAATACCGTAAACGAAACAAACGAACCAAGAGCTTTAAATCATTCGGATTTCAGTCAGAGATTCGAAAAAATATATCTATACAATAAATTTTTTCCTTACAGGCAAACGTAATCCTTGTTTTCAGCGTTAATGATGAACATTTAAAAAAAACATTTTCAGGCACCCGTAGGTATGTTATTATTTTGTTCCAATAAGTAAAGAATACAAAAAACGAAATACGATTACGAATAGGTAAAAAAAAAACTTCCACGCCGCGATTCGACGATAATACGAAAATTACAAAATAAAAAAAAAAGAAACAACAAAAGCAACCGAAAAACGACCGAAGAGAACACACGTGATGAAAAAAAGTAAAAAGTTTTCTCGACCGTGAACATTTTTTCGTTTCGTGCAGGAAAAAAGCCCTCGATAAAAAAGCACGAAAGGAAAATTTCGCGATACCGAAAAGAGATCGACTAAATTTTAAGAACGGGCTCGAAAAAACAAACCTAAAACGAAAACAGAAACGAAGTACGAAATATATTCGCGAAAATCGAACTTTCGGCAATTCTCAATATTGAATTTTTCCAAATTGTCGACCGAAAACATAAACGTTAAAAAAAAAAAAAAAAAAAAAAAAAAAAAAAAAAAAAAAAAAGACAGAAAATATCCGCATAACTTGATTCTTTGAGAAACAAAGAAAAACGTACGTTTTTGTTGTGAGCTGAAAAAAAAATAAAAAAAAAAATAACTTATGTGTGATTTTCTGAAAATCTCTCTCCACTTCAGTCAGGAGTGCAGGCAGGACAGGTTCGTTGTGCTGTTGGGGGTTGGATTGATTGAGAAGGCCGATTGGTGATTGAGGTGATGATGAGTCGATATGAGCCCACGGGATGACGATGCGCATCTTACAATCATCCTACCCACCTACTGTCTCTCTCACACACACACGAGAATGCGCTGGCGCTTTCGGGGGTGACGTGGGGGCCGGGGGCACTCTGTTGGCACCGACCCTAACCGCGCGACATTCTCACGCCCGACCATTCTTAACTCCACAAACCGCCAGAGAGTCATGAGAATGAACCAACTCGGTATTTGTATATTACTCGTAATCTTCGATTATTCTCAGACAGGGCGAACGAAAGAACGAACAAAAAGAATGACGAAATAAAACAAAAAAAAACTTTACCCAAAATAAAAAGAAAGAAAAAAGCATTGGTAAAACGAAAAATTTCGGTTTTCCTTCTTCGAGAACGAAAATTCACTTTTTCCTTCGTGAAGCAAATGGTACATTCGTTTCTCAGACTGAAAATTACATTTTTTTAAGGCGCAAGAATGAAGGAGATTGTATTTTTGATTTATTTATTTATTTTTATTTTTAATTTTTTAAATTTGGGTAGAAAGAGAGGAGATCGTTTTGTTCCTTCGCAAAAGTTAACATTTTTTCAAGAAAACATTTACTCTTTCTTGTTTAAAAAGTACAATTGGAGATTCACTTTTTCGAGAAAAAATGGAAAAATTGATGAGCTTTATAGATTTACGAAAAAAAAAATCTAACAATGTAAGAAAAACGTCTAATTGGGATCGAAGAATGATTATTTTTAATATGTACAAATTTTCAAAAATATGTGTACATATTTTCTCTTTAACGAAGTGGAAGGGAGATTAAGTTTCAAACGTTTTAATATTTCTCGGCCGTCTCGACATTTCTGTATCATCGTCCAATGACTTTATCAATTATTTAGGAATTCCGAGTTGACCGTTTTTTGTACGAAGATTAAGGAAAAAGAGCAAAAACAAACGTGCCCAATTTACGAATATGAGAACGAAAAAATCAATTTTTTGAACACATATTTTTTATTATTTTTGTATTTTTTATCCTCATAAAAATGAATTTTTCTTGTAAATCAACGAGTCGGTAACTCTGGTCGTCCAATTTTAACGCGTTAAATTTTCGTCGCGCGACTTTTAATTTTCCTAATTGGTCCAAGATTTTCGCGCATCTCGAAAAATCGCCTTAAATTTGGACGTTCCTCCGCCCATAAGCTGCTCAATGTTATCAACGTAAAAGAAAAAAAGAAAAGAAAACTGTAACTAATCCGTTTATCATTCACAGTTAATTCTACGTTTATTTTTTTCAGCAGGAAACAGCAGGCGTTAATTAAGAAAGATTGATTTTTTTACATTTCCACAATCGAGTCTGCGTTACTCTAAATCTAAAAAGAAAAAGAAACAAATCAACTAACGCAGAGCTGAATTCTCTTAATACCTCTTTTATTTTCAGCCTCTAATCAAACGTTACTTTTCAGCCGAATACGAAAAAAAAGAAAACTCTACTCACATGTTAGAAATTTAGCGATACCATAATTTGATTACCCGTTAAAGTAAGATAAGCGATTTTTGGTTCGAGATAAATCAAAGAGAACACGACTTATTTTTTTTTTTCATTTTTTATTTATTTTCTTTATTTTGCTTTTTTGTCAAAAAAGAAAATGTTCGTAATTTTTGTAACGCCCGACAAACAAAACGGTTCCAGGTCAAGAAGGATTTCATCGCGATGCTGAGGGAGCACAAAGACATCGACAGGCACACGCACTGGAGCGATTGCAAAAAACGTGTCGAGATCGACTGGCGTTACAGAATCGTCGATTCGGCAAGTACACGCGAGGATTGGTTTCGCGATTACGTTCGTATATTAAAGGAGGAGAAAAAACGGGACAAGGAGAGAGACAAGGATCACCGTCACAGAGAGAAAGAGTCCAGCCATCACAAGAGCGAAAAGGCCAAATCGGAAAAGGAGCGGGACAAGGAAACGAAAATCGTCGCGAACGCCACGAAAGATTCGGAAAATGGTAAAAGTACGAAAGATAAATCGTCGAAGGACAAGTCGGAGAAGGACGGAGCTCCGAGAGAAAAGAAGCGAAAGAGCGACGCTTCGAGCGAGGAAAACGGTAGAGAGAACAGGGAAACGGTCGTCGAGAAGGAAATTGGCGAGATCGAAGAGGCGGAAGAGAACAAAGTGGCTAAACAAGAAAATGAAGTGAGTGTTTTTTTAAATTCAATTCTTGTAACGATTAATATAACATTCTATTTTTGTTTAACTTTCGCAGTCAGTTCCCTGGGAAGATTGTTTTCTTAGACAGTTTTTCAATGGCATTCTGTTTCTCGTAACTTCGGACATTATTTTATAAAACGAAATTTATTTTATACGAATTTTATGTAAAGAGCTACAAAACACTTTCGTTTGGTCATTTTGTCATTCTTATCGACAACCGATATCCTACTTGACGAGGGTTTTTTTTTATGTTAGGCCGAAGATTTTGGATATTCGAAACTTTTGTAAACTTTCAGTTTTCTGACTTCAGGTTGCTCTGTCGATAAACTCGGGTTGACGGACTTTAATAAACTTCACTTTTTTATACGAATGAACAAAAAGAATGATTTATCAAGACGTTAACGTTGTATTTTCTTTCAATTACAGAAGTACGAGAACGAGGAGCTGTCGGAGGAGGAGGAGGATCGTGAGAAACAGAAACGAGAACGAGAAAGAAGAGCCGAGGCGAGTCTGCGCGAGCGAGAACGCGAAGTTCAGAGAACTCTCGCGACTCACTTGCGCGACCGCGACAAGGAACGACAGCATCATCGTCATACCGAGGCTGTGCAACATTTTAGCGCTCTTCTAGCCGATTTGGTCAGCAATCATAATTATCTTAGCAAAAGACTATCTTACAGCAACACGCTGGCTTTGTTTTGCAAATTTAAACCACGTTTTTTCTCAATTTTGTATGAACAATTCTAGTCCCACTTCTTCTTCGCCATTCGCTACTTTTTCTTTCAACAAAAAACGTTAAGTTTTCTTTAAATTGTTGCCTATTTTATCAAATTCTATTCGATGCTCATTGTTTGGAAAAAACGAGGGTAAACATCTTATGTTGACTTTGCTTAAAGGAATGAAAGCTAAAAATTGAAGTTTATGAAAAAATGTACAAATTTCGGTTGAAAGTTCTTTCATTCAAAAAATGAGCTTGGTTTATTGAACGACATCTTTTTTCAAATAAGCATATTTCCAATTAAAACAAATACTTGTCTTTCTCTAAAAAAAAATGTTTCACGTAGAGAAAACAAAATCACAGACAAATATTTGTTGTTTTCATAATTTTTGTCCAATCTTCAGGTGAGAAACGGTGACCTCGCGTGGCGCGAAGCAAAGCGACAGCTGCGTAAAGACCACAGATGGGAATTGGCGGAGAGTCTCGATCGGGAAGAGAAGGAAAGACTTTTCAACGAGCACATCGAGCAATTGGGGAGAAAGAAACGGGACAAATTTCGGGAATTGCTGGACGAGGTCGGTGCATCGGGGGAACTTACAGCGTCGTGGAAGGACATAAAGAAACAACTCAAGGATGATCCTAGATACACGAAATTTTCCTCCAGCGATAGGGTAAGAGACGAATATTTTCGATTTCAATAAAACGAAAAAAAAGTACAAAAAAAATGTAAATTGTCAAAATATGATTATTTTCCCCAGAAATGCGAAAAGGAATTCAAAGAGTACATTAAGGACAAACTCGTTGCTGCGAAAGCGGATTTTCGAGAGCTTTTACAGGTAATTCGCAAAAGAAAAAACAATTTATCGAAATATTTATTACCTCGTTTATCGTCATTGTCGTATATTTTTGTTATCAACTGTAAACACTTTTTCAGGAGACTAAATTGATAACGGATAAGACGTTCAAAAAGGTTCAAGAGAATTCCGCGACGCTCGCCGAAATCGAGGAAATATTGAGAAAGGATCGCCGATTTTTGGTACTCGAGGCTGCCGCGGCCGAGCGCACGAGGCTCCTCATGGGCTATCTCGAGGAATTGGCACGCAGAGGTCCACCGCCACCGCCGACGGCGTCCGAACCTTCGAGACGACCGACGACGAAGTGAGTAAACATTTATATCCCATACAATGAACGAAAAAAAAGACAAGAGTCTTTTCTCCATTCCATTTCAATTTTAATATTCTATTGAATTTATTGTATGTAAAAAATATGATTTTTTTTCTCTTTCCAGTTAAGTCAACGTCCAACCTGACGTGCAATGAGCCGTATTAACGAGATGCCACGATAAAACACGGTTTTTAGATATATACGACGATAATATACACACAGAAAAGAACGAAAAAAGAGATAATAGTAAGTTAGTTGGACTAATCGAATTTCCATCATCAACCCGAACAATTTCCGCGGTACCGAATGTCCCCCCCATCATTTTCCTTCCTTCCCGAATCGGCTTATTCTTTCCTGTATCCTTGATCCTTTTTCCCACATCCGTGTTTACGAATTTGTCATGTAAAATTATAGGGATTCAATAAACATTACCGTGACTCTTATCTTCGAAAATTCGCGCACGTTATTCCCTCCTCCCTCTATCTTCTTATTGTTTCAAGGCGTTGCGCGAGTTTGATTTTCTTTTTTGCCACGAGACGCAGGCGGATGGGATTCAAGGTCGTCGAGATTGAAGTAGTTTTTTATTTCCTTTTATTTTTTCACGGTTTCTTTTTCGCAGAAAACGTGTTTGTCCTTCCTATCCAGGATTTCTGTAGTCGAGGCAAAAGAGGGTCTTCCAGTCGCGGATTATTGGTTGCGCCGGATGTGATCTCTCGACAATGTACCTAGCGATGAATGTTATCGGCGATACGAATTGCTTGCGTTCGTCAGAATTCATCAACGAAAATTAGTACGATTGGTAAAGATCAATATCAAATGATTCATTCTTGTGAAATAATTAATTAAATTTAGAAAAATTAATTGCATTGACGACGACGACGATGACAACGTTTTACTCAGAAAAATCGAACGAACGATATTAAAATCCCCCTAGAATTTATAAAAATCTTTCTTTTTTCGTTTTTGTTTTCAGTCGCTGAAGGAATCTCGCACGATTTTGCTATCGCGGATTAACTTGGCAGTATAACAAAATATATTTTACCCACAAAAAAACTTAAACCTCAAACATTAAAAGCGTTTTTCTATTTTAGAGTGGCCACGAAAGATGTTTTAAAAAATCATCGATGGATCGATCCAAAATAGGACAAGACCAATCCATTCGTGTCTGTACACTTATTTATCTAAAATATTATTGATCTCAAAAAAATCATTTGCCGATTTCTAAATTATTTATACAAAAAATGTGCTTTAAGCTGCATTTTTATTTCGGATTGTTACAAGAATAAATTTAATCCAATCATTAAAAAAATAGTAAGACAAATTCTTGTATTTATAAATAATACGAGTAATGAAAAAAACGATCATTTTTTTTAGAAAATATTTAATACGAGTAAAAATATGTTCGAAAAATGGGTCCGTTAACCGCGCGTTCTAGAGTAGAATGACTCTTTAATGGACAAATAATTGTCGTAGATGAGATTTTTTTTCTCCTTTCTTCTACAAAGTTTTTTTTCTTTTGTTTCTTTTTTTTCCTATTCGACTCGTACGAATCTCGTTGTCGCATAGTTATAAGTATACTAACGGTAAACGGTATGACACACGCAATAACGCGTGGTCGTGAATCGACCAAAGGTATAACTGTAGCTCGGCTACTTTTTTGTCCTACGCCTATTCAATTTTTCTCAAATCCTTTTTGCCTCGGATCAAAATCACGAGCTAAACAATCATCTCGTCTCGCACGATCCTAAAATCGTGCAAGAAACATTTTGAAAGAAAATAAATAAAAAACAAACGATTTCTTCGTCGTTCCCTTAAGAATTTGAATTATTAATTTCCGAGTGATCGTCGCATTAATTTTCAACCTAACAAAATTCAAAATATTTTCAAAAAGTCGGGCAAAAAAAACAAAACGTTTGAGTCCAACATTCGTAAACGAAAAGTTGTAAAAATGACAAACAAGAAATGAAGAATTCGTTGACGAAAACAAACTTCCTACTTTCCGTGTCGCAAAAGTATAAAAAAAACTATGGTTTTACCGGACATAAACGAAATAAATCCAAAGTTATGACGAATTCGAGTGAGAAATTGCGTTTGTCAAAAAAAAAAAGCAAAATTAATAATTGTTTTTTTAATCTCTCCATTTCGTTTTCTCGCGATGTAAAATTTGTGCTCTCCCCTCCACTTTGCATCGGTCCCATTCTCTCCCCTCCCTCGCTCTGAGAAATCTATGGGGCCCTTCTCTTTTCTCTCTCTCTCTCTCTCTCTCTCTCTCTCTCTCTCTTTCTCTTTCTCTTTCTCTCTTTTATTCTTGTATTTCTCTTTATTTTTTTTTTTATTTTTTTTTCGGCCTCGACGTGCCACTCTCGTCCGAACGCTCGCGAGACGCTTGGTAGTTGTAAAACGTCCGCGGTTCGACTCGAACTCTCGCCCGGTGCGTCGGGTGAAAGTTAGAATTTTGCTTTCTACGTGGCGGCGGACGTCTCGTCGAAATACGTCGCGACGTTAAAAAGAAAATACACCAAGGAGACGAGATATTGCGCGCCATATTTCCTTCTCGGTTCGATTAAAAAAAAAAGAAAGAAAAAAACAACAATAAAATGTCTCGTCGGGCCGAAAAAATATTTTTCATCAAAATTATCGTGAAACCAATCGTAAACTACTGATTGGTTGTATTTTTATTTTGATTATTATTTTTCTTTTTCTAAACTATTTTCAACACGAGTGAATTTTTTTTTAGTGACGCGAGAATGAACGAAAAAAGAAAACGATTATTTTGAAGAAAAAAAGAAAAGAAAAATATTTGTTTCGTTATTATAACGAACAACGTTGAAACGAAAAATAGTTCGTCGTTCCGTTTGGTTTATTTCGCCCGTGAGACGAAGAAAAATGTGGCTCGAGAGGAGAACGAGATTTTTATTTTCGGGAATTTTGCTCTTCTCGATATTCGTCGGGCAAACGAAACAGCAACAACAACAACAACAACAACAGAGAGGTAATTTTATTTTTCTTATTTATTGTGCTCCTCGCTCGCATCGTGTTTTTGTAACCGGAGAGACACTCCTTTTGCAGGAATCTCGCGGTTGTATAATGGAAAAATAGCGTGCGAAAAACAGATTTCGAACGAGAATATTTGCTTGGAAAAATTGGCTCGAAGAAATTTCACAATTGTTTCGATAGGAAATATTTTGAAAAATCGGCGGGAATTTGTTAAGATTTGAATAAATACAAAATTGTATTTTCATATTTTATCCGTTTACTCGTTCGTTTATTTATCGTTGCTTCGACATCGAGAATAATGAATTATTGAGAATGATTTGTAAACGAAAAAAATATATCGACGATTCGCAAAGCAATCGAACACGATCGAAGGAAATAATAATACGGCGTTGTTCGAACGGAAATGTGGGTCTGACATAGGTGGTAAAGGGAAATTCGATCGAACGGAGAGCACGAGAAAGGCAAATAAAGCGAAGGAAAACGCGATTTTGCAACCGCGAGCAGCGAGTCGCATACTTTTTTTAAATTTGTTTATTTTCCAATTGCATATCCCGTGAACCGTAACTGGGAACTGGAAACTTATTGTTTTCTTTTTCTTTTTCAAATAAACGGTGAAGGGAAACTCGTTCGAAGAAAACATTTCTATTTGTTTACGTTTCGTTCGATTAAAACGAATGAAAACAGATATCTCTCGTATTTAAATCCAAACGAGTCCATTAATTTTATTGTTTTACATTCTAATTGAAGAAGAAGAAAAAAATGATCTCTCGTATGGAAGAAATATCTATAAGGAAATGAAACAAGTGGTCGTGGAAAATACTAGTCAGACTTCCATTCGTTATATCGACGGAAGCAAAAAAATTCTCACCGTTTCTCATTTTATTCCGATAGACGTGAAAGTCATAACGACTCCATGCCACGAAAAGCAACGAGCTCAATTAAATGATAATAAATATTAGCATTTATGCGCCATTATGGAACGTTATTTTGTAGAAAAAACAAAATAACAACAATACTGTAGAAATAACGGGTATAAAAATAATCGAATAACGAATCTAATTTCGTAATTTTGTTATTGAAAGATTGCAACGAATAAATATAAAAACAAACAAAAAACATGGTTTTTTAAGAACATATGCGGTAACGCAAGGTAATAAGAGTAATTCTTGCAGACATAGTTGGACGAGCTCCTATGAACTGGGTTAGACGGAAACGCGAAGGTCGATCGCAAAGAGAATGGCTCGGTTCTTGGTTGCTCTCCCGAGAGCCGAGCGAGCCTGGAGAACTCCCATATGTCGATTTGCAGCTTCGTTAGCTATAAGTGTGAAAACCCACTTGCAGTGTCTCTCAACTTGATTTTATAACTAAAAGAATGCATCGAGTGCAGTGATACTCGAAATAGCAATGATCGAATCCCTTATTTCTTATTAAATTTTCTTTTCCTCGGTCGTAATAGTGTTTAGCTTCTTATTTCAACGTTTTTTTCCACTCTACGATATTTGCGTCCGAATTGCGCGGGTCGGATTCTTTTTCTTTTCAATAAAACGACCTCCCGCGCATCGACTCGATGCTCCGGTCAGCGCACGACCCGGGGGGTCACCCATGCCATGTCGCGTAGCCCGTGTGTAGCGCGCATGCGCCTGTGCTTGCGTCCTCCGCCTGCGCATCTATGCAGTTCTGCGCGCATGCGCATATGCAGACACCAGGGGCCGATATTCAAACCCTTTTTATTTCGAAACGGCTCGACCGATCTGGTTAAAATTTGACACGCGAGTAGATCTGTCAGTTTACTTCCACCCCACGGAACTTTTATCGTGTGCCAGCCGATGGTTTCGATTTATCGATGATTCTCATTTATGGGAATTTTTATATCAAGCCTCTCGCAAGCTTTCGTTATTTTTAAGCTGCTAGCTTCAGAGTTATTTTTACAGGAAAAAACTACCATGAAATAAATTTTGCTGTTTTACTTATTGCAGAGTTGTCCAGTATAACGGCTAATGTTAAAGAATATATTATATAGTATGCGGTTTGTTGTACCTCTAAATCGATGAAATCTCATGAAACTAAGTTAAAACTTTATAAAGTATTTCAAAATTGTCGCTAGGGGTTGCTCGGTACCGCATACGGTTGGAGTAAAAAAAGCAACGCCTTTCAAAATTAATAAAAATCATGGAAGATTAAAAACTTTGATATCTTTAAATTATTTAACACGAATTGTGTCAAAAATCGAATCTCTGATGTGAGGAAGAGTTTTATGAGCGAGATTTATAATATGCATATTTATTAATTTATTTATTTACCCTTTCGCGATTTATTTAGGGCATGAAAGTAATTATGACACGCGATATTTTCTTTATGCATTCGGTCAGGTGCCACGTACAGTTAGATTGCCCTTCCTGTTTCTCGTGTCGTTCGTGTCAAGCATGCAAAAGGGAACCCCAAAAAACACCACGCAGAATGTTCGAAAACATTAAACAAGTACATTTACACATATAAATTTCGCTGCTTCCCCAAACAATTATTTAATAAGTTCAATTAATTCAAAACACAGAACGACGAGTCGATGCAGTATTTTATTCTCTTATTAAACTTTGTAAGAATTTATATTGCAGACGTACCACGATATTCATTTTAAAACAATTTGTTTATCTGTTTTAATCCTAATGTTCAAAGTCAGTTTTTAACGTCTGTTCCAACTTCTCTTCCATTCCTTTTCTTTATCACTTCTTATAACCACTTCTTTTATTTTTTCTATTGCTGCTGTTGATGCGAGAGTAACAGCCAACGTAACCTCTACGAAGCTTTAACGTATCTATGTGTCTCGAACATGGGCCTATGAGAAAATAATAATGTGGTCATCTCCGTGCTATCATTTTACATAATGCAAACAATTTTCATTGACTTTCATGCAATCATCACCAAACAAATTGAGTTGAAAATTTCCAAGTGACAGAGTCGGTTCTATTCGTAATGCCGATGCGTTTTTCCCCCAAAAATGAATTAATCCTTACTAATTTGGATAAAATAACAGCTGCACCTTATTTGTGCCTTGTCACAAAATTCCGTTCGATCTACTGCGAGAAAAATGTATTTAAACTTTTGAGGTGGAGAAACCGGTGATATACCCTTTCCTTAAGAGTCATTGATACAGGCGACATGCACTTCGAAAATTTGATCAGCAATCATACGAGCATTAAACAACCGATCGAGTCAAAAATTGGCAGGTACACAGAGAATAATGGCAAAAAGTGGCTCTTAGTATTTTTTTCCAAAATTTTGAAAATAGGTTTGCAGGCGACGAGCGATTCGAAAACGCCATCCGTACTTTCTCCAGCATTGAGCGTTAAAGTTTTGAGGACATCTAGAGAATTATGGCAACAAGGTTGGAAAAACAATACCAAGAGCCACTTTTTGCCATAATTCTCTGTCTACCCGCCATTTTTTAACCCGTTCGGTTGTTTAATGCTCGTATGATCGCTGATCAAATTTTCGAAGTGCACGTCGCCTGTATCACTGCCTCTTAACGTCTTTCTTCGATTCGTTCGACCTCTATTTATGATTCCGTCAAATTCCTATTGCTTTTCTCATGTCCCATTCATATTATCGATAAATAAGCTGAATAACGACGGAGTGGTCGTCCTTGCCACTCCCATATTACGGTTTCGAATCTTCCTGCCAGCCTCTCGCTCATGATCACCTTATTTCCCGTTCCCCATACGTTCTTGCATACCTTTCTCACCTCAATCGCTCGCTCTTACGTCGTCCATTTTGTTCTGAAAATGTAACTCTGCTTTTCGCCGCTCATGCGACACCAATATTTGAAAACAAATCGTATCAATTAGTAAAAACAAATACAGTTTAAATTAATGTTTTTAATATCATTCAATTATTTCAATTGCGTTGTTTAACTATTATTAACTAATTACCCATTAGTGACGCTATAGTGATTTTGATTATTCAGCTAATTAATTTCGTTCCGTCAGCCTACGCAATATATCTATATATATCGGTATAACAAAACGTAGAACACACGTCGTGGAAACCTTCGGAGAGCATGAAAAATTGAATTGTCGAGGCAAGATTGCGTGTGGAAGAATGCACGTTCTAAAATATCTAACAATAAACCTTTCTCGATCGTGAATGAAGCCATACACGGCGAAGCAATGAAATTCCTTTTATCGTAAACGCTTTTATTATTACGTACAATAATCCGTATAAAAGTACCCTATTTTACTTTTTTTATTATTTCTATTTTTTATCCTCAATCTATTTTATATTCATCGTCCCATCATCTCTTTCGTGCACCTTATTTTCTTCCGTGCGTGATCTACTTTTGCAATAAATTGTTTTTTACTTAAAACAAAAATTACATTAACATTTTATTTTATTTTTTTTCGTAATTCGTACCAATTAAATTTCTTCTTTTCTTCGCAAAACTAAGATTTTTTTTTTTTTTTAATATTTCATTTCGATTTATTGATTCGCTTGAAAATTGTTATTTTTTCTTTAAACGACGATTTCCTTTTTTGTTAACAAAATTTCTTCTGATAAAAGTTGGAATGATATTGTCCGGACGAAAAAGGAAATTACCATTTAGCTTTTCAATGCTTCATTGTACTTTATAATTGACACGACTGTTTTTTCCCATCTCGACGGAATAATCATGTTCTCTAAAGAGAAAAATTAATGAAACAACTGATTAAACGTTTCTCGTTAAGAAATCAAGTCAAAATGGGACAATAGACTGTTGCCGACGAATTCGGTTTACGAGCAACCTGTGGAATTCGTACCGAGCTCGGGAAAAGTGCCATCGTCCTCGAACGAGAACGTGAATAACGAGGAAATTTACGACGAGGATTACGAATTGGATGAAAAGAGTGCGGAGCGAGAGAAATTCAGCCTTGAAAATTCGTCGATAAGTCACGAGATCGAATACGATTATTATTACGACGATTATGGTAACGCAACGAGTCCAGAAAATCATGCCGCGGGTGAGTAAATAATTAATGGCCATATATATATATATTTTTTTTCTAACGACGATCGAATAACGCTCTCTATTGCGTAATTTTGGCGGTCGAATTCTCATTCGAGGGGGAAGACGAGTCATCGAATTCCCCCTGGATGACTCGGTCTGGGAATTATTTCAACGACCTTGAATTTTTTGTTTTACCACTTTCCTTGAACTCTCACCGGATACGTTTTTTTCTCTTCTTTTTTTGTCGTCATTTCTTTTCGATTCCGTCGTATCCTGGCAGTATTGCACGGCAATTATCATCATCAATCATTATCGAGTTGATATTCGAGCGAAAAAAAAGCGTTCGGCGTCGAGTTCGAAGAAAATCCGATTTTTCTAAAATTACGACAGTTAATTTTTTTCTTTAATTAGATAACACTGATTATCTCGTTCGCTGCAATTTTTGACATTTGTTGTCCGGTTTGCAAATGAAAAATGTCGGGTAACTTATACGATGGATTTTTTTTTTAATTGAGAAACGTCGTATATGTCATTCGCGGTAATTTTCGTAAATTCCTCGTTCTCGAAACGAAATTTTCGACGTCGATACGATAATGGAGAAATTGTTACATGGCAGAGTAGAATTCCGAGAAAATACGAAATTATTTGGTTTATTATTTTTGCACGCGAAATAAGATTTTGCGTTAATTTATTTTTACATTTATTTGGAAATATTTGACATTAATTACTCCGGGCTAAAAATTTCGCGTGAATCTTTGTGAGACTGGAATTTTATAGAAATAAAATTCAAGGCTCGTGACTTGTCGTCAATTCTCGAAATTGCAAAATAAATTTATCCAGCATATTCACAACATTTAAACGTAAAATAGAAAATCGCAAAAAATATTGACTTTGTTCAAAATAAAATTCATACGGTTTTCTTCTTTAAATTAAATAACCGTCAAATTATAAAATAAATACAAATAATTTAAACAAATTGATATCAATCACAAAAATAAAGTCATACTGATTTAAAGACGGAAGATGGAACTTGTTGCAAAAAAAAATAAAGAAATCAACATTCCTGTGAATTTCGCGAATTTTGTTCAATAAGCAAACTTATCAAAAATCACCCCAAAAAATACTTTTTAATATATATATATATATTTTTTTTTTGTTTTCGTAAAACGATTTTTATCATTATCTAGAGAAAAATTAAAAAAAATGATTATCATGAAACAAATTTTCAGAACGCGGACCGGTGGATTATTTCGACTCTGCGGAGGAGGAGCACGCGAGTTCGGAAACGCGACGGAAAACATTGAAAGCGTCGATGGAAGAAGATTCGAACGTAAATTCGACGAAGGAACGGCATTGGGATGAAACAAAAATTCCGATCAGCGAAAAATTGACAGCGAGTCGCGAGGATGAAAAAACCGACGAAAAATCGTCGATTAATTTGGACGGCGAAATTATCGGCGGATCGGTGGTTTCCGTCGTGACAACGAAAAGTGTGGTGAACGGAACGATTTCCGTTCCGGTGGATCCCCTGCCAATGACGACGGAGCAAATTTTATCACCGATAATACCAAGCTCGACGGCCAATCCGATGAGCCTATCGTCGTCGGAAATGGACGAAGATCCGACGGAAACGACCGAAGACTCGAGAATCGTCGCTTCGGTGCAAACCAGTCGTAGTATTTCCGGCGCGCGTTTCCTTCCTTTTCTCGTGCTCGAAAATTCCGACAAAGAGAATTCCGAAAATTCGTCTGAAAAAAATTTGAAGAAAGAATTGTTCGAAAAAATTGATAATAATTATGATACGAGATCAACGACGATGACGACGACGACGACAACGAGGACGACGACGAAGAAAGCACAAATCTCGTCAGAATCAACCGAGAGCATTATCGACAAGCTCGATGAATTTCAATCCGACTTTTCGAGCGGTTTACTCGCCAACGGTTTTCACACTTCCGGTAATAATTTGCAGCTAGAGGGTCTTGGTGAGCGGCGAACGAATCGAAAGAGTTACACGACAACCTCGAGAACTCCGATCATAAGTAAATTCGTACCGAAAGGTTACCAGGACAGACAAATCTCGACGACGGAAAAGATATTTGAATTTTCGCGGGCGGACGAGACGACCGGAACTACGGAAAAGATGAAATTTCGATGGCCCTCGTCGTCGAGAAATACACGAACGAGTACTACGGAGTCCAGTCCAACGTTAAGAAACCCGAACAAAAACAATAACCGAGGAATTGGTCCAATTTCCAGGGCCCCGGTGGCTACTTCCGGTTCGCCTATTCAAGACATAAGCGCCTTTTTGCCACCGGGTTACAAACTGAAAAAAGAAGACACGGAAGTCACCGAAAGATCGATTCTCAGTGACATTCTGAAAAAGTCCAAGATCGACATTTCCAGTCTGTTGCCCGCGAATTACAAACCGTCGCAGGACCAACCGAAAATTAAAGAAGAAACGAAGATATCAACGTCGACGAATTTAGATAATTTGTTCGAAAAATCCGAGCTCGATCTTTCGTCGTTATTGCCTGCTGATTATGTCAAGAGCGAAGACAAAATGGCGGCCGAGGATGGAACATCGAGCACGACGATAAAGCCGAAGAAAAGTTTGGACCATCTGTTCGAGAAAGCGAGCGTCGATCTTTCGGGACTTTTGCCGCAGGGTTACAACCGGTTTAAGAATCTCGACGCTCTCAAGGAGGAAGGAACAACGACGGGATCGACCAGAGAAATGTCGACCTCACCGACGACCTTGGTAACGACCCCGAGGGCAGCCGGGCCAATTAAACTGGTTTTCCCGAGTCGACCCGGAGGACGAAAAGCTTCCGCGAAAACGACGACCCCCGCTCACAGTGCGAGACAGGAAGGCTCGAGACCGGTCACCCCTAGGATCCAAAAAGGATGGCCGACGAGGTGTGTTTAGGAATTTTGAGGAAAATAGGGGAATTTTTTGTTCTTTCACTTGTAAACGATACAAAAATTAGATGATTATTATATATCTCACTATCTCGTCGTCCGAAGATTTAATCATTTCATTATCTGAATACCGAATTATCTCATAATCTTATCTTATCGTCGTATCATCTCGACTCCACGGTATATCATTGTCTTAAGACGAACTCACCTGATCAATTAAATATCTCATTGGCTTATCGTTCTAATATACCATTGGCTCCTCATTAGAATATCTCATTATCTTATTCTCATCGTAGCATCTTATGTTATCGACTATTTCGAATAATTGTTTTTTTCTTTTCCTCTTGAATTTGTAGAGTTACGACAGAATTCACGGGCTGGCCGACACCATCCACGACGCCGATATCGATAGAAAAACTTCTGGAAGCGGCTAGAACGGCGACGGTAGCGTCGATTAATGTCTCGATGATTCCAACGACTCAAACTTCGTCGACGACGTCGACGTCGACGACCACAACGACGACTCCCCGACCAACGACACCGGGAATTTGCGAGGAAGAGTGCGAAGTGGCTGGAACGATCAGAATCGTTGGAAACGCCACCTGGGTGCCCGAGTTGCTCGACAGAAATACTCAAGAGTGGCAACTACTCGCTGAGGAAATTGAGCAAGAGGTAATCGAACGGTCGAAAACAGAGTCCATTTCTAATTTCATCGCACGGTAAAACAGGCAAATGTATCGGAAATCGTTGGTAAGTTACCGACTGGATAAGATTTTTCAGATTAAGTAAACGCGGGAAAGGAGTGAATTTTGAAAACTTAAATTTAATACTACATGGTTCGATTGGAATGGAAACGAAAATAAAAATAAGTCGATGAAGTTATCCACCGATAAACCGTACTTTTACGAGGATCGAAAAGTACCAACCGTTTCATATTTAATTTGACTTTAATTTCAGTCGATGTTCAGATTGATTTTTTAAATTTATGTTCCTATTCTTCCCCTCAGATGAATCTTGTTTTCGCGAAATCTTCGGCGCTAGGAAAATGGTACAAGCGAGTGAGAATCGACGCGTTCAGTCCCGGCAGTATACTCGTCGACTATTTCATCGAGCTTGCCGATCTCTCCCAGCGGATAAATACGCAAGAGCTCAAAGTCATTTTTCACGACGCGCTGAGAACTTACAACAGCGACAAATGGAACGAGACGCGAGCCCAAGAACCGATTAAATTCGGTGCTTTCGTTCTTGATCCAAAATCGACGGATTTCGTTGGTAATTAAGAAAGACGGATAATCACTAATGTTGACAGTTGTCAATTAAGAGAATTGTCAATTACAATGCGTTGGTTCACAGTCATCGATCGACGGAAGTCATTCAACAGTTTGCATTCAAACATTGCGATAGTTGCAAATTTGCGTTCAGTTGCTATTATTAAATGGCAGTTGCAAATTAATATATCGTTGCTGTCAAACGACTGTTGTCAATCAACATCCGTCAATTAACATTTTTCCATTGACAGTCACCGGTTGGTGGCAATAAGCTTCGTTCAATGTCAATTGACAGTGTAAAATTGACATTTGACAGCTGTCAATTATAAATCACAAATTAACTTTCGGTGACTGTTAGTTGCTATTTGACAGCTGTCAAGTAGCAATCATAAATCGACAGTTGGCAGCTGTCAATTGACAGTCGCGTTTTTTACATTTCGCAGCTGTTAACTGATAATTGCAAATTGACCTTCGACGGCTGATAATTGACACCTGTGAATTGACTTTCGGTCGTTGTCAATTGGTTGTTGCCAATTGACGTTGTCATTAACATTTTATAGTTTTATTTACTTGAAATAATTTCTAACGATTTTTGAAATTTCAGTCATTCCTAAAGCAAACTATCCCCAGCGCATCGAGACCGATGATAGGCTCATTCCTCAATGGGCGATAGCCGTTATAGTCATCGGAGTTGGTGGATTGCTGTTCACAATAGTTTTTGGTGTTTCTGTTGTGAGTTGGATTATTATTCTTTGTTTCCTAAAAAAAAAAAAATAATATTTGACATAACGAAAATTCCAAGACATTTTTATATTTTTTTAGCTCATTAATCGTCAAAACGCAGCGAAATCGAAGCCAAGCCCGGTTGTTTATACCGAGGAAGTAGCAAAAACCATTATCCAAACGAGTCATGGAGCTCCGTCGCACAGATCGTCGCACGATTATCCCAAGTCCGAGATTTCGACTATATGGAACGACACGGACGTCTGGAGGGACAAGTCCTTTGAGTCAAACTCCAACGAGGTTTGCTTTGAAAATCATTTTTAATAATAATTCATTTCAAAAGAAATATATATAATTTCTCAAAATAAAATTGTGTCCATTATTTCAAAAATTATTATTCTCGTATTATAATTTTTTATTTTGAATTTCTCAAATTACATTCATGTCGTATTTCCATAGGGCACTTTTGACTTTCTTCCATTTTCCTGTATTTTCAATTTTTTCATTGGTTGCATTTGTTAAATCCTGTTATTGACGAAAATTTGTACAATTTCGTTATTTTGTCAGGTTCTCATCGATGGTACACTCGGTCGCGAAAGAAGAGCTGAGAGACGTTCGAACGATGACAGGAAATACAACATGTATGACAGTTGGCGTTCGGAATGGAACGGTTATTATTATAATCCGTCACACAGCAGCAAATTCGCTGGCTACGAGAGCACGACAAATTTGTCGCATCATCCGCCTGATTACGACACCAATTTTTGAATTATTGGCTAATAATAATAAAAAAAAATTTTTTGTTTAAAATGACATTTTTTCCTAATTTGTTAATTAGTCGAAGTCCGGTCCCTTCTCCTTGAGTCCGGCTCGAAACTCCCTTCATACAATGAACACAATTTTTCCAGTCATTTTAGGAAGCTAACAATAAGTTCTCTTTCTCTTATAATTATACATTATAAAGCCAACAACAATTTTTTTTGCCGCAAAAGTATTCGGAAAAAATTCATCGATGCCGGCAGAGAATTTGAGTTGGGCTTGCCAGTCCACAGCCTAATCGATTACGCCAAATTATTCGCAATAATTAATGAGTCGCTGAAAGAAGTTGTTAATTATAATACGACTTACCGTGGAAGAATATCGTTTCATAGGGATTCGAGCAGGTAGGAGAATGATTGAAATTGATCCATTCGAAACCCCGAACATAAGGATAGTTTCCAGAGAAACCAAAAAAAGTTATTCATCCGAAAACGCAATCGTCTAAGAATAATACGGATTAGAGTTCCTGCTATCGACTGATTTTGCATAATGTGTAGAAAAAAGGCGTTTGCAACGCTCGTAAATGATCGAACGCACTCTACAATCAATATAATAGCACTAGCTTTTTTTGTAGTTTATATGAATAAAAAACTATTTCGTAATATTTACATTTGAATGACAGTCGTTGTGAACAATTTTCATACATTTTTTTCTGTAAGAAATTCTTTTTAGAAGAGTCATTTTGGCCACGAGAATACTTTTATGAATGACGTTTTATTCTCATTGGAGCTTTCCGTTGATGCATAACGTTTTATGATGCTCACGACTTTCCGGTACAGAAAAGATTGCCTGGAAAGCAATTTAATTAATAAAGATTTCGAACATTTGTTTCATTCAAATTGCATGTAACGAACCGATTCTCTGGTTTGCAGATCGACAGATGATCCTGAGGAATTTCGAAAAATTCGCCAACTCCGGGATCTTGAAAAAAAAAAACACAAAGACGAACGTCGAAACCTCTTTACTCGTGTATTAGTGTTTAATAACCAACCTGCGGAATTTGCTGTGACGAATTGAAAGGGAAATTTGAGTGCGGTCACGAGGGTCGATTTTGTCTCGCTGAAGCTGACGATATCGATCACGTGGGTTTTCAGCATCTCAAGAAAATCTCCGTGAAGTTTCAAGAGCGTCGGCGATTCTAGAAAAGAAGGGGAAAATTATTTCGAAATTTACGATTATTCGTAATTCAATGTTATTACCCTGTCTGAGTTCCTGAACTTCGACCGATGGCCAAACGACCATCTGCGTAGTTTGTTTCATAGCTGCGACGCGCGAACCGCGATGAGGAGTGCTGTAAAAAATTATCGCTCTCGTGTTTCTGCAAAGGCCACTCTTGTCGCCAGTTTTCCATTCTGAGTGAAACAAAAAACGATTGTAAAAAACATCGTACGAAGTACCGCCGTGTCGACTTCGTACAAAAATACAGGGCAAGTGCTAAAAAACTCTGCACTGAATTAATTAATGCTCGAATAATTGATTTTTGGATTATTGATAGATTTATTTTTTATTCCGTAAATTTTCATACCTTCAACGAGCATTTTTTTAACCAACAGACCCCCCATAGAGTGACAAACCCAAACAATGGGGCGACTTCCAACTTCGCAAACTATTAATTTCCTCTTGAATTCGGCGCTTCTGTCGCTTAAAGTGCCCCTGCAAACAATAATTTTGTTTTATAAAATTTCATCCACTTTTTGCGGATGTTATTTTACCTCATACACTCCAGGGGACAGAGCGGATTCCACATTGACAAATAACTGTCGTAATTCATCCCGAGAATTCGCAACGAGGAGACGTCTTTCGGCAACCAATCGCGCGGCCAGCACTGAGTTCTGTGCGTTTTATCATATTGGGCTTGTTCGATGCATTTAGCGTCCCTGAACGATTGAACAATGACAATAATTTTTCGAAAACGTAATAAAAACAATGCGTTTTTAACATTATGTATACAAAAAATTTACTAAAATAAATGAATTATAATTGAATAATCAATTTTTTTCAACAAAAAGAACATTACCCGCTGCAGGTGAAAGGTCCGGTGGCCCGAGAATTCATATTTTCCGGAAAATCGTTAAGTACAATCTCAGAATCGTGACCAACGCGTTTCCACTCGCGCATCTTTAGATCCCGAGCGAGATCCTTCAGAAACTCTTGAGGATGATCACCTATTACGGCGCTGAGAGTGTCGGAGGATAAATAAGCAGCGGGTGTTTCTGAAATTTAAGTGTTTTCCGTTATTAAAAAAGATTTTTAATCGATTACAGAATTGATCAATTCAACAATTAATCTCTGATTGTCTATTGAATCATTAATCAGTAATAATCAATCATCTATTAAATGATTTTCACAAATTGTTGTTTACCCACAAGCTGGGACATTGCCGGGTCAACGTCTCTCTGTCTCCATGTTACGAAAACACCGCCAAGAAGACCGTGAATAAAAATAACATCGAGTTTCGGGCTTCCGGGAACTCGATGCTGCGGATGTAGAAGGTAAATTCTTCGTGGATATTTGACGGTCGGATTATCATCAACATCGAGATTAGCCAGTGCTCGAGCCGCCGGGCCCGAGAGTCTGATGTCTAAATTCTGAGCCCACGAGGCCAAAATTCCAATCCAGCCTGCTCGAAAATCAAATTCAATCGAGTCCATTTATCTTTTGCCACCCTTTTTATTTCTCTTTCATACCCGATTTGAATATATCCTCGAGATATTCACGGTGAAGAGACAAGTTCGCGATTATTTTTGCTAAAAATATGCAAACGTCCATGTCGTTTGCGGATATTTTTTGGATCTCGACGAGAACCGCGAGTCCACCCGCATCCACGATATCTGAATGAAAAAAAAAAAGATTATGCACATGAAAAATTCTCAATTTATCTAGCATTATCCTCGCTCGCAATAACATATGGAACGACAATGAAAGAACGACGACGATCCTGAAGATAATGTAAATTATAAATAGAACTATTTTTCAGACTTTTACGTGTGAAATATAGCTTTTATCTTTTTTTAATTTATTTTTTACTTACCTTTTCCATATTGATCGATCGATGAATGATGATTAATCGTCTGTATGCAATTTTTCAACAATTCACGATCCCAAATGATCACCGGTGTAACAGCGAGGCCCACACTGACGAGATCGTGGTCAAAAATTATTCCTTCCTGTGGAAATTATGACCTTAAGTAAATCTCTCGAAAAAAGGACTCTCCATACTCACACGATGAGAGTCGGGAAAGTTTTTGTTCAAAAATTGGACCAAACAGGAATGACGACTCTCGCACATCGTGTCCAATTTCATTATCAGATGGTGGAGATGGTCGATCAGTTCCTTCAAGTTGTGAAAGTAGATATAAAAATCGTAGTATTTAAACAAAATATATTACTAATATTTAAATATCGTTCGATCGATTTGGCAAGAGATACGTACGTAAAGCTTGTGCTGCGCATGATAGTAAGGTGGTTTCATGAAGAATCTCAGATCGACTCCAGGCGTTCTTGCCAGCGCCACTGCAGTTCTGGCATCAAGCATCTGCGCCATTTGGCAATAATGCCAATCTGTATTACAATATTATGATAATATTTTGCCCAATTTTCTTTTCGAGCTCTCATTGTTATTTCGTTTTACCTTTCAAATGTTTTAGACAACTCAAAGTATCAACAGCCTTATTTCTCTCGTCTCTACTGCCCGTCTTGGCCATAGTGAGAAGTTTATAAGCTAAGGTCTGATTCAGCGATTTCCACCATTTTGTAATAACGTATTTTAAGCCCTTTGGCTTCTCCGCGACCGATAATTGAAGATCGCTCTCGTCATTCGGCATGAAAATATCTGAAAATTATTTATTTTAAGTCTTTCTTCTCAGGTAAAAAATTAATAAATAACAAATTCGTAATTAAAAAAGACATTGACAATGTACAAATCGAGGTTTGCACGATTCAATCGATTTATCATTGATGCAAGAATCGTGAAGAATTGATTTTTGTGTTATTTTTGTTCATCGGCATTAGTTCGATAAAAGAATAGTCCTAGAGATAAAAAGACCTCTATAACGAGGATCGTCGATGTAGATGTATTGAGCGTGAGCTCGTTCGAGATTGAGAACATTAGTTGCGACAGCGTTGGAAAGTATCTGCGACGTGTGCCTAATTTGATAGAAAAGCCAGCATCCCCTAAAAATAAAATTCATTTCCATTGCCCACGTCGTTTTTTGACAATACTCGTAAAACTACATTTTCGGATTTTCATTAGAAACTTGTCAGAGACAACATTCGAGAAAATATGAAAGTAAGGTTATGTTTTGCGGCGTACCCGACGACGACAGTGCAGGTACCAATGGATTTGAGGTGGTACACATATCTTCGATAAAAAGGTATACCCATCCTCACGTCTGTCTCTCTTTCGGCCCGCGAGAAAATGTGTATGACAATTCAATTTTCTAACAAAATGTCTTGTTATTTAGATGAATCATTTTCGGACAATATTGGCGAAGATTGGCGCAATAGTCGCGTTTTTTTTAAACTCGACATCTGCGCAGTAGCGGGAGTTTTCAAAATGCAACCGCTTTATGAATTTTCTCCCGCTCGGTTGCGTTGGGCCGCATCGTGTCGAACAGCCATGAATAACATTATCTGTCGGATAGCAATTTACCGGAAATGAAGAAAATCAATTGTGGGCAATATAATTCGAATTAAGGATGTATGTCAGGTCAAATCTGCAGTACACCTATTTATTTTTTAAGGTTAATTTTTATGTCGAAATGTTAATGCCGAATCATTTCTGCTTGCATTTTATAATTTTTAATGAAAAAATGATGTTATTTTGTATAATAATTTACAATTTTTAATAAACTTGATATGCAATTTGATATTTGTGGTCGACTACAAGTTGAGCCAATCAAATAATTTTATTTCTGTCCCGAGAAAATGTGGCAACGGGGCTACAGTCAGCCTTGACAGTCAGCTGAAGCTGATCATTCCGAGACCGGCAGCCTATATATATTATCAAGTATTACGTTGCCGCATTTACGTGTCCAATATGGTGGGCGTACTAAGTTGAACAGCAGTTCACAGAACGCTACTGAAACGTCAAAATTTAACCACGAATATCTCCACAAGACATCGAGAACGGTGGTTTTTTTCGTGAAAAAATAAAAAATGTATGAAGTTTCTGAAAATTCTTTTTTTAGCCGTGCATGGACTACGATACATATATTTTTGTATCATTTTAGTTTGATTTTGTCAACTTCCGGTATAAATAACACGGCGTTAAATGAGGTTATAATTCTTAAATATTTCTTTCAAATTATCGGCCAAGTGCCTTTTTCTTTTTTTCAATCGATACAGCGTGATCAAGTCTATCATATATTTCAAATTTATGGAAAGTTGCACAAGTTGATATATTTTACATACATCGTTAAATTATTCAGAACTTATCCTGAGGTGAAGAAACTGGTCATTAAGTTCTTAGTTCACCATAATGTCTGCCAGTTGGCTTAGAGGGCAGTCAAAATATTGTTGCTGACTCCTTTTGCCACCAATCACTGACCGTTGGTAAGGCAGAGCGTGTGATGTTCAAGGACGTGGCGCCAGTAATAGCAAATCGCTTCAATAATCATCGCTGATCGATTAACCAGATTTGCTTAAAATTCCTTGCCATTTCTATAGTCGTGATTAGAAGAATGAGGGTGTAGTCCTAGCGGTTGGGCGGGTGGGTGAGACGAACGTTTGCGTCCTCGATCGTGCTTGCTTCGATCGTCATTTTTACCGACACAATCCGGTGCAAACTGGATCGCGTTGGTTCTCGCTCGTTGGACTCTCTCTCGGTACCGCAATCCGTGAGTGCGCACGCGGACCGGGTACCACTAGTTTATACCTCGTTCATACGCTTCAATGTTTTTTTTAACATGCTCTCGCGACAAGGAAAGAAAGAAATAAAGGTCGAAACAAAGGAGCGTAAGAGACAGCGAGGGGGGGGGGGGGGGGGGTGAAATAATAAGACACGAGTCGAATGAATTCTCGACATGAAGCGGAACGCAAAGCTGCGCCTAGTAATTCAACTCCATTTTCCTCCATCCCCTTGTCGCCGCTCCTTTTCATTGATAGGAAATGTTCTTCCGAAAGGACATACGAGGCGCGTAAAGAATTATAATGATATAAATAACATTCCGAAGAGCGTATAATAATAACAATAATTCTATGCTGATGGTAATAATATAGTCTAATTAGAGAAGACAAAAGAAATGTATTTCATAACTATAGCGGTAAGACCAATCGAAGGTAAAGCATTTAAGAAAGGTTATCATTCGTGTCATATATATGCCGAGGGCATGCGACAGAAATCCTACGGTCCCTGTTTACATTAAAAACAGAAAGCGAAGAAGGCAGCCTATGGAAAGTTGCGGCCTGAACACCCAACCAATTACAAACTTTGTAGCTGACTTCTTACTGGTGGGGAAGAAACTGACAGAATCGGTTGTGCGAAGTGTAGTCGCCCTTCTCCGACCCCTAAAACATCTCTCCGCCCTTCTGGAGGGCATGTCCCGTCAAGCGATTCACGGTTTCTCAGGGCGAGGAGGTGGGGTGTAGGGTTACAGCGCAGGGGAGGATTAAACGTGTTGCCTCACTCCTACTTTGGTGCTGGCAAACTTGTGAAATTTTATAAACCACATCAGCGCTGCTGAACGCCCCCTCCCCTTCCCCAAGAAGGGCACAATTTGTTTTTCTCGCCCCACCCCCCATCCCGCCATAACGAAAACGCGTGCGTGGATAAGGTCCAGTTTGTGAGTGCTGAGGGGCTAATAGGAAGAGGATCGCGCGCGAGTCACGAAGGCGACGTTGAACGAGAGACGTGCTTGTGCCGATGAGAAGTGTGCGTGGCGTGTGTGTGTGTGTGTGTTTCGTGTGCTGCATCGCGCGTGAATAGTTTGCAATTATTTCACGAATAGCAGAAAAAGGTACGCGGGGCGGGGTAGCGAAGTGTCGGGAACGAAGAAAGAGTGACTGAGTGAGAGCGAGAGAGAGGGAGAAAAAGAGAGTGAGAGAGAAGAGGACTTAAAGAAAAAAGCTAGTAGTCGGCCACGCGATTTTACACCGCGCGCAGCAATGTCCAACGAGGAAACTTCCGCCGACCGCAATGTCGAAATATGGAAAATCAAGAAACTCATCAAAAGCCTGGAAATGGCGAGGGGGTAAGTTAAATTATGATTCGTTAAATTTTTGTTGTTTATAACCGACAAACGAGAATTTTGTTCTTACATGTCCATCGTTTCACGTCGAGATTTTGATCATCTTTTTCCTCGCCGATTTGGCATATGGTGACTCTTGGAATGGAATTTTTCAGGGAACTTTGGTGAAAATAATTTTTGTTTTCAATAGCGATTCGAAATCTTGCGAATTTGAAGAATTATGAGTCAGATCGAAGAGATATTGTGTGACGCATCGGGGAAGTTTATGAAGACGGCCATTACGTTTTGAGGTTAAACGTGGCGGCCGTGGGGGAAAAATTTCTACGATCACTCCGAATCTTGTTCTTGAAGTTTTTTTTGTTACTAGACGATCAAAAATAACTAGAAATGACTTTTTGAAGCTTCAAGAGTCAGATTTGGTAAAAAAAAAACAGATTATTATAAGCTCTTCGTCGCGAATCAAGGTCGTTGCAGACAAACGTGACCTACTTTCTCATCAAGATGCAAAGATTTTTTATAAATCGACGATGACAATGTTTATTTTTTCTTCGTTTTTTTTCTTTTCAGGAACGGCACGAGTATGATATCCCTCATCATACCGCCTAAGGACCAGATTTCGAGAGTTAGCAAAATGCTCGCCGATGAATTTGGTACTGCATCAAATATTAAATCTCGTGTAAATAGATTGTCGGTCCTCGGCGCGATAACATCGGTACAACACAGACTAAAGTTGTACACTAAAGGTAAGAACCGTCAAAACAATTTGAATTTATTGATTCAGTTTCTGCAATGTTCATAAGTATTTTGAAAATGGAGTTATTTAATTAATTCAATCATTTAATTAATTCAGAGATTTTTAGTAAGGCGCAAAATAATTTTTAAGAATCACCTTAAAAAAATCAACCGTACGATAAAATATTATCTTATCAAGATTATTCAGGATTTTGAAAACCAACCATCGGGTTGATTGTAAAGGTTTCAAAATTCACAACATTGATAATAGTGCGATGTTTTTGTTGTTAAAATTGTGTAATTTATGAATTTAACAAAAAAATTTCGAGCAACCAAGAATGAAAGTAAATTAAAAATGTTTTCTTTTTAGTCCCTCCCAATGGCCTGGTAATATACTGTGGTACAATCGTGACGGAAGAGGGAAAAGAAAAGAAGGTCAACATTGATTTCGAGCCCTTCAAGCCCATCAACACTTCCCTGTATTTGTGCGACAACAAGGTATGCAACAAGTACTCGTAAAAAAATAATTTGCGATGATTTTATAAAATTACCTGATTCTAAAATAAACTTACTATGATTTATTAATTACCATTTTTCTTTTTTCCTGATATTATAGAATTAACCGGGGGAAGATAATTTCACTTTCTCTTTTAATAAATGCTGTTTAACGAAATTTTTTGCAGTTCCATACCGAGGCGTTAACCGCTTTGCTCGCCGATGACAATAAATTTGGTTTCATCGTTATGGACGGTAATGGAGCTTTGTTCGGAACTCTACAGGGCAATACACGGGAAGTTCTCCACAAATTCACAGTCGATTTACCCAAAAAACACGGTAAAAGAAATTCTTAATAATATATGATTTCATTATTAAGGTAATTTTTTACATGTATCTATTTTTTAATAACAAGATTTCAATATTTATGATAAGTAAGTTCATTCGTAAATTCTTTCATTTTGTTTTTTCGTTTCAAATCTCAGGCAGAGGAGGACAATCGGCCCTTCGTTTCGCTCGATTGCGTATGGAAAAGAGACACAATTACGTACGAAAAGTTGCCGAAGTCGCGACGCAGCTTTACATCACGAACGACAAACCCAATATAGCCGGCCTCATACTTGCCGGTAGTGCAGATTTCAAAACAGAGCTCAGTCAGTCGGATATGTTTGATCCCGTCAGTAAACAAAGAAAATCTTAATATTAAATTTGTATCTTATTTTTAATAATAATTTTTCTTTATTACAAATTATTTATACATATTGTTTTACCAACAGAGATTGCAAGCGAAAGTAATAAAGCTCGTCGACGTTTCTTACGGCGGTGAGAACGGTTTCAACCAAGCCATCGAACTTGCCGCAGAATCCCTCCAAAACGTGAAGTTCATTCAAGAGAAAAAGCTTATAGGTAAATAAGAAAAAATGAATTCTATTAAAAAACCATTACTGAATGAATTAAATTCAATTGCATTACTTATTATAATTGTTTTTTTTTTGACATTCTCAAGGTCGTTACTTCGACGAGATATCCCAGGACACCGGCAAATATTGCTTCGGAGTGGAGGACACACTTCGCGCTCTCGAACTCGGTAGCGTCGAGACTCTAATTTGTTGGGAGAATCTTGATATTCAGAGATACGTATTAAAAAATCACACGAACGCTGAGGAAAAGGTGCTTCATCTTACACCCGAACAGGAAAAGGATAAAACTCATTTTACGGATAAAGAGGTAAAAGTTTTTCAGATAATTTTTTTGTTTCGTCTGTTTAACGTCGTCTCACTAAAAATCGGTTTAACTTGGGGGGCCTGCCAGATCAACGTATTCCTTTTGATGTCTTGGGGCGACGGGGACAAACCCGGTCGGTAAAAGAACAAAAATCGAATTTCATCGGGGACGATGAATTTCTCATGGAAAGGAAAAGAATTGTGAACTTTTCGTAATAATTAGACATCTCGTTAGTGTCTTTTTCTTTCTGAAATAGGACAAAGTTGGGACAGAAAATGGATCTTTGTCGCTCATGACGGTCTGTTTGGGACTCTATTCACGAAATATTGTGAAACACTGATTAAGTTTAGCCATTCCTGAAACTTGGCGACTCCCGATTTGCAGCTATTAATCTCGCATTCAAAAGACAACATGTAACATTGCATCTTTAGGACAGACTAATAATCAACATAAACTTAAAAATATTTTTCTTCATGACCGGCTTGACTGGCTTAACCTATATTCATTTTTCTGACTGTGGAGACTGAGATCTTTTTGCACAAGCGATATCATACATTTTTGTAGCAATATAAAAAACTGGTTTATCTAGAAAACTAACGTCAACCAAATGAATTGTTTTATGTCGATGTTTAGAACTATCAATCTTCTAATGAGGATTATGCCACAACTCCAATAACGTTCGACGTAGTAGTAGGATGAAAAATGATTTGCGCTGAAGAAAGCGTTACAAAATAGTCATATTTGGTCATTATGAAAATAATTTGAATCGAAAACCGATTTTTAATCCCGATGCTCGCGATTATGCGTTATCAAATATATTAAAAGTGTATAATATACGTTATTTGTTGTTTCATGTTTAATCTCAGAGTGGCGTAGAGCTTGAATTGGTCGAATGCCAACCCCTTCTCGAGTGGCTTGCGAACAACTACAAGAGCTTCGGCGCGACCCTAGAAATAATAACCGACAAATCCCAGGAGGGCTCTCAATTCGTCAGAGGCTTCGGTGGTATCGGAGGTAAAACATCATTTCTTCAATTTTTTTCATATAAATAAAGCAAGAAAGAGAAACCAAACAGTTCACAGAGGAAAAAGAAAATCTTTAAATGGTATTTCTAAAATACTTTTTTTAAGGGATTTTAGAAATATTCTTTTCTTTTTTCTGACAAAATAAGTTTCCAAGATTACAAAAATGTGCTTTCAAACGACCGCAACGAAAAACAGAGCGAAGAACGAAACAAAAAACAAAACAATGAATGCACGAGATTTTCACTAATCAAGTGCCCAGCTATTTTTGTTCCCTCTTGTGATTATTTTGTCTCGTGCGTAGGGATCCTCCGCTACAAAGTCGATTTCCAGTCACTGCAGGCCGACGAGCCTCTCGATGACGTTGACCTCGACGATTATTAAATTATTCGACCGTGCAAAAAAGCAAAAAAAAAAGCGTACTCAGATTCAAATCCAGGTAGACATTTATAATATATGAGTGCATTCGTTCATCTGTTATTCTACATAGTTTATTTACGTTCGTAGAAATTTGACCAAAGTGATACTTCAATATTTTCCATTATTTTAATTTTCTTACAAAAAAAATCATTTCTTCGGTTTATTTTTTCTCATCTCTCAGATTGTTTGCCTTTCTCATTGAAACGATCACAATGACTTTAACAGCAACAAAACAAAAAGAAAAGAAAAACATAAATCACAAAAACATCGTTTTCCCATTATCGATCGTCATAAACGAAAATAGTGTTGTTTTTCGCTTAACTTTTTGTTTGCGCATGTTAGAAAATTGCCTGTTGGTAGTATTTTTAATTTTTCAATTTTTTAACTTGCCGTTGAACAAACAAACAATCGTAGAATTTGGATTCGTTACGTTCGTAGTAGCAAAGACGAAAGTCGATTTGTCGCATGTGTTTTGTACCTGTGTGTGAGCTCGTGCGATGCAAGAGGCGCGCAGTAAATTTGAATTAAGGAATGATCCATTGAAAAAAATAATAATTTTACATTCTTGATTCTTGATTACTAATAAGATATGTCATTCCTCCGGTTAGCTCGCACATTTGGAGAGGTATGGTACATGGTTTTTATTGAAAAAAAAGATAACAAACGTAACAAAAAATTCAAATCTCCGGAAACGTTAATTTCAAAGTTTCTCTTCGAATAGGCGAATTTCCCCCTTGAACAAAAATCTCGCGTTGAGACAATTGCCCACCAGAAATTTAATCCCAATAATAAAATTAAAAACGAACGACGTTTGTTTGAACGTGACTCGTTTTATTTTATGTTTTTTCGACGTTTTCACTAACAAGATTTCTTGATTTTGCCATTTTTTTCAGGAATTTTGCGGTACAAAGTGGACTTTCAGAGTATGCAGCTGGATGACATTGAGATCGACAATTTCGATCTGGACGATTATTGAGAAAACGAAAGAAAAGGAAAAGGATTTTTTTTTTGGCAAACACGAATTGATTTACGAATAAAAACAAATTGATAAATGAAATACACGGACACGCAGCAAAATATGGAACAAACGACTGGATGAGAGACACGAGACAAGAAAATAGTGGGAAAAAAAACAAACAAACAAAATTCGTACGAAAAAGTTCAAAGATAGAGGAAAATCGGGAAAAACGGCATGAAAACAAAATCTAAGAATGGCAACTTGAAGACTGTGACTCTTAATTAAGCCAGCTTGAATACCTGCCTATTACAGTAAACAAAAAACATGATTCGATGGAAATAACATAAAACGTGAATCGACACGTGGAATAATTATAAATAATGTTGTTTCTTTTTTTGTTTTGAGATGTTCCAATGTTTTAGATTAAGACCGCTCATTTAGAACACAAGATCGCAATCAATATTAAGAAATATTGTATCAAAGACCGAACGGAAAAAGAAAAAATCGGCCAAACGCGTGTAGCAATTTTTTATTTTATTTTCCCCTTCCGGTACAATTTTATATCTCTGTATATTTCTTTTTTTAGCCTCGTGAGATCGTTGTTTTTTTTTTTTTTTTTTTTTCGTTTTGTCGCCGATTTTCGCGCGACAACAAATATGAATTTTTTCTCTTTGCCGTATTGCGCAAAAATTTTCACGCCCTTCTCTGAATTGTTACTCGTCTCTTCGTTCTTACTAACTCTGCGTGTTTATGTACAAATGATCATGGCAAATGGGTGAACTTAAAAAAAAAGAGATAAAAAAAATGCAATTGTTTTTTTTACATTAGCGAAGATAATTTGACGCCGAGGTATTTGAGATTTATCGATTTATCGGGAAGAACACAATATTTCGAGTTCCGCAATCTAGATAATTGAATTTTCGAAAATCCCACACATTCGAAAATTTTCCCGAACATCTGTGCTCCTCGTCAAATATCGTCGATACTTTTATTTTCTCGTCGGCAGTATTTTGTAATATCGTAATCGTCGGTTGTGCTGATAAGACTGTGTCTGGTTTTTTTTCCCGAAGAGGATAAACGAAAATTGTTCGAATTAAAAAATTGCGTTGCCCGTGTAAAGGAAAAAGATTTGAGAAGCTCTAATACGAATAATGGAAATCGAGAAGAAAAGTGTCATAGTCAGTTGAAAAAAAACAAAACTGCGCGATATTCTAAAGCAAAAAACTAAATAGAAATTTGATAAAATCGTGTCATGTACAGAAACTAAAATTAATGAGAAGAAAAAAAGAGACAAAACGGTGAGGAAACCCGGAGCTGTTTGCGATGCGCGATATTTTTCACACGGTCTTAAAAAAAATGGATAGAAAATTATAAAACTAACGATGAAAAAAGTATGTCTTGTTAAAAACGAGAAAATGCGTGCTAATGGTGATCGAGGCACATTCCAACGCATAAGGAACAGAAGAATATTAAGAATTCTGCGTCCGATGAATTTTAAACGATGGAGAAAACAAATTTATAGCGTATTATCATATACATATATTTTACTCAAATTTCTCAATATAGTCTGTATCGCCCACGTTCCTGAGCTTGAAAAAAAACACACACACACACAAAAACAAAAAGAATTCTTCGATGCTCGCATAATCTTATTTGCAAACGAATTCGAGGTTTAATTGGGTGAATTAATAAAATTGTGGCTACGAACAATTGTAAGCAAAAACACTTACGATTGTTTGTAACGGTTATATTCGTGTCCAATCAAAAGCTCCATGTCAACTTTGGACAGTCATTAAATCGAGAAACGGGCAATCGAAAATCCTGTTTTAAATTTCAACCCCTGAGAGCTTCGCTCACGAATGCAGTCAGCCACCAATGTTGGAATAAAAGTACCCTTCCCTCGTTCCATAACCCGATTTGGAGAAATTATGAAAGTTAATTGGACACGTGAAAAAAATATTCTTTTTTATTTACAATTATGCCAAAAGGAAATATCTGTGAGCAAAATTAATCCAATGGAACGATGAATTCTCTGAAATATACGCGGTCGAAGAATGGTGATCAATTGAACTAGTTAGGATAGTAAAAGGTTATTGTGGTGGAGCCATAAAAAGGTTCATTTCCAATTTCGATCGACCAGGTAACCCATTATTATTACTCATTTTAGCTTTCGAAACAAATCACTTCGTCGCCCTATCCTATTTATAAAAATAGTCGAGGTAAAAAAGGTTAATGAACAATAACAGTCGTTTTTTATTTACAATTATATAAAGAATAAAATTTTGCAAATTTGATTCGTCTGATATAGCGATCGCATCTTCGAAAGATTCACATCGGAGCATCTGCGATTGAAACAATGAGACATCGTTTGAATTTCGACCAAGCAGAGCCAGCTAAGATCACTGGCTGTAATAAAGGAAAAGCCGCGCTTCAAACTTCGACTAATTGCAACACCTCGAGCTATTTTCTCGCTGCCTTTGCCCATTCCGGTTCTAAGCCAGATTGCAGTTTTCCAAGGATTATTGAATAATTGTCAAGAAGGGTTCCGAATGTTCGCCTGAAAGTTAACTCGGAAATGCTTGAACTTTTTTAACCCGACATTTGTAACGCAGATAGATAATTTTTTAGAAATTGCGACCCGACAATTTCATTGTTAGAGGCTCCTCGAGGCTTCCCCAGTAAAAAGTATGTATCAAAAATGGTCAATGCATAATCTAATATCATTCAAGTCCGACAGACTTGAAACTGTCGGTAACAATGTTTCCGCTCGCTTTTCGCTAGTGGTTTCACCAAAAAGCCAATAATTGTTCAATCGGCTCCTGAATCCGGAACCAAAAGATTGATATTGGCGTCCTGCGCTATCGAGCCGATGAACTTTTCTTCTCCACCGCGAATCGAGAGTTTAACAGCCGCTAATTCGGTTTTTTTCTCGTCCATCATGGCTGCTCTGACCCAATGAGATCCTCGACATTTTTTGCAACTTTCGGACGGTATTCTATCGAGGCTTATCGTCCTGTTGCCGCAATCGGCGCACTTGAAGAAACTCTTGACGGCATTTACGACTTTAAGTGGATGTTTCTGTTCTTTGCAAAGATCCGAGGCCGAGTACGAAGTGTATTTACAAATCAAACATTTAACAGCTTTGCAATCAACCTTGAAAGTCGTCATCATTTTTTCTTCCATTCTCTCCTTAATCTCCAATTTCTCAAAATACTTTTCCTTATCATCCTCCTGCGATTTTTCCACCAAATCTACATGAGATGATTTGGCCTCCAGCATTGCTTTAAATTTCTCGTTTATCGAGCTTTTCTTACAATTTCCCTCGACATCCTCCTTATTCACTTCTTCGACTCTCCTTCGTTTCGCTCCTGCCTCGACTATCTTCTCTTTGCTCTCGTGTATCTTGTTCGGATTCGATTTTTTCAAACCTCCCTTCTCGCGTATCCAGCTCAAAGCGTTCTGATGCGCTTTGTCCATGTGCTTTTTCGTTATTGGCTCGGAAAAATCGATTGTACCACTTTGAATTCCGGATGCTAAACGAGGAGACGGCAACTTCGACGTGTTCATTCCCGACAATGCATCTTGGGATCCTCCAACAACCGCCGGGTTGCCCACGTTCCAAGCTTTCAATTTGTTCAACCTTTCCAGATCCTTTTTCGTCTGATTGGTCGACAATTCTACCGCGAAAGCTTTTCTCTTCTTGGTTTCACCATTTTCTGTTTTTACAGGGTATGCTGACGACGAAGCTGCTCCTCTTAAGAGCGCCAATCGGTCGGAATCTTTTTGAAACAATTTTTCATTTCTTTTTGCTACTATTGGTATAAAATCTTGACCAAACTTTTGCTGAGAATATATTCCCCCGAGTGGAGCTTTTGGCTTAAGGCCCATAGAGGCGGAAAGTCCTGGCCCAACCGTGTTCGACTGTATGTCCGAACGTTTTGATGCTTTTTTGTACTCTTGTTGTACGTGATAGATACAATACTCGCATCTCGAAAGATTTACAATATTTGAACAATGCTCCCCATTTTTTTTCGTTGACCTGCATTTGCCCATATCTCGAGAATTTCCAAGTATCATAATTTTTTGAGCATTATCAATCGAAAGAGTTGCCTGATCGACATCATCTTTCGATTCTAGAACGTTGGGATTCAAGATACCTATTACCGTTCCAGCCGCTGTTTTCCAAAATAGTTTGTACGCTCCACTGAACACGAAGAGAGAAACCGTGTACATTTTATCACCCAAATCGCTCAATTTCCATATACAATATTGACTTCCTTTTTGGGAAGTTTTTGTCAGCGAACGATTTATCAAAACTCCCGCTATCACCCAATCGTCGTGAATATTTTCCATCGCTATATGTTGCTTCACTCTCGCAACCGTTATAGCTTTCCTGCCGTTCATTCTCTCTACAAGCTGAGCCGAGGAAATCAGTGGTTTGACGATTCGCAAACCAAAAATTGGATCGCTGTAAACGTCTTGAGACTTTTGAGGTCCTTGTACGGGAGATTTCTCACTTTTTGATGCATTAAAGTTGAAACCTGATTTTCCGACTGTTTTTGGAAATTTATGTAGCGTCGTTTGTAATTTTTCTAACGGGTTTTGTGATTTTTGTAAAAGTTTTTCGTTCGTTGGTCGTTTTTCATTTTTCAGCAAACTTTTTACATTTCGACCATAGTCGGAATATTTTTGTTCCTCGAAGTTTCTCTTGTCCTCGTCGTCAGACGAATCGACGCCGGGCTCGTGAACGATGCTGGTGTTATTTTCTATTTCAGGTGCACTTTTAGTATCACTGTTGTTCTCGGAATCCAAAAAATTGTAATTCAATTCCGACAATTTTTTTGTACTTTCGGATTTTTCAGTCTCGCCGGTTTCTGCATTGGCTAAGAGATCGCCGAGTAAATCACCGACGTCAGAATTGTCGCTCTCCATTGTTTACTCTAACCTCAAAGGTGATTTTGTGATAGCGAAAGCTGAAAGAAAGAATTCAGGGCTCAAGTTCATATGGTATAATTATGACAAACGCTAATCTTACTTATGCGCTTTATTTTATTTTGCCGAAAACAATTGTATACTATTTCTGTATAACAAGTAACAAAACACACCTCTCAATTCCAGATGCACAATTTTTCGTGCGTAAATTTCACTCTGACGATTTTTCAGATGTGGTTTAAATCCTGGTAGCTACAAGAAAGTCCTACTAGATAGCAACAAGCATACGTTCTCTGTGGGGGTTCCACCTCACACCGGTACGCGGCAACAAGTTCAAGCGTTTCTCGCAAGTGGTCGCAGGCCCAAGCGTTTCAATATATACAACGTTCCCTAGATTCATAACACCCAGCGCATCTAGGGCAGGGTACAGCGACACAGCCCTACCGATGAGTTTGTCGCTGTACGCGAGACGAAACGCACTATCCTTTTTCCGGCCTCTCTCTATCTTACCGACCACTCGTCACCGCCTTTACAGGTCCCCCACATCTCAACATCTCGATTGCACCTCTGCCCTCTGACGGTTCCATAGGTAAACTTACATATTCTTCGATCGATCGAGCAGATCACGGTAAAATATTTTATTATTCGAGATCTACATGCACGCACTATGCGCATCGTGCAACTTGCGCCAACCAGTCATTCATTGTTTTCAGCTTTCTGATAGACGATAGAGAACGGAATAATTTATGAATGATTGGCTGCATGCAATATATAAACTAGATATTGCGGAAACGTACTCTAAAGTGGATAATAAGGCACATGATAATTAATTATTAATTCTATCTTAAACGTATTGATTTCCCATTACTTAGATGTATTCTTCGCATTCACCAACATGATATTTTAACAATGCTGATCACATCAACCTATCTCGTAACCTAATACTGTATCGTTTTTCATAATAAGTATTCAAAATACAAGATAAAATGACGAGCAACTTTCACTTTTGCTGGCGAGGTTTATGGCAGTCTATTAATTTTTTAACCGTTGGCCGAATGGTGTTTACAAAAGCTACCAAGGGCTCAACGAGTTAACTTGCTGAATAGTTGATAACTTATAGATGAGTTCCAGCAGTGGTTGGCATCCATTTGGACAACTTGTGGATCTTTAGCAAAAATGAGACTTAAGGATCTTTACTTCTTACTCGTGCCAATACCTCAAAAAGGAAATTAAAACTCAATTCAATTAAAAACTTTAAATTGTTGCGTAAGAAACTTCTTTTAGCGCTATCTCTTGTATTGAAATTAAACTAGTATGAATATGGCGCCATTTAGTTGGCGCTGAATGTAAGTTACCGAAAATTTCTTTTCACACAGATTTCTTCCCGTATTATTAGACCAATGCCGTTCGGTGCGGCGCGTCCTTTCCCGCCATAAAGGGAGAAGGCGTGCTCACGCATTTTCGGATTTTGGCCTTTCGGCGCCAAATGGTTACGCGCGTTGGTGGCGATCGGGTTGTTCTGCTCTTCATCGATGTGAGCTCAGCGTAAATAACAACAATTTCATTCTTAGTGCACTTTTTCCGTGTATGTGCTTAGCTGAAGGATTTTCCGACGGATTACGAGGCAACGTGAGTAAATATGTGATCGAATTAAACTTTTCATCACATAAAAACAGGACGTTAACCGGTCAACCCAAACATTTGTTCGCTGCTTTCGCTCGATGATCGTTTTCCGACAAATGTTCGTTTGTTCCCGCGAATTTTACTAACTTCGCAATATTACGTGATTATCATTCAATACATAAATTAAAACTCGCTAATTGTCAAAATAGATATTTCCGTTGTCTTATTGAGTACGATTTTCGGCGCCATTTTTTTCTCGTTTTTCCGTCCACAAAGTTTCAATAACTGATGTTCGAGTTTTTTTTTGTATTACGACAGCCGGAGAAATAAAGACGCTTTGCCAAGATGCTCAGCGTCTCGACAGCTGCCGTTCATCGGGCCATCAGGCCCAAAACCCCGGAATCCAGCCCGAGTCCACCCAGTCAGGGTATGTCAAATTTGATATTATTATTATTATGATTGTTATTATCACTGTTATTGTTCTTATCGGTATGAATAGTTATTTTAACGTTGTTATTTATTATTAAAAACAATACCCATGGTACTACCGAATCATTTATATATCCAAATTTCATCAAAATAGTTCATTAAAACAAGATATTTCTTGCTTCATTAAATAAATTTATAACAATTTCGTGATTAAATATTATTATCAAGATTTTTTTTTATGCTAACGATTCATCTATAAAACTTTTATATTCAAGGTATTCTATGTTAATGGGACCCTTTATTTTCACACTTTCGAAATGTTTTTCATCGTTTGTTACATTAGAGTGCGTTTGGCGAATTCTATTGGAACCAAAAGAATTTCAATATAAGGTAGTCCAACATATATTCGATAACAAAACAGCTATGGGTACATAAGTAATTGTCTGTTCAACACATCATTTTTTATCATATGGATACAAATTTAAACACGAAGTTTATTTCTATAATACCAAGATGTCCAAACACGAATATTTTTTTATCAATTTTGTACATATTTTGCATAATATTATAATTATTGGGGTACGACTATTTTAACAAAGCTTACATTTGAAATTCTAAACATAAAAACAAGTTTTTTTCCATAATATGAAAATATAAATTGTGACTCGTAAATAGCTGAATAATGTAATACCTAAACATTTCTGGAAAGTTATCTCGGTTAACAAAGAGATGTCTAATAATTTTGTTTAAAAGCTACTTGCTATATACAGAGTTATTTGAAAATAATATTTTTAGAAAGCTCTTTCAGCAATGAGAATATAAATTTGATCCATTGAGCACTTCTTGTTTTTCGTTTTCATTTTTGCTAATTTTTCTTTTCACAGTTTTATAATATTTTCGTCCCTTTTTGCTGTAGGTTGTAAAGAAAGTCGTGCTTGGAATTGCGAGTACACCGTTTTCACAAAACGTCGATGCAGACCAAGTCCGGCGAGAAAAAAGATCATCACCAACGATGGAACGATCGGAATCGATGTTCACTGTCAAACAGTCCGTTTCGAACAAACCCCCAAAGTCATATTGGCCGAGTGCGAAGAATTTCCGAAAAAATTGGAAAATTCGCCCATCGAGACTCAAGAATTCAGCAGCGATCAACCACCTCGATCAATTCCATTTCTTAAGAGCTCACAAATGCAAAAACATGGTAAAATCAGTCGACAATGCGACGACGACGTTATCGAGAAAGTCGACGAAATTCGACTCAAGCATGACCAAAAGGAAGAGCCTGAAAAGCATGAAATTTCGGAAGATATTCACGAAAAGTCTGTCGACGACGAGACTCCAAACATAAAAAGACGAAAATTGGAAGATTCCTCGATTTCATTAGTAAAACAAGAATCGAAAATGTCTAAGGCTCTGAATCTTCTACTAACCAGACAAGAACAAAATGGCGAGATTGAGAATGATTATCTTGATCATGGAGTTCCTGGAATACCCGGCACGGACTTATCAACGGAGGAGAGAAAAAATGTTTCACCAGTTATCATGGATGACAACGGCTGGGAATCCGAGAGCGAAGTTATGATGTTGCGAGATCTCCAAGATCCCGTTGAGGAACCTCAAAAGAACGATGGCTTTCATCTGGATGGTAAAACCCAGAGCGAAAAAGATGACAAACCTTATTATATGATAGGTTTTCCAAATCCACCGGGTGAAAATCGCTGCTGGTTGAATGCGACGCTACACGCAATTTTTGCCCTTCCGTTCATCGATCACATGGAACAATTGGATAGCAGGGACTTGCGAAACTGTTCGCGTCTAACAAGGATGCTCATTGCTCTCAGACTTTTCTGGAGTCGGGGCTATGAGGATAAACAGAAGACTTTTCAAACTATAAAGTAAGATTGAGATACATTTCTCATAACCCTTGAAATTTTTGCATCCGCAATATCGAATCATTTAGCGAGCAATAACGTTCGAAATATCATGCTGAATCGAAATTGTTCAGCAAACTCTTTTTGCACCTTTTTGTTCGGTAAATGCCGGTTGAAAAGAAATTGAATTGAATTTGAAGTTACACGGTTGGACAAAGCATAATCGCAAATGCAGAAATTTTAAAGATCATCATTCCTAAATATTCAATTTATTTATTTGGATAATTGGTTGAATTTTAGTTCATTCGATTTTCATTTATTCATTCGATTTTTAATTTTATTCCATTTTGATCAATTCAATTTCATTTGAAGTATTCTTGAAACGCAGCTATCTTTTGATTGCATAAAAGATATCTCTAAGATGCGTATGGTAAATGGTAATGGTATCCGGCATGGCGAAACCCATCAACATGGAATTTAGCTCAGCAACTTTTTGTCACAATTATTTGTTAGCTGAGGTAAGTTTCATCTCGATCTGGTAACCATGCTAACAAATTCATGGTTTGCATTCTTATGCTATAATCATGTGAAACTTTGCGTTACAATAGATTTGTCGAACGTCAATATATAATTTCACGAATTTCGATTTGTTCAACAGACATCTTTTTTAAAAGTCGTTTTAAAACTAATGTCGCTAACGTTAAACAGCATAATATAATAAATATATTTGTCACAATTCACAGGTTATTCAAAGAGAGCTTGAACATCCTCGACGAGTCGTACCCGTCGGAGCGTCAACAAGACGTCTCCGAGTTTCTCACTATATTCCTCAATTATATAAAAACAGATTTCGAGCGAAATTCGACATCGACGAATCGGATAATCGAAGAAACTGATGAGAACATGACGGAAAATAGTCAAGAGACTCGAATAACGCACGCGCCGCAAACTCCGAACAAACGTCCGCCACTCGCCGATATTTCTCCGTGCAAGAGAAAATTCGATCAAACTATGGAGATTAGTCCTAAAAGTAGAAAAAACTATCTGACCTACAGCGTTCGAGATCTCATGAGCCCGCGATTAAATCGTCTGACTAATCCCACCGATCCGGCCTACAAAGTTCACACGCCGCCACAAAAACGTCATAAGGGCCTCAAAGAAGATGACGAAAATTTGGAATTTGACAAAAATCCCATCGATCGTTATTTTCTGCTTCACATGATGGAACACTATGTGTGCAAAGGATGTGCGAAGCATCGTCAGAGAAAAGTTGACAATCTTATGATTTACGTCGATCTCTTGGCCGACAACGAGAACGAAGTTGTCTCGCTCGATAAAATGATAAAAAAAACACAAGAGCCCGAAGAGCGAACCCTTACTTGCGGAAAATGCAAATACGACAAACATACAGTCTTTACGACTTATCGTTTCTGTCCAAAAATTCTCATGGTACAGGTCAATCGTTACGGAATGTGCGGCGATGGGTCTGTCGCAAAATTCAACACACCCGTTGATATTCCCCCGAGTCTCGACATAGATCTTGGAATGTCGTAAGTTTATTTTAACCTTTTATAACCAGCCGTTCTTACCAAAATTATTTAGAAAAAACTATAAATATCTGTTGCACTTTGTATAATATTAATTTATGCAATACTTTGAGCATAGTCCTATTGAAAAAACGTTGTGAATTTTGACCCGTTTTTGTCAAATGCCGTTTAAGCCCCGTTAACGAATAATTGTTATTCGGTCAACGATAATGATGTATAAATTGTTTAGTTTTCGTTTTATTTCTATTTTTCAGCAATGGCGACGATGGAAAATGCATGGTCGAAAATTTCGAACCAGTCTGCGTGATAGCTCACGTCGGTAGTGCCATGGACTGTGGACATTACACGAGTTACGTAAAACATGGTGAAAATTGGTATCATTACAACGACCTTACGGTGACACCAATGTCAAAGGACGAGGCTCTCGCCGCGGCCCAAACAACCGCTTATGTTGTATTTTTCGCAAGTACAAAACTCTGAACAAGATTAAGTAGAAAAAGCTTGCAATTCTATTTTTTTATGTCTCCAAATTCTTAACAGCAACTTGCAACGTGTTGTCCCAGTAGATTTGTTAGCTTGTATTAGTTCTATCGTTGTCAATCAAACCTGATTTATATGTGTGAGTTTTGAAACAAAGAAAACCACCAACTATGTACATTTATCTCGTTGCGAGTGGGTTCGGACCCGATACTGTTTCTTTTACTTCCTCGAAAATGGAATTACTTTTCATCAAACCAAACTTTGCAAACATAATCGTAACAATTGCCCACGAGGGAATTCCGACAGTCTTCCGCTCATGGGCAAATGTCCTTTATTTTGGTTATTTTCTCTGTGTTCGAAGATTTGTCGATGGATAGAGAAAAATCTTGTAGCCAATGATTTTCTTTTGGCTTGATGTGCTACTATGGTATGTTCGAATATTCGCAAAGACGAAGAGAAAAAACTTCGCAATAATTTATCGATAAATCTAGTTACAATTGTCAAACATAAAATCAAAATGGTTGTAAGTGAATTATCGACCGATATGCCGAGCGGTCCGCGAAAATAATAAATAAGTAAATAAATAAGAGGAGATACGACGGGAGGTACAGAATAAATAATAAACAATATTTTTTATTTATGATATGCAATGAAATAACTTTATTTCCCATGTTTTCTTAAAAATGAATCAGAGGAGTGTTATTGCAATCGATAAGGAATTTTTTCCTTATATTTTTGTCGAGATTTGTAGTAAGACTGTATATTAAGAGGCAGTGGCACAGGCGATGTGCGCTTCGAAAATTTGATCAGCAATCAAACGAGCACTAAACAACCGATCAGGTTAGAAATTGCTAGGTGTACAGAGAATTATGGGAAAAAGTGGCTTTTGGTATTTTTTTTTTCCAAAATTTTGAAAATAGGTTTGCAGGCGCCGAGCGATTCGAAAACGCCATCCGTACTTTCTCCAGCACTGAGCGTTAAAGATTTGAGAGTATCTAGAGAATTATAGCAAAAATTTTGGAGAAACAATATCAGGAGCCACTTTTTGTCATAATTCTCTGTGTGCCTGCCAATTTTTACGAGCATTACGAGCACTAAACAACCCAATCGGTTGTTTAGTGCTCGTATGATTGCTGATCAAATTTTCAAAGCGCACGTCGCCTGTACCACTGCCTCTTAACTGTCGATGTTTCAACATTTGTATAATGCAGCGCCATTTAACCACCAACCATTGCGATAATACTACCTTAAAGTCTGCATTTATGCAGCCTTCCTCTACAATAGACACTGAATTGTTTTCATTTATGACGTATCTAATGAACCAACCATACATAAAAACACAGAGGTTAATAAACACTTTTTTTTATCACGGTTTTCAACTTGTTTATTCTATTTCTGGAAATTACGCTTTAAGAGACACTTGTCGTTCCAGGACTTATTTGAATAATTATCGACGTTTCAAGTGACAAATGTAATCGTTTCCGTTAACAAAAGATATTTTTTAAGCCTCATCTAATAACAGAAGAATGTACGCGGTCTATACGAGTTGTGACTAATAAATCAAGTCGTGATTGCCAAAATCCATAACTCGGTACCCGATCGCTGCTAGTCAACTTCGGTTAACTATAAGAATTTACTACACAATTACGTCTCAGCTGAGACCAGATTTACGTCTCGGAAAATGTATATTCGAATACCCAATTGTCTGAACGTTAATAGTAGACCGATGTAAGTTACTATGATCATCGAATTTGAAAAATCCGTTCTCCCGACACGACACATTGATATTAAGCTTGTCACGCTTGTCACCAGAGGGGTGACACTCAATGCTAAAGGGACCGACGTTATTTGTCTCGACGTTGATTGGTCGAGACGGAGTTCGTTAGATTTTCTATACCAACTTCGTAGCTCGAAACTCTGCAACGAATTTCGCTCTGCAGTGTTGGGGCCCTGTAACATTTGAAATTGGGCGGGAGAGGTTTTACGATTCATTGGGTTCTATTTAGTCCAGTCGAAATGTACAAAAATATGATCGACTTCTATTCAAAGACACAAGACTAGGTTATTTGGACCTCCAGAAACATGCTCTGGAAATTGCAAATCATCGCGATAGGTTTTTTAGCCATCGATTAATCGCCAGAGATTATTGGAAAAAAACGGTTTGTTAGTGTTTATTTTTTTGGAACGGGTTTTATCGAAAAATGTTTCCCGCAAAAGTTGCATGCCATAATGTGCTCTACAAAAAAGCATATGCAAAAATCGCGTGACATTGTTAGTTTAGCGGTAAATTGCAATTGAACAATGATTTTTTGTTTTGCTTTGAGCATCTGATATTGGTAAATTTATTAACATATCGTTCCAACACTCATATATCATCTAGGAAAAACTATCCCCAAGAGACATACGCAAAATTTATCGATCTATGTTATATACTTTAGCAACAATCTCCGATCTGCGCAAATCTGGCGTTATGAGATTCCATCCTCTACAGAAGGGTCGCACGATAGAAACAAATTCAGGAGGTTCGTTTCAACATCTATATTCAGCATTTGACTCAAAAAAATAATTTCGTGAAACAGAAACTCCATTTTTCGAGGACATAAAGTTTTAGCTTATAAACAAATAGAAATACCGCTTTAAATTATGAAGTTGATTGAAATATTCTTTCAGATTATGATGCGCTTGTGCAAGACACATAAGATAAAACAAAGTCTCAATATCTTAATTACAAGCCAAGATATCGATATTCATATGTCTCTTCGACTTATTATTGTTGTAATCAAGATTTCCCGAAAATTCAATGCCCAAAGCCTTCTCAACATTTGTGGGCATAAAATTCAATATGATACGAAGCCTTTAGAGCGTTCATCTCATTGCGGGTAATGAACTAATTCGATCGCCCGCTCGCGGTTCACTGAGCAACGTCGTCCGCGTGGCCGGGCGGCATGGTGGGGGTACCGCGTCTCGCACCGCGGCTCACCTCAAGCGACTCAGTTAACAATTTCAATAACTTTCTTATAAATTATCGTAGTTTTTTTAAAATTCTGCGTATTTTTTTCTCGCGAACTCGGAAATCTTCTTAAAATCAATTTTTTCTGGTAGTTGCTTCAATAACTATTGTTTTCTCTGAATTTAAATAGGGTCGTGCCTATAAATGAATTTACGATGAACGAGTAAGGGCATGATAAATAAATTGTATATTGTTAGGAATTTTATTTATTACAATAATTATATTTTATACATTTTTTCTAAAATTCTAATAATAATTATTGTGTTTTAGTTTTTTTCTCGTCAGGCTCATAGTCTTCATCAGCATTGTCATCATTCGGGACGCGAGTTAGCGTCAACGTAACATTAAAAACTTGAAAATTCTTCGTCGATTTCATCATCACTTAAAACTATTTCGGGTTCAGGCACATTTGTATAATTAAAGCCGGAGCATTTCTTACACAGTGTTGTACATTTTAATTCTAATTTTCGGCGCGGACAATAAGATGTACAACCACTTTTATGGCACGAACAAGAAATAATTTCTAATAAATTGGGCGGAATCGGATCCTTCCTGCACGGAATAGGCTCTAACATATTTCTACTTTTTTCCACGAGATGGTTATCAAACTTTTCAACGTACTAGGATTATTGATAAGATTGGCTTCTTTCTTGAGACCTTACGACGAAATTACTTATTATAATAATAAAAACAGAATTTGATTTGCATAACTTTTACAGTTTTTTAAAAACTTTCCACCGTTTTTACATTTTTATTCTTTTTCCGCCCCCTCCTCTCTTTTTGTTTCCAAACCACTGTTACACAACTTTTCTATCTCCCTATAATACTCACATATTCGTCTATCCAACTTTCTTCTTAGCGCATTCACCAGCTGCTCTTTTAACAAGCTTTTCTCCTTTCCCGTCATCCAACTTTCAATTTCTCTCCTGCTTTTTTCCTTATCTAATTCTCTTTCTCTCTTACATACTAACATGTGCTCCATCGCTTCCTCCTCCTCATTACACATCCTGCATCCCCACTCCTTTTCTCCTTTTTTCCCCGCTCTTCCCACGTTACCGCATCTTAGCCTTGCCCACATTTCCTTGTCCTTTCCGCTCATACGTTCTTCCGACCAGTATCTCCATGGCTCCTCCACATTTTCAACTATTTCCTTGTACATTTTGTTGTACGACGACCTCTCTATCGCCTCCTTCTCTTTTATCAGTGTTTCTCTTCTCAGTTTGTCCAGTTCATCCTTTATTTTGTCATCAATTTCCTCTTCACTCTCTTTTTCTCTTATTATTCGGATAACCTCCCCTATTTTCAATTCTCCTAGTACCTTTTCCAAATCTTCCCCCCACTTACTCGGCTTTCCGTTTATTATTCCTCTAATTTCCTCCCTCAAACAAATTTTCGGCCATCTCTCCTCCTCCATTCGTAGCCCATCTCCTATATATCTAAGTGCCCTTTCTCTTATTACATATTCCATTGTTTTTACCCCGAGTTCTCTTCTCCACATGTATCTGGGGGTTCTCATATCCACTTCTAATGCCATTTTACAATATCTATTATGCACTCTCGCCATCATTCCAATCTTTCTCAGTCCCCACACCTCTACTCCATATATAGTACTCCCGCTCTCACAATTACATCCATCAAATACAGCCTTTCCTCCATTACATCTCTTCCTGCTCTTTTCCACACTCCCCACACTGCATTTGCCGCTTTCTGTGCTTTTCCTTTTACATTGCGCATGTGCCCATATCACATTTTTACTCATAAACCAGTAACCTAGATACTTAAACTCATTGACTATCTGTACCTCTTCCCCCTTCATCTGCCATTTTTCTTTTCCCTTTATACGACCGCCATTTCTAAAAACCATTATCTTCGTTTTCTTTACATTCACCTCCATTTTGTTTTCTTCCGTCCACCTTTCCAAGTGTGAAATCCAGAGTGAATGTACATAAATATTTATTAATTTCCCTATTTTTGCCTACGCCAAGCGTAATAGCACGGGATTGGGAAGAGAAGAGTATTTTGTATGAAATTGAATTAAGGATACTTCCAAGAAATTATGTAACAAAAATATAACTAGTATTTATTTAACGATATACAGAGTTCTGTTGAAATTTCAAGTGATTCTGTTTGACTATTTCGTGTGTGGTTTAGAGTAGTTGCCTTACTTGGATATGAAGTTGTTGTTGCTGTATTGTTGTCGAATTGTTGTAGATTGGTGTCGATTGATGAAATTGTTGTTGTATTTTGTTCTGTTGTTGTATGTTGAGTTGTTGTTGAAGTGCACTGAATTTACTGACTAACTATAATAGTGTTTTACAATAAAAGAAGTTATTGATAATCAGAGTCAGAAAAAGGAACGAATACGAGGACTGAATATGGAAAAACTGATTGCTGACTCTGTTGTCTGGCTGGAGAAGACTGCGTAAAAATTGTTCTCTGTTGAAAGACAGCGATTTTCTAACAGATTTGGAAGTGCTTATGGTAGGGAGGTTCGCATTCTTATTCGTTAAAATTCTTAGCATCTATGAAAGGATCATTACTATGATTCGAGGGTTGAGAATTCAGAGGGATGCTAAGATCGTGGGTGGAAGGGATATGTTTTTCTGGGAAAGTAAATATTATGTAAAATGTAAATAAAAAGAATCGAATTACGTCGACGGTCAATAGCCATGTGGTTCGTGTTCGTCTTACCCTAGAAAAGATATAAATTTACGGTCGCTTTTCTCGATGCTAAAAAGGGGCCTCTCGATAAATATAAGAAATCGACGGGGTACAGTCAAGTGGCCCCGCTCGCGCTTACTTCAGAAAGTCATAAAATTACGGTCGCTTTCCAGCTGGGAAAAGCGACTCTCAAAAATATATATGTGCCTAAGTATAATGAAAACAAAAATTAAACTACATCTACGCGGATGTTACACAAGTCTTTCAGCATGCTCTGCAGTCTTTCTCGATTTTCCGCCACCGTCGCTACATCATCAGCATACTTTATCGCATACAACTTTTCTTTTCCTATCACTGACCCCTCCCTCATTTTTTCTCTCTCATCTGTCTTACAAATCATCAATGTACAGATCGAATAGCAGTGCACTCAAAGCACACCCTTGTCTTACTCCCTGCCTTGTTTCAAACATTTCCATTATGTTTCCCATCACTTGCACCTCCGCGTTTGTATCTCTATAAATTTCCTTTATCATTTTCAACATATTCCCTTCCACCCCCATCCTTTCTAATTTGCATATCATTCTCCCCTATACACCTTGTCAAACGCTGCCTTGAAATCGATAAATGCCACATACAATTTTCCTCCTTTCGTTTTCATTCTATTATTAATTATTGCGTCTACAAATTACTTATTCTTTTCGGTCACTTTTAATCGAAGGTTGAAATAATACTGAAATATACTGATTTTCAAGAACATTTCCGAGTTCGCGAGAAAAAAATAGGCAGAATTAAAAAAAAAAAAATTACGACAATCTATAAGGAAGTTATTGAAATTGTTAACTAAGTCGCTTGAGGTGAGCCGCGGGGCAAGACGCGATACCCCCACCCCGCCGCCCGGTCACGCGGACGACGTTGCTCGGTGACCCGCGAGCGGGCGATCGAATTAGTTCATTACCCGCAATGAGATGAACGCTCTAAAGGCTTCGTATCATATTGAATTTTATGCCCACAAATGTTGAGAAGGCTCTGGACATTGAATTTGGGGGAAATCTTGATTACAACAATAATAAGTCGAAGAGATATATGAATATCGATATCTTGGCTTGTAATTAAGATATTGAGACTTTGTTTTATCTTATGTGTCTTGCACAAGCGCATCATAATCTGAAAAAATATTTCAATCAACTTCATAATTTAAAGCGGTATTTCTATTTGTTTATAAGCTAAAACTTTATGTCCTCGAAAAAGGGAGTTTCTGTTTCACGAAATTATTTTTTTGAGTCAAATCCTGAATATAGATGTTAAAACGAACCTCCTGAATTTGTTTCTATCGTGCGACCCTTCTGTAGAGGATGGAATCTCATAACGCCGGATTTTCGCAGATCGGGGATTGTTGCTAAAGTATATAACATAGACCGATAAATTTTGCGTATGTCTCTTGGGGATAGTTTTTCCTAGATGATATATGAGTGTTGGAACGATATGTTGATAAATTTTCCAATAGCAGATGCTTAAAGCAAAAAAAAATCATTGTTCAATTGCAATTTACCGCTAAAATAACAATTTCACGCGATTTTTCCATAGGTCTTTTTTGTAGAGCACATTATGGCACACCCATTTTCTATTATGTCTTTGAATAGAACTCATGTCTATTCCAACTGGACTAATTGGATATATTAGAAAAATTGTAGAATACATATAGGTATAAAAAAGAATATTGTATTAACAAAATATTACAAAAGCAAACAACAAATATTACATATTGTCAAAAGTTAATTGTATTAATTTTTATTATTTATTAGTTTTAAGTTTTCAAAATTGGTATTAATTAAAAGTTAATCCTCCGAATTGCCGTATGAACCGGATGGCACGTCCAGTCTTGCTAGCAGGGGAAAACGGTGGAGTACAAATTTCCTGAGAAAAATAACGACAAAAAATAAAATAATAACGGATTCTTTCGCTCGATTCTCAAGTTGACAAGTTTGAAAAGTACATTACTATTATTTTATTAACCTTGCTGACGTGAAGGCGAAATTCATCGCTCATTGTTGTCCGAATGGTGCGTTCACTACACTCCCGATTTACGGCATTAGCAACGTGTACATAAAATTATATATAAATAATACACAATTCTGCAAGGAAATTAAGTGTGTTTATACAACTGTAGGGGCCGAACATTTTCGAGCGAGTGTATTTACGCCTTTGTGCAAGTTGAGCGTCGTAGCAAGACGCTACCCGTGCGATGTTGCGAGTAGCAGGTTGGGTCTTTCGTCCAAGTGGCCGCCGAGAGTGGGGATAGCCAAATCCGTTGGGCTTTAGTCAGTCGATTGCGAGACGGCATCGAGTCATAACTTTTGCGAGAGGAATATTTTGTGCGAACGTAAAGCGTTCCTTTCTATATCCAATATTCTGTATTCTTTAATAAACATTACGTTACATTATTCCGTAACTCCCGAATGCCTTCTCTTCGGATTTATAACAAACAACCTGAAAATGGATCTACACAACTGTCGAATACACCCTTTCTCGCATTGCAGTCGCCACCGTTACCGCCATTTCCAACGCTGCATATTTAGTTTTCGTATGTTGGCGGAAAAATCTAACGAACTCCTCGCGTGACAAATAAGAAGGAGTGGGGGAACCGGGATGTCACCGGGTACATGGTCGGGATCTCTATTTTGTCCTTTACCTTAGAAGACACGGTCTTTCGTGTCATTTTCGGAGAATGGGGCAGCCCAAGCAGCGCTGAAGTAAACGGCATTGACGAGTACAAGAGGTGTATTGCTGTCAACATCGTCTTCATAAGCGCACGTGATAAGCGTATAAAAATTCAGTACGCGCGGTGAGTAAGTTGGAAATCAGAGTGGATAAAAACGAAACGGGACAATGTCGATCGGGAGGGACCCTCGGGTCTCCGATGCCACAGCGAGAGATTATTTCTCAACGGATTTTACCGGGCTTCACGACATTCTTGATAATACCATTCGTGTTATCGCTGGACCACTTATTGATGAGGTCGCTCGCCAGCACCGAGTTTCCAAAATCGACTGACTGAACTTCCGACAGGAATACTTCCTTTGTCACCTTCTTAAAGTTGGACCGGAGCTCGATATCATCGTCGACGAAAACCCCGCTGACAGAATGGAATCCCTGATATTCCTGCAATTACACCAATAACAAACGGATCAAATTGCGCGCACCGAAGCTGGAGTGAGAATGATATCGATAACGATGGCATTAACGCATCTGCGTGGAACTCGTACCTTCAAGCTATCGATTATGCTCCTAAATCCCGTTTTGTTGACAGTATCGTCCTTCGGAAGTGCAGGGCCTTTGTGTAACTGGTCCTTGGTATTTCCTCGAGCGCCATTATTTGTCATCGACAGTACCGTGGTTGTCGTTTTGTTCAGCCGCGGCGATCTGCGAACGACGATGATCATTTTTTCCGGCGGTACGTAGCAGGAAACGACGTTTGCAGGGTCGGGGGCCGCCAATATTGGCCATGATCCTGCTTAGTAATGTCGTCATCGCAGCCGCCTTGTCCGCTCTCCGTCGTATTTCTTCCTCGAAGGTGAGTTTGGAATCAGGACTCACCCCTAGGAACTTGACAAACGCCTTAGTCCGGACCATCGCCTCTCCCACCTGCATATTCTGAAAGAGCGGAAACGCTTTTTAGTCAGGAGCAGATCTCGGCCTTCACCAGCGCCAGCTCTAAGCCGTGGTCGCCCATCCAAGAGCGGACCCGATGCATTACCTGATTGAGGAGCATCTGTGCCGCCTCAACGCTACGGGCGATGATAATGGCGGCGATATCATCCGCGTACCCAATCAGGAATGTACCCTCCGGGATTTCCATACGGAGGATCCCGTCATAGGTGACATCGAGACCGAGTATGCAACCTTGGGCTGCTCCAACTGTGATCTCATGGCTCACCGGATCATTCGCGGTGGCGTACACCAAGGAGCGGTCCCTGAAGTACATTTACACCCAGCGTGGCCAGCAGGCAGACGGAGCGGTAGAAATGGTTCCCCCGGTCCGTGCCCCTGGCTGCCTCGACTACCTCCTGGGTAGCGTGAAACGTCGACCTCCCTTTCCGAAAGCCGTACTGCCTTTCGGAAAGATCTCCCACAGCTCGAATCGCCGCGTGGAGGCGAAGTCGAAGAAGCTTCTCCAGGAGCTTGCCGGCTGTGTCTAGCATACACAGGGGCCTGTAGGACGACGAGCTGTCCACTGGTCCCCCTTTGCTCTTCCCGATCAGTACAAGCCGTGCCTGCTTCCAAAGAAGTGGAAAGATCCCCGCTCGCACTGTACATCTCGAGGAAGAGCGCTGGATACCTTTCAACTGCGGCCTTCGCACCTCTGCTGGCAGACCATCTGGGCCTGGTGCTTTCTTGTTTTTCAAGGACCGAGAATATGACTGCGAGCGCGTCTCATTTTAATTTCGTTTTTTTTTCTCGTATCTCATTCCAACGATTTTCACGGTGAAGCAATTTTTCGCGCCATTCGTAGCGCGATGAGAGCCGATTTTTACGTCGGTTTACCATTATGCGCCCTCCGTTATTTTGATCGCGCGGATCCAAAATTTTGCGACGAAGGAAAAAAGAATAAGATACAATGGACTCGATCCGATGAGAATAAAATACATTCGTGGATCTTGCGGCGGATAGAACAATTTTTTATAAATGGGGTTGTACGATGTTATATTTACCGAGGCGCATTTTAGATTTTTAGCAATCGAGGTATCGTCCTTTCACGTCGAAGTAATCTTGACACGACGATGGAAAATCGAGACTTTTGAACTCTTTTTTCTCTAATATTTCCCCACCCGGGGATCGAGTGTTTTCGCGAAGCGCGGGCAACACGAACATGCCGATCAATCATTCTGATGTATGATCATGGTTGATGAATCAATAATACAAACGGTTATTGCCAATATTGAAATACTCGATAACTACTCGTGTGTAAGATCGGGCTAGGAAAATCTAGTCCGACAGCTTTCATGAGTCATTGCCGGCCTGTCGAACGATCAAATATTTAACAAATATATTATTTTTCGAAAGTCTTTTGCATACTCCTAATTCAATCGATTGCTCGATTCAATTTTGTTTCATTGTCAGGCGAGGGTGTCCGAGAGCGCGACGCTAATAATCGATGGGCGTCTATCGAGTATCCATTCTCGGTGTTTTCGTAATGTAACTAAAACGTAACGGTGCAGGTACGTGCCGTTGCCGTTACATGACGGTCCGTGTCATATAGTCTGAAGCAGCCTATCACGGGAAATCTCCGATTCCGTAACCCCTCTACAAATGCTTTTTGGACGAAAACAAAATTTGACCCCTTCCCGAATCCCCAAAGTCACGAAAGTAAATTATAAATGTCGACTATCGGCACCTGCCAATGGTCAATATCGTTTCTCCTCCAAAAAGGCTTCAATTGGAGGTTACGGAATCGGAAATTTCTCGTTAATGAAGATTATGATGGTATTTTGCCCCATATCTCAAAAACTCTAGGAGAAAACCGCAAAAAACCCGTACGAACGATTTACCCACTTAAGGTTGAGAAAATCTGAAAAATCTAAAACAAAACCATGATTTTCTTGTTGTACGGGAAATTTACGATCAACATAGGCTGTTAAAGCTTGAGAAACGATTAAAATTCACCGGAATGCAATATATCGCCAATTTTAATGAGTATCGCGAAACCTCGAAAAATCGACTATTCGCGATGCTGTATCTCCGTTCTCGTTCATCCGACAGAAAATCGCATGAGTACGCAGGTTTCCCTTTACCTTTTTGTACCGTTTTAACCCTTTCCCGTACGAATTAGCGCAACGAAATCCGGGCCAAAGCGGCACGGGTCAACGCGTAATATATCCATTTGTATCAAGTAAAACAAATATATGTATATATATAATATATATATATATATGTCTGTAGATATAGCCGTGGTCAGAACTGAACCATGATTGCTACTGGCGAAACATGGCTTCACGGATCTGACCCGTTATGTTTACGGTTGGCTCGACTTTCAGTTGACGAGTCCTACTCGTGTACTCACGTTAGGGACAAAATTTTCATCACGAGCCAGACTCGTGAAAATATGGAATGGGGTTAAAGAGTACCCCAAGATCTCGAGAACGAGCCCAGAATCATCTGGATGGCTCATTTTTTTATAACCGTGGCGACACTTCGAAAATCGCGATTTTCAGAACCACAGGATTCTGAAAATCGACATTTTTTCTCTTAGTCACTACTTTTGACAATATCGTCATTAATAAAATGATTTTCTCCATTAAAACGGCATTGTGAGTATTTTATCTTTGGAAATTCAATATTGTAAAAAATAGTGACTAAGAGAAAAATTGATTCAAACAAAAGTTATTTATTTAAAGTTGTAGATTAAAAATCGGTAATGAAAACTATATATTTTCATTTAAAAAAAAACAAGTTAATCTTGAAATGACCTTGATGTGACTGCTGCACCAGCCCCTCCATGACTTAAAATTTTTTTTTGAAACATTTTTTTTCCGGTATTTAGTTTTCGAGATATTGAGGTGTTCTGTTTTTCGGGCCTTACCCTGTATACAGTCGCGCGAGCTATGAAATCGAAACATGTATACAGTCGCACGGACTTGCCAACTTTATGGCGCGCTAAAAGTCGTCATTTTTGTCTAAAAGAAGAAAGAAATATGAGTTTGATAATAGACATTTTTTTCGTTATGTATCACGAGAAAGGAGAAAATCGATATGTATCACGAGAGACAGCAACAAACTAGTGTCAATCTCTTCATTTTTTACTTGCTCGCTCGATATCTCAACAACGATCAACGGTAGATACAAAATTCATGGGACCTTAATTGTAGAGCGTAAAAACAGCAACAAAAAAGTATATAACTGAAATTTTCGTATCATGACGGAGGGTCGAGTTATCGCAAAAAATACAATTTAACCTTTTTTCAAGATGGCGCAAAATGCACATCGGAAATTTGGTCGACAATTTGAAGTTAAGCTTTTCTAAGCCCCTCCCATACAATATCCAACAATCAGCCTTCTCGGTTTACTTGCATTTCCAAATGTATACAGGGTGAGTTTTTTAACCTGGAATTTTGTAATATCTAAAAAAATACGCATCGTACAGAAAATTCGCCGAATAAATTCTTTAATAACTTCGAGGGGGGCGTCTGTTAGTACTAAATTATCCTCACTCCCGCAGACTCTGTGGGCGGGAAGGGTGACAAATGTGGAATCTTCAATGGGAACCCCTATTTTTTATCGCAGGTTCGGATTCTACCTCGAAAGTTACGTAGGATTTGTCTGAAACAATTTTTTCGATTCGCGACAAATGGCGCTATAATCGCAAAAAATGGAACTGAAATCAAAAGAGTAAAAAAACGGAGAAACACGTATTTAATATTGTTCGTCGGGTTATTCAATGATGTTGCAGCCCCGGCCCTCCTCGCCTTCTGTGGGCGAGGTGGTTGGTTAATAAACTACTTTTAGCATAACCCAGGAACAACATCGCGGACGTAGTAGTTTTCTGTTCCCTTCAGGGTGCTTGATTAACAAATCAAGAATGCTTGGGCCTAAATTAATAGGTACGTACTTCTAAGTTGTGTACAATTATTTGAAACGAGAATCAACAAATGTATTGAAGTTGAAGGTCGAACCTTTACTTGAACAAGTCGAACGTTTACTTGAACAGTGAGAGGCAAGGGGGCTCACGTTAATCAAGCACCCCGGAAGGTGGAGGCAAGGAGACTCGCGTTAATCAAGCACCCCGGAAGGTGAGAGGCAAGGGGGCTCACGTTAATCAAGCACCCGAAGGGAACAGAAAACTACTACGGCCACGTCGTTCTTCCTGGATTACGCTAAAAGCAGTTTATTAACCAACCACCTCGCCCACAGAAGGTGAGGGGGGAGGGGCTGTGACATCATTAGATATCCCATCGGAAATATTAAATACGTGTTTCTCTGTTTTTTGACTCTTTTGATTTCTGTTCCATTGCTTGCGATTACAGCGCCATTTGTCGCGAATTGAAAAAAATGATTCGGACAAATCATACGTAACTTTCAACGTAGAATCCGAATCTGCGATAAAAACTAGAGGTTCCCATTTAAGATTTCAAATTTGCCACTCTCCTCGCTCACAGGGTGTGCGGAGGTGGGTATAATTTAGTATTAACAGATGCCCCCCTTGAAGGTATTCAAGTTTTGATTCGAAAAGTTTTCTATAAAATGCGTATTTTTCGAGATATTACAAAATTCCAGGTTAAAAAAACTCACCCTGTATAATGAATGTACTATGTTGACTACTGTACTCAATTATCATCCGATGACAGAGATAAACAGGGAGATCCGCAAGAGACCCGCAACGTTCGGGTAAAAATTGAAACCTCGAAACTCTGTTCGGCGGGGCGACATCTGCGCGGCCAAGCTACAAACTGTAGCCATTTTCGATTAATTCGGCACGAAGTTGGCTCCATTAGCGTAGATATAGTATAATGGGTGCGTTCGGGGAGTCACTATTCGCACCATCTAGCGCTAAAGACTGTTCGCAGAGCTCGACATTAGCGCAATCAAACACGACCGTGACGTCACTACTTATGGTGTGTGACGTCATGACTGAACGCAACAAACGCTATTTCTTCCGAGGTAGTGTGACAATTGCGTATTGCGTGAACAGCACCGAATAGCACCACACTTTATAGGTGTCATTCAACCGGTAATTAATAGGTGTGTAATTAAACAGGTTATGGTCGAACAATAATTATGGCTTATAAAGCATCGTTTATTTGCAAATAATGCAATATTTTCTATTTGGTGTCGGTTTTCATTCATTTTTGTTTATTGCGCTTTTCATTTATTGGTTTTTTTTAATGTATCTTCGGTCCAATTGATACCTGGAAAATTTATTTTCTAACCGTCGATGTATGAATTGTAATGTTGAATTGTGTTTTGATTGAATGATTTATAAAAATGTGGGAGTTTACCGTGTATACCGTGTCGACTTTCAACAATTTATCTTATTTAATTTAAGCCCGCAAACGATTTTGTATGTGAGAAAAACTGAAAAACAATTTTTCGTTTTGAATGTCACGATAGAACTACCTTCAAAACCCCCACACAAAACGATGATGATCGCTGCTAACGCTACGCTGTAGAACGTTCACGGAGCTTGCTATCGCCATCGCGCTATTGGCTCCGCGAACGCCGTTGGTAGTGTTTGCGTTTACAGCGTTCGTAGCGACTCCCCGAACGCACCCAATATGTCGAAAAGAACACGCACATATATATAAATACTGGCGGTCCGAAAACGCCATTCGGTTGGTTTCACGCTGAGGCAGCGAGGGTGCTAATTACATCCCTCGTGATTTCGGAACTTCGATAATCGTAATAATTTAAAATTAGGATGCTTCTGCCTTTTTTTGTAATTTTCGGAACATAGAAGCGAGCCAAACTGCGGTTTTTGCGAAACAGCGAAACGAAGCTATTCTTAAAGTTAAAGATTCTTCTTATGGCTAACTTGTAATTTACGGACTTTTTTTTAAAATCTGAACTTGAGCCTGTTGCCTACTGTCGTTCTCTCCTTGATCGCTGTCCAAAGTCCTATCTTTTTCGCTCTTTCACGGATTCGGTCGGGATCGTATACCGCACAAAAACTTACGGAATACAGAGTAAATCCGTAAAGACTCTCCTGCTATTTTAGGTTTTCTGTAAAGACCCGTCCGTTTTGGAGAAAGCAAGAATAAAAAAATGCATTCGTGACAAATTTATCATCAGAAGTTTCTCATAATCTGAAATTGTCATGATTAACGTGATGAGTAACGTTCTGAGCCAACAATGACTAGGATTACAAATTCTCTTCAGATGAAAGTAACAAAATTGTCTGATAAGTTCAGACTGGTTCGAATACATATAATGGTTTCTTGTATTACGCAACCGCACATCTTCACTCGCAGTCGAGGAGGGTCATCAGAATGCGATTTATCGTGTTTGCTGTTGACGAAAATTGTACGCTCACTGGCAATTTGCCGATGAGTTGCATAGTTCTCACGAACGACCTTAACGCGTGGCTTTCGGTGAAATTTTAGCAGTAGAGTCGATCAGTTTCTCCTGTTCATTAAACCGCGCGTGACGTCATTTTTGCTAATCGCAATCATCGACAAATCCACAATGGCGTCGCGCATCGCAGCAGCCGCCACGGTTCGAGCTGTCAAAGGCAAAAGAACTCTTCCGACAAGAGCTGCTCTCGTTCTTGTGAGTGAAAAAGCATTTAATTCGCGTGCACAAATAATCTCAAAGTTGTTTCGAGTCCCGTCGGTCGTTCTCAATATTGAAACAACATAAAAGATACAACATAACCTCATGACGTATAAAATTTGTTTCGAAATAATATGAAAATCATTGAAATACAAAGTTTCGAAATAATTTGAAATTCAAATTCTTTTCTTGATTTCATTTCAGACACCAAATGCGATTAAAAAAATCAAAGAAATACTGAACGACAAAACCGAATTTGTGAGTAATTATCGAAATTTATATTTTCCATTGTGATAATCAAAAATTGTAAAATATGTAATATTTGGTTTACAAATTGATAATTCAGATCGGTCTCAAAGTCGGTGTAAGACAGAGAGGATGCAACGGCCTCAGCTACACTCTCGACTATGCAACAGAAAAGAACAAACTGGATGAAGAGGTCATTCAGGATGGCATACGTGTGATAATTGATCGAAAGGCGCAGCTCTCTCTATTAGGAACCGAAATGGATTATATCGAAGGCAAATTGAGCTCGGAATTTGTTTTCAATAATCCGAACATCAAGGGCACTTGCGGATGCGGCGAGAGTTTTTCGGTTTAACACATTTCTTTCTAATCGATACTTTTCGTTCGTTCGAACAACTGTCTCCGCTTGCCCGATCCGCTCGGAAATACCTATTTTTCTGCAGATTACGAATAAATTTTACCTGGAAACCTTACAAACTTGAATCTATAAAATAAAATTAACTCTTTTCATTAAAAAAAAATTGAAATAACATAAAACCGGACGACAGTGGCGCGAAATATAAAAATATTGTGATCTCCGTATATAAGACGATAAAAAACAAAGGAAATGATGTCGGAATGTCTAGACGAATATTTAGATAAAAAGAATTGAGATAGCACGTAAAGAAACCTCAAGCACTTGTCGACACTACGAATCACGGTTTTATGATCTGAGTAAGAAATCATGGCAAATGATTTCGAGTAAGGAAAACACTCAGTAATTGTACAAAATAGATATTATAGCATTGTACGTATAAATGTAAAATAGCCAACAGAAATGAATATATCTATATCTATGTAGTTTGTAAAATAACACGATTGCTGGGTGAATAACAGTAATTGAGTATTAAAAAAGAATTGCGTAATCATTGAGTCCCGAAATCGTTTCATCATAACCAAAGAATTTCCAAAAAAACATTTTTATTTATTCATATATTTATTTATTGTATTTATTTATTATTCCGTTTCACTACACGATTTAACAGGCTAGATAAGATTATTTCGATTTTTTTATCAAAGCTATAGGGAAGTTAAATCTACAATTATCGCAAAAGATCAGCATCTCATCGTTACAGAATATTCGACGATGTTTCCTCAAAGTTCAAAAAACGTGCATAATAAAATGTTCGCAAGGTTCACTCGCAAACGTTAATTAAATAATGATGAAGCGAATTATAAAGCACAGATTATCTGTTGCAATCAATTTTTCAGATAAATACCAAGTTGAGAATTTTCAGAACGATTAAACCTTGAGTCGGTATCCAAGTACAATTTTTAGTTCAAAGTTAAGCTCGTACATGTACGAACCGAAACATTAACTCGCACTTCACATGAAACTTTAGTTCATATTTTAACACAGAAAATTATTAAGTTCGTCCGTAAGTCCAAATCTGCGAATTGCGAATTAAGTCCAAACCCATTAAGTTCGTAGTTTAGTTCAAACTCATTAAGTTCGTACTTCGGTTCAGAGATACTAAGTTACGATACTTCTTAGGCTTGCACTACACTACGGACTTAAGACGAAATTAAGGGTCAACATACCCTCACAAATTTACGACCATACATTTCACACAAATGATTGACGTTTAGGTCAAAGCAAAGCCTTTGTATAGTTACTCAGCCAAATATTTCAATTATCTCTCCCAAATCTCATGACACCCCTTTCACCTTGCCTAAAATTTGAACTTAACTCGAATTTTGACCATATTACAGTTGGTATTCGAGTTCGAATACAAATTCGAACCCAAACACGAAATCAAGTTTTGGTTTCAGTTTTAACGACAGTCGACTCGGAATTTCAACAATTGACATTATTTACAAAGAATTCTCGAGATTAATTACAAAACCAATGTGAACTGCATTTAAATGATATTTCCTGTTTTTTTTCGCAACCGGCGCAACTCACAAGTACGGCCACAAAATGTACTTAAAAACAATGCTATATTTACCTCCATTAAATACATACAATCTGTTTTCGTTTAAAGATTTGTTGTTTATCACCCTCTTTTCCTCACTCTCTTCATTCCCTTCATATTCGATTACACGATATACAATTACAAATTTTTTAACTTTTTTTTATAGTACAATCGGCAGTCAACGCTGGTGTCTGTGACATCGCTTCCACATGACGATTAACAATTAATTATCATCTCCGTACCGAGTCTTTGAAAATATCTTTCGAAAAACAATCAGCCCGTCGTTGAAAATTCGTTAGTTCGTACGGGAGCAATTGTCGTCTCAGGTCCCCAAGTAATAAATCCATGCGCGTTAATTTCTTTACATTATGTACAACAAAATAAAATTTCTCTACTTCATCTCGAAAGCTCGTAAGTTTCGTTAAACCATAGACAAACCTTTACAAATCACGTCGTAATTTTCTCGAGACTTTCACACATTCTCATTTCTCATTTTCTTTTTATACAATCATTTCTCTTTCGATTCGGAAATAGTTGATTTCTCACTTTCTTAACGACTTTTTACTTTTAAACTCTGATCTTTGGTATATATTCACGTTACAAGTTTCGCCTCTATAACGGGATAGAGGGACTTACATACTACACAATTTACTTTTTTGTTTACCTTTTCGGCTCAAGCATTTTTGTTACGCCTACGAATTTGAAATTTGAGGAAAATTCCCCGCTATTCCTTCGCGATGACCCATCGGTCGTTATTCGATAATTGCTAACCAACGATATAACTCGACAATCGATCTATATTCGATATATCGCGATGATAGATCTATCTTCGAGATATCTCGATAAGCGATCTATTTTTTATTATTATACAACATGGATACCATCGATATATTTTATGTATATCAATTTATTTTTAATGCGTATTTTACGAGATTATTCCTTATAAAATCGAAATTGATCGCACCACCCAAGATGTGCTCATGAGAACTATAGCGTCTCAATAAGAAGACGAGGAGGTAAATTGTGCGTTTTTTTTAAAACGTTTAAAAATATACATATATATTTATATATAAAACACGAAAACGAATATCTACCGCTCGAAAAATAGATTTTTCTTGCTTACGTTATTACCGTCGGCGCATCGCGGCCCGTGTATGTAGCGAGTGACGCGAGCTCCAAAGCTATCTCGACGAGAGGTTTCAATACCGATTGAGCTTCTTTGAAAAAATTGTCCGGATCAGTCTCGTTAAGTTCGACGTAAAGACGTATCGTAGCGCCAGAACTTCCAGTTCCTGATAGACGATAAATTATGCGCGAGCCTCCCTTAAAGAGGATTCGCAATCCCTAAAAATAATAGAATACATATTTTAAGGATATTATGCAAACATTTTTAAACGATTATATTGCACGTTTCTTTCCCAACGGTAGAAAACATTTTTTTCACCTGTTTTGTCGCGACGCTTCCGTCGATCGGGTCCTTGTACGAATAATTGTCAGCTTTCTCGACCGTGTATACGTCGAACTTTTTGCCAACGAACGATGGATCGGTTATCGCCATTTCCAACTCGCTCATCATCTTGTTCGAATCTTCAGAGTCACAGTTCTCATAATCCCAACGAGTGAAGAACGTCCGACCGAATTTATTCCAATGATCTTTGAGAATGTCCTCGACCGATTTACCAATTTTCGCGACGACATTGAGCCAAGCAAGACATGCCCAGATTCCATCCTTCTCGCGTATGTGATCGGAACCCGTGCCAAAACTTTCCTCGCCGCACAACGAGAGACGACCGGCGTCCATTAAATTTCCTACAAATTTTTTATTAGTCAGAATACAATAAATCCAAATGTAACAAAAGTTTGCAGGAATTATGATTTTTTTTTGTAAAACTGAAAAACTGTAAATAAGACCGGTAAAAAAATTATGTGAATATGTAAAGCAGTTTTAGAAATTGGTGAAACAAAGAGGGGTAAAAGGAAAAACATTATCATTTTAGTAAAAGATAATTACCGAAATACTTCCAACCAGTGGGAACTTCAAAACACTCGATTCCCAATTTTTTAGCCACTTTGTCGACCGCACTGCCCGTTGGCATCGATCTTGCCAGTCCCTTTATTTGTGTTTTTTGAAAATACGGAATTACCTTAAGATGTTCAGCGAGAACGGCCAAGGAATCGGACGGCGTAACGAAAAATGCTTTTTTGCCTATAATCTGGAAACATTATGCCATGAGTAATAACGGGAATGATTTTGAATCATTTTAAAAAATACTAAATATATTCTTCTTTCATCATTTTATGCACGATTAATTTTGACAATACGCGAAACTCGATTAAAAAATAGTCTATTATAAATTTTCTTTGAGCTATTTTCTTTTAAGCTAAAACTATTTACCATATTTCTATCACCGTCACCGTCAAAAGCAGCACCAAGATCGTAAGGACCATTTTTGACGGTATTGACGAGATCAGCAGCATAAGTCAAATTTGGATCGGGATGGAGACCACCAAAATCTTCCAGTGGTGTGGAATGAACCAAGCTCGAATCATCAACGCCGAGTTCGACACCAAAAATACGTTTTACGTATGGTCCGGTCACTAGAAGATGAAAATTAACGAGTCAATTGTTATTATGACGTTTTTCTTTTTAATGAATTTGTTTATTAATTTTTATTCACAAACCTCCATTCATGGCATCGATGAGAACTTGAAACTTTGGTCTCTCGGCGCTTCCTTGCAGTAATTTTTGTATACTTTCAAAATCAAAGATTTCTTTCATAAGCTCCACGTAATCGTCCACCGAGTCGGTTACGTCGACAACAAAGAATTTTCCATCGACTTTAAGATCGCTTCGGCCAATTTTTGCGATATCAACATTGATGGTCGGGACGATTTTGTAAGTTTTCAAACTCGTCGTGATCTCATAAATTTTGTTCGTCACGTTATCCGGAGCCGGTCCACCATTATTGCAGTTGAATTTAATTCCAAAATCAGCGTCCGGACCACCAGGATTATGCGATGCTGTGAGAACAATACCACCGAGGGTTGTGTACTTCCTTATGAGCGTCGATACTGCCGGAGTCGAGAGAATTCCATTCTGTCCGACTATCAGCTTTCCTACCTGTGGATAAATGAAAAATATATTCACAATTAATTTGAAGAAGAAAAAGTTTATTGTAAGTTTATTGGTGAGGACGGAGCAGGGGGGGGCGAGCACTTCCATTGGTGTACATCATGCATAGATATGAGCAATGAAGTGCTAATATTTATGGAACGAAATGTTGGATTAATCATTAGAACCGACAAAAGACTTATCAAAATATCAGAAACGGAAGAAACGGCGAGGTAGAAATATTACTTAAGGAACGTAATAAGTGGGGAAAAAATGATTCATACATTTTTGTGAGGTTATGTGAAACTTCATTATCGATCGTCGACAATAACACGGGTACGGCAGTGTATTGAAGGTTCATGTGAAATGTGTATTTCCGTCAAATCACCCTGCAATTGTTTAGAGTTTTGAGCCAGAGTATTTTATGGATTTTTGCTGTATCTCGTCGAAAAAATGTAAGACGTGTTGTTATACGCTACGACCACTTCGAAAACGTTATTTATGAATTCTTCGACATAACGCAACGGATCGTGATGGAATTAAGCTTAGGCAATATATAATTGTGGCAAAAAGTAATCGTGATAAATTTCTTTCGGTACTTATTTTGGTTTATCGCGCCGGAGGATTTACGAATCGCGTTTAACCAGCTATCTCTTTCGCTCTCAGCGGACAATAGAGAGCATTAGATTGTTCGTTTGAAAAATTATCTTTTATCACGGATTTGTCCATCACTTGTAGATTGACGGTTAACAAAGAAATTGCCGGCTATCGAAGTTATCTAAATGGTCAGTATGATCGATCAAAGACCGGACAAAGAAACTAGACTTTACCGCATGTAGAATATCCTGATATCGCCTGTAACGCTGACTCATAAGAGTCAGTGTTACAGGCGATGAGCAACCGATTGCGCTACAGTTTTGAGGGTATCTAAAGAATTATGGCAAAACGTGGCTAAGTGTTTTGTTTTTCCAAAATTGTTGCCATAATTCCCGCAAAATGTTAACGCGATCGGTTGTTCAGTACCAGAGAAAGTACGGTCGCGAACACTGACTCTTATTGTTAAAGTGACAAAACAGTCGAAGTGAGTAAATTCGCTCGTGCACGCTGGCCCTTACATAATGTAATACTTTGTCGTGACTATCATTTTCGATCTGTTGCTTTAGTCTGAAAGATAAATTTCATTGAATGTAGATAGTACTTATGCGTTCCTTGACGAATGTCAAGCATGTATTTTCATGCAAGGTTACTGTAGTCCAGTCATCTTAGGCCATATTTTACGAAGTCCTATTCAAGAGGGGCACCCTCGCCCCAATTTTTGTATAGGTTGTTTAGCCGTACATTTTTTTCGCCTCGATTTTTTTCAACCCTGTTGGCTTTTGTCGGGAAATTCTATTGAAGGGGAAAGATTTTTCGATGATCGCTAATTGTTGCTAAACTATATCCCGCAGATCGATTAATCTTGCACGATTTTCTTGGGGTTTGGCTCCTTTACAACATGTACGAGTTTCAAACCGATATGTTGATAAACAATCGATTGCGGTTGCAACAATGAAATTGACATTTTCATTTTCATTTGCCCCATTACCGCTTAATTAATAATGTTAGCACTTTTTTTATTACAACCTTTTTTACAGAGGACGTTATGATGAACAAATTTTATTCGAAACTTTTTTCGATAGGATGCGTTCCAAAAAAATCATCTAAAAAATATCGATTTTTAAATTTTGAATAACGTTTCATTGCCAAAATACCCCTCGGAACAGTTGGAAAACTTCAGGATATATTCTTGTAGGGCTAAACAACCTATACAAAAATTGGGGCGAGGGTGCCCCTCTTGAATAGGTCTTATGCTAAGGTGACTGGACTACTGATAAAGCTCTACATTTCGAAGTTGTGCGTGCGTTCGAGCTCTGTCTATTACTCCGGCTGAGAGGGACACCAGCGCCGCCTATGCTCTACGCGCACGCTCTACTTCCGTGCGATTTTTGGATTTTTGTCGTCGTGAGTCCTTCGCGTTTTTTCTCGCGATGTGTACGTCGTTCCGTATAGTATTTACTGACGAGAATTTATCACTCGGAAGATATCGCGTGATGCCCTCGTCTAAAAAAAGGGGAACGTAGGCGCCTCATTGGTCTTATCGTTCACCTTTAACCCCGATACAAGGTTATGTCGTTAAGACGACGGCCTTGTATATAAATTTTGCAGCGAAGATTTGAATGGCGAGGATAGACCCCTTTATTGCACGAATTTCAGGGCTTGCTTTTGCCGCTATGTGGCGCTACGATCGCGACATTGCTGAAAAATGGAAATATCCGAGCGCGGACCACTTTGTACGCAAGTCAGTGAATCGAGCCCGGAGAGGAAGAGAATGAGAGAAAGAAAGAATACCCGAATGAATGATCCTTCCCACTGGCATAAAGTAAAGTCTGGCAGTTCTTCTTCCCGTTTGCACAGCTTTAGGCTTATCACTAAATATCACTAGCTTATCACTTTTTGCCACAACGCAGCGTTGTGGCAAAAAGTAACTGGGCTAAATTTCATTCGAATTGGTTACGTCGTGCCCGATAGTTTACGAATTGTGTTTAACACTTCTCTCTTGCATTCAAAGCACGAACATAACCTATAACATCGTCATAAAACACGTCCTAAAACAATTCTATTACCAGCCGTGAATTAAAAACGATCATATTGAAGTTGTTAGTACACCTGTAGACGCTGCATCGGCTATGCATATAATACAGTGATTATAGCGGGCTATGTACTAATTTGAATTCTCGCCGCGAGAGGCAATACCTCGCCCCTGAATTTGTCACGTGGGTTCTCATTTGAATTTGAATAAATGTTGTTACGATACAATCCTGTCCGCAACAATTCTTCGGGCATTCGCAACTTTATGAGCACGACTTCTATATGTATAATAAATCAACAAAGATTTCACAATGCTGATTTCCATATTTATATACATATAAATATAATTTATTCAAGTATTATTGTTTTTCACTATAAACCACTTAAATAACTATACCAACAAAACATTATTCAGTTATACAAATTTCACTCGATAACTTTAAATATTGTTCTTCTTTCTTTCCCCGTTGATCACGTATGCGCGTATACCAGCGAATATTGGAAATGCTGTATAAAAACGTTTCATGGACGGTCAAGAGAATAGCCTGGCAACGTTCAGGGTGTGGCACATATACTTTTGGAACACATAACGTTCATTCCCGGAGGAAAACCGCTTATCGATTTAACAGATTTGTTAGTGAACGTACCTAATACAATCAATTTTGATTAATACTTACCAAATTTCAACTAAATCAAATAACAGACAATTTGGCCAAATAAAGCAAATCAGATTAATCAATAATAATTACAAATCCATTTTGAGATTCGTTCTCGCTGTCTCTATTTCTGACTCGTTGCATATATAATATGCCATTAGCTATAGTGATAAACAGAATTGAACAGTGATTGGCACCATCGGACGAGCAAAGTGATCGGCCGGGCCTCACAATCAGACATGGCGAGCTCGGCGATATATAGATCTACACGTATAATGGCCCATATGTGATATATATATATATATAGTCTACGTCACGAGATGAAACCCGGAGATTATAGCCTTACTTCGCAAAATAATCTATACTTCGATGAGTATGATGCTGGAAGCAGTCGGGATGTAAGCAATATCATTCGAAAGATATAAATAACATTATATCGGTAAAGTGTCATCCGTTATTTTAATTGATCAGCTCACACGGGCGCAAGGTCGAATTGAAAATTTCATATTAATGATAACCGACTTGAAAAATCATGACCAACTGGATCCGCGGCTCGGATTGTTCAAAAGCATTTTGAAGGACGTTTAATCTTACTGTCGATTAAAAAGTCATTAATTAATTTATTCTGATTCGAAACAGCCATTTGTTCATTTTGTTTTTTAGAAGCTCCCGTATTATGTATAACCGAAAATGTAATAATTTCGGGTTGAAAAGTTAGTGCCTATGGCGCATGCGCCACGATTAAGCAAACTGAGATGGAAGTTACTTCTATCATTGTCGCACACAACTTCAATCATTTAGAGCGACCCTTGCGGCATAAATCCTAATGAAAAAGTAGACGCTACGAGCTATTATCCCCACCACTATCGTCGCAGCATCTGTATATACCGAGCCGTTGCGGCCGTCGCGTTTAGTCGTTCAACCTCAAAAATTGCGAGGCTCGATCGAAATTCCCGTATCGTAAGAAAAGAAGAAATTTGAATAAAAGATAGAAGAAAAAAAATATCTTACCCCGTTTGCAGCGGCCATGCGAATGATCTTTTGCACGACGTCCTTGCCGTAATATCGTCCATCGCCGCCGACTACGAGGGTACAGCCCGGCAATTGTTCACCGAGAGCGTCGAGAATCGATTGGACGAAATTTTCCGTGTAATGCTCTTGTTGAAATACCTTAACGGCTTTGCGAAGTCCTGAGGTACCGGGTTTCTGACCCTCGTAAACTTTTGTCGTGATTACCTCGACAGACATCTTTTCTATAGACGATTTTTTTGACAATGTATTGAACAAAAAAAACGTAAAAGAAAAAAGAAGTTTTCGTTTTGTAAAGAAATATTCTAGTCACTTGTTGTAAGTAACCGGCGTTTAAGTACGTCTATGTATATACATGTATGTGTACGAGAAGAGAATCCCTGAAGACTTACCGGCCCGAAAGCTGATAGCAAACTGAGTGTACGATATAGTGTACGTGCCAATGACATTCAAGGACACGGGGCATGGACCTCTCTCCCGGCGTTCTATCTACATGCAACGTATAATATACATCACTCATACTATTGTCTTCTAGCCTGTATAGCCTATAATGTATTTTGTGGGAGCTGGTCGGCAAATATCGCCAGAAACGCGCATGCGCTTGAATCTCGCTCCTATCTCGCTCGGAGGGCCAGCGCCATCTCCCAGCGAGCTCGTCAAATATTTCCAAGTTCTACCGCCATCTCTTACGAAAGTATCGAAGCTTGTCAAACTTTGCTGGTCGCGTAACAAACTGATATATTATAAACGAATAAAATGAAATTGGGTACGTAACACGGTACGTACTTATACGCCAAATATCCGGGACGATGGTGTAACCTCGCCCTTGAGGTTACACCACCGCGAAGAAAGACTCCGTCCATATATTTATACGTCCATGGATGTTTCCAATAACCCAGTCCTTAGTACTTGGGATAAGTGAAACATTTCTATGGTGATGCGTGTGTGTTAGCATAACTTTATGATTTTCCATGATTTCAATTAAAAACTGTCCTAGCTAGAATGCTTGATGTTGCAAATTCATTATTAATGACCCGATTCTTCACCTCGGGATAGCTTTATCCGAAAGATATCCCTCAGGGAGGACTACAGGATATCTTTCCGATAAAATTATCCAGAAGTTATCCACAGTCGGAGAAACTGACTATACAATGCCAACAGAGAGGCTAAATGACTTCGGAACAATACTAAATTCAATATGAGAATGCGAATAATTAAGGGGTCACGTACAGTTAGAATTTTCAAAAAATCGATTTTTTTTTTACATTTTCTAAAAGTAGCACATTTGAAAAGTATTCTGTGAAAATTTTAGACGAATCCGACTGTTGGGTATGGAGATATGTAACTTTGAACGGAAATTTTTCTTCTGCATGTAAATCGTACTGAAAACTTTGAATGCGTTTTTCTCGAAACTATGTTTTCGAACACGGTGATCACTGTACCTCGGAAACGGCTTTACCGATCGACTTGAAATTTTGCTCACTTTTTCTAGACATAATTGTCCTCCGGATGAACGAAGGATTTTTCTATGCGATTATTTTTTTTTTTTATAGCTGAAAATGTGAGCAAAATTTGGGTCGAAAACACAACTTTGACTTCCAACATCCACCATTTTGTGAAAAATCATAAAATTTTCAAATCCTTCGATCAACCGGAGCATTATGTCATTAACTAATGATCCCTACTTTTATTTTGATTTCGGACGATCCGGTGACGAGCTGCACTGATCACCGCGGAGGACCTTTTTTTTGGGACCCCTACGTTACGTGCGGTTATGGAAAAATTTCTGCATATTTTGCAATGAAAAAATTGTATTATTTACTTAAAATATATGTCTTTTTTATGGAAAAAGATTTACGATTAATTATTTAAATGTGTCCCCAAAAAAAATTCGCAAAAAACCCCTTTTTTTCGAAGTCCTAACTGTACGTGACCCCTTAATATGAAATGAGATACATTCAAGGGTATATCCGATCGACAGGACGAAGGACCAGCAACTTGCTAAGTAACTATCAAGAGGTGACTATTGGATGTAAATGGTAAGATGACATGATTACAAGTAGAACACGAGGAAGAGAATGAATGCTTAAGTAAACAGTAATAAGTTATTGAGGAATTCAAGCGGTTTATATTATTTTTGTACTTATACATTAGACGATGCACGTGATCACTACCAATGCAAAATATACCGATAAATTAAAAAGCAAATGGATCAAATGATAAAGTTAATTTAAGTATATCTATATCGCAATTGAACCTTCCTACCAATATTTTTTTCATAATCGCGGTGAAAATAAGCCAATGGTAATAACGGCAACAGCTCTAGTAATTCAAACGATGGTGCACGTACCTTGTCAATCATATTAAGCTCTTTAACACTAAATGTACCAAGAGTTTAACAAAAGGCTTACGTGTTAACGTAAGAACCAGTCATATAACCGATATAACCGGTCATGGTAAGTTTAATGTCAATGTCTTGATAGGTACATAAGGGACGGCTGGGGAGAGAAGAAAAGTTGTTATGGGTGTCTCGTTAATTTAGAAGCATCGTTTTATGACGTTGATGCAACGAAGATTCGGAATCTCTACGAACGGGATTGGCATACAGTGGAAGGTGGACTGAAGGTGTGACGAACCTCGGGGTCCTTCGATGTGGCTCAAGGCCAAAAATAATGTATGAAATCCAACCTGGAACCTCCACGTGATACATATCGGGGTAATGCTAATCCAGGAGACATTTGAAATTTCAAAGTCACCCCCACCCCGCGCAAGGGGACGACGGGGTAAGGGGTGGTTTGTCTAACCAATGTCATACTCAAAACCAAACAACTATTGTCCTTTGCGATTTTTTCCTCAGAGCTGTCGTTGAGGCATTGGGAGATGCATGAAATGGCAGAACGAGGTTTTTTGTTACAGGCATTCGAAGGGTCAGGGTGACACCGGATACAAAAATTTTCAGACAAAAGTCGCATGTTTTTTTACGTATAATCATAATTCGTGAACAAAAGTGGGAGTTGTCATTTGAAATTTCAAAGTCACCCACACCCCCTGGGGGGATGGGGAGTGCTTTTGGATTCAAAAGATGGCAACTTCTAAATCATACAACTTTTGTCTGAAACTTTTTCAGAAACAAACTGCCCTTTTGGAATTATCGGGCCGTTGCCGAACTTTTGCCCCACCCTCTATATTTGATGGAAATTTAGAGAATGAAATACCGACAGAGGTGACCAAAGCTTGCCTAAACGAAGAATTGATTGTGAGAAAAGCAAGCAACGGAAACCCCTCGCGGTAAAGTGAAGAACTAGTTGAGGGTATTTGAGGCTATGAGGGCCGCCATGAACGGTCGGGGACTTATAAGCAAGTGAAGTGGGGGTAATAGAAATGAAATAAACAAATTGCTGAAGAATTCGTACTGCTCGTTATAAAAAATTGATTAATAGAATTAATTACGATTTCGATATCTGCGGTCCTTCATAATGTTTTGCACCAGTTATGGACTCTAAATATAGATTCGAGCGTAGAAAAATTCAAATTTTTCCCGGGTTTTCCTTGTTACATTTTCAAATGTTACAGATAAGAGACAGAAGTGACGGTCGTTCGGGCGTAATAAAAACACGATCGGCGTCATCACGTATGAAACAAAAGGGGAAAAATACTATTTTGTTGGTGATAACGAAAGGGGCGGGAATATTGGAGAATCACATCGAGTGTTATGTCACTCTGACGATGGAGGGGCGATTATAAAATCTCTTTGCTGCTCTTCCTTCTACAGTCTCTCAGCCAACTACTCAGTACCGTTGTAAGCTCCATTGAATGCGTTTCTCGTTGACAACGAAATCTCGAGGCGTGATTGAAAACTAAAAAAGAAATAAAAACAAAGCAATACAAAAATTGTTACAAACGAATGAAGATGTGGACTGCAGTGAATAATAAATTAATGCGCAAAATCAATTTACCGAAACAATAATAATAGTTACATATAGTTTAGTTCACAAATTTTGTTATCGATTCAGGTAATACAATTTAGAAATATTTTATTTTTATCGTTGAAATAAGAAAATGATCTGCTATCTTTTTTTTTGTCTCGAGCTTATGAATAAAAAACAAAACATTATTTTTCAGTTCAATAAACAAATAAATAAATGAACAAATTTATTACTATAACTTTACGAAATCAATGGTTAAAAATCTTCAAAAAGAATATTTTGAAGATTGGAAATATAACAAATTTCAACGAGTCGCGTTATGTGCGTTATTTTTGTATTTGACAAAAAAATGGCCTTCTAACGTTTTTTTTTAAAGCGCCGGAACCGGACACGATAAGAAACGTAGTTTAATACACGGTTGACCAAATAAAACCCTACTATCGCATGCACCATTTTAAAAACGAAACGCGTCAAGACCAAGATCAGGATTTCAAGGGAAGGAAAATTTGCAATGTCAATCCTTTCAATTTCTTGTCGCCGAAAACAACCGATATTCAACGTCTTCTTTTTCTTTCGTCTCAACATTTTACATCTCCTTACGCAAGCCATTTTTATATTAAATCTTCCCGCTGTCAATAATTATACAAATCTCTCAATCCGCTTTAAAATTTTCAACGACATGTTCTTTATTCGTTTCCAACCGATTCTCCATGTTCTTTAATTTCTCATCGATATTTTTAGGCCTGACGCGATTTCGCTTTATTTCTTTCATTTTTCGGATTATTTTCTTTTTAAATTGTTTGCATTCGCCAATATTTCTCGAGCTTGGTCATATATAGTATAGCCATGAAAAATTTACAAGGCATTCATTTTTTTAATTTAAGAAAGCGAATTTTTTTACTTTAATCAAATTTTGTTAAATTTAATTTTTAGATTTAAAATGAACTTTTGATATTCTTAAGAGTAAAAAGTGCACTTTCCGGTGTTCGAATGTAAAGAGAGCTTGATTAATCCCACCCGGAATTTCATTGCAGTGAAAAAAAGAGACGAGTTAAGAATTCAAAATGTTTTTTTTTTTGTAAAGCGAAGAATAATTAATAATTCCTGTTAGCCATGATAATGCGCGATAATCTAATCACGGGTTCACTCGCGAGGCCTGGAAGTTGAGAAATTAGGGTAGAAGTGATTGCGCGAGCGGCCTAAATGTGGAAACGCCATCGTCTTCTGTCATTTTTATCTCATTTTTTTCTCTTCTTTTCTCTTCCTCTCGGTAACTCCGTTTTACGTTGTATACACACCAAAGTCTTTGTCGTCCGGTATTGAAGCGATAACTCCAAGGTCGACTAACCGTCTGAAAACAAAGACGAAAAATATAAAAAGACAGTCTTTTTTAAATTTTGATAAGTTTAAAAAATACAGGATGTTCCTCTTGAATAAATCGAGAGCACGAGATCATACGAAAAGAAATATCCTACAAAAGTTTAATGGCTTCAAAAAGGACAGTCAGATAGGATAGTCAGATCCGGAGTGTTTTTCGTTGAGGGCTCGTGTAGATCGTCATCGATTTTATAAATAAGAAGCTATAATTTGTTCTTCTTCACAATGTGGACAAGATTGAAGAGATACAAGGATAATAAAGAAATGTCTGTAGTCTCAAAAACGACGGAGTCACTTTGAATTTGATTAGCACTTTGAATTTGTTTAAATGGCACATGTCCTTTGTCGTCGAGGGATAAAGGATGGTCCAATATCAAACATAATCTCACACTGGAACCCAAATTGTGCCACTAAAGGCTTACCGCGTGCAATAGCGTTAAACAATGTATACCACGTGAAGGTCGCAAGATTACCTTTTAGAGCTCCGTTTATCTCTGTTGCGGTATTTAAAAATGTTCGCGAGATACTTTGCAAATGCTACAAAATAAATATTTGAAATTCGAATCGATTTTATGTCTATTGCAAAGGTCTAACAAAAATTTGCAATCAATTAATTAAATGAATCATGAGGAGAATCGATTCGAAGAATTGTAAACCTCGTGAATAGGTAAATTAGTTATACAGAAAATATTTGAATCAACAGTATTGAATATTTGCAAAATATTCACAAGTTCTAAGAATTTATTTTTAATAATGACGTAAACATTGGAAACGTTATTTTTTTTCGATATCATGACACGCATTTAGATTCATTGGCAATTTTCAATTCTTAGAGTTGACTAATTGTTGAAATTTGCGACGAATCCAAATTTCTTCAAATATTTTCTAATGACTAAACACCCCAAATACCCTCAAGAACTCCGGGACCTGCTTCATTACTGATTAGCCATTTGAATTAGTATTAGAATGCTGATTCGTTCATTTTGGATCATAAATTTATTTATTACACGGTCGACGTATATTTTTAAATTCATATTGCCATCAATAACACGTTGAAAATTCAATTTAATTTACCTTCGGTCCAATCTTCGGGTAATCTTAAAATGTAATTTTATACGTTGATAGGTTTCTTCGAAATCACACATTCATTCGCATCAAATTTGTCACAAAAAATTCAAAATTTACTGACAATTCCAGCCTGAATAAATTTCTTGACTTTTCCTGGCTTTCCATGTATTTCATGTGCGTAGCAAACATGGGTATACGATCTAGAGAGAATGAAAAAAAACGAATATTAAAAATGAATTAAAAAAATAATTTTTCCATAATATCTTTATCTGTAATTCAGTCCCGATGCCTTATGTACGTGAAATGCCGGAAGAACCTTTGGACCGGCATTGGAGACCGAGAGCAAATTCGGACGTGGGTGAACTGGCAAGAATAAACTCGCGTTTGGAATTATCGTCGAAGACACAACGAGAACAATTGCCGAGAAGTCTCGTTGCTCCTCAAGTTCGTGTGTTCAATATAGGACGGGGAAGAATTTTCGGCGACGACGGAAAATGCTCGTCGCCAAACGATACCGACAGTCCGGCTGAGAATCAAGGTAACGACCTTTTTTATTGCTTAATTCACCCGAAACAAAAAAAAACTAACGAATGAATGCTTCAACTTCGAGATTTTTAAGGAGATTCTATCAGAAACAGAATTAACCCCTTATCGCATACAAAGCCATATATGGTTGCTAAAGTTTCTGTTTTTTCAGTATGTTAAAAGATATTTTTTTCAATTGCTTTACTTTGCGACAACAAAAAATACATTTCGTTACACGAAGAAATGTACAATTAGGATTCAAAGTTGGTTTTAAAAAATATCTTTGAACATACTGAAAAAAAAACGTTTGAATCTTTAGCAGCCATATATAGCTAGTAAAGTTGATCTATTTATCGTAGTTGATTTTACAAATATTGACTTTTATCAAAACGGCGGCTCCCTTAACATAGATTTTTGCAACCACAAAAATTGCAATTAGTAAACAAGAAAGCAATTAATAAGACTGGTTAATAAACGACAATAATAGCACAAACGATTCTTGTTTTTGATTAATATATTGATAACCGATAACGATAACAAAAAAATTGTTATTCTTGGCCGTGTCGATAAATTAAGAGGACGCCAGACGTCGTACGTACAAGAGAAAGCACAGAAGATGTTGGGACACGAGTAGAACGGCTCTTGAGCAGGATAGCGGATCAGACAGTGCACCCCTCTTATCATCAGCTTCTCAGACGAGCGCTGGTCCTGTTATGTTTCCAAATTCCGAGACCAGCGATCTCGATGAAAGTCTCGTCGGTGGTTCGTCTAGGTACAAAAAAATCAAGATTGATATTGCGTGTCATTATTATTATTATCGAAATATGAATGAATGTTTTAATAATTAATCAAACAAAATCGAGGATCTGTTCTTATGGGCTTGTCGGACAAAGATATCCGGCAACGGTATGTACAAAAAACTTGGTACAAATTGATAAGGGCCAAATTGGAATATATATATATGAAGTATTGCACGGTTAATCGGCCATCAAACTGCCGACCTCTCTTCGATTTTGACCGAAAAAAATTCCCTCGTAGTACTTAATGAAAAGAGCGAGTCATGAAATTTTTAGATTTTTTTCGCTTTTTTTTAGTTATGAATTTTTGAACATTTCAAAAGAAAAATTCAAATGCAAATAACTCCAGAACAAGACATTTTTAGTAATATTATATGTGCGTCAGATTAGGCGTCCTGAACTGCTTATTTAGAAAAGAACACCGAAAAAATTATTTACAAATTTCTCGATGTTTTTTTTTTTTTATAAAATAAAAAAATATCAAGTATGACGTTACCGATTTTTTTTCAATTTTTTCCGAATTCCTCTTGCGATTTCGAAAAAATCTAGACTAGTTTCATCGTGGAACGTCGATATATATTTTTTTTCAATATTTTGAACATTATGGGAAAATCGATATTTCAATGAAAGTGAATCAATATAGTAAGAGATTGATATAGAAACCATTTATTCTTGACAATAATAGTTTTATTGATGTTTTTATTCAATTTTTGGTTTAAGACTTTGAATAATTCAAATTTTTCTGAAGATGAAAACAATTTCCCGAGATTTTCATTATTCATACTTCATTCGTTACATCATACTCGACCATGCATATCCACCTTCTTCTTTTAGCTTTATGATGAATGGGTGACTGAACCTGTGCATATTAAAATAACTCAATTCGTCATTTTATTAGGGTTCGGAGCCTAGTGATATTATGTCACTGTAATAGTCATAATGCAGTAGCTGTTAATGTATGTTGTAAAATCATTGTCGATTACGTGAAAACCCTTTCGAAACCGTCAAAAATCTATTATATTTCTGATGGTGCACCGCAGCAGTTCAAGAACTGCAAAGATTTTGTAAATACATATTTCCCCGGTAAAGACTTTGATGTAGAAGCTGAATGGCACTTTTTCGCCACTGCTCGCGGCAAAGGACCGTGTGATGGTGTAGGAGGAACAGTGAAGAGAATGGCCGCCCGAGGAAGTTTGCAGTTATCACCAGCAAAACAAATCACCACTCCTCAAGAACTGTTCGAATGGGCATCGAAACCCAACAATTTACCAAAGATCATGGTCAAGTTTTCACATCAAGAGGATTACGATGCTGCCAAAGTACGCTTGGAATCACGATTCAAGCAAACCAAAAGGATACTAGGAACGCAACAAATACCTTGCATAATCTCCGGGAATAATGAAGATCTCAATGTAAAAACAATTTCATCTTCAGACAATTTTGAATCTTTCAAAATCTTGATACCACAAATTCGCATATAAAAATAATTATCGTCAAGAATAAATGGTTTCTATCTCAATCTCTTACTATATTGATTGACTTTCACTGAAATTTCGATTTTCCCATAATTTTCAAAATATTGAAAAAATAGTAAATATCCAGATTCCAGGATGAAACCAGTCTAGATTTTCTCGAAATCGCAAGAGGAATTCGGAAAAAAATTGAAACAAAATCGGTAACGTCGTACTTGATGTTTTTGATTTTATAAAAAAAAACATCGAGAAATTTGTAAATAATTTTTTCGGTATTCTTTTCTCAAAAAGCAGTTCAGGACGCATAATTTGACGCACTTATAATATTACTAAAAATGTCTTTTTCTGGAGTTATTTGCATTTGATGTTTTTTTAATGTTCAAAAATTCATAACTGAAAATAAAATAGCGAAAAAAATCTAAAAATTTCATGAATTGCTCTTTTCATTATGTACTACGAGGGAAATTTTGTTTGTCAAAATTGAAGAGGGGACGGCAGTTTGATAGCCGATTACCCGTGGAATACCTCATATACATCGTGCTTGAAATATGCATATACTATAAATTTGTTTTTAAAAATTTTATATTTCATACGTTGTTGAAACGTTCTAAATTTGTAAATCGGGTGACGTAGTTCAGAATTTTTTTATTTATGTTGGCAATACCGTGAGAACTAACAATATGGCAGGACAATGTGATCCGCGCACAATTTTACAAAGTTTTTTTCAGAATCTTACAAAACAATGGACATTACAGACGACGAGCGATTCGAAAACGCTATCCGTACTTTCTCCGGCACTGAGCGTTAAAGTATTGAGATTATCTAGAGAATTATGACACACGCTTGGAAAAAAAAAACATTTAGCCCCTTTTTGCCATGATTCTCTAGATGCCCTCAAAATTTTAACGCGATCGGTTGCTCAGTGCCGAAGAAAGTACGGAACGCGTTTTCGAATGTTGACGAGTCCACTGGCAAACATTCACAATGTTGAAAAATTTTTGACAATCACTTAAGCAAAAATTTCACTTTATCATCCTTATGTGCGCACTTTCCAATATTGTTTGTCCTCTTGACTCGCCAAACAACACATTATTTTCAATATCCTTATCAGTAATGCATTATTTTCAATACATACTGCTGTTTTTGTGACATCGCTACGAGTACAATAGCACGCTGTCAACGACCGACATGCCCTCTCTCTGCTAAAACGATAATTAAATGATTATATTATTATAGTTATTATTATCAATATTATTGTTACCGTTGATAAAAATTAGTACAATTAAAAAATTAATAATACCAATTATCAATTGTTAATATTTCATTTGATTTACTATTCGACGAAGGTATGGAAGTATTGGAGCGGCGAGTTTCAATTCTATAGTGACTGTGCTGCCAAAAAGATTGCCACCGCTTGTTCAGGAAACTCCCCTTGTTATTTCGGAACCAGAGAAGCCCACGATTGGTGTTCTCTTCGCTCAGCATAAATTCTACGAGACATGTGACAAGGAAATGGTAACAAAAATTCATGTCACTGCAAATATATTTTTAATATATATTTCTACATTTAACCTTTGCAATATGTCTTTCCTTGGACAGATTCTGTCGAATGAAAAGTACGAAGAGAACGAGCCTCTGCAAGGGATCAGATCAAAGGGCCGAGGATATGAGAGAATTAATTTGTCGAACACCCTAGAGCTCGGAGCCAGTTTACGTCCCGATTCGAAACCAAAACAAAGTTCCCTCGTGACAATGTGAGTGAACAATTTTATTGATACGCATTAAAAATCGGAGCTAGGCTTCTTTATGTACTTACCCATTCTCCAGTACTTGATGTGTATATTGCACGTTTAGCACTTTGTGCGACAATATTTAGCATTTGGTACCTCGAATCTTGTACTTTTTCCATTTGGTCACTTTCATCTGAAGTACTTTATTTTATTTCACCCATTTCTGTTACAACATAATTAGACTCGTGGAACATTGTCAAAAATAACAAAACTGGCGATACCCGTTATCATTCGTTCTCACGACATTTTAGTAAGTAACATCGGTGTGTTCCATTTTATGATGTCTTCGGCATTTTGGAACGTACCAAAAACCCTGAGAATTTTCTGGCTACTTCAAATTTCGCCATAAAAATATTTTCATACGAGGTTTCCATGGAAAATTACAAATTTTTTCTTCCAAAAATGATCTTATAACATTTTATAACTTCTTGTTACTATCTTACTCCATAAAGCGTCATTCTTTCATGCATTTGTATTCACCCATCAGAATCAGACTAGGAACTTTTCACTTTTGTAAATTTGAATATTCCATGAGAGGTACAGCGTTTCTTACCCTTTGCTGCTTTTTATCCAGAATTCGCATCGAAATAGTCGACACCAATGGCCAGTAGTCCGATATTAAAAAACGAAGTCGCTTCTGTATTTACCAGTATTCGATACTCGAGTTATCTTTTCATTATTAAAAAGTAATAAATGAAATAAATAAATCGGCGTTGTCCATGGCAAGTCCGATCAATTCGTTCCATTTATTTCTATGACTTCTATAACGCGTCGTACGGTTAGAATTTACAAATTTTCACGACAAACGCCTTTGTTCTTTCCATCGTAATTTCGGGCATTTCTCGATTCCAAAAATTTCAAACGATGAGATAGTTTGCCCGAATCGTTGTCCCCCAACATATTCGCAATCGGACGATAGCGCTCTATCGTATCTCCTTCTCATTCTTGGCAATGTCGTCTTCTTATACTTGTTCGTTAATCATTTCTTTGCAATTTCCGAAAAAAAACAACAACAAAAATAAATACCAAATGAATACCAAATGAATACACGAATTTTAAAACGCAACTCGTGCTGACGACGCGCAATGGACGCAAATATTTTCCGATTGCAACGACCGTACAGAGGGACTTTGTCTCATTGTTAAGATTATATTTGAAAACTCGAATTGTTTGTTTGCAAAAAAGATGCGGTAGCAAAAACACCGGACCGGGAGGGTCAATGAGTGATTAATGAAATAAGAACTTCGGGTTAAGACAAATAAATTTTGTTTTTGTTTCCTTGGAAATATTGGGTAAATCAAAAAGAAAATTATTATACAATTTATTTGGGTATTAGAAAATGTTTCTCTGTTTCAATATTAAATAATGATGAACAATCGCGAATAAATAATATGCATTATTATAGTTTTTTATTTTACACGGTGGCTGAGAAAGTTCGGTGGCTCCGGAAATTTCTAGATTTTAGATCATTGGCGGATTATAACCACTTTTAACATTCAAAATCGTTTTGAAACGAGGGTAATCACAATATGATGATGTAGAGCTTGAACATTTAGTTTGGCAACCGTGGCGCTGAGCTTGCAACTACGCATGCGCCGACATCGACCCTCGTACCAATCGCCAAAGACCCGGCGCTGCGATTGGTCGACTCATCGACGTATTATAACGACTATCGTTTCAAATATTTTGATTTTGAAGAACCGTTAAGGGTTTACACATCTTTTGTTCCGGCGAAATAATATACAAATTAAAGAAGAGGAGCGCAGTGGCTCAGTGGTTAGGGCTCTAGGTTCGCACCCAGCGGACCCGGGTTCGATTCCCACAGCCGACACCAATGGAAACAAATTTGTCTACGTGTTTTTTTCTGCAATTCTGGCGGTTCGGAGCCCACGAAAACAAATGCCCAACACAAACCTCGCTGTGATGGATGGGGGGTCGGTGCTCGGCTTTGATGCTCCCTCAAGGCGGTTCTCATCGCGCGGATGGTGACGCCTTGGTCGGACACCGGGGGTGACTCATCGTCGCAATTGAGGAGGTGCCGGCCCTAGGCGCCTCTGGTGGACGTGCTTGAGTTTACTCGCATTGACACTGGGGGAGACTAGGTAGGTACCGACCTGTATCGCCAGAGGTTTTCTGCAGTTTCCCTCCGTCCGTGGCAAATGCGATACAGGGAGATTAGGGAGAATGCGAAGCGGTTGCAGCCGGGACAGGATGACGGAAATCGGAGTTTGGATTAGAGGGAAAGAAAGGGAAATGGTAGCAGAGTAACGGTATAACATTGTAAAAACCCGAAAGAAAGGGTACGCAAATAAAACTCCTACTTATCTTATTTTATAAAAATTAGACAATTTTTATAATTGGTAAAAGGAAGTTTTATTCGAAAAATATTTTACAATATGAGTACTTCGACTACGGAATAAAAGTTCGATTCATAAATCTTCAAACTCGGCACACGAGCACCTTAAGTTCTTTGGAAGTACTTTCGTACTTAATTATATTTTAACATGAAATTATCACGGAATATTCTTAAAAGACGAAAGGTGTTATAAAAATATACCTATAAATAATTGATAAATCATTTTTTTGCATTTATAAACCAAGCCCCTTAACCACCTGTAGCCAGGAAGTCCCCCACAATGTACAAATTCCCAGCGTACCATAATATTGTTAAATCGCCTAGAAACAAGATTTTCCGGCTGACGAAAGAGCCGACGAAAGTTTCAGTATGTTATAGAATCCTTGGATGACCCACTTATTTAAAAATGATATTTAATCAGACGATTGTTCGTTTTTCCGTGACTGTGATTGTGCGAACTTGAGAGTTATTTTTTTTTGTCACTTCCTCCATCTCTTTGTTAGTATTCGTTAACACGTAGGAGGGAAAAAAATTATCGTGCACGCGCACTATCGCCAATCGCACGAGCGTTAGGATGACGACAGAATCAACAGAAATTTCATAAGAATAGAATGACGAATCTTAAAATATGTACATTTCACGATAAGGTATTTTTTCAGTCGCAATTTGATTCATTGTTATATTGAGCGATTTGATAGATAAATTAATTATTGTATTGTCTCAATGGTGAAACAAGAAATTAAAATGCAAACGATTTTTCAAGTTTTTGTAACTCAAAGGTTTGCATTAAAAATGAAAGTTGTCTTATAAAGTTTCCACAGCGTTCAACATTATTTTTAAAACAATTGATATATTTTTCTAATTTTTAAAAAAATACTTTGTTGTTTAATTTGTAATTTATACGAATCGCGGCGTTCATTTTACCTGAAAAGTATGTTCTAATATATCACACCATAATTTGCTGGTCCTTCGAATATTTGGTTGAAATGGAGAACAGAAAGAGCAACTTTATGCTGGTGTTCGAATATTTTCCTGTCTTGAACTCTCATAAAATAATATTCTATACATCTGTGGATCCTACATAAAGCCAAGGATTAAATCGAATTTAGCCTGCTCGACGCGATGAAACAAGCGCCCTCGAGAAAAGACAGCGTCGATGAACCTGTTACAAATGTATTAAATGCCAACGTCAAATAGTAAATCTCTCGATAAGCCTATTATTCGAATGGTGTCAGCATATATATGTCGCTTGACCAGTTATTAATATTTGACAATAATTCATCTTATTTTGGTTGTAGTAACCAAACATTTTAGTTTTGCTATATCGCCAAGTAGGCAGTAGACGTTGCCCTATAGTCGATACGTGCAAAGAAATATATATATATTTTTTATTAACAAAGAAAGTTCTCTGACCCACTTATTGTTTAAAAAAAATTCTAGATTTTCCATATGGAACACTATATTGGGATCTTCGTTACTGACCATGCCGTGGGGTATTCTGATGGCAGGCCTCGTGCCTGGTCTCGCTATGTTGATGGCGATGAGCGGCTTGTGCGTTTACACGGCATATCGTCTTCTCAAAGTTCACAAATATAACGGTCAGTTTGATAAATTTAATTAATCGATCAAATGAATATACTACAAAATATATTATTGATTATTGATAGGTTAATCGATGATTAGTAATTCATTGTTTTTCAATTGAGTGTTCGAATCAATTTTACGAAAAGAAACTTTCATTCATTAACTGGTCGATTTATTTTCAGGCGGCAATGAAAAAATGGAAGTGCCGGAATTGTGCAGAATATATCTGGGCCCTTTGGCCGATCACGTCGCTCGGGTATTCAGCATAACTGTACTACTAGGTGCTAACATTGCTTACTGGATCCTGATGTCGAATTTTCTTTACAATTCCGTTAATTTTGTATACGGTAAAACTGAATGAAAAATGAATGAATTTTTCAATAATTACAATTATCGTTGATCCACATCGTTAAATTTTCTGCAGATAATATTGTGGGAATAGCTGTTGAAACTGCGGCCAATAATCTCACGCATCTTCCCGAAGGTCAGAGTTTTTTCTTTTTTAATAATTAAACAAATAACTATACAATAATGTATCGTAGTATTTTTATTCTACTTGGTTCTTTTTCATTTTGTACACATATCTCGTTTTGCATATTTGCTTACCTCGTGTCTATCTCCGGACAGACCATTGTCCATATTCCACAAATACCCCCTTATATTTACTTTATTCATACGTTTTTCAAATTTGTTTAGTTTTGTCCTACATTCCTTCCATTTACCCCTTGCCCATAAATTCTTTTTCATGATAAAAAGATGATAGGAAGAATGTAGGGATTTTCCTTCCTATGCATGCCTGTAGTTAATGATTTATTTAGGTCTAACTGAAATTCAATTCACGAAAAGTCAAATTCGTGGTTGATTTTTATTCGTAACTAATTGTTTTACTAATGGTCGTTATTGATTTTCTATTCCGCTTTTTATCAGTTCTTTGCCCGAAGGAAGAATTGTTCAACTACACGGATGCTGCGAAACCAGGAGAACGTTCCTACGACAATCTCGGTCCTGTGTGGGATCTGTACAGAACCGTGCCACTTTTTCTCGCCGTTATTATATTTCCTCTTTTGAATTTCAACACAACGACGTTTTTCACGAAATTCAATTCTCTCGGTGAGACAATCGCGTAACAAAAAACTCTGTATTAATAATATTATTAAGGATTATAATTATTTTTACTAATCGAGTAATCGAGTTAGTTCGATAATCTCGGTGGCACGTTCAACGATATTAATCCATCGATTGATCAACGAACGACAAATTGTAATGAATAATAGCAACAAATTATTTTTCTTAAACAGGTACAGCCTCGATAGTTTACCTGATCGGCTTCGTGATAGCAAAAGCAACGAGTTGGGGCATAAATATGTCATTGACCTCTTGGGAAAATAGCTGGAGACTTCAGTCTACGTTTCCAGCACTGACTGGAATGTTGACGATGTCATTTTTCATTCACAACATCATAATAACTATAATGCAGCACAATCGTGATCAGAGCAAAAACGTAAGGAAAAGGAACGTAATTAATGATTGTAAATATTTCTCAAACTCTCGACATGATTATTCTCTTCTTTTTCATAGGGAAGAGATCTGTCCATCGCATACACTCTCGTTACATTGACTTATTTGACCGTTGGGGCTATTTTTTACATCAGCTTCCCCCTTGCGAAATTTTGCATAGAAGATGTGAGTTGAAAATTTCAATCTTATATTGCAATTTTATTTTTAAGTACCACATTATCCTTTTTTTGCCTCATGTCAATCATGCCTTGTCCCGTCCATGTCTTGTCGACCCTACTTCTTCGGTTGGTCGTTAATGTTCACGTTTGTGAGATAATCTTTTTTTCATTGCAGAATTTCTTGAACAATTTCCAAAAATCGGATGGTCTGACTGTCGGAGCTCGCGTTGTTCTCTTATTCCAACTATTGACGGTCTATCCACTGATAAATTATATGCTTCGAATTCGTCTTTTATCCGTACTCTCGCCGTACGCCGATGAACGAAAAATCTATGTAATTTTGGTGAATCTCGTCGTTGTCGTAATTTGTATATCGTTCGCAAGATTCATGCCGTACATTGGCACTGTGATAAGGTACACAGGCGCGATAAGCGGTATGATTTACGTTTTTACACTGCCAAGCCTGTTGCACCTAACGATTATGTGCAAAAAAGGCGAAGCAACGATACGATCGACGATATTTCATCTCGTTATACCAGTAATCGGTGTGGCTAATCTCCTCGGTCAATTATTCGTCAGTTCGACTTAGATTGCCGCGAGAAGATTGAAGAAAAAAAGAAAACACGTCAATCACTTATCTGAAATGAAATTGATGAAGGATCGACTAGTCGAGATTAAAAACTTGAAAACAATTGTATCACTTCGCTCGAGAAGGAAGCTTCGCACTTGTTAAAAGAACGTCAAGGTTGTAATGCCGGAGTAATTACATTATTTTCAAACGTGGCGCAAACGTATCCGGCAAATTTCTGCGTGTATCTGAATATACGAGGATAAAACAATTGTTATGACTATATTTTGAAAACAACGTCATCGATCTTGATTTTTAAGCGTGACTCAAGCTACAAGCCACCTCAGCTCGCTGCAATATTTGTGCCAATCACGTTTTATGTGTTTTTGAATATTACGAAAAAAGTGCTCTAATTTTCCGCAAAACTGCACATACCTTTATGAAAAGGTTGGAGGACAATGTTGTTTCTATTTACGTAGAGAAGAATCGTTTAAATTCGATGAAAATATTGATACTTCCAAAATTATTGTATGTTATTTTTTAAATGGCTCGATGGCTGTAAAATTCTGGTACGTTTATCTTATACAATGCTTCCTCTATGAGGGAGCCAGAACTAAGAACGTTATTTTCTCATAGGAAACAACTTATAAGTCCTCAAGATTCATGCGGAAGCATGGTGCAAACTTCAATTTGCATAATTTGTTTTTATCGAAAATATATTATTTCTAAATATAAATATTTAAACAATTTCAATGGTTTTGGAGTTTAACGTTCTTAGAATATTTACGCAAATAGATAGATAGGATAGTTTATTCCAATGTACGGCGTCCTTTGCCTTTTTACATTCCACCTCGTTCAATCCATTTATGCGTTATTATATACAATATGTTATCTAAAGCCATGAATGAAATAAAATTGTGTTTATACTCTTGAAAATATGAGATCATTTCGATTATGTTCGAATACACTGATTATTGCTATAAAGGCAAACCATGTTGAATGTGTTCTATGTTAACTCTTTGCCCTCTGGAGTTCTCACGCTAAAGGGCAACTAGCAACTCGAGACGATTGCACGTACGAATTAACCTATGAAACTATTATATTTTAATGTTTTATCCATCTTTAAGTCTCAAAAAAAAATTCGATAAATATCAAGCCTTATATCGTTTACTTTATACAATATTTTGTAAAACAATTTCCAAGATTAGAACTTTCGTTTAAACGGATTTCATTAAAATTCGAGAATGAAAGAGAAGCTCGATCACTAGTCCGGAGAAAATCTCCTCTCAATTCGTCGATTAAGATTTGTATACATTCTAGATGACTAAACTAGAATGTATATAAACCCCCTCTAAAAAAATCGAATCATTTTCAAATCTTTACATAAGTTTATTATAACATCCAAGTTGAAACAAAAAATTAAGTGTCTTCGTTAAGTGTCTTCGGGCGCCTGTTTTCCGCGACATCGAAAACTGCTGCAGTTGTCACTCTTTTGCTGTTGATTCGAAAAAGATTTAACAAGGGCCATCCGTTTACTGACATATTAAGGGGAAGGATATACCTAAAAAATTATGATAAAGTGTAAAATTGAAAATCTGGGGGCCTTTTTACTCTAAAGATCGAATTTTCAACCATTTTTTCGACATATTCGACCCCAAAAAAATTATTTATTTACACGCTACCTTTCAAACTTTAGGTGTATTGTGATGTCGCGGGTTATTTATTTACTTATTTGTTATTATTGGAGCTGCCGACTCGGCTACGGAACGCGGTAGTTGAGAAGGAAAAACGCGGTAGACACTTAATCGGGAAACACAAGACTTTATTTCCAGCGGTTCAACAGACAGCGTAACGTTGCTGCTCAGAGGATCGGAAAACTACTAACTATCTAGCCTAGGAGGAGGGTGGTTCTTATAACATTAATCCGTGGGAAAGTCGTAGTGTGGTGGGGCAAGAATTTGGGAGTCAGAACGTTCTGGAAATGGAAACGTCTGGGGAGATAATCGGGGCTGCGGGTGTTTCGAGTTTGAGGCAGGCCAGGCCATAAAGATAAGTGTTTTATGGCTGGACTGTGGAAAATGGAAAAAGGAGGTTTTGGGCCTTTCTCGGAAAACAACGACAGCTGCGTTCTGACGGAGAGATGTCCCAGCGATAGCGAGGGGGTAGCTGTAGGAAGTCACGTAGGCAGGAAAGGAATGCGAGAGGCGCGTGGGAAAGAAGAAAAAAAGGTGGCTGAGGGTAGACCATCGTCACACCTCCCCCCTTAATTTAGAAAATCCTTACAGAGTTAAATAGATTTTCTAGACCTTAGCGTATCTAACATTACTTCTACTGGTACGTCTTACAGAAGGTGAAATTTGGCGTGTGTCTTGAGGGTGACTTATCTCGGCCAAGGCGAGTAGTTCTTCTTGTGGATATTGTACAGCGTAACTGGCATTATCGGTGTTATTAGTATGGAAACAGTTATTATAAATATTGATACAAGGTGAGAAGGTACAAGAAAGAAGTTTGCTTAACAATTTACCTAAGCAAGCGCATAGTCCTATTCTACAGGCTACTAGTAATGTTACCACACAGATACACACATATCCGAAGTAGGTGAACCCGTCGCGCGCGCTCTCTAACAGTGTTTTGGCGCGTCTGTGCCGTCCGATCTTTTCAGCTTCGTCTGCAATCTCGTCTAACGTCTGTCCCAAGGATTTCAATTGGGTTATGTCAATGTGTGTTGGTCTTCCTAGAGTTGTCAATTTTAGGTCTTCGAGGGAAACGGAATGATTACCTAGGAGGTCGTCCAGTTTAGGGGTTAGGATGGTCTTGTTGACAATCAAGTCGGTCGTCTGTGCAATTTTTTCTTCGATCCGGGGTCTAATGACAATGTGGTCTGTTTGACCGAGGCAGTTTCCCGAGATCGTTACTTTGTTTGTGCCGTATAATGTCGTTTTTCGTATCTGGTTGTCGTCGCATAATAAGTGGAGCGTTTCGGGTTCCGGAGATGTTACGATCCAGGCGTTGCCGACCTTTAGCTGAATCCATAAAGATTTCGCTAGATTCATAACTAGCACCTGGCAATGCGAGTCGGATATATCGGATGGTCTTTGCAAGATAACCGCTTCGCAACTGTTTGGGTTATTGATTGAGTAATCGGGATTTTGTCGTTTACAAAGAAATTTTGAACTTAGTTTTTTACATTGCGAGAGTTCGTTCTCGTTACTGGGCGTGAATAGAGTGTTTACACTGTTTACGATGATCATGGAATCGGGAGGATTCAGGTAGTAAAATGTGCTACCAGTAGACTTTCTTTGCAGTACTGGGATTAGTCTATAAGCATGCAATGTGGTTTCTTCTGCAACAGGGACCTTTATAATATAAGAAGAGCGATTGTCGCTGATCATGATACTGATGTCGCTAATTTCAACTATTGAGGCGAAGGCAGACTCTTCTATTGGTACCGGAGGTACTTCACTAGAGACACTGTTTTCTCGGATCCTAAGAAGGCCGTTAATCAAGTCAACAGGTCGGAGGATTTGTGGGTGAACAATACCCTGTTTACCGTCATTTACCGCGTTTAGGACGCTGTTAAGATTTTCACTATATTCGTCAATGAGGGTCTCCAGCAGTGCCACTTGCGAACTGATAACTAAGTCTCGAGTGTTATTTGTGGTTTGGTAGGCTACGCTAAATAATCCGTTATGCAGGTAATCACTTTCGTTCTTTAAAGTTTCAATTGCGTTAGCGAAGGTAGAAATTGTTGCTTTTACTATTGTTGTCTGATTACGGACGAGTAAACTTAGTTTCTCATTATCTTGGTGTACTTTATCTATTTCGGCGTTATAATACTCCGCGTCGGAATTTCCTAAAGTGCCGAAAAGGACTTTACTTATATCGCCAACGAAATTGAATACTCCTCTCTTAACCCGAGGGGTATGATTTATTATCCCCATCAGTCGGTCTCTACGATCTTCTATTCTATTCAATCTTTGTCGCACAGTTCCTATAGTTATTGATTGTAAGCATTTCTTCTTGCTTTGCACATTGTTACAGAGAATGAGCAGTTTTTCGGCAATGGATAACAGTTTGTCGAGTTGAACGTTGATCTCCGTGAGGTCTACATAGTTCACGACAGTCCAGGTCCTGTGAAACATTACCACGTTCCCCAAATGTTCCAGGTAGATGGCTCCCGCCACGGGTTCCACTTGAAAAGGTATGAAGGTCCCGGTAGCTGTGGCTGTAGTTATCAGGAGGAGCAGAGATAGCGGCATGACCTAGACAAATGAGCGGTTAATTCCTGTAATAAGGTTTTAGCTTATTTACATGAATGAGTTTCTTTCTGTTTCGGAGGAGAATTTCGTAATTGACTTCGGATGTTCGGTGAAGTATAATGGCTGGTCCTTCCCACTTCGGCGCGAGTGGAGATTTATCTCTTTCTTGAGCGACAAGAACTTCGTCACCCACATCGAAGATCGGTGCAGGTCGATGAATCTTGGAATCCTGCGTTGACTTATAGCGTTCCTTTGCTGCTATGAGATGGTCACGCCCTTTCTTCAAGATTCGGTCGTGGTCCGCTCGAAGTCCTTCGAAGTATCCGTCGATGGTCGTGTTAGTCCGATGAATTGGGATGCTGCTCGGGATGTTTGGTTTTCGTCCGAACTGCATTTCGAAAGGGGTCATCCCAATGCCTGCTTGTTTCGCGGTGTTGTATGCCATGGACACGAATTTTAATTTCTTGTCCCAGTCTTCACGGTAATCATGGATAAGAGATTTTATTTGTTCCTTGATCGGTCCGTGAGCTGTTTCAAGGCTTCCGTTGCTCTGCGGGTGGGAGGTCGTCGTGGTCATGTGAGAAATCTTGAAAAGTTTCTCCATGTGTTTAAAAGTTTGGCTTATAAAATTCCGTCCACCGTCGGTGAGAATTTTCTTCGGTGCCCCATGAATGTAGATGAAGTCCTGTATGAGCGCGTCGATTGTTGCTTTGGCATCCTGCGTCTTCAGCGGGATGAGAGTAATGTACTTCGTGAGCTGATCCTGTACTGAGAGGATGTATTTGTGTCCTTCGTCAGATTCCGAGATAGGTCCTACGAGATCCAAAGCAATTTTATCGTTTGGTCGCTCCGGTGTATCGGTAATTATCGCCTCTGCTTGTGGACGTATGCGAACTAGCTTAGTCCTCTGGCAAGTATCGCATGTTCGGATGAAGTCCTCGATGTCCCTTTGCATGTTTGGCCAGGTAGCAATAGCCTTGATGCGGTCGAGGGTCTTCGCTATCCCGAAGTGTCCTGTTGCCTTAGTCCCGTGGTGTTCTTTTATGATGCGTAACCGATCTTCCTCGGTACCTGGTTCGTACCGTTCTCTCTCATACAGGTACAGTGGGAACCGCTCGTTCTTTGATGGCCAAACGAAATTTATTATCTGTTTGACTCGGTGTTTCGTACCCGGGTGAGCACACAAATGTTCACAACCCAAATAGATTTTCGTTGGTTTATCCAATTTCATAAGAGCGGTGCCGATCCGATTGTACCAGTCAATTTCGTCTTCCTCGAAATTTATGTACAGATAATCTGCTTCGTCGCTTGGTGAGTCCGTAATCTTTAGTGCTGGAGTATCTTTCGGTGGGAAAGATACTCCAGCACTGGGATATCCTCGCTTATTTCCGTAATTGCCGGGATGTTTGCGTAGTACGGCAATCCGGGTGGATTGCCGTACTACGCACGGCACTCACCGGAGCCGTCGTGAGTGCCGTGCGTAGTAGGTTGAATGCTTGCTCCTGCTTCTCTGTCCATTCCCAGGTAGATGTTACCTTTAACAGTTCTGTTAACGGCTTAGCCACTTTACTAAAATCTTTTATAAATTTCCTGTAGTATCCGGCGAGTCCCAGGAAGCGTTTGATTGCTTTGGGATCGTTCGGACGAGGGAATTCTTTCACGGTTTGAATTTTCATGGGGTTTGGTTCGACACCATTTTCTGATATTACGTGTCCCAGAAATTCTAATTCGGGGCGGAGGAATTCGCATTTGTCCGGCTGAAGTTTCAGATCTGTTGCACGTAGTTGTTTAAAGACTTCAATCATTTTTTTATTGTGTTCCTCGAGTGTGTTGCCGTAAATAATGATGTCGTCGAGGTAAACGAAGCACGCGTTGCCGATGAGACCTCGCAAGGCGTTGTTCATCATCCTCTGGAACGTTGCCGGTGCAGTCTTCAGGCCGAAGGGCATTCTGTTATAATGGTAGTGCCCCGATGGTGTAGAGAATGCTGTTTTTTGTTTATCTCGTTCGTCCATGGCGATTTGATGGAAACCGGAGGCAAGATCGAAGGCGGAGAAGTATTTGGCGCGTCCCAGTCGATCCAATATTTCATCTATGCACGAGAGAGGATATGCGTCATGGGCAGTCTTTTCGTTTAGTTTACGAAAGTCGATGACGATCCTCCACTTCTTTTTTCCCGATGCATCCGATTTCTTGCGCATGATCCACAGCGGGGCGTTATACGGCGAATCGCTTGCCTCGATTAGATTTTGTTGCAACATGTCGTTTACCTGCCGATCAATTTCTTCTTTGTGTACTGGTGGGTACCTATACTGTTTAACATTTATCGGCAGATCGTCACTCGTGATTATGCGGTGTTTGACCGCCTTTGTGCCCGGTAGAGGGTCTCCAGGTAGGGCAAATACGTCGAGGAAAGAGGAGACGATATCCCATACCTGCTCCGATTGTTCCGGTGGCACGTGTTCCAACCGCACATTTTCCCGTAGTCTTTGTATACGGTCAGCTGTGTTCTGGCTTTCGATATGGTATATCCTTGCAACGTCCGACGGTGTGTCTTGGCGCTCCTCCGACGGTGGAGGGGTGAGCTCATCGAGAGTTATCCCACGTAGCAAATTTATTGCAACCCGTTTGGGTTCTTCCGAGTCGTTTATTACGGGCACTCGGGCTTGGTAGTCCTTGGCTTCGAAAACGCAAGGTACTACCGATTCTGAATTTTCTTCTGCCGTGTAGGCAGGCCCATTTTTAATATTTGTTAATGTTTGAATCCAGCAGACCGATCGAGGTGGAATTGTTATTTCATTAGTGTCAAAAGCATATCGCTGCCCACTTAGCTCAAGGAATTCTTCCGGCCCAATACCAATGAGGGTTTGGTATTGCTTCATAAATGGGATACCGATGAGCCCGTCTTCCAGAAGAGGGAAATCTTCCGGTATCACATGAAAGATCTGCTTTTGGCCTTCGAATTCGTGTTGCGTGATGAATAACGATTCGTGTTCTTCGTTGCCCATCATGAATTTAGTGCAAACGTTTTTATTGACCAGCGCTCCCTTCGTTAGCATTCCCTTTTTTAGTAAATTAATAGCGGACCCTGTGTCTAGTAGAAATCTTCCTGGTCCGCAGATTCCTCGCATGGATAATCTGACCACTCGTTTGTCTGATGCGATTGCGTTGACTCTGGGCAATCCTTCTTCCGGCACGTGGTTCACTCTCGGCAAGGGGCGAGGTGAAGGCTTGTCCTTTTGAAAACCCGATTGTTGTGGGAAGGGATTGTCAAGGTTTTCTGTGTCTCGCTTCTTCGTCCAGCAGTCTCTCTCTATGTGACCCATGTGATTGCAGTAGCGGCAATGCACTAATGATCGTTCGGTTGTGGACGTGTTCGCAGGTAGTCGAGGGGTTGGCGGCGTGATGTGTCGAGGGACCGCTGCTACGTTTTTTTCGGAGAGATTGAGATTTCTCGTCATCATTTCCCTCGTGATGTCATAGGCTTCCGAGGCCTGTGCCTTGGCTATTGCTGAGCGGATGTTACGTGGCAGTTGCGCGCGCACTTCGGTAGATATTTCCTTACGGAGTCCTAACAAGTACTGTTCGAGGCCTTGTTCTCTCTCGTACTCGATAATGAATTTGCGTTTTAGTTCCTCTACGGGTGAGTTAGCGAGTGCGGCGAGGACTTGGTTTTGAACCTCCAAGAATCGGTTCGTGAATCTCGATACGGTTTCGAGTTTTCCTTGAAACATTCGACAACGTTTGTCGCGGTATACGCTCACAGGTTGTAGGTTCCCGAATAGAATTCGCAGGGCCTCATATAGTCGGTCGTATGTCGTGACGTCGTATTCCTGTAGTTCGCGCGCCGCGTCACCGATAATTCTTTTTGCTATAATAAGGCGGCGGAAGTAGTCTTGACGAGTGACTTGTGGCCTTGTGTCCTCGATAGAACTTATAAACGCCTCGACACCACTATTTTTTCCGTCGAATTCTTTAATGAGGTCTATCGCCTCTTTGGGCGTTATTTCCTCCATATCTGGCTCTGACATTTCACTGTCGCGTCCCAAACATTCTTCGCTCAGTTTAATATTTACGTGTTCGTTTTGTTGAGCCATTTCGTTATTTATTTCACCGAAATTCGCGATAGAGTTCGAGTTAGTAACTATTGTATCACTTTCAGAATCGGACGCGATTGATGGTAATGGGTCGCGGTATTGAGTAAATGAGTTGTTTTTACTCACCGATTTTTCCTGACGATCCAGCGTTGAATGTATGTCTTGTGCAACCTCTTAGTGTTGTTGATCGTCTCAAAGTTCCTGGCACTTAGAGTTGGCAAACCCCACACTTAGCACCAATGTGATGTCGCGGGTCATTTATTTACTTATTTGTTATTATTGGAGCTGCCGACTCGGCTACGGAACGCGGTAGTTGAGAAGGAAAAACGCGGTAGACACTTAATCGGGAAACACAAGACTTTATTTCCAGCGGTTCAACAGACAGCGTAACGATGCTGCTCAGAGGATCGGAAAACTACTAACTATCTAGCCTAGGAGGAGGGTGGTTCTTATAACATTAATCCGTGGGAAAGTCGTAGTGTGGTGGGGCAAGAATTTGGGAGTCAGAACGTTCTGGAAATGGAAACGTCTGGGGAGATAATCGGGGCTGCGGGTGTTTCGAGTTTGAGGCAGGCCAGGCCATAAAGATAAGTGTTTTATGGCTGGACTGTGGAAAATGGAAAAAGGAGGTTTTGGGCCTTTCTCGGAAAACAACGACAGCTGCGTTCTGACGGAGAGATGTCCCAGCGATAGCGAGGGGGTAGCTGTAGGAAGTCACGTAGGCAGGAAAGGAATGCGAGAGGCGCGTGGGAAAGAAGAAAGAAAGGTGGCTGGGGGTAGACCATCGTCACAGTATCCTTCCGATAATACAACTGAGAGTAACCTCCCAAAATTTCATCGAAATCGGTCGATAACTTGTTGATAACACGCGCAGTTTTTTAAAATGTAGTTTCGAGATAATCGCGTTTAAAGTTTCAACATGTGAAAACTATTAATTGTAGTGACTTGCCGCTTAATCAGCGATTGCAGGCGCGTACAGCAGACCTTCGACTTCCTCGAAAAACTGATTTTCTTCCGCCAGCTATTGTTTCCGGGCTGTACGAGCTTCTTTCGTCTCAGAAAGACTCAGCCTGTTTTGCCTTACAATTCGCGCCTCATCAGAGGTTTCGGCGAAAACTCTGCAGTTGGTGCCAACGACTATGTCCAACGCATTCATAATCCTTAAGATCGAAGAAAAGTCATAATTGAATATACCAGCAACAATGTAGGCCGAAATTTCAACAATTTTTAAGCCAGAATGCAGGTGTTTTGGAGCCAATCACCAGGTCGTCGAGTTGAAGCTTTCATTTGCATTTTGGATACCTATGGCATCCCAAGCACCTCTCTAGCAAACGATCTCCGGCCTTGAAAGTTTTTGAATCGTCATCGCCTATATAATTGCCATACTTGAC